>OV049863.1:23605511-24348011 GCA_920104075.1 Melanargia galathea | reverse complement strand
CGCGTGCGCGTGCGCGTGCGCGTGCGCGTGCGCGTGCGCGTGCGCGTGCGCGTGCGCGTGCGCGTGCGCGTGCGCGTGCGCGTGCGCGTGCGCGTGCGCGTGCGCGTGCGCGTGCGCGTGCGCGTGCGCGTGCGCGTGCGCGTGCGCGTGCGCGTGCGCGTGCGCGTGCGCGTGCGTGTGCGTGTGCGTGTGCGTGTGCGTGTGCGTGTGCGTGTGCGTGTGCGTGTGCGTGTGCGTGTGTGTGTGTGTGTGTGTGTCTATCTGTCTGTTCCCCTGTGGCGCTCAAACGGGTGGACCGATTTGAATGCGGTTTTTTTGTTTGAAAGGTGAATTAGTCGAGAGTTTTGTTAGCTATGTTTAAAGATACTAGAATAGAAAGCGCAGTATTGCAGACCTCTCATAAGGTGGACCGATGACATCAGGCGAGTCGCAACGAGCATGGATACAAACGGCACAAGACCGTGGTGTGTACCAGTCTCTACAACGAACTTAATTATGTCCAGTCTATCGGTTGATTACGACGGCGGCGATACTATACTACCAAATAAAACTAAGTCAGTATTAGTTAAATAAATAAATAAATAAATAAATAAAGTCTATAAGGTACCTACCTTATAGGCATATGAAAAGGGGAACATTAGTCATGTTCATAATGGCTAATATTCTTTAAAAAAATTGGTTATCTGTAATTGTTATTGGTCTGGTCCGTTTAGTACGGACGATAAATTTTACGAGATAACGTCATAAGAAAACATTGCCTCTCTATCGCTTGTTTCGCGCTCTCGCTTGCACTCTCGGATAACATTGCCTCTCTATCGCTTGTTCCGTGCTCTCGCTTGCACGCTCGGCTAGGCGATACGTGACAATGAGTCATGCTTTTTCGAGCGTGCGGCCTGCGTTCATCGATTTATAAGACGTTATCACGTCAAAAAAAAAAAGATACCGACTCAATTCGTTGGTGTGAGTTAGACCTAGCACAAGAGTGGTGCGTGATTCCGTCGCGCCGCGTCCCCGGCGAGTATTCATCATTTTCATGCGATAACCCGTGTTATTTTGTGCTGTTTCGTGTTATTTTTTCACGATGTAACAATACGAATGAGTGATGATAGTTCGGCATTAACAATGGCATAAAGTACTGGATAACCCCAATTAGTTAGGCGTTTCAATGAAATATGTCTCTAACGCTGGAGTTCATGGTTCTCTGGTACCAATTTTGTTGTACAAAATTAATAAACAGGCAAGTCTTAAAATAGTGCTATTATTTTTACAATGATTCCTGCGGAAAAAATGGAATTCTACACAGTAGTACATACATGAACAAACCCTAGTAGCAATTTGCGTTGGCTGTTGGTTGGGCCTCTGTCCCTAGTTTGGTTGGCCAACAGTTAGGCTTGTCATCCCTAAAAAACGTGGTTCCAACCGTTGAAAAGCGGTTGGCCCACTTGACCCGAGCCAACGACTTTCAACCAACGACTAGCCAACAACGTAGGCTAGTCGTTGCTTTTCTCATGATGGCCCAACAAAAGAATTCATACTATATACCTACGTTGGCTAGTCGTTGCTTTTCTTATAATGGCCCAACAAAAGAATTCCTACTGTATGCCCACGTTGGCTGGTAGTTTATTTTTTTACAATGGCCCAATGAAAAAATTCATACTGTATACCTACGTTGGATAGTAGTTGATTTGCTTACAATGGCCCAACAAAGGAATTCATACTGTATACCTACGTTGGCTGGTAGTTTATTTTCTTACAATGGCCCAATGAAAAAATTCATACTGTATACCTACGTTGGATAGTAGTTGATTTGCTTACAATGGCCCAACAAAGGAATTCATACTGTATGCCTACGTTGGCTAGTCGTTGATTTGCTTACAATGGCCAGAACACCCTGTCCCAGCAGATGTGGATGCAAGGGTTCATGCCACCTACATAGTTTGGTACTAAAACTAGCGTTAAACTCTGTCCCAGCAGGTGTGGATGCACAGTTCGTTACCCGTTTAAGTACCGAGTAAGGATTAGAATGATTTACCAACATAAGCCGGCTGATATATATACGCGGACCCGCGGTCAATTGTAGCGCGACTTAACGTATTACTAGCGCCATCTAGTTTCACAGGTCAAGTACTAAAATCGGTGTTACAATGGATATTTATTTCGGCTTTATGATGAAGCAGATGTTGTAGTAGTAGTGTAGTGATAGCCTAGTGGTTAGGACGACTGACATCTAATCGGAGGTCGTGGGTTCGATCCCGGGCACGCACCTCTTAACTTTTCGGAGTTATGTGCGTTTTAAGTATTTAAATATCACTTGCTTTAACGGTGAAGGAAAACATCGTGAGGAAACCTGCACGCCTGAGTGTTCTCCATAACGTTCTCAGAAGTGTGTGAAGTCTGCCAATCTGCTTGGCCAGCGTGGTAGACTATGGCCAAAACCCTTCTCACTCTGAGAGGAGACCCGTGCTCTGTAGTGAGCCGGTAATGGGTTGATCATGATGATGATGATGATGATGAGATGTTGTAGGAGTAAGTTTTTTACTTAGGTAAGTTAGTTAGTTAAGCTTTATTATGAATAGGAAGGTGTAACTTCATATCGATCAATTTTTTTTTGTAATTTATTGTATAGAAATCTATACTAATATAATAAAGCGGAAGAGTTTGTTTGTTTGAACGCGCTTATCTCGGAAACTACTGAACCAATTTCAAAAATTCTTTCCTTAAGTGCTATAGGCTATATAATATTATGTACCACGGGCGAAGCCGGGGCGGACCGGGTGGTTGAGATGCCAACTAAGTCCCTCTGTAAGGCCAACTGCATGAAATGTTACGTTACGTCATGCAATATTGCCAACAATCTTGTAACGTTGGGCCAACCTTCGCCATAGTTGGTTTAACAACAAGGTATAATCATACTCTTGGTGCAACGTTCGCCTAACTACAGACTACAGCGTTGTAATATATTCAAAATATGTAACGTTGGGCCAACGTTCGCTATAGTTGGTTGAACAACAAGGTATAATCATACTGTTGGTCCAACGTTGGCCTAACTACAGACTACAGCGTTGTAATATATGCAAATTATGTAACGTTGGGCCAACCTTCGCTATAGTTGGTTGAACAACAAGGTATAATCATACTGTTGGTCCAACGTTGGCCTAACTACAGACTACAGCGTTGTAATATATGCAAAATATGTAACGTTGGGCCAACGTTCGCTATAGTTGGTTGAACAACAAGGTATAACCATACTGTTGGTGCAACGTTGGCCTAACTACAGACTTCGGCGTTGTAATATATGCAGTATATGTAACGTTGGGCCAACGTTCGCTATAGTTGGTTGAACAACAAGGTATAATCATACTGTTGGTCCAACGTTGGCCTAACTACAGACTACAGCGTTGTAATATATGCAAATTATGTAACGTTGGGCCAACGTTCGCTATAGTTGGTTTAATAACAAGGTATAATCATACTGTTGGTGCAACGTTGGCCTAACTACAGACTACAGCGTTGTAATATATGCAAAATATGTAACGTTGGGCCAACATTCGCTATAGTTGGTTGAACAACAAGGTATAATCATACTGTTGGCCCAACTTTGGCCTAACTACAGACTACAGCGTTGTAATATATGCAAATTATGTAACGTGGGGCCAACCTTCGCTATAGTTGGTTGAACAACAAGGTATAATCATACTGTTGGTCCAACGTTGGCCTAACTACAGACTAGAGCATTGTAATATATGCAAAATATGTAACATTGGGCCAACGTTCGCTATAGTTGATTGAACAACAAGGTATAATCATACTGTTGGTGCAACGTTGGCCTAACTACAGACTTCGGCGTTGTAATATATGCAAAATATGTAACGTTGGGCCAACGTTCGCTATAGTTGATTGAACAACAAGGTATAATCATACTGTTGGTGCAACGTTGGCCTAACTACAGACTTCGGCGTTGTAATATATGCAAAATATGTAACGTTGGGCCAACGTTCGCTATAGTTGGTTGAGCAACAAGGTATAATCATACTGTTGGTGCAACGTTGGCCTAACTACAGACTACAGCGTTGTAATATATGCAAAATATGTAACGTTGGGCCAACGTTCGCTATAGTTGGTTGAACAACAAGGTATAATCATACTGTTGGTGCAACGTTGGCCTAACTACAGACTACAGCGTTGTAATATATGCAAGATATGTAACGTTGGGCCAACGTTCGCTATAGTTGGTTGAACAACAAGGTATAATCATACTGTTGGTCCAACGTTGGCCTAACTACAGACTACAGCGTTGTAATATATGCAAATTATGTAACGTTGGGCCAACCTTTGCTATAGTTGGTTGAACCTACCTTGTTGTTCCTTATACCTTGTTGTTCAACCAACTATAGCGAAGGTTGGCCCAACGTTACATAATTTGCATATATTACAACGCTGTAGTCTGTAGTTAGGCCAACGTTCGACCAACAGTATGATTATACCTTGTTGTTAAACCAACTATAGCGAACGTTGGCCCAACGTTACATATTTTGCATATATTACAACGCCAAAATCTTTAGTTAGGCCAACGTTGCACCAACAGTATGATTATACCTTGTTGTTCAACCAACTATAGCGAACGTTGGCCCAACGTTACATATTTTGCATATATTACAACGCCGAAGTCTGTAGTTAGGCCAACGTTGCACCAACAGTATGATTATACCTTGTTGTTCAACCAACTATAGCGAACGTTGGCCCAACGTTACATATTTTGCATATATTACAACGCTGTAGTCTGTAGTTAGGCCAACGTTGGACCAACAGTATGATTATACCTTGTTGTTCAACCAATTATAGCGAACGTTGGCCCAACGTTACATATTTTGCATATATTACAACGCTGTAGTCTGTAGTTAGGCCAACGTTGCACCAACAGTATGATTATACCTGGTTGTTCAACCAACTATAGCGAACGTTGGCCCAACGTTACATATTTTGCATATATTACAACGCTGTAGTCTGTAGTTAGGCCAACGTTGGACCAACAGTATGATTACACCTTGTTGTTCAACCAACTATAGCGAAGGTTGGCCCAACGTTACATAATTTGCATATATTACA
This sequence comes from Melanargia galathea, assembly GCA_920104075.1. Taxonomy (NCBI): domain Eukaryota; kingdom Metazoa; phylum Arthropoda; class Insecta; order Lepidoptera; family Nymphalidae; genus Melanargia; species Melanargia galathea. The sequence goes on along the minus strand of OV049863.1, from coordinate 24,342,905 downwards.
ACGCTGTAGTCTGTAGTTAGGCCAACGTTGGACCAACAGTATGATTATACCTTGTTGTTAAACCAACTATGGCGAAGGTTGGCCCAACGTTACAAGATTGTTGGCAATATTGCATGACGTAACGTAACATTTCATGCAGTTGGCCTTACAGAGGGACTTAGTTGGCATCTCAACCACCATCTCCCAACATGTTACCAACCGTTGGCTACCGTTGGCAACAAACCCCCAACGAAAATTGCTACTAGGGAATAACTTTTACGTATACAAGTTACAACTATGTTTAACTAGTGGATCCGGCAGACTTCGTCCTGCCCGGTGGTGACATAGCAACATCAGCACCACCTTCCGAGAGCCGGTAGGTTACCTGTACCTACCTATCCAGTGATTGAGTTTTCAAACCATCCAGGAACCCATTGAAATATACACATAAATTGATCCAGCCGTTTAGGAGGAGTTGACAAACACACGTGCGGAAGAATTATAGGTACGGGTGAAAGAGTTTACCGTATCCACGCGACGGGATGTTTGACAGTTACGAAACCCGTGAACATTTTGTATGGGAAAATGTTTTTTCTCGTATTTTAATTTTTCGTCAATTTTTTATTGTTTTTAATAGTTATTCTGCTATTCGGGACGGTCCCTAATATAACAAATCAAAAACAAATCGGTCCAGCCGTTCTCGAGTTATAAGTGGTCGAACTAACACGACTTTGTTTTATATATATAGATACGCAATTAATAATATTATGTAGGTATACTAACGGGGAAATTATGTATACGACCAAAGAACTACGACGGAATACATAAACAATTCACGCACACTTCAATAAATAATTCATGATCAAAAATCTTGTCCATAATCTTATTATATATTATCTATAGTCAAACTTTTAATTATCTGCAGTAATCTGACGTTTCCTAATGTCATTTCGTAAAATAATGTTGCCAACCCCATTTCTATAGTGATGTGATACGTTCAATTCATTCAATTTCATTCACAAAAGTTTCGTTCAAAGTTACTCTTTCATTATCATCATAATTTTATTTATCTATTAAGTAAATCGATGGCTCCTACGTATAAAAGCCAAATTAACAATTTTGTCATCTTGACTTTTTGTGGCAAACGCATCCTATTGGTACAATTAATTATATGAGCTTTAATTGAAAAAAAAAGTAAGAAGTACTATTTCTATTGCAATAACAGCCTATGTGTGTTGACGATATCTGTCATAGTTAACATGCTAAGTTGCTACTGCCCTTTTATAACAAAAAAAATATATATATTTTTAAAAGAATACCTACTAGTTATTCAGAAAAAAATATATTTAACATTATAATAACATATTTACATATTTTTGGAATCTACTTATAATTTTCTAGATGATTTTGACCTCCCTGGCGCAGTGGTTTTGGTCTTTTTTTTATTTATTTTTTTAATTTATTTTATTTACAATACATAATATTAATATTTTTACATTGATTACTTCGTACTCGTAAGCGCTTATAAGTGGGAGGTCCCGGGTTCGATTCCCGGCAGGGGCAAGTTGGGATTTTATAATTTCTAAATTGTCTTTGGTCCTGTCTAAATTGTAATTGTCTGTGTAAATTGTACACATTTTCGTATTTGCCTTTTGAATCCCTTTATTTTGATACCCCACTCGAGGGGCATGAAGAAAATTTTTTTTCAGCTCGCACAATAAAGCGCATAAAGTCCGCGATTTTGATTTTTTTTTAATTTAGGTACCCATTGACACTCGCGTCATCGAGACAAATTTAATGACGTATCATATTTTATCAAAATCCGTTGAGCCATTGATTAGTTACAAGCGGACATAGGAATGGACATACATCGTCGTCGTCGTCGACGATTCAAAAGTATATCTAAAAGTGTATTTGAATAAAAAACTTTTATTTTCTATTCTATTCTGTTTCATTTTGAATTTACCTTAATTAAAATACCTTAAATTTTACCTTAATAACTAGGACCGCTAATATATATATATATATATATATAGCTAATATACTAGCGGTCTCGGCAGACGTCGTCCTGCCTGGTGACATACCAATATCAGCGCCACCTACCAAGACCCAATAGGTTAGCTGTACTTAGCGGGTAATAGTGTTTTCAAACTATCCAGGAACCCATTGAAATATACACACAAAATTTCATCCAAATCAGTCCAGCCCTTTAGGAAAAAGTACAGAAGAATTATACGGTACGTTACGGGTGAGAGAGTTCCGTATCGACAGGATGAACATTCAATGTTTGACAGTTACGAAACCCATGAACATTTTGTATGGGAAAATGTTTTTTCTTTTATTTTTTCGTCAATTTTCCAATATTTTTAACAGTTATTCTGCTATTCGGGACGAAGACAAATACAACAAATCAAAAACCATGAAAATCGGTCCAGCCGTTCTCGAGTTATAAGTGTTCGAACAAACGAGACTTTGTTTTATATATTAAAGATATACTTATTTATATATATACTATATATATAAATATATATATGTAACTTTTGTACATAAAATATAATAATTACTTAAAATAAAAACTTTAATTTGAATAAAATAATTGAATGATTCAAATCAATCACCTGTACCCCATCCCTATTTTATTTTCGTTAAAAAGTGACAACCCACGAAACTTCACATTACTGCATACAATTAAAAGTTGAAGTATAGTTACATTACTTAGTTCTTCAGGCATATTGCTTTGAAACAACATGTCTGACATAAAAACTATTTTATTCCTACAAGGAAAGGGGTCGTGCCCTTTTTGTAGGAGAAAAATAGTAGTTTTTTGTTGTATAACATCTGCTTGTCGAGCTAGCCTTCAACATTCAGAACTACTCTAGCGGCACGCTATGATGGCCGGTTTGACGTTTGTCCGCTCATGAAGTTCCGTATTAATTGATAACGACTTTGAAGGAAATAATTGTATTACTTTATTGACGATAGTGATGTGCAGAGATTCATAAATTTTATCGAATATAGTTTTAGGTTTAGGACTCAAAATTTATTTATTAAATTGATTTCTTAAATGTATACAAGTGTAGAAAAATCAGTTTGCACCATTTAAGGGGTGAATGTACTTGTGAATATGAACAATTTTCACTATGTGGACAAACCTCTGAAATCGCAAAAAAATATCAATAAATTTTTAAAAATGGAATCTAATACGATCGTCACATAGGATCGCTGGCTAGCACAACTACTACCTCCGGCAAACTCGCGTCAATGCTCAATGCAAAACAAAGCAGTTTCGAATTGACGTTGCTTCGAAAAGTATAAACTGTCAGTGCAATGCGATTGTGATATAGTTTTGACCTGGCTTTGGATTTCAAATATTGATACTGCATTACTGTTGACCCTTGCTCGTTAATTTGGACTCTGTTCAAGCCCTTTGTTGTGGATTTCGTCGATATGACCGAACGTACGCAGAGAACTGTTCTAAATAGTCAGACACGTGAGTTCGTAATACGCCTTCGTAACTATTTCGATCGTGAAGCTCAAAATGGAGGGCCAATTTTACCTATAACGTCAGTGGTTGAACGCGTAGCTGATGCGCTTAATATTGGACAACGAACTGTTAGACGGATAACTAAAAAAAAATATGGCGAGACTGGCACAGAAGAAAATAAACTTCACACACCAAAAAAGAGAAAACGAGCAAAACCAGTCGTAGGCATCGATAGCTTTGATGCCGATGCTATCCGAAGACATGTTTACGGCTACTATTTACAGAAGGAGTATCCAACAAGAAAAAAGTTGGTGCATTCACTGAAGGAAGCTGGATTATTCTTCGGTGGGGAAAGTTCTTTAACGAAGATTTTGAAGACCATTGGATTTCGATACAAAAAATGTAACAAACGCAAAATATTGATGGAAAGATTTGATATAGCGATGGCAAGGTATACTTTTTTACGGCAAGTGAAAGAAATCAAAAATTGGCAAAATGTTGTGTTCTTGGATGAAACATGGCTTAATGCTAACCATACTGTAGGCCGTTCTTGGAACGATGACACAGCAGCATCTACTTCCAAAGTTCCTGTAGGAAAAGGATCGCGACTTATAATTTGTCACGCCGGAACCATCAACGGGTTTGTCGAAGGTTCTCTCATGGCTTTTGCGTCAAAAACCACTGGAGACTATCATGAAGACATGAATGGAGAAAAGTTTACTGAATGGTTTACCTCAATGTTGTGTAGCCTCCCTGAACCATCTATTATAATTATGGACAACGCCCCATACCACTCGATGCAAATTGACAAGCCACCTGCCCAATCCCAAAAGAAAGCTGATATCGTCGCATGGCTTCGTAAAAATGGCGTAGATGCAAACATGAATATGTTAAAAGCGGAATTAGTACGTCTTTTAAAAGAAAACAAACCAACCAAGATCCGATACGTCATTGACGAAATAGCATTAGAACATGGGCACAGAGTTATACGGTTACCGCCTTACCATTGTGAGTATAATGCGATTGAGTTGGTGTGGGCTCAAATTAAGGGATATGCTGCAAGACACAATACAGAACCCCCATTTACCACAAAAAAAATGCTAAAATTATTAGAAGAAGCTTGTGAACATGTGACTAAAGGAGACTGGGAAAAGGTTGTGAATAGAACTGTTAAATTAATAAGGGAAGATTATGAAAGAGATGTGAAAATAGATAATATTATAGAAAACGAACATATAATTATTAATGTATGTGATGATAGCAGTGACGACAGTGAAAATAGTAGTATGGACGAATCTGATTAATTATGGCCTTTTGTGGCACCTTTTTTGGTATCTTTTGTATTCATATGTTTCTTGTGTGCATATAAAGTATGTATATTCATTTTCGTTCAAATATTCAGTTCGTTCAAATAAATTAAATAAACATATACATTTTTGTTTTATTAAACCTATTTAATCAGGTACAAAAACAAAACTTAATTGTTTTTTGTTCGAGAATAAATTGACATTCCACATCACTATTGTAATGTGTCAAACCGGCCATCATAGCGTGCCGCTAGTTTACAGAGAAATCGATCATTCTACAGATATATGTATACGGAACGAAATGTTGATTGTATTGGAATCGAGCCAGCTAGAAATCTTCGAACTTCCCGAAATAAAAAGATCATTAGCATAATTTTTCTTACAAACTTAATTTATCTGATAAGTAGATACTTATGCCATTACATACTATACTTTGCTGAGTTTATTTTTTGTTCTTCTCGGCAACAACGGCATTTCGAACCAGTGGTAGATTCAACTGACGATTCGAAAACACTTGTAAAAGTTTTTTTTATTTTTTTTTACTCATCTACAACTTAGGCCTTGACTGCGATCTCACCCGAAGGTAAGTAACGATGCAGACAGGTGAATGTCAATTAACTTGGAATGGTACTATGGAAGGCATAGGTTTCTACGCGACATCCCACTTATAAGACCACAGCACTCACCACTGCGCCAGGGAGGTCGTCAAAATTAAAAAAAAAAATCTATTCTTTTCTATTCTATTCTATTACTGAACGTGAAAGTTTCGAACGCAAGAGAAAGCGAAAATTACCTAACACCACAAAAAAAAAATCGTCATTACATAATATCGGAATTCAACTAGCAGTCAGAATAAAAATTTGCGAAACGACCGTCGTCGGGGAGCGCTTAACAAAAATTCAACAGGTAAATTTCTGTTGTAAAAAGCCCCTCAGGTGAAAAAGAGAAAATTGCGACGATGTACCTACCCCTGCATCCGGCGTGTGATATAGCTCGGAAACGATCCATTCTCGCTCTTTTTTCTTTACGCGGATTTCCATTCCATTTGAATGTTATTGATACCAGTGTGTGTAAAGCTGTGATAGCCTAGTGGTTAGGACAACCGACTTCTAATCGGAGGTCGTGGGTTCGATCCCGGGGCACGCACCTCTAACTTTTCGGAGTTATGTGCGTTTTAAGTATTTAAATATCACTTGCTTTAACGGTGAGGAAACCTGCATGCCCGAGAGTTCTCCATAACGTTCTCAAAGATGTGTGAAGTCTGCCAATCCGCTTGGCCAGCGTGGTAGACTATGGCCAAAACCCTTCTAGATATGAGTATTTAGATATTTGGTAAATTTTTTTCATCTAAAAATTAGCCCTTGACTGCAATCTCACCTGATGGTAAATGATGATGCAGTCTAAGATGGAAGCGGGCTAACTTGGAAGAGGTATGCATACCCCTGATCGGCTTCTACACGGCATCGTACCGAAACGTTAAATCGCTTGGCGGCACGGCTTTTGCCGGTAAGGTAACCCAGCCACGGCAAAGCCTCCCAGACCAGACCAGAGAGAATTTAGAAATCCCAAATTGCCTGCCGGGAATCGAACCTGGGACCTCCCACTTATAAGACCACAGCACTCACCACTGTGCCAGGGAGGTCGTCAAAATCAACAATTGAATTTAGTAGATATCATTCTTTTTGCAGCCCCCGCACACTGGGCCACTAGTGGCGACAACTAGTGGCAGCCACAAGTCGCGGAAGAGATTTTTCATACATTTTCTAGTGGCTCGAACGCGGCCACTCGAGCGCTGAGTGTGCGGTGGTACCATATAAAATGTATGAAAAATCTCTTCCGCGACTTGTGGCCGGCCACTAGTCGTCGCCACTAGTGGTCCAGTGTGCGGGGGCTATTATAGTATACCTGCCATGGCAAACATAAGGGCTATCTGTACCTTTGACGCTGCTGCATGGAACAGGGATTGGATACCTTTCCCGTACCATTAAAGTAAGTTCTTCAGTTTTCAGTTCTTCAGTTTTTCTTCGGCCGGGTGGTCTCTTACCGGTTGTTTTAATATTTGGCATTTCTTATGATATGGCCAAATTACTCCAGCGACATTTTTATGGTCTTCATGATTTCAAGACAAGTACGTATATCCAAATTTCACACAGAAACAGACGGACAGCAGGGTGATATTAATAGGGCTCCACTTGGCCTTTTGCGTGCATAACCCGAAAATTAGAAGCATTAATTAATTAAATATCTAGTATACAAGTATAAATTAAAAAAATTAAAAACTCCCGACATTCGCTATTTTGTGGCAGCGGCCATCTTGAATTTGCAATAGTGCTATTCTACTAGTCAAGCCCTTTCATTTGATACCCATATTAAGGGAGTTGTGAAAAAATATGTAATCCGCGATTTTGTAGCGGCGGCCATCTTAAACCGATTTTCTTCAAACATAACTAACAACACTCTCGACTAATTCACTTTTCAAACAAAAAAAACCGCATTCAAATCGGTCCACCCGTTTGAGCGCCACAGGGGAGCAGACAGACACATACACACACACACATACACACACACACACAGACACGTCAAACTCATAACACCCCGTCGTTTTTTCGTCAGGGGTTAAAAAGAAGTTACTGAATTGGTCATAAATGTACGGAACAATAATAAAACGAGACCCAACTCGCACTTGGCCGATTTTCTTTTTGTGCTGATGTAAACACAAAACAAGAATAAAATATCTCCGCCGATAACCGACGAAGTTACGGCACGAGTTTTAAATCTAAACCTAAACGAACGGAACAACAAAGCCTGAGATAGATAAAGTTTTCATGTACGGTCTCATTGCGAGCGACTTACTCGAAGTAGGTAGATTAAGTTGTGAAGCAGAGTACGTCGGATCGCAGCGGAAATGCAACAGAGAAAATTGAAATAAAAATACAATTCATTAGAGTTCATATTTGCATGTGAACTGTGAATAAAATTATAGCCAGCCGCTCCGACATGTTATTCTTTTAATAATCACACGTTATTCTTTTTCTAGGTCATCAATGTCCTACGTATAATATGTGTTTAATTGGCCTAAAACCGTATTCGCCCAATATGCAATAACGTCTTTTTGTGACACCATTTTATTTATTTGTGGAAAATAAACAGCGATCGTTTTACAATATTCAAACTTTGTAGTTACAGTTTAGTATGGCCCATAACAAATTATAGACAAGATAGATTGAGATAAATTTGGTTTGTTATTTAAGTATAAGGAAGAATTTGGCAAAACACTAACAATATTTAAGATCTAACGTTACTTAAACAAGTTCGCAATAAAGTGAATTGAAATGAATTAACGTGATTTTGAACTTAATATGAGTGACAATGTTTCACGCTGTTATTAGGGCCACAGCCTTTGCGATACATGCGTCAGAAACAATATGCCCGCATCGCGAGCTAACCCGGCTCGATAAGCGCGCTAGCTGAATGGAATTAAGGGGCTACAGAGATATCTACTGGTTTTCAGCAAAAGTCTGAGCAGGATAAACTTATTCACTGTCGTGTAGCTGGAAAGAGATGCAAGAGAGTTGAGGAGTTTTGACCTGAAGTGTGGTAACACAGTTTATACCGTAGATACAATTTCTACAATCTACTTCTATTTAACCTTTAAGTACCGACGTGTGGTCTGACAGACACCTCGAGAGGTCGAAAAGTCTGATTACCTATGTTAGCGAAAAACTATCCTACTGTGCTTCTCTCTACCCCTCGGGAAGTCGCCCAGCAGCGTTCCTGCAGAGTGGCAGCGTCGGCGCGTACGATTTCGGTAAGTTTTGATTTTTATAAGATCACGAGTGGTCTGTCAGACCACTCGTCGGTACTTATGTAACTTTTTTTGGATGCGACTTTTTTCAGATTATATTTTTTCTCTTTTATTTTCAGTCAGTTATAACAATGGATTAGCCAGGTTTTTCAGACATGAAACGGGCAGCCATAACTAAAAATAAAAGTGTTCCTGTAGGTGAGAAAAGATATCAAACACTGCTTCAATATAAAGACCACCAAGAACATTTAGTGGAATAGCTAAATGAGAGTTCAGAGTCCGAATCTAAGGATATCTACCCAAATTTTACTGCTGGAGAGTGACCATAATTCAGCACCTGAACAGACTGTGATACTTGTATGAAACACGTGTGCCTACAATGCAGTAAGCCTATGCAAAGACTGTTTGTAAACTTTGATAGTTCCTGCAATTTGATACCCTGTGATTTTTGAGAAAACGGTTGATTATTAAGGTTTTTTATTTTTTTATTATTTATGTAGCTATTAATCTTTAAGAAAAAATTGTGTTTAAGAAAAAATAATAGTATTACTGATACATATGAATTATTAAGATAAAAGTTAATTTTTTCAAATGAAGAATCTATGAATGCTATATTAATGCTTATAATCAGTAATAAATGTGAAAACTTCTACATTTTGTTTTACTTATACAATAAGTAGATATTTAACAATACATAGAAACATTTTTTTTAGAAGAATAATAAGAAACACAAAAGTTTTCGATTGGAAAACTATGGTGGTCTGGCAGACCTCACGTCGGTACTTATGTGACTAAAATAGTACGTCGGTACTTAAAGGTTAAAATCGATAGATCTTTGGTACCAACGATGTAGGTGAGCAATACCAGTGCAGCATTAGGTTGAGGAGTTGGCAGGGAATAAGTACTTTTTAATAATTAATTTCTATCCCTTGGTAGCGTTTAACTTAAAACATACAATCTGTTTTTCCTTAGTTGTCTTAAAATGTAAACAAATCGCAAAAATCTTCTCGGAAAAATGCTCTTTCCCCAGCGCTTAAGACGCTCTTGTATTTGAATGTTCGCTTGAATCATGACTTCATTGTTAGTTCGCGGTAAAAACGTCCTATGTGCCGAGCAAAATGCGTCGTTTACGCGTTTTTGCGAGAATGGACTTGTTCACCTTTTAAGACAGCTAAGGAAAAACAGACTGTATATAGAACCCGCTCTGAGGTGATAAAAGTGTAACGCTTTAAGTCCGTATCAAACTCGGCCCAGTAATTTTGAGAAAAATGGTAACATAGTGCAAGATTCAAAACACAATTGCAACAATCCCATAATGCAGATAGATAACCGCATAAAATTCGATTCTATTATAGTTTTCCACGACATTGGGTACATAAATTAAACGCATAAGTAATTCGTGTGTGTTTTATTATGATAATGTTTTATGAAACTACAAAAGTATATTGTGTAAACAGTCTACATGTATGAATTAAAAATTAAAAAACCCCCAACATTTGTATTTTGTGGTGGTGGCCATTTTTATTTGAAACTAGCTTCTGCCCGCGGCTTCGCCCGCGTGAATTTAGATTTTTCACAAATTTCACTTTTAGCTTTAAAATGACGATACTTCCATACAACATTTCAACCCCTTTTTAACCCTTTACAGCCCTTTTTTCGCATCAAAAAGAAGCCTATGTCCTTTCTCAGGCTCTAGAGTATCTGTGTACCAAATTTCATTCAAATAGGTTCAGTAGTTTTGGCGTGAAAGCGTGACAGACAGACAGACAGACAGACAGAGTTACTTTCGCATTTATAATATTACATAAGTAAGGAGTAAGGAAGTAAGGATAGTAAGGATAAGGAAGTAAGGATATAAGTAAGGATATAAGTAAGGAAGTAAGGATAAGGATAAGGATTAATAGCCTAAAAAATCAAGCTTTTAGCTTTAAAAAGACGATATGGATACAGGCAATACGGACAGATACGGCAAGTCTACGATTTTATTATATGTATAGATTACTTATCCCTAACATCCCCCAGTTATTATTTTGCAAAAATCTTTAATGTACAGATACGGCAAGTCTACGATTTTATTATATGTATAAAAGAAGATAATCTTTAAAGTATTTCTTCTTTCTAACAAAAAAAGAATGAATAAAATCGGACCACGCGTTATTGAATTACAGCTAAATACACGTTTTGATTTTCATCCCCTCTCCCTTGGGAACCGTGCTAGATTTCGGGATAAAAAGTATCCTATATGTTACTCCTTAGTATGAACTTAAATCGTACCAAGTTTCGTTTCAATCCATTCAGTAGTTTTCGCGTGATGCGCGCACAAACATACAGACAAACAGACAAACAGATAAACAGACAAACAGATAAACAGACAAACAGACAAACAGACAAAAATTTCAAAAATAGCTTTTTTACGTTCTATTACTTATCCCTAACATCCCCCAGTTATTATTTTGCAAAAATCTTTAATGTACAGATACGGCAAGTCTACGATTTTATTATATGTATAGAAGAAGAAAATAATCTTTAAAGTATCTACTTTCTAACAAAAAAAGAATGAATAAAATCGGACCACGCGTTATTGAATTACAGCTAAATACACGTTTTGACTTTCATCCCCTCTCCCTTGGGAACCGTGCTAGATTTCGGGATAAAAAGTATCCTATATGTTACTCCTTAGTATGAACTTAAATCGTACCAAGTTTCGTTTCAATCCATTCAGTAGTTTTCGCGTGATGCGCGCACAAACATACAGACAAACAGACAAACAGATAAACAGACAAACAGACAAACAGACAAAAATTTCAAAAATAGCTTTTTTACGTTCTATTACTTATCCCTAACATCCCCCAGTTATTATTTTGCAAAAATCTTTAATGTACAGATACGGCAAGTCTACGATTTTATTATATGTATAGAAGAAGAAAATAATCTTTAAAGTATTTCTACTTTCTAACAAAAAAAGAATGAATAAAATCGGACCACGCGTTATTGAATTATAGCTAAATACACGTTTTGACTTTCATCCCCTCTCACTTGGGAACCGTGCTAGATTTCGGGATAAAAAGTATCCTATATGTTACTCCTTAGTATGAACTTAAATCGTACCAAGTTTCGTTTCAATCCATTCAGTAGTTTTCGCGTGATGCGCGCACAAACATACAGACAAACAGACAAACAGATAAACAGACAAACAGATAAACAGACAAACAGACAAACAGACAAACAGACAAACAGACAAACAGACAAACAGACAAACAGACAAAAATTTCAAAAATAGCTTTTTTACGTTCTATTACTTATCCCTAACATCCCCCAGTTATTATTTTGCAAAAATCTTTAATGTACAGATACGGCAAGTCTACGATTTTATTATATGTATAGAAAAAGAAAATAATCTTTAAAGTATTTCTACTTTCTAACAAAAAAAGAATGAATAAAATCGGACCACGCGTTATTGAATTATACCTAAATACACGTTTTGACTTTCATCCCCTCTCCCTTGGGAACCGTGCTAGATTTCGGGATAAAAAGTATCCTATATGTTACTCCTTAGTATGAACTTAAATCGTACCAAGTTTCGTTTCAATCCATTCAGTAGTTTTCGCGTGATGCGCGCACAAACATACAGACAAACAGACAAACAGACAAACAGATAAACAGACAAACAGACAAACAGACAAACAGACAAAACATTCAAAAATAGCTTTTTTACGTTCTATTACTTATCCCTAACATCCCCCAGTTATTATTTTGCAAAAATTTTTATGTACAGATACGGCAAGTCTACGATTTTATTATATGTATAGAAGAAGAAAATAATCTTTAAAGTATTTCTACTTTCTAACAAAAAAAGAATGAATAAAATCGGACCATGCATTATTGAATTATAGGGTGGATTTCCCAACAGCAAAATTCGCACAGCATGGGTGAAATCGGTACTGTCCAACGTTAGTATAAAGATCTAATATTTTTTTCTAGGTAGAATAGGTAGATACCTATGCGAGACAATAAATATTTATTGATTAGGACTGCAGTTTAGGAAATAAAAAAATTTTAAAGCCCCGAATTTATCATTTCGGTAGCTTTCCTCACAACCTTTTTCAATGTAATTTCCCTCATAAATCAAAAAGTATTGCTTATTTTGGTATATGGCTACTTTTATTTAAATTGTGAATAGTGACAGTATAGTTATAAAATAATTTTATGATAATATCTACTTAGTTTAATAACTGGTAAGTAAAAATGCTTGTGTCTCAGAAAGTCTTCTCATCTCGGTGTTTTTTTTTTAATCGATTGTAGTTTTGCATAGCTCCAACACGTTTTGATTTTCATCCCCTCTCCTTTGGGAACCGTGCTAGATTTCGGGATAAAAAGTATCCTATATGTTACTCCTTAGTATGAACTTAAATCGTACCAAGTTTCGTTTCAATCCATTCAGTAGTTTTCGCGTGATGCGCGCACAAACATACAGACAAACAGACAAACAGATAAACAGACAAACAGATAAACAGACAAACAGACAAACAGACAAACAGACAAACAGACAAACAGACAAAAATTTCTAAAATAGCTTTTTTACGTTCTATTACTTATCCCTAACATCCCCCAGTTATTATTTTGCAAAAATCTTTAATGTACAGATACGGCAAGTCTACGATTTTATTATATGTATAGATTTATCATAGAGTATCATATTCTACTAGTCAAGCCCTATCATTTGATACCCATATTGAGGGAGTTGTGAAAAAATATGTAATCCGCCATTTTGTAGCTGCGGCCATCTTAGACCGATTTTCATCAAACATAGCTAAGAACACTCCCGACTAATTCAACATGCAAACAAAAAAAACCAAAATCAAAATCAGTTCATCCGTTCGGGAGCTACGATGCCAAAGACACACACACACACACACACACACACACACACACACACACACACACACACACACACACACACACACACACACACACACACACACACACACACACGTCAAACGTCGTTTTTGCGTCGGGGGTTAAAAACTACCTGGATATCTGTAGACTGTAGTCTCAGCATCCTGTATGTACTCGTAATAAAGTCTCGCTATTAACTCTCCTACAAATATTAGCTCATAGATTAAACACGTTCTCGTTATTTGTTAAATATATTATGTAGCTTTGTTTGCTCGATATGTTTACTAGTTGTTTAAACAACAACTGTTTTATTTACATAGCGTAAGAAAATGTTATTAAGTATGATATTAATCCTGTGGCTGTAATGTATCAAAAATATTAGCATACGATTTTTCCAAACTATTTTTATTTAGTTTTTAAATCCATCTTTTTTATTTCATCTACAAGTTAGCCCTTGACTGCAATTTCACCTGATGGTAAGTGATGATGCAGTCTAAGATGGAAGCGGGTTAACCTGGAAGAGGTATGGCCATCGATGTGTATGGCAGTTTTAATTAAACCCATACCTACCCTTGATCGGTTCCCCTTGAGCTTGACTTCAATCGAAGAACGGATCTAGTCATAGTTCTATTGCAAGATCGCCACAGAACATGATCTTGTGCCGCTTGTATCCAGTGACTTTCAGCGACTCGCTTGAGATCTTCCGTCCATCTAGTAGAGAGGTTCCTCAATGCTGCATTTCCCGGTGCGGGGTCGCCATTCGAGCAACTTGGGACCCCAACGTCTATGTGTTCTTCGAGTTATGTGCCCTACAAATTGCCACTTCAGTTTCGTTATTCGATTAGCTATATCGGAAGCTCTGGTTCTCCTATGGATTTTCTCATTTAGAAGTGATATAGCAGTTTATATAAAAGCATCCATAGTAATTAATCTCACACGGCGTCGTATCGGAACGCTAAATCACATTGCGGCACATCATCACTGGCAATTGCTTGCCTTGTAAGCAACGCCTAAAGCTTGCCACTGGACAAAGTACTTTGTTGAAAATAGGTATCTGTCACGACACCATATTATTTTAATAAATTTACGGAGGAAATATTCACAAAAATTTAAAGCCTTTATTTTCGATATACAGCAAAGGTGACCGTACATCGTATTTTACTCCAAAAAGAACATTACTATGTCATCCACAATTATTTATATACTAGCCGACCCCTGCGACTTCGTCCGCCTGGATATAGGTTTTATATAGGATCGGATTGGATCCCATAATCTTTTTTTGAACCTAAACTAAATGTAGCCTAAGTTACTCCTTATAACATCACCTATCTGCCATTGAAAGTTCCATCAAAATTGATCCAGCCGTTTCGGTAATTAGCTGGAACAAATAGACAGATCGACAAACATAAATTTAAACGCACACCAGTTTAAAATAAGCCGTACGTTCAAAGATCCGGGTCCCAAGTTATTTGAACCCAATAAATGTCTGTCATTTCTGAACTAATAAACCTATGACCTTGAAATATTTACGGGACAATACTTAAAGTACTACCTTTCTAACAAAAAAAGAATGAGTTAAATCGAACTACGCGTTAATGAATTACAGCTAAATACATGTTTTAACTTTCTTCCCCTCTCCCTAGGGAACCGTGCTGAATTTCGGGATAAAAAGTATCCTATAACCTACCTCGGAGTATAAACTCAAATCGTACCAAGTTTTATTCGAATCCATTCAGTAGTTTCGGCGTGATGCGCGGCCAAGATACAGACAGACAGACAGACAGACAGACAGACAGACAGACAGACAGACAGACAAAAATGAAACAAATTGCAGTTTTGGCTTCAGTATCGATTATAGAATGCCCTCCAACAAAAATTTTCAAAATATCTTCAATGTACAGAATTGGATCTGTTACAGTCTTATTATATTATAGATTGAAATTTCAACAATATTCATAAGTGCCACCGATGATAAATTTCATACAATATTTCCCGAATATAACTTTCTTGCATGCATTCGAACGGATTTATTATCATACTGTAATTCCACTGAGCTCTATTAATAGATACAAGTACTGGTTATTGACTGACGCAATTTGATTTCCGGCATTTTGGCGCTGTTGCTAAGAAAAATGAGAGTGAAGGTACCCGGAACTAATGTGAATTCTGATAAATTATATTGAATTGTATTGGCCAGCGTATTTGACATACTAATAGAAATCTATTGAAAAACACTATCGGGATCCATGTGGGAGTACCGCCGAGTAACCGCCGAGTTTCTTACTGGTTCTTGTCGGTTGGAACGGCATTCCGAACCAGTGGTAAATTCAATTGACGATTCAAAAGTACTTTGTTACTAGTAAAGTTTACTAGTAAAGTTTATTTGAATAAAAAACTTTTATATTCTATTCTATTCTATTCTAGTAATTTAGGTTACACAAGCATCAGCTAAGACAGTTCGTATGAAGGTGACATTATGTCACTTAACCACGAAATAAGTCTCAAATCTTTAATCTGCATGACATTTGCAATAAATCATCACACAGATGCTCAAAAGCTCAAAGCTTTAGACAGCATATTTCAACGTGTTATGTGTAAATCCCTAGAATTCTTATGTCCAGCGTTGGACCTTCATCATTTGAGAAGACGAAGGCAACAGCAAGATCAAAATAAAGTTTTATTTTGAAACTATTTTTGTGCATAGATCATAGCGGCTGCCAGCGATACGAGTGGAAGGTTTTATTCTCCTCGCAGCGAATTTATGGGCATCGCTTCCTGGACGATACTCGTTCTATACCTATTTCTAGATATTTATTGCTTTATCTATCCTTTATATATCTATCTGCAATGAATTCTAAGCAACTTATCGCTTTGGTTTCGAAGATTTCCTGATGCTACACATCAAAAATGTTAGGGCCTGTCTCACCACCTTCTGATAAGTGTCGGGTAGCTTATTCACAAATGTCTGTGTTACTTGACATAAAGTAAGAAAGTGACAAAACTTACATTTAGACTATCCGACACTTATCAAAACAGGTGAAACAGGTGAAAGAGGCCCTTAGTCTACTTTTCAAGCCAAATGTTGTTTCCAAGTCATGAGATACAAGTGTAAATTAAAAATTTAAAAAACCCCCGACATTCGCCATTTTGTGACGGCCGCCATCTTGCATTTGCAGTAGTGCTATTCTACTAGTCAAGCCCTTTCATTTGATACCCATATTAAGGGAGTTGTGAAAAAATATGTAATCCGCCATTTTGTAGCGGCGGCCATCTTGGACCGATTTTCATCAAACATAGCTAACAACACTCTCGACTCATTCACCTTTCAAACAAAAAAACCCGCATTCAAATTGGTCCACCCGTTTGAGCGCCACAGGGGAACAGATAGACACACACACACACACACACACACACACACACACACACACACACACACACACACACAGACACGTCAAACTTATAACACCCCGTCGTTTTTGCGTCGGGGGTTAAAAATACGCGGCATTATACTTAGTCATGAAAAATCTTTTCTTTCTTTTTCTTTTCTTTTTTTTTGCTTTTCCTTTGACTTATGCATGCATGTTCAGCACTGGACGTCTATAGCTTGAGACCGACAACTACGACGGTCCAAGTAGTAATGTACGTATGTACGTTACGCTCAGTCGGCGAACATTTTAATTTCCGCCCGGGATGTCGAACTCTGTAAGATTTGTCTTTTAAACGTCAAAGGCAACGGTTATTTTATCGATTAAATCTACTGATAAATTGGGTCAAAGTGTAAAAGGGAAGGGAAACTTTCGCAAAGGCCCATTACACGATAGATTTTGCTCTCAGTTTTACAATTAATATAAAGTAGGTACGATCATAACACGAATTTCGCGTTATGGTGATTTTTTTGAAGCGAAATCTTCTTTAGGCGCGTTGAGCACTTTTTGGGTGAACAAAAAACATGAAACTAGCGTCATCGTCAACGCACACTTCCCATGAGTTTATATGTATATTATATTATGTATAATACTGTTTAAATTTTAATCCAGTTTTCATTTCTATCGGCAATCCCCAAAAACTGCCTTTTTTCATCTACAAGTTAGCCCACTGTGATCTCACCGGATGATAATTAATGATACAGTCTATGATGGAAGCGAGTTAACTTGGAACAGGTATGGCAGTTTTGATTTAACCCATACGCCTAATATTTGATTTCGGAACGCTACATCACTTGGCGACACGGACACCAGAAACAATTTAGAAATATTGCCCCTGCCCGGAATCGAACCCGAGACCACAGCGCTCACCACTGCACCTTTGAGCCAACATATCGAATTCCATAGTTACAAGTATATCACAGTCAATTCAATCACTTAATCTCCTTCAAACGTACACGTACGTATTGTAGCTGTGGCTGAATTAAGATGACATGGCCAGTCAATTGAATGTATGAAAGCGTATATGCCATTGCAGTTAGGACTCTATTTCAGATGGCTAACGCGTTATTTACAAGTGTTTATCGCCAGGTACACATTTATACGATGACCAGTAGCTAAAGCTCTTGCTGACAAGACTGTACAAGGATCTGGTACAAAGCATGTTAGGGATAAGACGACAAGGTACTAGTAACTAGACACAGTCAGCGGTGTCCAAACGCAAAAAATTGTGAGTATATCAACCCTTAACAGCAGTCGTGGGATCTCTAGACACAAACTCAACTTCAAACGCAAGTAGAAGTCACTGTGAAAACTAAAGAATCTCCTAATCCTGCTGCGCTGAAGAAAAGAAGTTATTGGCATATAAATATATTATTATCTAGGATGGAACGGCGAAGTGGGATAGAATGGCGTGCCAAGTTGATGCACAGTTGTGCACAAAATTTCAAAATTACAACACACACTCAATACGCACAGCACAAGAATAACTGTGAAAACGGAAAACCTTATTTATTTACTAGCGGACCCGGCAGACGTCGTCCTGCCCGCTATTAGCGCCACCTACCAGGTCCAATTTTTCTACTTATAAACCTTCCTCTTGAATCACTCTATCTATTAAAAAAAATCGCATCAAAATCCGTTGCGTAATTTTAAAGATTTAAGCTTACATAGGGACATAGGGATATAGGGACAGAGAAAGCGAATTTGTTTTATACTATGTAGTGATTATTCATTTAACAAATTATTTTAGTTACAAAAACAGAAATAAACGACGTGTACACAGGAAAAGCTTATCTCTACAAGAAATTTCTTACGCTATTTTGAACTGTTAACACAGAAATAAGTTGCAAAAAAGGAGGTATTTCACATGTAAGTGTTTATTTTGGCACGGGTGAGTACTCTCGCGTGATCAAGAATAGCCTTGATCACAAACAGAATTCACTCGTGCCAGAGTTCATCTGTATTTCCGCATACACTTGTGCACTGTAATATCTCCTGATTTGTCTGCTAGTCTCTAGATTGGTCGCCGTGGCCGAAATTGGATTGGGGAAAGGCACATTATTATGCCGGTATTTATACTTAATTTTACCCTACCATTATATAGGAGGTTACGACCTGACGATACATTGTATCGTGAAGAACCTTTTACAGAGGGGAAATATATGCAAATCTCTTATCGAGTCGCATTGAATTGAGCCGTTACTGTGAAGCTATCAATCGCCTCGGTTCCCGGTAAACGTCGTAAACTACCAGCGTGTGCGCGTCCATCACTTTATTATACGGGAAAACTTTGCTCCATAAACAGAGTATCATATAAAAATCAGCCAAGTGCGAGTCGGGCCTCGTTCTTTCAGGGTTCCGTACATAATTATGAACAATATAATATTTTGGGTCTAAGAAATATTTAATTTCCGAGCTAGACATCGCAACAAACCGTGAAAGAAAAACCCAAAAAAATGTTCGTTTATTTTGGTCACAGCTTATAAACTATTTAATAAATCGTTGTTTTCAGTATTTGTTGTTTAAATAGAGCATATAGTACATAATATACTGAAATATCATATTCCCAACTAGTTTAGTTTTTGAGATAGCCCCCGTCACAAAAATGGTCTAAAACTGACAACTTTGATGGCCTCTGAATTCCCTTATTTTTTGAGATAAAAATTAAAAAAATATATATTTGTACTTTACTTAATGAGCTCTAAACAATGATACCCCACAAGCTAGGGTAAAGAAAAAATTTTTTTTTCCGGCTCCTTTTTCATGTATGGGAGCCCCCCTGAAAAATAATTTAATTCAATTTCTAATTCAATATTTGATTTTGGGTTAACGTTTTACACTAAATACCAAAATTTCAGGTTTGTAACTCATTTCGTCTGCGAGCTAGAGACCTGTGACCGGCGGACAGACGGACAGACAGACAGACAGACAGACAGACAGACAGACAGACAGACAGACAGACAGCCGAGTGACATTAATAGGGCTCCGTTTTTACCCTTCGGGTACGGAACCCTAAAAATTGATTTACGCCATAAGCTGGCGGACTTGTTTTCAAACAAAATCGACTTATCTTCGCTTACTTTATAAAGAGAGGAAGGAAATTGAAATGTTTAATAGCTAGTCTGCACGATTTGGGTTTTTTTTCGAATCTCCAAATTTTCGTAAGTGAAGCGTATCATTTTTAGGGCAATCCTCTGCAATCTGCATCATCTGGCCCAACAAAATTAAGTTTTAATATAATGCACTGTACATAATTAACAGTTTTTTTTTTCTCTTTAAGATCATCTCTTAGTGCCTCTCTTGGTCATATTCTCAGGCATGTAGATTTCCTTACGATGTTTTCCTTCACCATAATTATGACCTAATACTGTAAAAATTTAAAATTTAAAAAACCCCCGACATTCGCCATTTTGTGGCAGCGGCCATCTTGGATTTGCAATAGTGCTATTCTTCTAGTCAAGCCCTTTCATTTGATACCCATATTAAAGGAGTTGTGAAAAAATAGGTAATCCGCCATTTTGTAGCGGCCATCTTGGACCGATTTTCATCAAACATAGCTAACAACACTCTCGACTAATTTACCTTTCAAACAAAAAAAACCGCATTCAAATCGGTCCACCCGTTTGAGCTCCACAGGGGAACAGACAGACACACACACACACACACACACACACACACACACACACACACACACACACACACACACACACACACACACACACAGACACGTCAAACTTATAACACTCCATCGTTTTTGCGTCGGGGGTTAAAAAATAAAATCCCGCAGGTACAGCAGCTGTAGGTACATGTAACAAACAATTTACATTTTCATTTTC
This sequence comes from Melanargia galathea, assembly GCA_920104075.1. Classification (NCBI taxonomy): domain Eukaryota; kingdom Metazoa; phylum Arthropoda; class Insecta; order Lepidoptera; family Nymphalidae; genus Melanargia; species Melanargia galathea. Next base: position 24,322,173 of record OV049863.1, on the reverse strand, counting down.
TATTTTCAATTCTGTTTCTAGTCACAAAAGTACCTTACTTACCTGCTGAATATACCTACTAGAAAACGGAAAGCAATATTCCAGTAACAAATTAGATTCCGTGAACTAGATTCGCAAAAGTACCTATCTATTCAGCTCCCCGCTGATTGTTGAATTACCACACGAGTTCTCTTTGCAATGAAAAAATATCACAACGGACTTCTATTGTCCGTAGCACGCAATACGATAATAAACATTTTAGAGTTCCCTTGAGTCTTGTTATTTTTTTCAATTAAAAGATTAGATAAATACAGAATATACATACAGACACAAATCACAATGTGTTCATCAGTTCCCTCATAATTGCCAAACTAAAAATTGAGTCTTGTTGTAATAAAGGGGTATAGTTTTAACACACTCTTTTAGGGTTCTGTACATAATTATGAACAACATAATATTTTGGGTGTAAGAAATATTTAATTTCCGAGCTAGACATCGCGACAAACCGTGAAAGAAAAACCCAAAAAAATGTTCGTTTGTCTTGGTGACAATTTACAAGCTACTTTATGAATCGTTGTTTTTAGTATTTTTGATACTAAAACTGACAACTTTGATGGCCCCCTATTTCCTTATTTTTTTTAGCAAAAAATTAAAAAACATATATTTATATATACTTTACTCAATGAGCTCTAAACAATGATACCCTACAAGCTAGGGTACGAAAAAAAGAAAAAAATCCGGCTCCTTTTTCATGTATCGGAGCCCCCCTGAAAATGAATTTAATTCAATTTCTAATTCAATATTTGGATTAGGGTCAACGTTTTACACCAAATACCAAAATGTCAGGTTTGTAACTTATTTCGTCTACGAGCTAGAGACCTATGGCCGGCAGACAGACGGAGAGACAGACAGCAGAGTGACGTTAATAAGACTCCGTTTTTACCCTTTGGGCACGAAACCCTAAAAAAAGAGCATCATGGACCCTTTATTGCGTATAAATTTTCGGAAAACCCGACGCAAATTGACCGTTTCACCACACACTGGATTGATATTTCTGCACCATATAACTCATTCCCCATTGTTCTTTGACGAATTTGTTTTTCGAGTACCTACATTCCGAACTACTCGCATTAATCCGTGCAATATCGTCGCAATAAATCACTTTTATTACCCCCTTTTTACCAGTTCAGTCTGTGGTATTGCCGTCGATAGCATCTAGAATTTGCACTAAAACAGGTTTAACTTCCCATACGAATGTAAAGTATAGGTGAACCCTAGTTACTTTGTCCTCCTTTATTGGAATTGGAACATTCATTTGAAAGTTTCGTTTCAGCTTTTTTTATGTCAATAATAATAATGACTTCTTCGTGACTGCATTTCGGCCAATATCTGCGGAAACTAGCCAATTATCCAGAAGATAATATTCTAGTGCACAAATACGTGCTGCAAATACAAGTGCACTCTCTATTCTTCTCGATATTCAGGGGTATCTGGGTTGTGTGTGCGCGTGTCTATGTGTGCGTGGGTGTGCGCTTGTGTGTTCGCGTGGGTGTACGCGTGTGTGTGCAGCGAGTGTAAGAGTGTGTATGTATGTGTGTGTGTATGTGTGCGCGTCGGTGTACGTGTGTGTGTGGGTGTGTATGTCTGTTCCACTGTAGCGCTCAAACGGGTGTTCAACAAGTTACTTTCAGCGGTAGATTTTTAAAAATTGTCTGTTTCCAGGATAAGAGATAGGATAGAGTCTGATGATAAACATCGAGCGATAGGTTTTTTAAAACTCGTGCAAACTCTTTGATTTCCCGGGATAAAAGTACCCTGCGTCAAGTTCCAGGACGCAAGCTATCTCTCATAACTTCGTCAAGATCCGTTCAACGATTGAGCCGGGAAAAGGACAGATAGTTACTTTCGCGTTTATAATATTAGCACCTTTGCTTTTTAGCAGAAAGGAAACCATCGCTTTTTTCTTTTGTCTTTATAAAAATCAGGATCCTTTCATACTCTACAGCTGGTGGATTAGGTGGATAAACTACATCAGATGAGTTAGAAGGAGCCGCTGTATACAAGCGGCGAAAGACCGCGTCGCGTGGATGTCCACGCAAGACACTGTCGTGACATCTTTCAGTTGGAGACAACGACGATGACGACTCCTAAGCTATTAAATTTTAGGCAAACTGTGGAGATATTTAACTGACAAGAAAGAAGCGAGGTTCACGATATTTTATATTATAGAGGAAAAAAAATCAGCAAATGGGTGGCCGCGCCAAGATCTGGCCACGCTCCAAGCCCATTATAAAAGTTGTGCAGCTAAGTAGGGTAGTAATAAAATATTGAAACGGACTATGGTGCGTTTCCCGCTTTCCCCTTATTGATTGATTAACAGCCGAAACTAATATTAACCTACCTATCTAATCCAAAATGTAAGGATTGAAGGCCGAAACTTCAATCGAGATACGTGGTTAAAGCGTGTCAATTGGTAATTTACGGATTGAGAATGCAATCTGTTTCATAAAAAAACTGTTTGCTGCTTAATATCTGGATTGAAGATTTACTTCAATCTTTAGTCTGTAGACAGGTTATTTATTTCAGCCTTATTTATACGGTTCAGATAGATATAATATATATCTGAGTTTGTTGTGGGCTCTTCTCAGACCAGGGCGCGTTTGGAACCCTCGTAGTTTTAGTTTTAAGTTTCCGTAAATAATTATCACCATTGCCTGTACCTAAATTGACGTTCAAAAAGTGTACAGTGTACCAATTTTGAATAAAGTTTATTTGATTTGATTTGATTTGATTTGATTCTGTACATGTACTAGACTTGGTAAAGACTTTAGATCAAGTGGTAATATTTACAGATCACATAAGGCGACCCAAAAATATATGACCCCGCGTCTGCTCGTCTATTTGATATATTATTGAGAACTTATTGAATAAATATTATTGAAATACATAAGTATAAAAAAAACGATTCCGACGAATTGAGAAGCTTCCTCTTTTTTGAAGTCGATTAAAAACTAAAAGCGCTTGAAGCGATAAATACTGACAGCAACCACAAACATCGTCCAGGAAGCGATAGCGATAGATACGCTGCAAAGGAATAAAACCATCGCCTCGTTCTGCTGGAAACCATTATGATATATGCGTGGGATTTGCTCTACGTTGGAAGAGACGACCCATAAGGCGCAGTGGTGCAAAATCCTAGTTTCAATACCCAGAAGGGTCAATTTAGGAATTTGTATTTTCTAGCTGTGATAGCCTAGTGGTTAAGACGACCGACTTCTAATCGGAGGTCGTGGGTTCGATCCCGGGGCACGCACCTCTAATTTTTCGGAGTTATGTGCGTTTTAAGTATTTAAATATCACTTGCTTTAACGGTGAAGGAAAACATCGTGAGGAAACCTGCATGCCTGAGAGTTCTCATAACGTTCTCAAAGGTGTGTGAAGTCTGCCAATCCGCTTGGCCAGCGTGGTAGACTACGGCCAAAACCCTTCTCACTCTGAGAGGAGACCCGTGCTCTGTAGTGAGCCGGTAATGGGTTGATCATGATGATGATGATGATTTTCTAAATTGGTTCTAGTCGCGATCTGGTGGGAGGCTTCAGTCGTGATAAGTTTCAAGTCTACTGGCAAATGAAACCTCCAGTTAATTCAGTGATGCAGTGAATAAGAAGAATTATTTTCCAAAACGAGGGTAGTGATGTTTGTTTTCCAATATACCTATAAGTAGTGTCATTTCAGCACTCGTGAGTCAAGGTGTAAACGGACAGCTCACTAGGAGCCACGGGTTTGAATCCCAACGGTTCTGCAGTTTTTCATATGTATATAATTATAAATGCTGTCTTTGTTTTAGCATTCCAAGTGAGTTAACGTGCAAAGATATTTGCAAATAACTTTGACACACTGAATAGTTTTCTATTTGGTATGAGGTTAAAAATGAACTGTTTCTCCAGAGTTGTTTGAACTTCACCTTACTTTAAAGTCTGAAATATGGTTGGCAGTAATAATAAGACTCTTGTGTGACCATCCTTATTATTCGCTTTTCCACCTCGATACAATAAAACCTCGATAAAATCCCATAAGAGGCAAAGAGCGTCTACTTATCTCCCCTTTTCCTGTGGTTTAATTACGACGTCTACGGTGGTGGTAAGTCTGCAAAAAAAAATTAAAAGCGCAAAATGAAATCTCATTTATTCCTTTCTCCGGGTGCCCACATCTCATAAAACCATCGATTCCATTACTATTCACGTTGTCCGATTAAAAAAGTACCCTGTTCTGAATGGCATTGGATTCAATATCGAATTCCTTCTTCCTTTTTTTTTTGTTGCTCACATGTACCGGGTATGAGTTTATTCGGACACGCGGGAATGGAATTTTTAATTCGCTAATGCAATCGTGCCGATATTATTAAATTTAACTAGGTGGAGGATATTAAAAATTATATTTTGTCGTTGTAAAAATATAATGTAATTAAAAAAACTTCGCTCGCACGCGTTTTCAAATTCTGAATATTTATAAATTATTGTATTACTAGTGGATCCGTCAGACGTCGTCCTGCCCGGTGATATACTGACATCAGCGCCACATACCGAGACCCGGTAGGTTACCTGTACCTACCTACCCGGTAAGTTAACAGCCAGGATTGAAATATAGGTCCATAAAAATTACTACTTAATAAATTATCTATCCACCTAATCATTTAAAGTAAAACATTAAGAATTCAGTTCATATGACAGTTGGGAAAAATTATAACAATTCCCCTTAATCGTTCATCTATTGGTATCGTTACCCAAATCGCCGGATTTGTCATTGGCGACAAGTCCGGAGACAAATCTGCGTGTGAATGGTCGGGTTCGCGGTTCGCGATGAGGCTCGCGGATACCATTCACACGCAGATTTGTCCGCGGACTTGTCGCCAGTGACAAATCCGGCGGATTGGTACCTACGCCCGTGAGTGGTAGGCATAAAACTTCTTTTGTGTCATGTTGGTCGAAAAGGAGTTTTTAAATAGTCGAAAAGCCTACATTTAATTGTTTAACAAAATCTCCCATGCACCTGATGAACAGATATCTAAGAAGGTTTTAATAACAACATAGTTTCAAAGAATACACAATAATATTCTAGACTAACAATAAGAAAATTTTACAGGAAAAAGTTTTTTTTTTGTTTTTCTATGATAGATACTTATATCACATAGAAGATATTAAATTTGCAACGATAAACGATACGATTCATCGCTTTGATCAATCGAAAAGCGTGCCAATACAATATCGACGTTTCAAAAATTGCGTTCACACACTAATTAGACTGGTCGTTACGAGCGATCTTGTTTGAAACGGAACAATAAAGATATGCTGAAACAGTTCAATGCATAAAATGGAAAACGAACTTAATTACGCTTCCTATGTGGCAGTAACTTTAATTCGGCTACAGAAGTAAAGAAGAAAACCTAGATATGTGTGGGTTAAGAAATTATAGTTCTTGCTTTTAGTTCATAGGAATCACCTCACCTCACACTGTAAAAGGAAGTTGGAAACTCGTTAAAATAATATTTTAATATTGGATTGTTTAAACGCTTTTCAGTACTCCGGGGAATCACTTGCAAATTGTATATTAATGAACGTTGACCTATTTCATTAATTGGATTGGTGAAAACTACTCATCATTTGTACCTACTCTATTACCATAAGGATAATTCTTTTGATCATAATCTCATCATTCTGTCCCGTTGAAATCAACCTCAAGAGTTGTAGAATTTTTTTGACTCTTCAATACACAAATAAATAAAAACCAGTATAAATTAAAAATTTAAAAAACCACATGACATTCGCCATTTTGTAGTGGCGGCCATCTTGGATTTGCATAGTGCTATTCTACTAGTCAAGCCCTTTCATTTGATACCCATATTAAGGGCGTTGTGATAAAATATGTAATCCGCCATTTTGTAGCGGCGGCCATCTTGGTTCGATTTTCATTAAACATAGCTAACAACACTCTCGACTAATTCACCTTTCACACAAAAAAACCGCATTCAAATCGGTCCACCCGTTTGAGCGCCACAGGGGAACAGACAGACACACACACACACACACACACAGACACCGACCAACAGCTGAACCGATTTTAAAAGGATACGAAACCCTACAAACCTGTGTATTTTGTATTTTGTACCGAAGAATACGAGTGCACCCCTGTGCAGTGTTGTGATTTTTTTGCGGCAAGTTACAGAAGTGCTCTATTGAATCAGATGTGTCCCGCAGGAAATCTACGTTAGACGTTCCTAGTGTGCACCGCCATTTTGTATTGGTGACTTAGTTTGTTCAAATATTGACAATAGCGCTCTTGCAGCTGGCCTGGGTAATGGGTATAAATATATGCATTTTAGTTGTACTGTTTTGTTAACCGACTTCAAAAAATGAGGTTATCAATTCTATATAGATTTAGAGAATAAATGTATATAGATTTGGAATCAGCTCATCACGCTGATTCCAAATCTATATTATTTAACTCAATTTAAAAAAAAATACTTAGGTTTATCGCAAGCATGGCAGAATTTGAAACGTATATCTATACTAATAAATAAAATTGAAGTGTCTGTCTGTAATATCGAAATAACTACCTCATATTAAGCTCATATGGTTATTTGAACGATATATACTATAACCGAATCACACGTTTTTAAAATTTTTGTCTGTCTGTCTGTCTGTCTGTCTGTCTGTCTGTCTGTCTGTCTGTTTGAACGGGCTAATCTTCGGAACGGCTGAACCGATTTTGACGGGACTTTCACATACAAGTTGAGAATTAACCAGGGAGTAACATAGGCTACTTTTTTAACCGACTTTCAAAAAAGGAGGAGTTGTGTTTTTCTACCTATGTACACCGATATCTCCGAGATTTCTGAACCGATTTGCGTAATTTTTTTTAATCGATAGAGAAACATTGCGACACTGTCCTACAAAAAATTTGGATTCCAACTCCTCAATCCTGATGCTGTAGGGGATCTGATCCCCAAAACTAATGGGATTTAGGCACTGTCGGTTAATTAAATTGATATTGGGGATACCAATTAAAGACTTTATTGTTGAATGACCTCGAGTAGGTACATATCCAACTGCTCAACCCTGATGCTGTAAGGAATTGCATTCCGAAATCGTAAGGATCCCACGGAATTTTTCCGTTTTGTGGACGGGTTACTACTTACTACAGATAGGCTACTTTTTGTTCTGGAAAATCAAAGTTCCCACGAGATTTTTACAAACCTAAATACACACGGGCGAAGCCGTGGGCAACATCTAGTAAGTAATATAGAAATAATATAGAAACTGCAATATATTGTACTAGCGGTCCGCTCCGGCTTCGCCCGTGGTACATATATAGCCTGCACTCAGGGATCACGTACATATCCAACGGTGAAAGAATTTTTGAAATCGGTCTAGTAGTTCCTGAGATTATTGGTTTATGTTTAAGTTCATCTTAGCTAATAGCGCATGTTTCATCAAAATAGGTTCAGTAGTTTTCAGGATATGGACAATTCTTTATTTCGGTACACTAAAGTCAGTTAAATTTTTCATAAATTATTTATTATAGCTTGTTATTAACCCCCGACGAAAAAACGACGGGGTGTTATAAGTTTGACGTGTCTGTGTGTGTGTGTGTGTGTGTGTGTGTGTGTCTGTTCCCCTGTAGCGCTCAAACGGGTGAACCGATTTGAATGCAGTTTTTTTTGTTTGAAAGTTGAATTAGTCGAGAGTGTGGTTAGCTATGTTTGATGAAAATCGATCCAAGATGGCCGCCGCTACAAAATGGCGGATTACATATTTTATCACAACTCCCTTAATATGGGTATCAAATGAAAGGGCTTGCTTAGTAGAATAGCACTATGCAAATCCAAGATGGCCGCCGCCACAAAATGGCGAATGTCGGGGGTTTTTCAAATTTTTAATTTATACTTGTTTTCAGAAATAAACTGAATATGGCGAGAAAAAAACGACTCAAGTAATGGCCTACAATTTACTGCGCACGAAATAGTTAGTTGCCCCTAAGAGTTCCATAATTCTAGTAGAATCATTGGCGCACGGAAACCAAATAGCCGCAAAAGCCGATGCTATCTATCAAATTAACTAGCGCTCGGAAAAGTTCAATCGGTGCGTAAATTATTGGGCAGCTTGAGGGCCTGATAGGGACCTAAGTACTTCGCCTCGGGTTGTTAGTACGCCCTTGACGCGATGGCCTTAATATTAGGTTCAACTGAACCAATAGCTTCAGGCATTGCTATTTTGGGACCTAGTTTTAGCAGGCTTTACTCGTGTTCGTTAGAATTTTTTTTATATATATATTTTTTTTTTAACTACAAGTTAGCCCACTTCAATAGAATAGAATAGAATAGAAAAGTTTTTTATTCAAATAAACTTTTACAAGTGCTTTTGAATCGTCGATTGAGTCTACCACAGGTTCGGAATGCAGTTCCAGCCGAGAAGAACCTGCAAGAAACTCGGCGGTTGCTCTTTTTTAAAAATAACATTATAACAATTATTATTATTAATGTATGTACATGATTGAAATGCCGTCTCGCGCATTGCTGGAACGAGTTAATCTCACCTGATGGTAAGTAATGATACAGGCTAAGGTGGATGCGGGCTAACTTGTAAGAGGTATGCATACCCCTGATCGGTTTCTACACGGCATAGTACCGGAACGCTAAATCGCTTGGCGGCACGGCTTTGCCAGTAGGGTAGTAATTGGCCATGGCTGAAGCCTCCCACCAGACCAGACCAGAGACTATTTAGAAATTATAAAATCCCAAATTGCCCCTGCCGAAAATCGAACCCGGGACCTCCCACTTATAAGACTACACTCACCACTGCGCCAAGTCGTCAAAATTAATGACGTAATGAGCACCTATTTACACTGTTCAAGTGATTTTAAACTGTTTTCAGCTAACTTGAATCCAGTGGCTCCCTGCTACTCATTGCCAGTCCATCTAGGGGATCTGCCATCACTTTTTGGTGAGAGATCACGATTCCAGCACCTTGTAACCCCAACGTATTTTGGCCCCACCATTTCGGAGTAGTGTAGATTTAGTAGGTTTAGGATTCCATAAACAAAGGGCAAAACGGAGTCCTATAGTGTCATTGGTTTGTCGGTGTGTCTGTCTGTCCTTACATAATATGTCGCAATTATACGGAATTAGATAATTATACGGAATGAGTGCCGAGGCCCGGATTGCACATTTTTTGTATTATCTACAAGCTAGCCCTTGACTGCGATCTCACCTGATGGTAAGTGACGTTAGTAGAAGTACCTACTTGGAAGAGGTATGGCAATTTTTGTTAAACTCATACCCCTGATCGGTTTCTATGCGACATGGTACCGGAATGCTATCAGTTTACTTTACACACACACACAGACACGTCAAACTTATAACACCCCGTCGTTTTTGCGTCGGGGGTTAATAAATAAATATCATAATAATAAAGTGGTAACTAGACCAGACCTACCGGACCAGGCCAGAGACAATTATAAAATCCCAAATTGTCACTGCCGGGAATTCAACCCGGAACCTCTCACTTATAAGACCACTAGTTTAACCAGTGGCATTAACCAAAATTCGAAAACTATCGACAGGTCTAACCACAGGATTACTGTATTAATTCACCAGTCGCGTGATACAAACCCATATAGTCTGTTTTAATTTAAAAATCGTCGCGTGACTGACATTATTACGAGCGAGTGGCTTTATTCCAACCCTTTGATTTGATTTGATTGTAAAATAACACACGTGGAAACTATAATACAAACTCTCTTATTAACTATTTGCCAAATATTGTTTGTTTGTATTTAAGCCTTATTCTTAGATGTTTAAAAAAAAATTATTCAAAAAATTTATAATTTAACCATGGTTCGATGTTTTTACTGCTTACTTTATCTATACTACACATAAGAGAAAGAAACACACTAAGTACCATAGCAAGTAGTTGTAAAAAACGTGGAGTAGATGTAATATATTTAAGTACATCATAATTTGTCTTCAATAATATTGTCATTGACAAAATAAAGAAAATTCATAAAGCTCTGATACTTAATTATTTAGTACACACTTGTAACTCAAGAACCAAGGGGTAAGACAGTTTGAAGTATATTAAGCCGTCTTATCTGTATCCGTTCGACTGTTAAACAGGGTTGGACGTTTGAGATGGATTGATGACCCGTCCGATTCAGACTCGAGATGAATCCACGCCAGCGTTGTTTTGAGACTTGCCATTGTTGGACTGAGATATGAAAGATCGCGGCTTCGATCTTTACCCCTATTGTTGTTTACTCAAATCTAAACAAAATAATCATCAATTTAAAAGGACATTTTCGTGGCCTTTCCATTCATCATCATTCAAAGGAAAGGCATTACGAACCAGTGCAGTTGTAAATTCACTTGACGATACGTTAAAAGTTTATTTAATACTAAATTACACAAACGAATAAAATTAAAAATATTAAAAAACCCACTACTTACTGTTCCACTGTTGAGTTAAGTACAATTAAAATTAAAAAAAAAAAAACTATTATTAACCAATACTGCAGCGCTCTCTGAAGTTCTTTTTCCTTAAAAAAACACCCAAGAATCTGCTGAATTCTGCTCTTATAATTATGATACATGTGCAAAGCAAGAAACCACAACAAAATCGCACAAACAAACCAATAAACAAACTACAAAACTACAAACCAATAAACCAAATCGCTCCGTCATGGATCAAAAGAAACAAAAATATATCTTCTATCTATCTATACATATAATAAAATCGTAGACTTGCCGTATCTGTACATTGAAGATTTTTGCAAAATAATAACTGGGGGATGTTAGGGATAAGTAATAGAACGTAAAAAAGCTATTTTTGAAATTTTTGTCTGTTTGTCTGTATGTTTGTGCGCGCATCACGCAAAAACTACTGAATGGATTGAAACGAAACTTGGTAAGATTTAAGTTCATACTACGGAGTAACATATAGGATACTTTTTATCCCGAAATTTAGCACGGTTCCCTAGGGAGAGGGGATGAAAGTCAAAACGTGTATTTAGCTGTAATTCAATAACGCGTGGTCCGATTTCATTCATTCTTTTTTTGTTAGGAAGTAGATACTTTAAAGATTACCGACTAATCTCTAAAAGGCTGGATCGATTTTGATGGGATTTTCACTAGCGGATGTTTACATTTTAATCTACCTAAACATCCGCCAGTGAACTTTTAACAGTTTTTATCATGATATGAGCTCAAAGGAGCTTAGGAAAAAGAAAATGATTCCTAAGGGATTTTTAAAAACCAATATATATCCACGCGAACGAAGTCGCGGGTGTCCGCTTGTATTACATAAATCTCTGTCGTATGGTCGTATAACCTTTCATAAGCAAAGTGAATAAATAAAAATTCGGTTAAATAAAACAAAAGCAGATCAGTTTAAGCTGTTTTCATGTCGCGATCGGTCAATTCGAATAATGGAGATTTTTATTCATAAAACCAGTCGGTCCCTGATGTTATTTCTGTTAGAACGAAGAATAACAAGTGAACCAGGTTAGCTGAAATCTTTTCACCCTGTCAAGCGTGAATGAAAAATGAAAAAAGTGGGACGATGATATTATAAATATGCGTATTTCAATTAATGGAATCGAAACTTTGAAACAATACAAAGCTTTGCCAATAGTACCTACCTGACACAGATAAGTACCTAAGTAATTCAAAAAGGCTTGGCTAACTGAAACCCATGATTTAACAAGCATAAATTAAAAATTTAAATCTTGGATTTGCATAATGCTATCCTACTAGTCAAGGCCTTTCATTTGATACCCATATTGAGGGAGTTGTGAAAAAATATGTAATCCACCATTTTGTGGCAGCGGCCATCTTGGACCAATTTTCATCAAGCATAGCTAAGAACACGGCCGACTAATTCACCTTTCAAACAAATAAGAACTGCATTCACATCGGTTCACCCGTTTGAGTGCTACGGTGGAACAGACACACACACACACGCACACGCACGCACGCACGCACGCACGCACGCACGCACACACACACCGACACACAGACACGTCAAGCTTATAATACCTAACCCGTCGCGTCGTTTTTAATAAGTAAGTAATTCAAACAGACTCTGCACAATAGGCAGGAATGAATATCATGAAACTGCACTTGATGTGATGCTCTTTTGCGCTCTCCTGTGATGCGTACAGGTACCCTAATCTATACTTACTATTATAAAGCTGAAGAGTTTGTTTGTTTGAACGCGGTAATCTCAGGAACTGCTGAACTGATTTCAAAAATTCTTTCACTGTTGGATATGTACGTGATCCCTGAGTGCTATAGACTATATATTAAGTACCACGGGCGAAGCCGGGGTGGACCGCTAGTAATATAATAAAGCGGAAGAGTTTGTTTGTTTGAACGCGCTAATCTTAGGAACTACTGGACCGATTTCAAAAATTCTTTCACCGTTGGATATGTACGTCATCCTTGAGTGCTATAGGCTACATATTTACCACGGGAGAAGCCGGAGCGGACCGCTAGTCACATTATATTAGTCAAAGGTGTACTGCTATCAATTATTATTAGCTATGCGACTGTACACTACTGGACTCAATTGAATTATCTAATCTGCGTAGATCCAACGACATGGTCAACCAATTGTAATGTACGATAGCCTAAACACAACCGCCAGTGGAATTAGATCCTGGTACTAAAACAAATAAGGTTTACATTTCATTGTCGCGAAGTTTCAACATTTGTGACGTGCATAAAGCCTTGCTGACATGACACAAGCACCGCTAGCAACAGGGTATGCATTGTTCGTGGTAAGTGGTACTTTACGATCGTCTAACGATAGATAGCTATAGTTCGACCACTTTTATGAGTTACACGATGTAGGTACTTACGATTACTTTCCATTACTTTCCGTAGGTACGCGTCATGGTGGCGTCCGCTGCTATGAGATGGAAGTTAGAAAATCTGAAAAACAACGGACACATAAGTTTACAGATCGTCTTTCTTAAGAGCTTCTTTTGTATGAGGCGCGACCAGGAACAATCGAGGGAGACAACTCTTATGATCTCGGGAGCACAATAATTGAAAGAAACCCTTGCCCTTCTTAAGGCAAGTTTTCTTTAACTCCTGTTATAAATAAAAAAAAATAAAAAAAAAGCCTTTTATTTCTTGCAAAGTAGTAAGTAAGTATTACAAGTAATAGTTAGTAAATAATAAAGTGATAGTTGGTATAAAAGTTTTAAGATTTAAACTAACCTAAATTTTAACTAACCTAATTATTTAAATAGTAAAGTGCGCAAGAACCCCTCAGGTGAGGGTGAAGGCCTCCTCCAGAGAAGACCATCTGTCTCTGTCTTGTGCTACCTGGAACCATCTTTTACCAGCGCATTTCATCAGGTCATCTGTCCACCTTGCGAACGGTCTGCCTACTTTCCTATGACCTGCAGGACCCGGCCACGACGTCAGCCTTGACGTCCAGCGGTCGTCACCCATCCTCGCCACATGACCTGCCCATCGCCATTTTAGTTTTTTAGAGTAATGGAGAGCATCTGTTACCTTTGTTTTTTGCCGTATTGTGGTGTGGCGTATTTTATGAATTTTTCTTATTTTCAAAACACTTCTCTCCATACTTCTTTGGCAAGACTTGATTTTATTTTTATGCGAGCGGTGTATTTCCACGTTTGGCAAGCATAGGTAATCGAAGGTAACAGACAAGTATCCAGTACCCTTGTTATAAGAGTTCCTAATCTTATATTAGCAGGATGCCAGTAGGGCGCTCCATGACTTAGCGGTCCCTATCAGAAACATTGATCAATCAATTTCAATCAATTATAATCCCTTAAATTCCATAAAATCCATCCAAAAAACATTTCCTCCGTAAATCCGCAACAATAAACCAGCGCGGTGTAAAATAAAGGTGAAGCGGCGAAGGCCATAAGTATTTGTGTATTGGGAAATAAAATTCCGTCGAATTCGGCTGCTTTGCGAATTGCGATACCCGCAAAGCATTTATAATGTACGGGTCTACGGGGGAATCTAGCTGCAGGAGTGGGTCACGTTCATGAGCGGAGCGGGATTCAATTCCCCAACATTTTCCAAAACGTGCTGTAAGCGACGCGAATAGGTTTCACTTTAATATTATAATAAAACCTGTTCTGTAAGATTAAATAAAACGGGGTTTAAAATAGGAACGAGAGCTGAGGTCGAACGTTAACGGCACGTCACATGATAAAAAAAGTCTGCAAAAACAAGAGGAAAAACAACACGGTCAATAAGCCTCAGCATTCGTTCCGCAGAGCCTAGATCACCTTTCAAAAGCCTTTTTATTACCTCCATCCATTACACGTGCCAAACTATCCGTGGATAGTCTATTACGATAGACTATGACTATGACGATATGATATGACGATAGACTATGACTGAGAGATCGTGATAGATTTTCACAGCTGTCCAGCTGTGAAAATCTATCACGATCTCTCAGTCTCTTGTAGAGACTTCCATACGACGCGGTATTGCACTCCTAATTTTCTCGGCTCCCTGCGACTCGTTTGATTATTCAAAAATAGTTCGGGTAAATATAAATTTATGATAATTCATTAAAATCGCATTAATTATTGTTCACAATTAAACTGTTCCAATTTGTTGATAAAATTTATTATTATTTTATTCACGGGCGTTTCATTAAAGCTCTGAATTGAAATTTAAATAGGATTCATTAATAAATAAAGAAGTTGGAGTGTAGGTAATTGTTTTATCTTTTGATCTTATGAATATGATTGAATTTTACTTTGTTACTGTACTTACCGTTTGTTCTTAAAAGAATATGTATAATACGCTACAAAGACAAGAGTTCTGGTGCAGTGTGAGGCGTAACGGGCAACCCACGTTTCCTTGGGAATTTGTCTAAGACCAATCGATGCATCCGATCTCATAGATCGACGGCACTCCTGACTTGTTGCGCACTATAGGACTGACAATGAGGCCGTCAGCGCATAAGTGGTCTAACCCACATTTTTTTAAGTTCTTACTTATAGACCTGAACTGATTACAAAGATGATAATTCTTTGTCTAAAAATGGCCTAACTATAGTTATCCTGTTATGTAATAGATGGCGCAACAAAATCCATTTTTGTATTTAATTATTTTCGTCTTTTATTTGAGCAATGATGTCCTAACCCGCCACTAACTAATACTAACTGTCTCAGGTTTAGGCCATTTTTGCGCTGACGGCCTCTAATTAAAAAAAAAATTTCTATATTTAATATAGAAATTATTTCCAATGCATAAAAAGGCAATTTTTCGTCTACAAATTTCATTCCAAAGAATTTATAATTTCAATTGCGAAGTACTGTAAAATGATCAAAGTTATGTTTTTTGCCTCTCCTGAAAAGTGTAGATTTTGAGTTGTTTCCTAATTTACTCGAGGTACTGATATTATGTTTTTATAAATAGCCCTTTCCGCTTCCTCCTATACATTGTAAACTCACATTTAAAGCTCATAGCACAGAAACTGTACTAAAGCAATTTCCCATCGACAAGTTACCACACATTCAGATATTACAACAATAATACAATTTTTTTCCCGTTGGCGCTGTGTTTTATTACGTTATAAGTTTAGTTCATACACTTTAGCTTCGGGAAAATAATACCTACAAATATCCAAATAATTGTATTGTGTTTTCTGGAAATAAAGATTTATGTATGAAAAATAAATAATAGTTTAAAAAAACTAAAAAACACGCTTTTTATAGAAAACCAAACTAAAAAATAGAAAATAAATTTTAATAAATATAAATTAATAATAGTGTGCATATGAAAAAATGTATTTTATTAAAAAAAAACGTGGGGTGCATGGGTGTATAGAGGATTATCATTTCGATAATATCTTAAAATCACCCCACGCTTTTTTTAAATAAAATACATTTTTTCATATGCACACTATTATTAATTTATATTTATTAAAATTTATTTTCTATTTTTTAGTTTGGTTTTCTATAAAAAGCGTGTTTTTTAGTTTTTTTAAACTATTATTTATTTTCTACTTTTTAGTTTGGTTGATTTATAAAACACTAAAAAAATCATGTCACTTAAAATACAACAGATATTAATTATTAATAAATTATTTTATTTGTTTTTTATTGTAAATCGTACATTAGGATTAAAGTAAATAAGTACTAATTAATAATATTATTATTTTGTTTTAATATTGTTTTATCTTCGCATTCGTGCGTTTTGTGCTTAGATTTTAGTTGTGTGTGACATCTATTTTGTTTACCTTAGTTACAGTTAGTTACCGTACGGTTAGTTATTTCAATGGGTTCCTGGATGGATTGAAAACACAATTACCGGGTAGGTAAAGGTAACCTACCGGGTCTCGGTAGGCGGCGCTGATGTCGGTATGTCACGGGGCAGGACGAAGTCTGCCGGGTCCACTAGTTCAATATAATAGTTAACTTATTCAAAGTTGGCAACGATGACAAAGGAGTATTATATAAAAATATCACGAGTAATATTTTCAAAACGCAAAAACTCTTCTAATACCTATAACGTGAAACAAAATTTGTAAACTACAGTCGACTTTCAATAATTTGAAACTCAAGGGACAAAGAAAAATATCACATTACCAAGAGTTCAAAATAAGAGTTAAGCCTTCAGTCTATCATTGTCCAATTAATTTTCGATAGTGGTGAGAGATGAGAAGTAGATACCTAACCGTCACTTCTCACTCACTTTAACATTTGAAGAAAGACTGAAATATGAACTGCAAATGACTCTTGTCTCATTATCTCATTTATGTAAACAATCGATAGGTCTGTGCATGATAAACACTTCAAATTATAGAGAGTAGATACGGAAGCCCGGACTTCAAATTATTGAATGTTGGCGGGCAAGATTTAACTTCAAATTACCTAGTGGACCAATTAGTATTGATTTTATTCAATTTATCGAATGTTTTTCAAGGGACTGGGAAAAAAGTTTAAATTATCAAAAGATTTAAATTAATGAGTGTCAAATTATTGAGAGTCGACTGTAGGTACATCTATCGTAACCTCACGTAAAATTAGCAAAGATTACTATTACCACTCGAAATACTAACCACTTTATTATAACGCACAGCCGGTAAGCTATGCGCAATACTTTCTTTAATGAGAGCGCAACTAACACCGGCCATTGGATCACACCACCGCCGACTCTGCTGTTGCCAACGCCGTCGATCAACGACGAAAACTGGGTCGATATGTGTGCCCGCTCACCACATCGGAAACACACAACCGATTTGCTTTATTGAGAAGTCTTGATATTTCCTAACCAGAAACTGCTTCAAGTTGGTCTGCCTGCCTGCAAAGCCTGTTCTATAAGCGCACGACTCAAAGCCATTATGAGAAGTTCCTTGCAAATCTGGATCTGTGATGCACATATCCGCGGTCGTAACCCATGCGCGAGCGTCCACTTTGTTCTTATTCGGATTAAACTCAGGTATACCTGGATATCTTTGCTAGTAGACGGCGCTTTCATTGCCTCGACCAATGCCGCAATTACGGTTTTGCTGTTCCATGAGTAAGCGCCATTTTATATTGTCATAGCCGATTAATTGATTCACACCGATTTTCATATCGGTTGCGTCCCACTTCTGTAACGGAGGGCCGAAGGTGTCATCTCGTTACCGTGGGCGATCATTGATGGTTGTATCAGCTCTTCGTCCATTGTAA
Source organism: Melanargia galathea (assembly GCA_920104075.1). Lineage (NCBI taxonomy): Eukaryota > Metazoa > Arthropoda > Insecta > Lepidoptera > Nymphalidae > Melanargia > Melanargia galathea. Next base: position 24,304,464 of record OV049863.1, on the reverse strand, counting down.
ATTACGGAAATAAGACTCGAGTTACGCTTGATAGATTTCATAGATTACAACGAATCACCGCATAATCACACTTAAATAAACACACGTAGTTCAGATATGAGCGGATTTCTTTCGAAACGTGTCGGATTTAGGTTGTTTCAACGCCTGAGCGATATCTTTTGACAAGCTTTTTTTTCAAAAGTCCATGTCAATTCACCTCCGTGTGTCAATCCCCCGACAGTTGACACATTTATTCGAAAATCCCAACCAAACTCCGCCGAATACGCCCAAAACAACTCGTTCCGTTGCTTACTCAACGAAATAATAATTTAACAAAAATCTTATTTTGCAAATTGAATAATGGAATATTCTTATCAAATTAGTGTATTGTCATCGGTCCTCGATAAATCTACAAAGTTTGAATGAAATCTGACCGTTTAAAGTGGGTCAAAATCGCGGTCAAAGGAGTCGGTTACAAACATACATACCGGTGAAGCTAATATAAAGCGTGTAAAAACAGAGTCATGAATATAATAATTGAGCTCGTTCTTTTGAAACGTCAAATCCGTGCTTCCGTATTTAATAATAATATAAATCTGATAGCATGTTTGATTGTTTGCTACTTACTTGTGTTATTTATTTTTGTTATTTGTTTAACGGTTTTAACCGATTTGCATTAGGTACAATGAACCGCCATAAACTGGCAATACCTATATGTCTCCGTTTGCGTGGATTCATATAAATCCCATATAAACTTTCAAGCCCCATTTAACCCTCTTATGGGTTGAATTTTCAAAAATTCTTTCTTAGCGGATATCTACGTCATAATAGCTATTTGCATGCCAAATTTCAGCTCGACCCGTCCAGTAGTTTGAGCTGTGCGTTATTCAGTTTGTCAATCACTTTTTGCTTTTATGTATTCGATTTCGAAAGAATTTTTATATTTGCCATAAAGTGCACAAATTGAAACAAGTGCTTCTCGCACACATAGCTCTAAGAACCGATAAACGTGGAGGTTCCAAGGTGGTTAAATGCCGACCCAGCAGCGGAAAATGCAGCGTCAGAAGACCGCCCACTAGGTCTCCTTGTAATAGACCTATGTCCAGCAGTGGGCGTCTTACGGTTGAGAGGAAGACCGCCCACCTGGTGGACGGTCAATCTATGTCCAGCCGACGTCTATTGGTTGAGATTATGACGTCAAATAAAATTAAACCGACCTAAACTTCTTAGACGCTAAGCTTATTGCTTTCTTGGCAAGGCTTCCGTCCGTAGTGCCAATTCTCTCGTCTTTTATATTTCACGTCCATTTCCTGTAACCGACTACCCTCACTTGGCTCTTATGACTAGTGACATAGAGTCTATTTTAGGTGTTAAAATATTCTAGCTAACCGTATTTGCTGTGTGTATTGATACAGCTAATGTTTGCACTCTACTTTGGTGTGTTGCGCGTTTGTCGGGTGATAGGTTGCACGAATTTACGATTCTTCGATCAAAAATCTACTAAATACTATAGCTACATACAAAGCGTCAGATATTTTACTGTCTAGACTTTATTCTAGATGTCTAGACTCTATAAACTTTGTTTGTATGTAGTGCGCGCTATGGATAAACTTCTCTTAAAGGTTTATTTCATAAAAATAATTGCCGAATAATAAGATAAGTCACCAATTTGTACAAACGAATAGGTTAGGAAAACAAAAACGAAAAGGATTAAATGAAGGTATTCAGTATTCATAATATAGTAAGTAAATAGTAAAAACATAAACCAATAATTATTTGATTATTTAAATTTACAGAATGATATAATTATAATAATATAACTGGGGCTTGAATTTTTCTAAGAGCAAAATCCTAACATAATATAATATGTTATGTTAGGATAATATCTAGTCTAGTATAATATAATAAAGCGGAAGAGTTTGTTTGTTTGAACGCGCTAATCTCTGGAAGTACCAGTCGGATTTGAAAAATTCTTTTTGCATTTGGTAGTACAATTTTCTGGGAAGGTTATAGGCTATTTAGTATCCCTAAAATCCTCCCCTAAGGGGGTAAAATGGGGGTAGAAAGTTTGTATGAAAGTCCTATGTTTTTAAAGTTACAGACCTGAAAATCGGCATTTAGATTATTGGTTTTAAATAATATAAACCTGTGTATTTTATTCTGAAAAATCTTCACTTAAGGGTGGTAAAATAGGGGTTGAAAGTTTTTATGTTAAGTTTTAATTATTGTTATTATCAACTTGAAATTTAGAAGATAGGTTCATTCTAGGGCTTAGATATCAGCCTAGAAAAGATTTCACGAAAATCCTCCCCTAAGGGGGTAAAATGGGGGTAGGAAGGTTATATGAAAGTTCTATGTTTTTGAAGTTACAGATATGAAAATAGGCATTTAGATTATAAATTTTAAATAATAAAAACCTGTGTAAGTTGTTCAGGAAAATCTCCCCTTAACACTACGGTACACGCGCCTCTAAAACGTTCATGAGTGCTCGCGTGGGCTTCACTTGTAGCCCATTTTAAATTGAAATATACTGAAAGATAATTGTTAAATTTTTAAATAAAATACATTTATTATTATTAATGACATTTATTAAGTAAACTGAAATAAAAAAAATATCTTCTCTTTCTTAAACTTAAAAATATTAGCAAAACTTCAGACTTCTCAACAAATCACATAATTTTTACTTATTTGAGATTAATCAACTTTTGGTTTAGTTTTTACATTTTTTTTAATTTACTTTTTTTAATTTTCATTACACAAAGAACAAATTAAAATTTGGTGATCATTACAATACGCATATATAGCATTTCGAGCAAGTTTTTCTTGTGCTGTGATCGCGCATTCTGCTACAAAACGCACAGCGAGCAACCCCCCCACGAATTGGTATATTTTCTTGTTGAGGAGCTTCTGATACATTCAATAATAATTTGGCTTTTATTTTTATGCTTCTTGGAATATTATTCTGATTAATACGTTCTAAAATTAATTATTTTCACAAGCTTAAACCCCAAAGACTAAAGAAATGCGTCTTCATTCGTCTTAACACGTTTTCTTCAAATCTGCGATCCATATTTAGCAATCTGAAACAAAATATCAACGAACAGTAAGTTTACAGTACATAAATATAATATATAATACAAAAATTAATAGAAAATATAATATACTTACATCAATTTCAAAAAATATTTCGCTCCAATGAAGTTCCGCCAGTGCACGCGTGGGCTACATACGTAGCCCAACAACTTTAAATCGTTATATTTTGCACGTGCGCCAGCGTCGATCGCTCACACCACATTAAATGCGTCGAGCAACAACCAATCGAAGCTTAGCTAGAGACTCGAAGTTAAATCACGCGATTTCACGAAGTTATGAACAAAAACAATACCCTGGGCTACATATGTAGCCCACGCGTGTACTCTAGTGTTAAGGGTGGTAAAAAAGGGGATGAAACTTTTTACGTGAAATTTAAGTTATTGTTATTATTAACTTGAAATTTGGAAGTTAGGTTCTTTCTAGGGGGTAGGTAGGCATAAGCTAAGAAAAATTTGACGAAAATCCACCTCAAGGGGGGTTTCCTTTCAACATATTATTATCATCGGACATTTAACTACAGATTGACGTGATTTTTTGCAGTCGCATTTTTTTAGTTGAGGACCTGGAAAGTGACAGACTACTATTTTATCCCGGGGAAACAAAGGGTTCCCGTTTAAAATTGTTTAACGCGGACGAAGTCGCGGGCAACAGCTAGTAATAATATATTATGTTAACTAATAGGCGCATTATTTAGCTACGTTACTACGATAAACGTTTTTTTTTGTTTTACAGATCTTCCACTTCTTCATTCTTCATTCATTCTTCATTCTGGGCAGGTGTCCGCACGTAAACCCTGCAGGTCTGTTGTGCGTGATGTGCCTCTTGCGTTAAAGTCTTCACTCCAGCCATCCGAGGTCGCTCCAGAAGCCTAGCAGGCCGCCCAGGTTGCCGAGGACTTCTTGGAGTGAGGCTGGGGATCCTAGATGAATCCTGCGTTGTTCGGTCACGCCCGTGCACTCTAGGAGCACGTGCGCTGGTGTTTCATCTGTCTCCATGCATGCTCTGCATAGAGGACTGTCTGTGACACCTATAATGAAAAGGTGTTTGTTTAGTGGGCTGTGCCCTGTTATGAGTCCCACCACCTTCCTGAGTTTACCTCTGTCTAGGTGCAGTAGTTTGTTAGTTAGTTGTTGGTTCAGAGTAGGAAAGGCTTCCTTTGTCTGACGGCAGTCTGTGGCATTGTTCCAGAGTGTGGAATGTTCCTTGCGTGTTAGTGCATGCAACCAGGTCTTGTACTCACTGAAAGGAATGGGTACCATAGGTTCCGGTCCTGCAACTTCCAGTGTCGTGGACTTACGTGCTAGTTCGTCGGCTGCTTCGTTGCCCGGGTCTCCCGCGTGTCCTTTGATCCACCGTAAGGTGATATCATTGGAGACGGAGAGTTCTTCCAGGGCTTTATGGCAGTCTTGTATGAGTCGGGATGTTGACATGGTACTAGCCAAGGCTTTGAGAACGGCTTGGCTGTCCGAGTTAATGTTAATTTTAAAGTTTGTTACCTGTCTGTTGGTCATTGCTATGACTGCTGTTGTGATTCCAGCACACTCTGCTTGGAAAACGGAGTTGTCCTTACCGAGTGCGTGGCTTATCTGAATGTTGAGTTCTTGGCAGTAGGCTCCAGCTCCTGTGCCAGTTCTGGTTTTGGACCCGTCGGTGTACACTTCAATCGTGTCTTGGGCTGGTTTCGCGTTTTTGTATTCCTCCGTGTTTATTTTGTAATTTCTTTCTAGTGTAAATTGTTTGATAGTTCTGTCACATATCCACTCTAAGCGGGGCTCTTTATTGATCCCCTGAGTTAGAATTTTGGTATGTGCTGTGTCATAGCCCTTCCATAAACCCAGTGTCTTGAGTCTGAGAGCCGCAAGTGTTGCTTCTTCCCTAATGTGTAATTGTAGAGGTGTGATCCCCAGTATCACTTCTAGTGCTGTTGTTGGCGTTGTGCTCATGCAGCCAGTAATGGCGAGGCATGCTTGCCGTTGAAATTTCTGTAGTTCTAGCTGGGTAGTGATAAGAAGTGTTCTCGGCCACCACACTAGTGCGGCGTATGTTAGTGCACTTCTTATCACTGCTAGGTAAAGCCATTTCATTATTTTTGGTTTTAATCCCCAGGTTTTTCCCAGCATGCGTTTGCATTGATATAGTATTATGAGTGATTTGCTGATTTTGTCATCTATATGCCTTTTCCAGCTGAGCTTGGAGTCAAGGATAACTCCAAGATACTTTACCTCATTGGATAGTTGAAGGCCTGTGTTGAACAAGGTCGGTGGGTTGTTTAGTTCGATTTTTCTTTTATTTGTAAAAAGAACCATCTCTGTTTTCTTGGGATTAACCGTTAGTTCATTTTCTTTGCACCATCTCTCGATTAGTCTCAAAGCTCTTTGCATAATTTCATAAAGTGTTTTTTCAAGTTTGCCGCTAATTAAAATGGTAATATCATCGGCATAACCAATTGTGTAAAATCCGTCTTTGTTTAATTTCGTTATTAGGTCATCAACCACGAGGTTCCACAGGATTGGTGATAAGACGCCTCCTTGGGGACAGCCTCTCGCTACCACACCTTTCGTGGTGCCGTTGATGTCCAATTTTATAATTCTTTGTTCAAGCAGTGCTTTTATCCAGCTGCGTAGGGTTCCTGGTGCGTTATATCTGCCCAGGGCTTTGTCTATGCTGTCAAATGTGGTTTTGTCAAAGGCACCTTCAATATCGATGAAAATGCCTAGAGTTGACAGTTTGTTTTCAAGTCCGTGTTCTATCTTGGCTATAACTGAGTGCAGTGCGGTTTCTATTGATTTACCCGTACTGTAAGCGTGTTAGTGTGGGTGTAAGGGTTTGTATTTTAAGGCTCCATCTCTAAGGAATCTGTCAGCCAGTCTTTCTAGCGTTTTCAGTAGGAATGATGTAAGGCTTATTGGTCTGAAGGATTTCGGCAGGGTGTAGTCACTCCTGCCTGGTTTAGGTAGGAAGACAACCTTCACTTCTCTCCAGGCCAGTGGTATATATTTGTATGCTATACAGGCTTTGTATATTGTATTTAGCCAGGGTGTTATTATGGTTACGCCCCACTGTAGTAGTGCCGAAAAGATACCATCAGTCCCTCCTGATTTGAAGGGGTGAAAGGTATCAATTGCCCATTTTATTCTGTTTGGAGTGACTATTCTGTTTGCAAGATCCCAGTCATCTTCCGTTGGATGGGTATTTGTAGTATTTGCCCAGTCTGGTGAATTTACAATTCTGCAACCTGGGAAGTGTGTTTCAATTAGTGTTTCGCTTAACTCTTTATCATCTTTGGTAAAGGTTCCATCAGCTTTCTTCAATGAGCCGAGGGTGCGGGAGTTATCTGCTGCTAGGATTTTACGTATCCTGGCGGCGTTTTCATTCGTTTCTATGTTCGTGCAGAATTTTTGCCAGGAGCTCTTACTTTTTTCTCTGACACGTTTGTTGTATTTATATTGGGCTTCCTTGAAATTGTCCCAATCGTGTTCCGTTCTGGTGTTCTTGGCTCTATTGAAAAGATGTCTGAGATCTTTCCTCATTCTTTCCAGATCAGGGCCCCACCAGTTGTTTTTTGGGGTTAGTTTAGTGTTGTTTTTTCTTAATGGACAAGCTTGTTCATAACATGTTTTTATTTCTTCTGTTAGTTTTGTTACGTTGTTTTCTATCATATCGATATAATCGATATCTTGTGGTTCTGTTGTGCCGATCATGTTGTTCAACAAATTTTTGTATTTTAGTCTGTTGGTTTTCCTCGGATTTCTCTTTGGTATATGTTGAGTTTTAGTTAGATCTAATTCATAGCATATTCGCCTATGGTCTGAGAGCGACTGTTCATCACATACATGCCAGTTTTTAACCTGGTCTGCCAACGTGGATGTTGCTAGAGTTAGATCAATTATGGTTTGGTACCTACTTGATACGAACGTTGGTTCGGTGCCTTTGTTTAAGGTGGTAAGGTTAGTTGTTAGTAGGAAGGAGACAAGTTGCTCACCTCTATTGTTGATAGATCTTCCACTTCTTTAGTGTTTTCTTATTTTCTTAAGAATGTTGTAATACACTTACGTATTTAACCGACTTCATTTTAAATTATATTTGTGCAAAATATTGTTGTGCCTTTCTTTTGTTTAAGATCTTCTTTTAATAATTCTATTATTTTTATTAGGTTACTTTATTCAATGTCAAATAGGTACTTGGGAATACGTCAGTGGAAGTTACAAGTTATACCTAAACTTAAAAAAAAATTGTTTTAGAAAACATTTAGTTTATTTTAAGTAAAAGAACGATAACAAAACACTCATATCCGATGGCTGCAATCCAACGATATATTTAATCTAACAAGAGAATAGCAAGACACAAAGAACATCTGTATCTGAAAAATCTAGAAAATATTTCAGTATTTTATCGTTTGAAAAGCATTTCCAAGTTATGTGAACAAAAACGTTACCTGATCTATTGTTCAAAACTCAATAGCTAACTTATTTCGGTCTGTGGGAACAGGTCTTTGAAATTCAATTTGATAAAATTTTGGGCAATAAGTTAAAAAAGATACCCCTATATCGAAGTTCGATGGTTCTTGGAAAAATTTTATGAGCAAATTTTTGATTTAATTGGCATAAGAGTTTTATGCCTTAATGATTATTATTATTTATTACGCTTTTATTTAAGACTAGCTGACCCCGCGACTTCGTTCGCGTGTTTATAGATTTTATATAGGATCGGATCGGATCCCATACTTAATTCTTTTATGTACCTAAACTAAATGTAGCCTAAGTTACTCCTTATAACATTGAAAGTTACATTAAAATCGATCCAGCCGTTTCGGAGATTAGCTGGAACAAATAGACAGACCGACAAAAATAAATTAAAACGCACACCAGTTTAAAATAAGCCGTATGTTCAAAGATCCGGGTCCCAAGTTATTTGAACCCAATAATGAGGGTTGTAATGTCTGTCATTTCTAAACTAAAAAACCTATGACCTTGAAATATCTACGGGACAATATATAAAGTACTATCTTTCTAACAAAAAAAGAATGAGTGAAATCGAACAACGCGTTAATGAATTACAGCTAAATACACGTTTTAATTTTCATCCCCTCTCCCAAGGGAACCGTGCTAAATTTCGGGATAAAAAGTATCCTATGTCCTACCTCGGAGTATAAACTCAAATCGTACCAAGTTTCATTCGAATCCATTCAGTAGTTTCGGCGTGATGCGCGGCCAAGATACAGACAGACAGACAGACAGACAGACAGACAGACAGACAGAAAGACAGACAGACAAAAATGAAAAAAATTGCAGTTTTGGCTTCAGTATCGATTATAGAGTGCCCTCCAATAAAAATTTTCAAAATATCTTCAATGTACAGAATTGGATCTGTTACAGTTTTATTATATTATAGAAAAAGTAACCCGCCTGTACGAGCCACTCGTACATTTTTTTATGGATTTAATTAGAGAGCAAACCCATTTCAAGGGTCTTGTTTATCGATAGTGCTGAAACTGCGCGTTGCACCGTAGCGGTGCCGGCTTTATGTTTGAAAAGTTTACAAGTTATGTAAGTAAAGTTTACAAATTACAATTATACAGTTATATTATACAACTGTATAATTGTAGGCACATTGCTTTATTATTAGTAAATACTAAATACATCAATCGAAAAACATCATCAAAATGATTTTAATTTTATTTTTGTTACAATTTCAGGTAAACATTTTAAGTACTTACGCTAGGCATTTTGGAAAGTAAACACCTGCAAGGTATTATTCAGTATTAAAGTCTGAATAATCACTTCTTGTGCCTGGAGAGTAAGTTTTCAAGTAAACAATCTCTTTACGCAAACTCCAGTTTGTTTACTCAAAACCTTACTCAAGCCTTCATTGCTCCGTAAACACAAAGCCTTGTAAAATATCGACATTTTGCAGAATTAAAAGTTTCTCCCTCTCTCCGTCGGTATCTCTATAAAACGGGTGTAAGAGGACTGCTCTCGGAAATCAAGACAGGTACAAGACAGGTACAAGACAGGTACAAGACAGGTACATACAGTAGTAGTGATGATTACTGACAAGATACCATAAAAAAACATGAAAGCAAAAAAAGTATTTCCTGTATTTTTCGTAAGTTCGCAATGTAATGCGACGCCTCAATACCTAAAGTTAGCCGCCGCTCGCGAGGTCAATGCCCCCAATTTTGCACGCTCTACACTGCCGGTTTGGAAAATACTAAATACTAAACCACTAATAATGTTTAAAACTAAATTAAAAACTTACCTTTTAACGCAACAATAGTAGTTTATGAAACGGTTGCATAATAGAGGTTATTAAAACACGAGTGTTAGTTTAAAAAACGAGCCGCAGGCGAGTTTTTTAATAGTATTACACGAGTGTTTTAATAACTAATTATGTAGAGTTTCATACACTACTTTATCTAAGCTCATCAATAGGTATCTTACGTATAAAAGAAAAGACTAAGAAATTAACAAAATTATTTATTATAATAAGTATTCATGTTTTGGATATTGCAATTTATAAATGTACTCAATTCTTCAGGGGAGAACGTTTTTGCATTTTTTCCCTTAAAGCCCTGCGATTTTCTTTTTAAAACAGCAATCAGTCTTGTGTATTTAATAATATCGATTTGGTTGTAGATACTCAATATACTTTTGAGCATTGAGTATTTAGCCCATAAGGACAAAGACTTAAAATTTGATAATTCTTGGAAATATGCTAGCATTACATTTTCTGAAAATGAAGTGGTTTTTTTCAAAATTTTCCAACTCATAAAATCTTGGTATAACCCGCGCCAATAAAGAAAGGAATTATAAATGGCGTCGCTAATCGTTCCCTCTCACTCGCACGCTATTCCTGTCTTTAGTCACACACTTTGTTACAGCGCGCAAAAAAATAATCAGTCTGTAACTGCTTGTTAATAATAATTGTTTTTAATACTGTTACTTGTTTTGTTTTCTGTTAAGTTTTTTCGTTGTTATTGACGTTCGTTGTTGTTTATTGTTAACTTATTTGTTGGTTTCGTTTAAAAAATGAGCTCGCATAAACGAAGAAATATTCTTCGAAGTGATGCACGTGAAATCGTATGTAATGTAATCGTATATAATAAATAATAATAAAATATAATAATATAATAATAATAATATAAAATAAAATAAAAAAATAAATAAATTAATAAAAATAAATAATTATAATAAATATATAATGCAGTTCAGTTTCGCTTCGTTTTTTGCTGACGGTCCAACCTGTACTCGTCATTACAAGTACAAGCCGCCATTTTAGATTCCTTTCTTTATTGGCGCGGCTAATAACATTTATCGTAAATTTTCTTTGATTTTGCTGGCAAAAGATTATTTGTCATTCCCGATGCTATTTCCAGAATGTCTGGTGGAGTTAAATTCTCTTCAGTATCACTGCTAGACATTTTTCCGCGCAACAAAAATCACTTGCAAAATTTTGAGTTACAAAAACTGAATAGTAAATAAATAATAAATTAAAAATTTAAATAATAGGCGCCAAAATTCAATTGTCAATTTCGAATGTGCGGTGCGTGCAGTGCGTCTATGGTCAATTATGGTAGCACTACACTCTGTCCTCTGGCCGCATCTTGCTACGGCCACACTTTCGCAGTAGTAGTAATAGGGTAACTTTGATAGCGGGATAATCATTGTAAGTAACAAAATTAAACTAACTAACTATTGTAAACTAACTATTGTACCTATTTCTTTTAAAATGTTTCTTTTGTTTAATTTATGTTTTTTTGGTGTACAATTGTAAGATGACCTCGAAGAATAACAACACGAAGACTGATTTTACAAGTTTATTCACCAATTTTTGTGGGACGATTGATTCCCTCTTTACAACTACCGTGCTTTATATAATCTCGCCATGGATAAAACTAAGCTATTTCATAACAATGTCATGATATTAGTTCATTCATTAAAATTCATCATTGGAACAACTTAATTATTTAAAATATAACCAAGCAAACTAAAATACTACTTTGATAAACATTTTACGGAATTTCAACTATTATCGATCTTAATAATTATATTAAATTAAATTATTATACATTTTACGGTTACGCATTTGATTGAATGGTTGACTTAAGCATTAATACAATGTTATACATTCAATCAATATGTTTTCTTAATATAATATTTCATAAACTCTGTTAATTATCTATATTAGTGTACAATTCATTTACATTATTCATCATTATTTACCTAATCTCTAACATTCGGCCTTCCTGACAACTATAGTTTGTCCTCAAACTTAAATACATATAAAGAAGGCATTATTAATCGATAACTTGAATATCACATTCATTTAAAAACATTATAAGTTACATCATTGCGGTATGTGTATCAATCTAATTTCTAACATTCGGCCTTCCTGACAACTATAGTTTGTCCGCAAACTTAAATACATATAAAAAAAGGCATTATTAATCGATAACTAGAATATCGCATTCATTTAAAAACATTATAAGTTACATCATTGCGGTATGTGTATCAATTACATCATCATAGGTTTTAGTATCAAAGTATCAATCATTCGATTCTAGAATAAACTAATCTTAATGCATTTATCTCTTATGTAAAAATCATTAATCATGTCTCTTTTATCATTTAGACTAAACTAATCTTAATCTAAATTCATTTATCTCTAATGTAAAAATCATTTCTCATGTCTTTTTTATCATTTCTCTTTTATCATTTCTCTTTTATATAATTTATCATCTATACAGCTTATCGTCTATACAGCATATCGTCTATACAGTTTCGGTTTAAATAAATTTACTGTCTCAAAAGAATATTATACAAATATATTCACTTAGAAGACGAGACAAAGGCAAACAGATTTTACAAAATTAAATTATTGCAATACGGAGCGTAAAACAATTTGTAATAAAAGTGGGTAGGTTTCAAATACTTGGTACCATCACAACAGAATCGATTCAAGCCGCGGCTATGTTACTGAATCGTCACGTCAATTCATAGATAGCTCATAACTAGATGTGACCCAATAAAGTAAATTCAATATTCTTAATTCGTAAAAAAAATATTATGTATTAAGTATGTTTTAAGTTTCACAAAATAGTTTTTAAGCATTTTTTAAAAAGGATGTACACTTTTACATTCTTTTATATTTTTAGGCAGTTTATTATATATCTGAGCACTTAACAAACGTAATATTTCTCTTACCATAGTTAGTAATTCTTGGTGGGCGTAAGATTATGTTATTAGCACTTCTCAAAATTAGTAAATGCGGATATTTGTTTTTTCTGGTAAAGGTTATGTTTGAATGTATTTCTTTTGACAAAATTTTTCGTATTAAAATGCAAGTGTAATATTTGTAAGTATTTGTTATATTCAATTTTTTTTTTCTTTATACATTTTTTTCTGTTGATGTTAAAAAATCATAATGAAATAGTACTTTTATTAATTTATTTTGAGCCGTTTAGTTTAGCCGTGGTTTAGCCAGGCAGTTGTAGATTATGTAGCAGACTTGTGGTAGCCAACGGACTATGCTGTGGAGAGCTACTGTTAAAGATACTAGCTTATTTCTGATATTTAAAATATGTGATTTCCATGTGACTTTATTGTCGATTGTTAAACCTAAATACTTCTCGCAATCTGACCTATTGATGATAATGCTATTAATTTTTGGTGGTTCAAAATCATTAATTAATTTTTTTTTTTATATTTTTAGCTGCAAATATTACATAATGAGTTTTATTTACGTTGAGGGTTAGCAAGTTACATTGAAACCAGATATTAAGTAAATTAAGATCATTTTGGGCATCTTTAATTAGGTTTTCAATTTTATTCCCATGATAAAATAAGGTGGTATCATCAGCATAATATGGTGATAATTCGTCTTTTAGTTCATGTTTTATTCATATTATTTATATAGATCAGAAAAATTATGAATCGAAGTATCGAGGCTTGAGGAACTCCGTAAGTTATTAGTTTAGGACTGCTGATTATTTAAATAAGATTCAAAAATTAAGTATCTTGTGGCTAACCGTATCAAACGCTTTTTTTTTTTGATTTATGAATATTCCAAGAACAATTTTTTTTTCGTCTATATTGTTTATTTTATTTTATTTTAGATACTAGGTCAACAGTTGCTGATAACGTATTTAATTTTGCTCTAAATCCATATTGTTTTTGATACAGAAAATCAATAGAAATGAAGTAGGATTCAAGTCGATTATAAATAATTTTATTTTTTTTTCGATAATTGCTCGGGTCCGATTTTGTTCCAGAATTACAGATAGGCGTTACTTTAGCTATTTTTAGAGACGCAGGAAAAGTACCATTTTCTAAACAGGAATTTATACATAGAGTTAGTTCCTCAGCTATGGAGTTTTTGATGAACTTTATTACCTTCTAATGTTTATGCTATCGATACCTGAACTAGTGTTAGTATGTAAGTTATCTATTACTTGAATTATTTCTTTCATCTTTGTTAGTTTTAATTTATTAAGCCCACAGTTAGGATTGTCGTTTATATCATTTGTACGTATATGGTTTATCGTTTATTGTTCATATTGTTTATCGTTTTAAATCGTTTATTGTTTATGTCGTTTATTCATATATGTCTTTTATAGTTTATGTCAATTATCATTTATCATTTATCTTTAATTTCAATTATTATTTGTCATTTATCTTTAATGTCAAGTCAATTATCGTTTATGTTAATTTTCGTTTATGTCAATTATAATAAAAATCCACTTCACTACATAGTTATAAAACAAAGTCGTTTTCTCTGTCCCTATATCTCTATGTATGCTTAAATCTTTAAAACTACACAACGGATTTTGATGCGGTTTTTTTTTTAATAACATCCATTAAATACTTAGTGGAGAAATACTGTTATTTATGAAGATTCTAATGTGATGTCGTAAATAATTACATTTTTTCCGCTTACATTGCAAACGCAGGCTGAACCCTACGAGATTTATCAAAATAATGTACTAAGTATTGTACATATTGAAAAGGTCTACAGAAAACTGCACTATGGTATATGTCTATCTCTTATGGATACCCCACAATACATTTTTTTTTTGTCATTTACTTTTTACAACAAATAATGGCTAATTTTCGAAGCGATTTTAACCAATACAACATTAATCCTTATCTAATTAAATACCTTAAATACATTGTTTATTTAATATAGATTTATATGGCCTTTCATAGCATATGATTTAAATTAATATTTTCGAAGATATTACAGATAAACCAGATATCCACGATTCCTTCAGGATTTGTGAAAAATCGAAATTCACGTGGGCGAAGTATATAATTTCCTTTAATTATTATTATTTCATTCTCTTATACAATTTTACATTTTATTAGTCTTTCCAAACATTCCCTTTTTTTCTTTACATCTCATGTCTGCCATTTCAATTCCTATCTAAAGCTCTTTTTTTTTCGAATTGTCAGATCAATAATCATAAAAATACCTTAATTCAACAAAAAGAGGTCATATTGCAATATTAAATTCACAACGAACCTAACACAACTACAGTTTATATCAATTGTCGTTTATATATATATTTTATTTAAATTGATGTTTATATTTCGAACTATCACAGTCAATAAATGTACCAATCCAAGTTTGTATCTGATCTACAAGCCAATGTATTGCAATGACACTTCATATATCATTTTCTTATATCTTTATAAGGCCCTGAATAGACTTAAATTTAGGAGCATTGAGCATCAAATATTATTCGGTTGTAATGCTTCACCTGTCCTTTGGGATCTAAACATAGCAACCGCATTCAACAATGTGTTAAATATGTGAAATATTACAAAATGTTTCAAACTCAATGATGTAAAACCGTAGTAAAACCGTCAACACAAAGTCAGAGAAACTTCATTCAAAATTGATCTACTGTCACAACACTGGTTCTTTTGTATCATCAATTTAATAAGTACATAAAAGTGAGGTAATGGTGATAATTACTTAAGACTTAAAATTAAAACTACGAGATTATCACCACCTCACAATATGGTTCAGTATAAATGATTTGAACTATTGGCTTATTTAGAACTATCTAAGTCCATGGCTTTTTTTTGTCGTTAAAATAATATCCCTCACGCACTATCTTTATCATTAAGATTTAATAAGATTTTTCAATTAGTTTGCGTAATATGTAATATGTATGTGCGAAAATACAATTTTCAAATTTTCAAACTGTTGTCAAATATACATTGTGAAGCTATATATATTTCAATTCATTTAGGTAAAATCTCTATAAATCTTGCCAATGTTACAGAAAAATAACCGTTAACAATTCCGAGTCTTTGCAGTAACTTCTAACTAACTTATAAAAACTATCACCTGTTTTATCGGAAATGTTACAAGCATTTAGCCATATAACCATTTTGTAATAATATTCATTACTTTCTAAATGAAAGGCTCGTTTTAAGATTACTCTGCTACTAACATAGTTCGATTATCGATTGTACCTTCATACCATTTTTAGTAGGACCTTTTTTAATCTGAGAAGTGCAATATGGGACGTCTGTTGATCATTCTAACTATACGTCTTAGCACACTTACTAAACTCGTAAATCCAGAAACTTTAACATAACTATTCAACATACCAGACTTGAGCATTACGTGTGGAATCCTGGCTGTGTCGTTGACTGATAGGCCACTCCCGGCTGCATCGTCACATGCACTCTCGTCAGGCCGTGGTGTGCAAAAATAAAATGGTTTATGGTTAGAATTTGAACTACTAAAAGTACTTAGAAATCGATGTAATGCGGGTAGATAAAAAATATTTATCATGGTAAATTAAGATTACGAATTATTATTGCATTATTATTAAAATTATTTTAATTTGATTCTCTGCTTTTATCACAGACATATATAGGGTAGATCGGCGATTACCACTTTTTACTAATAATAATTCACGCGTGCCAAAAAAAACGGTTACGTGTGATACCAAATAACCTCCTTTTTTTGAGATTTATTTCTAAACTTCTGTATTTACAGTTCAAAATAGTGCAAGATGACACTTGTACGATTATTTTTATGCACTAAAACTATTAATTACATCGAAATATCTATGTGTAACGAGTGTTATTTTGAAAACTTGTGTACAAGTGTAAATAAGTTTGGCACACGTTTCCATCGATTATATATTTCTGTGTACTTTCATGATAAGTACCACAAGCACTTAGATTTTAAATCACTTTAGAATTTACACAAACACAGCAAAATAATACATAAATAAACGAATTAATCACTTGTTACCTGCGTTCAGCGTATCCCGCTTCTGATTGTAAGATGACCTCGAAGAATAACAACACGAAGACTGATTTTACAAGTTTATTCACCAATTTTTGTGGGACGATTGATTCCCTCTTTACAACTACCGTGCTTTATATAATCTCGCCATGGATAAAACTAAGCTATTTCATAACAATGTCATGATATTAGTTCATTCATTAAAATTCATCATTGGAACAACTTAATTATTTAAAATATAACCAAGCAAACTAAAATACTACTTTGATAAACATTTTACGGAATTTCAACTATTATCGATCTTAATAATTATATTAAATTAAATTATTATACATTTTACGGTTACGCATTTGATTGAATGGTTGACTTAAGCATTAATACAATGTTATACATTCAATCAATATGTTTTCTTAATATAATATTTCATAAACTCTGTTAATTATCTATATTAGTGTACAATTCATTTACATTATTCATCATTATTTACCTAATCTCTAACACAATAAAGTATTAAATAATAATAATAATAATAAACACCCGGCATGGCTCAAAAATACCAGAACCCAGTGCCTGTACTATAATGTAGAAAAAATTATTTTTTAACATTGTTTTGCAATAATTTCCTAACAAAGTAGTGTTATAATGAACTTTTTTAATTTTTTTTTTTAAATATTATAGATGTATGTGAATAAAGTAGTCCAATATATGACACATTTTGATTTCATATTCGGAATTTTATGATATGAGAGTAGATAAAAATTATTATCAACTTAAATTAATTAATTATTATCAGTATCGAGTTTGAAATAAATCGTTCCAGCGATTTAGTGCTTGCTGTTGTGTGCCGCCTGTTCTGTGTTTTGTGCTATTTATTTATTGTTCGTCTATGTTTTGTGCTATTGTTTTACTGTATTTTTCCTTTTAGTAATTTTTATTTCGTTTATTTTATTTTATTTTTCTTTTCAATTAATTTAATTTAATTTGCTACTAAATATCATACTATGTAATTATGTTAATAAATAGAAGTATGATGTATCCGTGATGACACTCGTGTAAGGCTCCTACTGAAAACCAGCGCTGCAGCCATGCTGCAGCTTGCTGCAGCACGATGCTGAGTGGGAGACCTACATTTGATCAAACACAATTGTTATTTTATCCTTATTTTAGTAGATTTAGTGCCTGTTTCACCACCTTCTGATATGTATTAGATAGCTATCTACAACTTTTGTCTTTTTCACTTGACATAAAGTCAGAAAGTGACAAAACTTACGTTTAGGCTATCCAACACTTATCAGAAGGTGGTGAAACAGGCCGTTAGGTTTTTATTATTACGTTTAATTTATTTTATTTTTAATTTCAATTGTGTTGTGTTGTGTTGTGTTGATCAAATAAAAAAGTTTTCTTTCTTTCTTTCTTTCTTAATACTACAAGTATAATACAAATGGTTATTGGTATTGCATTATGTGTAGGTAGTATAATAATAGCCCTAAGTTTCTGTGGCGTTTCTCTTATACCCTGCATTGTAGTTGTGAACCTTTCCTTTAACCACATAGTGATAAGAGGTTATCATAAGTATTACTTATTATAAGTGAGATACCACTCGACTATAATACTATTTCGATTATGTCCTTACATAAATCTGTCTCTAACTCGAAAGCAAAGTATGAGCTAAGACAAAGTGCGCTCCATAAATGTAATGAGTATTATCAGAAGTTAGTGATAATAAATGGAATCGACAACTTCGAATTCTCTCCGAAGCATAAAAGAAAGGGACCTCTAAAGATCTTTAACCACCGGTAATTAAAATCATAGCATTGCCATTTGCCTCGTTAATAAAACATAGTTGATTTAAATCATCAGAGTCTAATAAACAGAATAATTAAATATCAATAATGAAACACTCATCCGAGTGAATTGTTCATCGTAATTGACCTGTTAGTGTATATTTTCATAGCTTAAATCACAGAATTTAATATTCCCACATTCATACTAATATAGTAAATGCGAAAGTGTCTCTGTCTATCCTTCTGTTCGTCTGTCTGTCTACTAGCTTTTCATGGCCCAACAATTTAACCGATTTTTGATACAGAGGTAGCTTACATCCCGGGGCCTACTTTTATCCCGGAAAATTGTTTGTGGGTGTATGTATGTGCGTGAGTGCATGCGTGCGTGCGTGCGTGCGTGCGTATGTTTGTGTGTGTGTTTATTTGTTTGTGTGTGTGTGTGTGTGTGTCTGTGTGTGTGTGTGTGTGTGTGTCTCTCTCTCTCTCTCTGTGTGTGTGTTACTCTTTAATGCTGCAACTACTGGACCGAATTGGCTGAAATTTTGAATGGAGATACATTATGCCCTGACTTAACACATAGGCTACTTTTTTCCTGGAAAAATCCACAGTTCCCACGGGATTAAAAAAACCGAAATCTATAAGCTACAGCTTACTATGCTAGCTAGATTACTATGGTAAACTTCCTTGAAAGTAGGTATAAAGGTTGGAAAAGAGAGCGGGAACGGAAACCGGAAATCCACGATTCCCTCCTCCTCTCCTCCCTCCTGTGAAAAACCGAAAATCACGCGGGCGAAGCCGCGGACAGAAGCTAGTTATATATAAATACCAAAATACGATCCAATTATCGTTTGCAAATTGACGCGCCAGTAAGAGTTTCGTTTAATAAAATTGCTGTCATGAATTTTCGCGGAATAAGGATGAAGAGTGAAATGTTTTTATATTTTCATGCAGGCCTATTTTTACCCAACTAACGGAGGATTCAATTATAATAAATTATGTGTGTATGTCAGTTAATCGGTTCCCTTATAATTGGCAAAACTTACATTATATTTTGATAAATGAGAGCTGTGACTGGCTTTGTTTTAGCATTCCAAGTGTCATATGAGATCACGAGAAATTCAAAATATTGGATTTAAAAAAATAAAACTAAGTAAAACTAAAAATGCTTTTTTTTTCTTGACGGAATAAGCATTTTAAGTTTTTAAATGCTTATTCCGTCAAGAAAAAAAAGCATTTTTATTTTTTATTTAGGTAATTGTGTAAGAAAGTTAAAAATTCGTAAAACATTCCGGAAAATTTGACTTCTGTATACTATGCCAGATTTACGTTTAGTTAATATTAACTTGATAAGTAATTTAAGAGCCTCAGGTGAGACTGAAAGCAGGAAAGCGTAGACCCGTCACCTGTTAGAAAACCTGAGCAAAACTTTTCTAAAAGTACACCAATTCGTTAATTAAATCTTCCAAAGTATTCAAAGCTGTAAAGTAAAAGTGACAATGGGATTTCCGCTCAGATTGAATTAGATTCAAAAAGCCCCTTGTGCCGTCTACAAAGGCATGTTCACCGGAACGCTAATGTTATCGATAGAAGATTAAGTCTTTCTGAATACGATCAAAAAAACGAGAAGTGTACCGTACTCGGGTTTTGAAATTAAATTACATGGACTGATATTTTTCCTTACAAAGGAATTTGTATGTTTACTTAAAAGTATTCAAATCTTCGAATAAAGAAGATGGTTTGAAAGGTCTGTTTTGGAATATATAAAATGAAATTTTATATTCCAAAACAGATTTTTTAATATGATATTTTCGTAAACTTTTCATTTTCATTTAAATAAATATTTGTTAAAGTTCTATAGGGATTCTGCAGAAGCATTTAAAGTTTGAACGATTATAAAATTTCAAATTCGAAAACAATAAAACAGTCGGTACCAATGGCAAGAGCTATGTTACCACACGAGCCTCGGGAAGCTATTTTGAAAAAATAATAATAAAGTCAAAATCAAATTCAAAATAACGTTAACGGTAATAATAACGTTAACGCAGACCATCGAAAAATGAAAATAAAAGTTTCTTTTACAAATCAACACAATATTGAACGCTCATATTATCCTCATCGTAACCCTAACGAAGTAGTGTTACACTCAAACAAAACAAAAAAATAGAAAAATCTTTCCCTTGAAAATATTGCTATTCACCCTTTGTCGACACCTTGTTTGTAAAAAATGGGTTCTCTATTTCCATCATTTTTACGAATGTTTCACGTTGTCACACATTTGGAACTCTAAGGGCCTGTTTCACCACCTTCCGATAAGTGTCGGATAGCCTAAACGTAAGTTTTGTCACTTTCTTACTTACAAAGACAAAAGTTGTGAATAAGCAGTGCTCCAAACGTTCCACGTGTAATTTTTTTTTGGTATATTTGCCATGATGAACATGAATAATATTCCCCCTTTCCCTCCACCTCCACCTCTACAGCCTTTTAACGTCCCACTGCTGGGCACAGGCCTCCTCTCTCATAGGAGAGAGGGATTTAGAGCTTAGACCCGCCACGCTGCTCCGATGCTGCGGGCTTTAACGACTATAATATCATGTGATAATAGTCGTCCCGGTTATTATTACTATCATGTGATAGTAATAATAACCGGGATCGACTGCTTAACGTGCTCTCCGAGGAACGGGGGTGCAACCCCGCCAACTACCAACTCTGGGCTGGCACTGAGAATTTCTTGACAGCGAAACCCAATACCTAACAATTATTTGCCCGACCCGGGAATTGAACCCGGGACCTCGTGATCTGCAGTCGAATATGCTAGCCACTAGACCAACGAGGCAGAGGTTTTATAGCACCTCAACTTAAAAGTTGTTCACTGTTCAAATTGAGAGATTTATAGAAACTCCAGACACTCCAGATTTACTTATAGAAAATCCAGATTTTTTTGTCACAAGCATCCACTTGTAGCTCGGTACGTCGTTGATATTCACATATTGTAGGCATTCTGTTTGCTCGGAACATGTCGGATGTCGGGCGTAATTTTATCATTCCGAGGAATATTTCACGCCGACACGCATTTGTAAGATTCACGCGATAGCCGGTCGAACATGGCGATACGGGCGTCAAAGACTACACAACCAAAAGGTTTTACAAGTATAAATTGAAAATTAAAAAAACCCCCGACATTCGCCATTTTGTGGTGGCGGCCATCTTGGATTTGCATAGTACTATTCTACTAGTCAAGCCCTTTCATTTGATACTAGGTTAACAAACGCGTGCTTAACAACGATTTCTGCCAAGCAATCTAAAATTACAAAAATAACGAATTGCTTGATTGAATTGAAGATGACATAAAAAAGTGTGATTTTATGAAATACATGTTCTAGAAAGAACCAATTCGTTCTTCGGAGTTTTAGAAACCTTTCGATTCTACAGACCAGGCCCACACTAATTTGTAACAGATAATAATTTCTCTACTCAGAAATCTAGCGCAAGTCGTTTAAGCTTTGAAGAGGGACGCATGTTCGCACTGCACCGGTGAATAAAGAAAAATACTCCAGATTAAAAAAAAATACTTTTTTTTAATTGTATCGCTTCTGCATATTTTTTAATCTGTGACAACGATGTACCCACATGTTCTATCGGGAAAGATAGCAAGAAACCCTTGGAAAAGGCTAAGAGCATTCAAACGGTTTATTCGTACATATTTTATCCTTTGATCTTTGGCACGTAAAATAAAACACAATTCAAACCTAGCAGGCTGAAATGTGTTTTTTAGGACGAAACACTTTTACTGAAACTTTTTACAAATAGGCTTTTTATTTTTCCGCCTCTGCGGCCTTTGTAGAACTGTCTGCAGTTAGTAGACTTTTGTGACTATCCAATGTGAAATTATTAGAGTATACCTACCTACTATGTTGAACACACCATAGACAAGAAAAAAACACTATTATAATATGTGCTCTTATAACTAAACCATTGTGAAGGTCATACACAGGTCGATCATAATATTTTATACGTTACAACGCTACCCGCTGACTTTCACTTACCGACTGACTCATCAATACCCACCCTTGGGCCTAAAAAGCTGAAATTTGGCGCAGTTTTATAATGTACTTACATAGACAAGGAATAAAGACGATTTTTTTTTTAATTCCAATGGGATAGACATTCTAATTTTACGCGGGCGAAGCCGAGACCGGTCGCTAGTATGCAATGAAAAAAGTCCCATTTCACTTACTGACTAACTCATCAACGCCCAGCCCAAACCCTTGGAACGAGAAAGCTGAAATTTTGCACAGATTTTCCCCTTATAATGTACACAAGGAATAGGGCCGGAATTTTTGAAATTCTTACGAAATAGGGAATTTCTGATCTCACGCAAGCGAAGCCGCAGGCGGTCTCTAGTGTGCTATAATTCAAATATTACTATTATTATTTTATTAAGTGTAACTGAACATAATGGTTTCTACTAATAGGCGCTATAACACCTTAATCGTTATGCGGTACTAGGTACATTTATATTTAAGATCTATTCAAGTACATTCTAGTGCATATATACTAGCGATTATGGTCCTAATGAGGCGGTAAATTCACGGTAATTGCGCCAGAATATTCCAAGCATGCTAAATGGTGTCGAGTGGCAATTAAATGGTGCTATGGTGTGGCGGAAATGCGAATATTTTATGATAATTTTATATTTTACTAGTCTTTTTACGCAATCATCAATGACTTATATTATCATGCAGTAAGTATATTAGTTTACAGCGATGATATATATCGAATGATGATACATATTGAATGAATAAATGATACTTTATTGCACACACAAAGAAAAAGTACAGCTGAAGAGAGCTTTAGGGACTACAGTTTCGAAATTCTCACAGAATAGGGATTTTCTGATCCCACGCGAGCGAAGTAAAGTCGCGGGCAGTCCTTAGAGTGCTTTATAAATATTGTTATCATTATTTTATTAAGTGTAACTTAATTACGTTACTATTTGTTGAGTTTTGGCTTAAAGCATTTGTGTATCGACAAATTGAAGGCATAACGCTGTGTTCCGAGCGCTTGCCAGCCTAGCCGTATTATTTTGTCAGCTTCCTTGACGCAGTGATTTCCATCACCACCACTACAGCATTTTTATAACATCCCACTGCTGAGCATTGGCCTCCGCTCTCATAGAAGAGAGGAATTTAGAGCTTAGACCCGCCACGCTGCTCCAATGCGGGTTGGCGGGCTTTAACGACTATTGTCACATGATAGTGACAATAACCGGGACCGACTGCTTAACGTGCTCTCCGAGGCACAGGGGTGAAAACCGCCAACTACCAACACCGGCCTGCCACTGAGAATTTCTTGACAGAAAAGCCCAATACCTAACAATAATTTGCCCGACCCGGGAATCGAACCCGGGACCTCGTAACCCGCAGTCGAATATGCTAACCACTAGACCAATGAGGCAACGTGGTTTCAAGTTAAATAAACTGTGCAAGGCATTTCTAAACTATATCTATGCTGACTTTCTCGACGATAACGTCGTCGTTATCAACCAATAGACGTCCACAGCTGGACATAGATCTCCTTGTTGAATAGAATAGAATAGAAAAGTTTTTTATTCAAATAAACTTTTACAAGTACTTTCGAATCGTCAATTGAATCTACCACAGGTTCGGAATGCAGTTCCAGCCGAGAAGAACCTGCAGCAAGAAACTCGTCGGTTGCTCTTTTTTAAAAATAACATTATAACAATTATTATTATTAATGTACATGATTGAAATGCCGTCTCGCGCATTGCTGGAACGAGTTAAATCCAAGCTTTTTTATCGTTTATATAATCTTCAATTGTATAATAAGCTTTTTTTTTACGAGCATACTTTTAATAGAGTTCTTAAACTTGTGTAAAGGCAAGTCTAAGACATATTATAATATATATAGCTCAATTACCACTCACTGACTGACTCATTGACATAATTGTTCTCCTAGAAAGAGACAGAAAACGATATAATCATGTATGGGAGATGTGTTCGAATGGGGGAGTCGAGTAGGGAAAAATTATGACATTTCAGAAAAACAAGATGGCGGCCGATGTGATTTTTGTAACTTTTTTGTTTTCCAACCGATTTCTTTCAATCTCGCAACAATTGAAAAAATTAGTAAACAATTAATAGAAAAAGTAAAAAAAATTGGAAAAACAAGATGGCGGCCGAGATTTAGATTTTTAAAATTTTTGATTTTTCGACCCCAAACCGCGGCACCACAGCTCCGAAACGGGGTAATTAACGATAATATATTTTTCCTGTTTCTGCCCACAATTACCCTTAATTTTGACAAAACGAGAGTGGTTTTTAAAAATTCAAGATGGCGGCTGTCGTGGCGGCCATTCGGTTTGAGGTACGAAAAAACGCAATTTTAAAATTCAAATTTCTCACAGTTGGCAACATCGGAGCGTTTTGACTTCTATGAAGCGATTATTTGCATAGACTCGAGGTATAAATTGGTGATAAAAAAAATACCCCACTTTTGGGGAAATTTCAAGATTTACCCCAAAAATAAAAAAATCGAAATACGGACTTTTTGAAAAATCCGAGTATGAGCGACCACGTGTTTTACTTGTACAAATGACATTTGGGTATTTTTGTCTTCAGAGACTGGCAACACTAGAATTTATCAAAGAAAAAGTAATTTTCGCGACATGGTCATTTTTCAGGGGCAATTATTTCGCTTGGGTGTGAGCGAGATGAAAAATTGACACATCATAACGAGCGGTATATCCTGTAGTTAATGGTAACATTATAAAACTTTCTAAAATGTATCTGTCAAATGAGTTGGCGGCCATTTTGTATTGTTGTTGGGTGTTTTTGAAAATTTTGATCATGTTTTTGAGGAAGTTGGCAACATTTTAGAAAGTTGACATGTATAAATCGATTGTGCAACTCAACCGGCAGTATCGAGGTATGTACACAGTGTTGCCACATTTAGGGTAGTTTTTGAGATTTCCCCAAAAATTTCCTCCTGTAAAATTTTGTATGAAAATTTTTTTTTTCACTTATGGTTTCACAAAGAAGACAAAAATTTATTACGAAAAAAATATGGAGAGAGCTGATGATTGAGGGTTTAGGAGACGGGTGAAGGGCACGCTGAAATTATTGAAGATAGGTGGGGGGTGCTCGAGCAAATGTCATTCGAAACGTCGTCCAATTGGGAGTGAACTGAAAAAAAATTCAAAATGGCGGAAAAAAGATGGCCGCCATACAAATTTCATCGCTATCCATCTCGGAGGGTATAAAAGATGGAAGAGTGGTTTCTTAGCAAAAGATGATCAAGATCCGAAGGTCTACTTGATGAATAGAAAAAAAATTCAAAATGGCGGAATTCATTTTTTCATAGAAAATGTATGGTGAATATTGAATTGCCTTTGATGCGGTTCTTCAGCGAATTCTCATAGAAAAATATGGGAAGACATGATGATTGAGGGTTAGTAAGATGGTTGGGGAGCCCGGTAAGGGTATTGTAGATAGAAAAGGGCTGCTCAAACAAAAACAAGATGGCGGCCGACGTGATTTTTGTAACATTTTAGTTTTCCTACCGATTTCGTTAAAACTCGCAATTCTAGAAGAAATTAAGAAACGATTAATAGAAAAAGTAGAAAAAATTTAAAAAACAAGATGGCGGCTTAGCTGTAGTCTTTCAAATTTTCGATTTTTCGACCCCGAACCGCGGCGCCACAGCACCGAAACGGGTTAGTTGAGGATAATATTTTTTTCCTGATTCCGTCTACAATTATCCTGTATTTTTGTAGTATATGTAGTGTATAGTAATATTATGTAGTGTATTTTATTATAATTATATTGTAGAAAAATTTTATTTAGTGCACCATCCCGTTCTTTCACCTTACTCCTCTCGCCAAAGGTTGTCTGTGAGAGATCGCTCTAAGCGATAAGACCGCCTTTGCATACAAATCTGTAGTGCCTCTATTCAACTGTACCTTTTTTTTTCTTTTTTGTGTGCAATAAAGACATATTCTATTCTATTCTATTCTATTCTATTTTGACAGATCGGGAGTGGTTTTTAAATATTCAAGATGGCGGCTGTCGTGGCGGCCATTCAGTTTGAGGTACGAAAAAACGCAATTTTAAAATTCAAATTACTCACAGTTGACAACATCGGAGCGTTTCTACTTCTATGAAGCTATTGTATGTACAGACTTGAAGTACAGATTGGTGAAAAAAATACCCCATTTTTGGGGAAATTTCAAGATCTACCCCAAAAATTAAAAAATCGAAATACGAACTTTTTGCAAAATCCGAGTATGAGCAACTACATTTTTTACCTGTACTAACGAAATTTAGATATTTTAATCGCCAGGGACAGGCAACACTGAAATTTATCAAAGAAAAAGATGTTTTCGCGATACGGTCATTTTTCAGGGGTGATCATTTCGCCTGTGTGCGAGCGAGATGAAAACTTGAAACCTCATCAGGAGCGGTATCTCCTGTACTTAATGGAAAAATTATTCAACTTTCTAAAATAAATCTGTAAAATGAGTTGACGGCCATTTTGTATTTTATTTGTTTTGGAATTGATTTTGAACATGTTTTTGAGGCAGTTGGCAACATTTTGGAAAGTTGAAATGTATGAATCGACTGTGTAACTTAACCGGCAGTATCGATAAATGTAAACAGTGTTGCCACCTTCGGGGTAGTTTACGAGATTTTCCCCAAAAATTTTCTCCTGTAAAATTTTGTATGAAATTTTTTGTTTCATTTATGAAAAAAAAAAAACAAAAATGTATTCAGAAAAAAAAATATGGATAGAGCTGATGATTGAGGAACTCGGAGACGGGTGAAGGGTACGCTTAAGGTATTGAAGACAGGTGGGAGGTGCTCGAGCAAATGTTATTCGAAACGGCTTCCAATTGGCAGTGAGCTGGAAAAATATTCAAAATGGCGGAAAAAAGATGGCCGCCATACAAATTTCATCAGTGTCCATCTCAAAGGGTATAAAAGATGGAAGAGTGGTTTCTTATCAAAAGATGATCAGGACCTTCGGATCCTGATCACTAGAAAAAAAAAATCAAAATGGAAGAATTTATTTCGGACCGACTAGGGACCGACTACGGACCGACTACGGACCGACTACGGACCGACTAAGGACCGACTAGGAACCGACTAGGGACCAACTACGGACCGACTAGAGACCGACTACGGACCGACTACGGACCGATTAGGGACCGACTACAGACCGACTAGGGACCGACTAGGGATCGACTACGAACCGACTAGAGACCGACTACGGACCGACTAGAGACTGACTAGGGACCGACTACGGACCGACTACGGATCGACTAGAGACCGACTACGGACCGACTAGGGTAGACCGACTAGGGACCGAATCGGTCCGTAGTCGGTCCCTAGTCGGTCCCTAGGACCGACTAGGGACCGACTACGGACCGACTACGGACCGACTACGGACCGACTACGGACCGACTAGAGACCGACTACGGACAGACTACGGACCGACTACGGACCGACTACGGACCGACTACGGACCGACTAGGGACCGACTACCGTCCGACTAGGGACCGACTACGGACTGACTACGGACCGACTACGGACCGACTACGGACCGACTAGGGACCGACTACGGATCGACAAGAGACCGACTAGGGACCAACTATGGACCGACTAGGGACCGACTAAGGACCGACTAGGGACTGACTAGGGACCGACTAGGGACCGACTACGGACCGATTAGGGACCGACTAGGGACCGACTACGGACCGGCTATGGACCGACTACGGACCGACTAGGGACCGACTACGGACCGACTACGGACCGACTAGGGACCGACTAGCGACCGACTAGGGACCGACTAAGGACCGACCGGGGACTTTTCGAGATTTCCCCAAAAATTTCCTCCTGTAAAATTTTATATGAATTTTTTTTTTCACAAATGGTTTCACAGAGGAGACAAAAATTCATTCGGAGAAAAAATATGGCGAGAGCTGATGATTGAGGATTTTGGAGACAAGTGAAGGATACAGAAGGGTAGAGTGCAGCCCCATGTTGTTGGTACTCAAACTTCTTATCTTCGTCTTTATGCTCACGTGGTCAGATTTTTAAAAGCTTATATCCGAAACTATATGGTGAAGCCCCATGTAGTTGGTACTCAAACTTCTTATTTTCGCGATGTCTGTGTGCTTACGTGGTCAGATTTTTAAAAGCTTATATCTCCGAAACTATAGGGTGCAGCTCCATGTTGTTGGTACTCAAACTTCTTATTTTCGCGATGTCTGTATGCTTACGTGGTCAGATTTTTAAAAGCTTATATCTCCAAAACTATAGGGTGCAGCCCCATGTTGATGGTACGCAAAATTCTTATTTTCACGATGTCTGTGTGTTTACGTGGTCAGATTTTTAAAAGCTTATATCTACGGAACTATAGGGTCGAGCCCCATGTTGTTGGTACTCAAACTTACTTTCGCGATGTCTAGATGTTCACGTGATCAGATTTTTAAAAGCTTATGTCTCCGAAACTATATAGGGTGCAACCCCATGTTATTATTACTCAAACTTCTTATTTTTGCGATGTCTATGTGCTCATGTGATCAATTTTTAAATGCTTATATCTTCGAAATTATAGGGTGCAGCCCCATGTAATATAATGTCGAACGTCCCCGCGAGCTGCTTTAGCAGCTCGCGCACCGAGCAACTAGTTATATATATAAAGCTACTTGAAGTCAGGTACTGATCACCTCTCCTGAACAATTTTGTATGGGACTTTTTCACCATAATTTTCATGTGTGTAAAATTCAAAAATATATGGTCTACAAAATTATAGAGAGAGCTGAACGTGGAAAACTGACTAGGGTGCCCTAAGGGATCTCGAAAACTATCAGTCGGAAAGGTACCGTCCCGAAACAAAAAATGTTCAAAACCTTGGGCCATTGGGTGAACCGGTGAAAAAAATATGGCCACCAAACAAAAAAAAATTTCGTCTCCATACAAAAATTTTGCTAATTTTCAAGAGGCTCTCCAGAACAATTTTGTATGGAACTTTTTTCACCTCACTATTTATATGCGTAGAACTTATAGGTCTTCCTTCAGGAAAAATATGAAACGTCATGAATGTGGAAAATTTACCAGAGTACCCCAAAGGCTCTCAAAAACTATCAGTCGTAGAGACATGGTCCTGAAACTGAAAATGTTCAAAACCTTGGGCCCTTTGGTGAGCCAGTAAAAAAAAGATAGGCACCGAACAAAAAAATTTTTCGCGTCCATACAAATTTTTTTTTTAATTTTCAAGAGGCTCTCCAGAACATTTTTGTATAGAACTTTTTTTACTTCACTAAGCACATGCATAGAGCTTATGAGTGTGCTTTCAGGAAAAATACTAAACGTTATGAATGTGGAATATTTACCAGAGAATCTCATGGGTCCTCCAAAACTACCAGTCATACAGACATGGTCCCAAACAAATGTTATTAAAGACCTTGGGCCATTGGGTGAACCGGTAAAAAAAAGATGGCCGCCGAACAAAAAAAAATTTTCTCCATACAAATTTTTGGGTTCTTTTCAAGAGGCTCTCCAGAACAATTTTGTATGGGACTTTTTTCCTTT
Source organism: Melanargia galathea (assembly GCA_920104075.1). Taxonomy (NCBI): domain Eukaryota; kingdom Metazoa; phylum Arthropoda; class Insecta; order Lepidoptera; family Nymphalidae; genus Melanargia; species Melanargia galathea. The sequence continues at coordinate 24,274,727 of OV049863.1, read as the reverse complement.
CACTATTTATGTGCGTAGAACTTATTGGTCTTCCTTCAGGAAAATTATGAAACGTCATGAATGTGGAAAATTTACCAGAGTACCTCATGGGTCCTCCAAAACTATCAATCATACAGACATGGTCCCAAACAAATGTTATTAAAGACCTTGGGCCATTGGGTAAACCGGTAAAAAAAAGATGGCCGCCAAACAAAAAAAAATTTTCTCCATACAAATTTTTTGGGTTCTTTTCTAGAGGCTCTCTTAGACATTTTTGTATGAAAAATTTTCCCCCTACTGCACTATAAATAGAACTTAAAGATTTTTTTCACAAAAATCACAAAACGTAGTGAATGTGGAAAAATTACCAGAGTATCCTAACGGCCCTCAAAAACTATCAATTATAGAGGCATGGTCCTGAAACTAAAATGTTCAAGACCTTAGGCCCTTTGGTGAGCCAGTAAAAAAAAGTAAGCTACGGACATCGAACTATTACGCTTAGAATGGAAGTTTCTAACCAATTTCCGCTCGAAACGTAAGCTATAAACCAACCCATGTGTGCCCTGTAATTACATTTGCCGACACACACACAAGCGCATGAGTACCTTGAGCACTAACGCGACGATAGCCTTTTAGGCTTTCTAAAAACGGCTTATCGCCGCGTCGACGACTGCCTTTCTTTACCTATTTATTCTAAGGCTACGGAACAAAAAAATTCGTGTCCATACAAAATTTCTTTTTAATTTTCAAGTGGCTCTCCAGAACATTTTTGTATATGTAGATCCTTTTTTTTCCACTAAACGCATGCATAGAACTGATTAGTGTCCTTTCAGAAAAGATACGAAACGTGATACCAATATTTCTTTCTATCTTTCAAGAGACTCTAGAATATTCTGGTATTTGGTATGGCCTCCCATTTCTTTATTTTACGAATATTGAAGAGACTACAAGGCACGCGAGCTGCTTGCAGCTCGCGCACCGAGCGCAACACTAGTTTTTTATTCAGATAAACTTTTACAAGTGCTTTTGAATCGACAAATGAATCTACCACTGGTTGGTTGGGACTTCCACACGTCGCGGTCGTATGCCGCTTGTATCCAGTGGCTTCCTGTGACTATTTTGATGTCGTCAGTCCACCTAGTGGGGGGTCTGCCAACACTGCCAATACTCGACGATAACGGGCTATAGGAAATGTTCATTAAAATGCTCTGCTATCATCTGCAATTACATTAATTAATGCTCATTAATAAAGTCGTATTATCTTCTGTGTATTTTAAGTTTTACCCGTTCGTTCAATGTTTCGTCGCAGCGTAGGTATAAAGTAGTGGGCTGTAATTAAAACTCAAATATTAACTCCGAGCTCTGATTAAGTTGGTCGCGGCGGTTACAGTTTGCGGTTTACTCATTTCGAATTAAACGCGTAACCGCCGAATCTCGTAATGGGATTGCACGCATATTAGGAGCTTACGTACTTTAGAACATTCATACACTGGCTGATTCGTCCGGGTGGTTTTTAACCCCCGATGCAAAAACGATGGGGTGCTGTAAGTTTGACGTGTCTGTCGGTGTGTGGGTGTGTGTCTATGTTCCACCATAGCGCTCAAACGGGTGATCCGATTTGAATGCGTATTTTTTGTTTGAAAGGTGAATTAGTTGAGACTCGGGAGTGTTCTTAGCTTTTCTTGATGAAAATCGGTCCAAGATGGCCGCCGCCACAAAATGGCGGATAACATATTTTTTAACAACTCCCTCAATATGGGTATCAAATGAAAGGACTTAAATAGTAGAATAGCACTATGTAAATCCAAGATGGACGCCACCACAATATGGCGAATGTTGGGGGTGTTTTAAGTTTATAATTTAGGTATACTTTTACAACATAGGTACACTAGCTGATTCGTCCGGGTGTAGATAGGTTTTTAGTTCACCCTTTAAGGTTACCCCATAAAATCCCTCTCAAGTGCAGCTACACTTGGTGGGGTGGTTAGGGTGTTCAAGGAATATTCCCTACAAATTCCAAACCTCTAGGTCCGTTGTCTGTCAGTCAATCAAATCATGAAAACCCACAGCAAACGTTTAATATCTGAATCAATGATATTGCTATTAATAAAGTTTAGGCGTTGCGTTTCCCACAAGAATAATTAAACAATAGTAAAATAGTCATCAAAAGATAAACACGTATTCTTTTACTAAAACACACAAACGAATTAATGGCCCGAAATTCAGGCTAACTCAGAATATTCTTTCCACTTACCCGTACGATATAATTCCGCTCGTCCGGTACGTAAATACGTACGAGTACGGTATAATGAATATAAAGAAAACTGCAAAGCTCTCACAAAAGATGCATAATTCGCATAAACCGTGGGACCTGCATAATGCCGCCGTGTTAGCTTGGAATTTTGGAAACGAAATCTGCATTCAGAATGGAGTATATTGCCGCAATTTTATCTTTTGAATACACTGGCATAATTTTAGTTGGGGACAATTTCATTTAGGCTCGCCGCCCACTACGGTAGGTACGTACTATGATCGTGCTATGAACGTATCGGCACGAAAAAAACACGACTGACCAGTATGCCCACTACATCGTATCAACAACGTATCATACCCGTATATAGTTTTTTTATCCTTTCGGTGATTCTCTGCGTGCAAAATTACCCATATTGAGGGAGTTGTGATAAAATATGTAATCTGTCATTTTGTAGCGGCGGCCATCTTGGATCGATTTTCATCAAACATAGTTAACAACACTCTCGACTAATTCACCTTTCAAACAAAAAAAAACCGCATTCAAATCGGTCCACCCGTTTGAGCGCCACAGGGGAACAGACAGACACACACACACACACACACACACACACACACACACGTCAAACTTATAACACCCCGTCGTTTTTGCGTCGGGGGTTAAAAATCGTAGAATTGCCGTATCTGTACATTGATGATTTTTGCAAAATAATAACTGGGGGATGTTAGGGATAAGAGATAGAACGTAAAAAAACTATTTTTGAAATTTAAGTCCATAATACGGAGTACCATATAGGATACTTTTTATCCGCACGGAACTTCAGCACGGTTCCCCTGGGAAAGGGGATGAAAGTCAAAATGTGTTAGCTGTAATTCATTAACGCATGGTCCGATTTCATTCATTCTTTTTTTGTTAGAAAGTAGATACTTTAAAGATTAGCATCTAACCTCTAAAAGGCTGGATCGATTTTGATGGGACTTTCACTGGCGGATTTTTACGTTTTGATCTACCTAAAAATCCGCCAGTAAACTTTTAACAGTTTTATAGCAAGGTATGAGCTCAAAAGAGCTTAGGAAAAACAAAATTATTGCCACGGGATTTTTGAAAACCAATATCCACGCGATCGAAGTCGGGGGTATCCGCTTGTATATAATATAAGTATGAATTAAGGATAGGGCATAAAATATAAACCGCATCAGGGTGATACTACCAAAATTTATGGCGCAATATGTTACAGCAAAAAGTATTGTTCGGCTAATTTCACTTGAATTAAGTAATGTCTGCACGAACTGGCGATACGTACAATTTATAACCGGACGTTTTTATTGCATTAACGGTAACAATTACTTTTTCTTTAATCCCCAAAGTTTATATAAACAAGTGTAAATTAAAAATTAAATAAAACTCCGACATTCGCCATTTTGTGGTGGCGGCCATCTTGGATTTGCATAGTGCTATTCTGCTAATCAAGTCCTTTCATTTGATAACCATATTGAGGGAGTTATGAAAAAATATGTAATCCGCCATTTTGTGGCGGCGGCCATCTTGGGCCGACACACACACACAGACACGTCAATCTTATAACACCCCGTCGTTTTTGTGTCGGGGGTTAAATACTCTGATTTCAATACTTAGCGCTAGCAATCCTAAGAAACTAAATCAGGGAGCTTATTTTTAACGCAAAAAGAGGGGTGTTTGTTATATTTGTATGTTATCGTAGCACACAAAAGGATGAACCTATTTGAATGCGTTTTTTATGCGAATGCGTATTTTATTTGTTATGTTTGACGAAAATCTGTTCAGCCGTGTAAGGATAATCAGCAATTTTTCAAGTAGGAATAGACAATTAAAAAGCTGCTAAACGTGTCTTAACCGCATGCGACAGGATTCTATAAGTTTTATTTTAAAATATTAATCTAAACAACAACTTAACATAATATATAGTATATCTATTCAGAAACAGATGGAAAAATGAATGCTCATAAGTACCTCAGACAGTTTTTCCTTCCAATAACAGTCAAAGAACAAGTTGGCTACGCAAAAAGGAGCATTTTCTACGAAAAAAGTCATGAAAGCTCAAAACAACTTGAATGAAATGTATTTATTGGCTGTTCACGTCGCGAATATATTGACGTGTTTGAGTCGTGATGGGTCTATAAACTTGTGCGGTGTTCATGGAATGTAGTTGCAGACAGTTTCAAGTATGGCTGTAGTAGGTATATTTATTTATCGACAAGAACAAATTAAAAATTTTAAAAACCCCCGACATTCGCCATTTTGTGGTGGCGGCCATGTTGGATTTGCATAGTGCTAGTCTACTAATCAAGCCCTTTCATTTGATACCCATATTGAGGGAGTTATGAAAAAATATGCAATTCACCATTTTGTGGTGGCGATGATCTTGGGCCGATTTTCATCAAACATAGCTAAGAACACTCCTGATTATTTCGCCTTTTAAAGAAAAAAAATCGGATTCAAATCGGTTCACCCGTTTGAGCGCTACGGCGGAACAGACACTCACACACACACACACACACACACACACACACACACACACACACACACACACACACACACACACACACACACACACACACACACACACACACACACACACACACGCACATACACATACACACATACGTACACACACACACACACACACACGCACAAACTTTCGTCTTTATAATATTAGTGTGATAACCTGTAAGTTATTATTATTTGGTGTACTAACTTTTTCAACACACTTGCTCATAAAGTGACTCTACGTTCACCACAATTAGGCAGATAATTACTCCTATTATTCAAACTGTGACTTTTGTTTTACTATTATTCACATGTGAATTATAGAGTTTTATTTTTAATTTATTGGTTGAGTTGTTCCTTTGTTCTTAAAAAAGTTTCGATACAAAAAAGATCGTATATTCAATAGTACAAATAAATTGATGTACCTTTTGCTTGCTCATTTCATGTAACTTCGTATTTAAATAGATAATTTCAACTTGTACGTGTTTAATAAATAAAACTTTAACTCAAATATAACTTTAGTTTTTTCTGTAATAAAGAAAATTTGAAATTCCCCATATTGTACGTGGCTAAAACCTATCCGCAAAAAGCCAAATAAAACAAACCTCATTCATTCTATAGTCTATGGCCGATTGCCATTATAAGATGCGCGCGCATAGGGAAACTGATTAATTTTTCCCGCCATTGCGAAATGCCATAGAAAACAAACCTCATTCTAATATAGTCTATGGTCGATTGCCATTATAAGATGCGCGCGCATAGGGAAACTGATTAATTTTTCCCGCCATTGCGAAATGCCATAGAAAACAAACCTCATTCTAATATAGTCTATGGCCGATCGTACAGATGCGCGCGCATAGGAAAACTGATTAATTTTTCCCGCCATTGTGAGAAAATTTTCAGAACTCGTTTTCACTGTTGAATTGAACTTACAGTTATTTATTAATAAATTAAAATGTCTACAAGTACTAATTATGAAGAAAATGATTTCTGTTGTACACCGCCCGATATAAGATGTGAAGCTCTTAAAGTTATGGCAAGTTTACTACCTCAAGTCACCAAGGAAATATATCTATTTTAGTATTATTTTCTTCACAAGTGTGTTGAAAAACGTCGTATGCTACACGTGTGTATTGATGATTACCGTCCTCGGCTATCTTAAGACCCTCACCTAACGGCTCGGGTCTCAATAGCGCCTCAGCGGTAATCACCAACATTACACACTTATAGCATAATGTACTATTATCCTACAATAGAAAAATCCACAGTTCTCACGGGATTTTGAATAAACCGAAATCTACAGCATTTCGGCTTTTTCAAAATCCCGTGAGAAGTGGGTATAAAGATTGCAAAAAGGGAGCGGGAACGGGAACCGCAAATCCATGATTCCCTCGGGATTTGTGAAAAACCGAAACTACAGCAGGCAGAAGCTAGTAGGTATTAAATAATAACAATGTTACTATTTTGTGATTAATGGAAGGGTTCAACGTACAGAGAGAATAATAAGGTTATAATTATTATAACCTTTGTTTATGTACCTACGTCAGAGATTTAAGATATTACGGCTGGCTTTACTATTTAATACCGGGATCTTTCCGGAGACTTTTGTTTTCCGAATTCAAAGCATACAGTTTTGCCCCGTCATAAATCGAGATTATCGAGCGCGCAGCAAGGCTCGCAGGAGCCCACTTCACTCGCAAAAACCTCTAAAATCTCGAGACAGACTGATTGGAGTGGATAGGCCTCGCACATCTGCCGGTTTATTTAGCGTGTTTTATGCGATACTCGTAGATAAAATATAAAAGAGGTTTTTTTTGTACCAATTTTTAACTTCCATTATGTAGATAAAGTAATAAATAATATATATACATATATATTCTGTGCTCGATGTCTCAGTCCCAATATCAGTTTCCATAATCCGGTAATTATACTACATATTTACCTAATGCCATAGACAGGCTGATGCCTGTCTATTGTCTAGAAGTTTCTATTGTCTAGAATATAATATTTGCTACAATCTCAGTTGTGGTGATTAGTTGAATAGTACTTATTCTCGCTGCAAAAAAGCATTTTTAACCCCCGACGCAAAAACGACGGGGTGTTATAAGTTAGACGTGTCTGTGTATATGTGTGTTTGAGTGTGTGTGTGTGTCTGTTTCCCCGTAGCGCTTAAACCGGTGAACCGATTTGAATGCGGTTTTTTTTTTATTGAAAGGTGAATTAGTCGAGAGTATTGTTAGCTATGTTTGATGGAAATCGATCCATAATGGCTGCCGCTACAAAATGGCGGATTACATATTTTTTCACAACTCCCTTAATATGGGTATCAAATGAAAGGGCTTGACTAGTAGATAGACACTAGTGGCTTGACTCTGCATATCCAAGTTGATCGCCACTACAAAATGGCAAATGTCGGGGGGTTTTTCATTTTTTAAATTTATACTTGTCTATAAGCATAGACACTCAGAGGATTAGGGGTCACAATGTAGGCAATCGACCAGCTAGATTTCCCATCGACTATCTCATTCACTATTTCCTCTGGATGTCTTCTATCTCTGTTTCTGTAAGCAGAAACACTCAGCAGCCGGCGCGCCGTAAATCAAGTTTGCGGAGCTCGCGCCACAAAGAGGGGCACTTTGCTCGAAAAACCTCTGAGAGCTCGAGACGGGCCGAATGGAGTGTATTGGCCCTCCACGCGGCTGCGGGATTATTCCGAGTGTTTAGAGCGTGATGGAACTGAGGCCTTATGCCGACTTTGTACATAATGGCAACGATGATCGAAATTCGAGTATCGACACACAATAACTTCAGAGCAAAATGAACCCAAAGAGTCTTATTTTAAAATCGTAATTCAATAGTTAGAATATTATATATATAAAGCTACTTGAAGTTACGTACTGATCACCTCTCCTGAACAATTTTGTATGGGACTTTTTCACCATATTTTCCGTGTGTGTAAAATTCAAAAATTTAAGGTCTACAAAATTATAGAGAGAGCTGGACGTGGAAAACTGACTAGGGTGCCCTAAGGGATCTCGAAAACTATCAATCGGAAAGGTACCATCCCGAAACAAAAAATGTTCAAAACCTTGGGCAATTGGGTGAACCGGTAAAAAAAATATGGCCACCATACAAAAAAAATTTCGTCTCCATACAAAAAATTTCCTAATTTTCAAGAGGCTCTCCAGAACAATTTTGTATGGAACTTTTTTCCCTTCACTATTTATGTGCGTAGAACTTATGGGTCTTCCTTCAGAAAATTATGAAATGTCATGAATGTGGAAAATTTACCAGAGTACCTCATGGGTCCTCCAAAACTACCAGTCATACAGACATGGTCCCAAACAAATGTTATTAAAGACCTTGGGCCATTAGGTGAACCGGTGAAAAAAAGATGGCCGCCGAACAAAAAAAAATTCTCTCCATACAAATTTTTTGGGTTCTTTTCAAGAGGCTTCTCAGAACAATTTTGTATGGAACCTTTTCCCTTAACTATTTATATATGTCGTACTTATGGGTCTTCCTTCAGGAAAATTCTGAAACGTCATAATTGTGGAAAATTTACCAGAGTACCTCATGGGTCCTCGAAAACTACCAGTCATACAGGCATGGTCCCAAACAGATGTTGTTTAAGACCTTGGGACATTGGGTGAACGGGTAAAAAAAAGATGGCCGCCAAACAAAAAAAAATTCTCCATACAAATTTTTGGGTTCTTTTTAAGAGGCTCTCTTAGACATTTTTGTATGAAACTTTTTCCCCCCAATACACGTATAAGTAAATAGAACTTAAAGATTTTTTTTCACAAAAAATACGAAACGTAGTGAATGAGGAAAAATTACAGAGTACCCTAACGGCCCTCAAAAACTATCAATCATAGAGGCATGGTCCTGAAACTAAAAATGTTCAAGACCTTAGGCCCTTTGGTGAGCCAGTAAAAAAAAGATAGCTACGGAACAAAAAAATTCGTGTTCATACAAAATTTCTTTTTAATTTTCAAGTGGCTCTCCAGAACATTTTTGTATAGCTCTTTTTTTCCCACTAAACACATGCATAGAACTCATTAGTGTCCTTTCAGAAAAGATACAAAGCGTGATACCAATATTTCTTTCTATCTTTCAAGAGACTCTCCAGAATATTCTGGTATTTGGTATGGCCTCCCATTTCTTTATTTTACGAATATTGAAGAGACCAGACCACAAGGCCCGCGAGCTGCTTGCAGCTCGCGCACCGAGCGCAACACTAGTTTATTAAACAACTAGCGGACCCGGCAGACATCGTCCTGCCCGGTGACATACCGACATCAGCGTCACCTACCGAGACCCAGTAAGATACCTGTACCTATCCGGTAATTGTATTTTCAAACCATCCAGGAACCCATTGAAATATACACACAAATTTTCATCCAAATCGGTCCAGCCATTTAGGAGGAGTTAGATGACAAACACGTACAGAAGAATTATACTTATAGGTACGGGTGAGACAGTTTGCCGTATCGACGGGATGAACAATAAATATTCGACAGTTACGAAACCCGAATTTTTCAAAAATCCCTTGAGAACTCTTTAATTTTCCGGGATTAAAAGTACCCTATGTCCTTTTCCAAGGCCTTGTCTACCACTACACCAAATTTCGTCCAAATCGGTAAAGCCGTTCTTGAGTTATAAATAGTGTAACTAACACGACTTTCTTTTATTTATATAGATATTTCTGCTTGGGGCGCTGGTTGTTTTCGAACGCTGAATGTAATGGCGAAATCAAACCTTAATATAAGCCATTTTAGGTCCATTTTACTCTGAAGTCATTGTGGTTCAATCAATAGTATACTATAAAGTTTTCGAGCCCTGCAAAGTGAGATTAAGCATACTGTGCTTGTTTTGTTTTCTTCTAAACTTCTATCGATAATGTACCTTTAAGGGACCTTTCAGACAGACCGGCGCGGAGAGCAGAGCAAATTTTAATCGCATTTAAAATAGAATCTTAAAACATTGAAATAAGCTTTATTTTTACATTTTATCTCTTTTATGATAAGAGGATGCTCGAGGATGCTCCCAATACGCTCTGTGTGAAATATTAAGAACAGCCGCTCGTCGAGCCGGTCGGCTGCTCTATGCTCATGCTCTTTCGCACTCGAGCATCCGACCGGCTCCGTTCGCGTGCTCTTTCATGCTCGCACAGCCGACCGTAGGCCGAATTGCTCTGCCGTCCGGCCCAAGAGCGTACGCTCGGCTCCGAACGCATCCGCGTGTCCGTTCACACAGACCGGCGCGGAGAGCAGAGCAAACTTAAACGGCCGGTCTGTGTGAAAAAGAAATGCTCTCCGCGCCGGTCTATCTGAACGGTCCCTAAGATATGCATACAAAATCTTATTGAAAAAGTATCCTTAAAAAAGTCCTCGGTCATAAACACTCTCGTCCTTTCTCTGCTGCTATAATTCTGATACACAAGACAAAGTATAAGTTAGCCCACTTCCATCGTAGACTAAATCGTCACTTACCATTAGATGAGATCGCTGTCAAGAGCTTGAAGTAGAATAAAAAGAAATATTATGCTATACTTAATCCGCCAAAATTATTACCTATCATGTATACTAAGGACCGGCGCACACTGAGCGCAGGGCAGAGCAGAGCATTTTCTGAAAACACTGAATCATTAACTTTAGGGCTATTGACATACGGTCAATAATTGTATTCCAAGAGTAAAAGTAGTCGGTCCACCTTTAGTAGATATGTATTCTTTGTCACTGTACACGCTGTCTCAAACATTGTGAACATTGTTTGAGAGAGTGTAGAGTTGTAGAGTGTACAGTGTATATAAACAGTTACATTGTACACTGTAAATAATGTGTTAAGGTGAACGCACACTTATCCGAGTCGAACTCGTCGAACGAATCGAAGTCAAGGAGGCCTCGCACACAAATCCGCACCAGAAGAATCGACCGCGTCGAAAGAATCGACCGAGAAGAATCACTCATTTTTTAAAATAATGAAGAAATAGTACTCGCGCGTTGCTCTGTCGTACGCAATGATAGAATGCGAGCGCATCGGTCGAGTCGACCACATAAGGCGCGCCTAATGTGATGACGTCATCCGAATTCGTCTAGGATTTCTGGGGCTCTTCCAGATTCGGACGATTCGACGCGGGCAAGTGTGCGAGGTTTCATAAGATTTCATATATAGAATTCTAAAATTCGTTTCGTTTGACTCGTTCGACGCGTTCGGCTCGGATAAGTGTCCGTTCACCTTTAGACGGAAGCAGACAATCTGAGAGACGTAAAATTCCCAGCACGAAGGAGCCACTCGTCTCTGAAGTACTCACTAGGAGTACTTGCACCTAATTATACGTGTACACTGCACATGTTAGGCTGCTTATACAAGACAAAGCACAAGCGAGAAGCTTGTCTATTTGAAGTATAGATTTATTAGACTATTTTTGACGTGATAACGTCTTATAAATCGATGAACGCCGGTTACACACACGAAAAAACATGACCCATTGTCACGTTCCACCCAGCCGAACGTGCAAGCTAGAGCGCGGAACAAGCGATAGAGAGGCAATGTTTTCTTATGACGTTATCACTTATCACGTAAAATTATCATATCTATCATAAAACTAAACTAGTTAGTAATTTGCAATTTCTATATATTATGTACATCACATTATTCCTACTGTTTTTAAGCAACGAATACTGAACACAGCAATACATCGTGTAGTATGTTAGCTGTGGCCAAAACATACGACCATTTTTTAGTTGCTCATGTGGAAAATTCAGTAACCTTTGTAGGAAGAACAGTTGCTGACCTAGCCAACACGTGCCACATTAAGACCATGGAATTAACTCGAATGGAGCCCTACCTAGCATGGCCTTCACCAACCCCAAATAGCCATTTCCGAACCACACCAGCCTAATCTGACGACATCGACCTCCTAACCAACATCGGGCCTGATGTTGGTTGCTCAATAGGGCAATAATCCAACTTCGCAGTAAAATTCGTATAGATATAAACCACCATGATCAACCCATTACCGGCTCACTACAGAGCACGGGTCTCCTCTCAGAGTGAGAAGGGTTTTGGCCAATAGTCTACCACGCTGGCCAAGCGGATTGGCAGACTTCACACACCTTTGAGAACATTATGGAGAACTCTCAGGCATGCAGGTTTCTTCACGATGTTTTCCTTCACCGTTAAAGCAAGTGATATTTAAATACTTAAAATACACATAATTCCGAAAATTTAGAGGTGCGTGCCCCGGCATCGAACCCACGACCTCCGATTAGAAGTCGGTCGTCCTAACCACTAGGCTATCACAGCTTCGGTCAGCAGCAAGATATAAACAAACTCACCGAATAGCAGCAGAACCACACTTTACACTCACTGAACTAACCGACAAACAAGTTCCTATTTCCAGGCTACGACCAGTTCGAATGACAGTCGAACAAATTCTACCTAAATCTTCCCTCCAAAAGTGAATTTCAAAATGACTGATTTCATCACAAACCAAAGATTTGTCAAAAACAAACACCACGCGATACGCCATGCCACCACAGATAGCTATTTAACGTTAACGGATACGATATCGATATCGATATCGGAACGATATACGACCTCTTAACCCAAAATAAAACGGTAAATATAATAAATCACGACACTCATAATAATTATGTACGAAACTCCTAATAGAGCGAGGCCAGATATCTTGGCGAATATCATTATAAAATTTACATTAATTGAATTATTTGCGTTTGTCAGGAACCTTATTGAATCGAGTGCATCGGTAAAGTAGATAACTACCTACCTATATCCGCAGTGAATTCGCGCCGCTGCTTCTTGAGACATTTTAGGCTAATTGCCCCCCAAGAGACAAGTTTTACTGCTGAATAGTTAGTAGGTACCACTTGAGTAGACATCCCTACAGAGAGGAATATAGAAATCCTAATAATATAAGGCATTAGAAGTGTACACTTCATACTATACAGAACGCATGTGGCCGCCTTACTACATCCACAAACATAGTTTTACGCAATCACGCATTTACCTACGCTCAAAGCTTTTCAGACAGAATTAAGCCGTAGGATTAGCTCGTTAAGGTTGTAAATGCGTCACATCGTTCGCTTACCTCACACATTGTTGCACTGGCGACGTTCTCGTCCTCAGCAAGGCAACAAGGTCACGCGTACACCACACATGAGCTCTCACCAACGGTTCACGGATGCTCCGCGTCTGACGCCACCGGCTCAGTTGTGTGGCAAACGTGCGCTATGTGTGTGTGTACCTACAGCGGGCCGCTTGTATGAAGCTTCCTCTCTATAGGGATATCTACTCATGTGGTTAAGACTATGCATTTCACTTTGTCGAAGTGTTCGAACGTAATGAATATTGCATATAGACTGTCACTGTGCAAGAGCGTTATTACATTATCCGATCGCACTGTGTAGACGTAGTCAAAACAGGAAACATCGCCATAGATTCTCTCGCCTTTGACGACCTCCCTGGCGCATTGGTGAGCGCTGTGGTATTTATTATAAGTGGGAGGTCACGAGTTCGATTCCCGGCAGGGGCAATTTGGGATTTTATAATTTCTAAATTGTCTTTGGTCTGGTCTGGTGGGAGGCTTAAGCCGGTTACCACCCTACCGGCAAAGCCGTGCCGCCAAGCGGTTTAGCTTTCCGGTACGATGTCGTGTAGAAACCGATCAGGGGTATACATACCTCTTGCAAGTTAGACTGCATCATCACTTACATCAGGTGAGATTGCAGTCAAGGGCTAACTTGTAGTTGAATTAAAAAAAAAAAGATACGTTTGCCCAAAGCATACTTCAGGAATGTCTAGTTTTGAAGTGGAACTTCTTTAGTGTCGTTGTGCATTTGAAATTCGATGAAACAAAAAAGCGACACCAAAATCCTCTCTTGGCTACCAGGAATCCATAAGGTGATACGAGGTCGTTTGAGTTCCCAGGCGCTGCACAAGTGGCAAATCTTCAAATAGGATTTAGCCTGCAAGAGGATGAGATAGAATACAGTCGGTATCCATATGGACACCGACTGGAATCATCCATATGGAATCCAAATCGTAGACCCAAATATTTCAACAAGTGAAAACTAAAAATTTAAAAAACCCCCGACATTCGCCATTTTGTGGCGGCGGCCATCTTGGATTTGCATAGTGCTATTCTACTAGTCAAGCCCTTTCATTTGATACCCATATTAAGGGAGTTGTGAAAAGATATGTAATCCGCCATTGTGTAGCGGCGGCCATCTTGGATCGATTTTCATCAAACATAGCTAACAACACTCTCGACTAATTCAACTTTCAAACAAAAAAAACCGCATTCAAATCGGTCCACCCGTTTGAGCGCTTCAGGGGAACAGACACACACACACACACACACACACACACATACACACACACACACACACACACACAGACACACAGACACACACACACACACACACATACACACACACACACACACACAGACACGTCAAACTTATAACAACCCGTCGTTTTTGCGTCGGGGGTTAAAAACGCATAAACAAGGTTTTGAGTTTTAATTCTGCCGTGTGTGAATTGCGCACAGGTCACTTTTTAATTTTTTTAATTCATTTACAAGTCAGGCATTAGGTAACTGCAATCTCACCTGATGATCTAAGTGAAGATGAAGCCAAAGATGGGAGCGGAATACTTACGTATTTCTTAACTATGGTGTCTTGGTATTCCCAAGGAATGCTTAGTTAATGTTTTGCCGTATTTTACCTTTGACTATAACACGGAATTTAGAGTCAAAATTCATAATTAAGATAGATAAATAATAATAGATAGATAAGATAGATAGCAGTCGATACACACAGCACTATACTTAGGAGTCGCGTACTTCAAAGTATACCTGAACACCGCTTCAAGATTTCTCTCTTCTAAACAAACAAACAAACAAACAAACAAACAAACAAACAAACATCTAAATGAACGACAAGGAATAAGCGCACTTATTATAATTATTTTTCACGATAAATTCCTAGGAAACGTTTTTGAATGCAGCAAATCTCCGGGCTCCGAGTTGAATTAATGTAACGCTACCTTAAAAGTTCCTTTGCACATTGAGCCGCGTTCATAGTGCTCCGTTTACTTTTTTTAAACATTTAGGAGAACATTATGGTATCTGTGAATATTTTTTAAATACATTCGCCGTTGTCCGTGTTTCCTGACTGGTATGACTTGAATACCTTCAAATCAAGAGTGAATAGGCATTTTCTAGGCAAGCGCGCTGCAACTCAGACCTGATCATTATTTCCATCATCAAAACACGATTGGCATTAAGCATAAGCCTATCGTGCAATAACAAAATGCGAGGAAGTCTTTGGGCCTACAGAAGTGAAACTGGATTAAAGTAGGAATAAAGCTGATAGAAGTCAAGTGATCAAGCATTAAAGTTTAAACAGTATACATGTACTTAGCTCATGGGAAGCGTGCGGTCACGATGACGCGAGTTTCACGCTTTTTGTTCACCCAAAAAGTGCTCGACGCGCCTAAAGAAGTTTTCACTTCAAAAAGTTACTATGTGAATTTAATTCCATACCGATACTTTTGAAAAGTGAATAACCTTTTACTTAGATGAAGTTCTTGGAAACAGCTTCGCTTTATCGTTATACTCAGACGAAGTTAATGGAATTATTCGTCTGAGACGAGCACATTGGCATAAGGCTGAAATGATATCTGTCAGCATCAATTCGAATTTAAAAAATTGAAACTGCCTTTTTATGAACATGCTGTCGCATCAAAATATCTCCATTCAGCATCAATTCAGTTTTCGTACTTAATTTTATATTTTAAAACTCGCCATTCGCCCCGGCTTTGCATGAGTGCAGTAAAGTATTAGATTTTCGCTTTGGTAATTGATTAATTTGGAATATATCAGCTGACAATTTATAACCTTATATTCTGCAACATTTAATATGTATATAATCGAATGACAATATTATGTACATTAATAATATAAAACACATATAACGTTAACATTGAATTATTTGGTCGTTATTTTAAATCTATATATTTATATATTGTATAGGATCCCGCCATACAACAACCTTCACCGAAATGCTTATTTGATGAAACGTATTTTATATTTAATTTAATACGTCAATAAATATATTGCATACTAGCTGACCCCCGCAACTTCGTTCGCGTAGATATAGGTTTTTATATAGGATCGGATCGGATCCCATAATTCTTTTATGTACTACTAACTAAAATGTAGCTTAAGTTACTCCTTATAACATTAAAAGTTCCATTAAAATCGATCCAGCCGTTTCGGAGATTAGCTGGAACAAATAGACAGACCGACAAACATAAAATATAAACGCACACCAGTTTAAAATAAGCCGTACGTTCAAAGATCCGGGTCCCAAGTTATTTGAACCCAATAAATGTGTGTCATTTCTGAACTAAAAAACCTATGACCTTGAAATATTTACGGGACAATATATAAAGTACTACCTTTCTAACAAAAAAAGAATGAGTGAAATCGAACAACGCGTTAATGAATTACAGCTAAATACACATTTTAACTTTCATCCCCTCTCCCAAGGGAACCATGCTGAATTTCGGAATAAAAAGTATCCTATAACCTACCTCGGAGTATAAACTCAAATCGTACCAAGTTTCATTCGAATCCGTTCAGTAGTTTCGGCGTGATGCGCGGCCAAGATACAGACAGACAGACAGACAGACAGACAGACAGACAGACAGACAGACAAAAATGAAAAAAATTGCAGTTTTGGCTTCAGTATCGATTATAGAGTGCCCTCCAATAAAAATTTTCAAAATAACTTCAATGTACAGAATTGGATCTGTTACAGTTTTATTATATTATAGATGGGTTGCCTAACAAATTCCAGTCCAGGATATGATTAATTAATAATTGAAAAAAAAAAAAAAATTTTTTAACATTTCACTGGTTTGATTATTAGACAAATTCATAATGAAATCATCTTTATTTTCATTTAATTTTAATTCAATAATCAGACCGGTGCAAAATGCTAGTATCGATTTACCTGTTTACACCTGGCTACCCGAGAGTTGTGACCGGAAAAGAATAAGCAA
The DNA here is from genome assembly GCA_920104075.1 of Melanargia galathea. NCBI lineage: Eukaryota > Metazoa > Arthropoda > Insecta > Lepidoptera > Nymphalidae > Melanargia > Melanargia galathea. The sequence goes on along the minus strand of OV049863.1, from coordinate 24,257,875 downwards.
CCTAACTTTAGCATATTCTATGGGCATCATACTTTCGATTGGTATAGAATTTGTCTAATAATCAAACCGGTGAAATGTTAAAATGTTTTTTAAATTTTTTTATTTATTAATTAATCATATCCTGGACTGAAAGTTTTTAGGCAACCCATATGCAATATATTTATTGACATGTTAAATGAAATATAAAATACGTTTCATCAAATAAACAGCTCGGTGAAGGTCGTTGTATAGCGGGATCTTAGACCAATATATAAAACAAAACAAATAATTATAAAACAAATTTTGTGTGTATATTTCAATGGGTTCCTGGATGGTTTGAAAACACAGTTACCGGGTAGTTACAGGTAACCTACCGGGTCTCGGTAGGTGACGCTGATGTCGGTATGTCACCGGGCAGGACGAAGTCTGCCGGATCCATTAATTTTAAATAACTTGTAATAAATTCATTTCAATAAGTATTAGTTATAACGTAATGAAAAATTTTAATCTACATTATGCCCAATGTAATTAACATAATATTATTATTTGGCATTTATAGCTATTCCTGCATAGGTATTTTGCTGGTCTAGTGGTTGGCGTGGTAGACTATGGATCACAAGGTCCTGGGTTAGATTCTCGGGTCGGGACAAAAATTATTATAGGTAACAGGTTTTTCAAGAATTTCTCAGTTGCGAATTTCTGAGTTGTCCCGGAGCTGGAAGTTGGCGGAAAATATAACCTCTTGCCTCGAAGAGCATGTAAAACCGTCGGCCCAGCAGCTGATCTCTCTCCGGTCGTGTCGCATTAGCGTCCCACTTGAGAGCACCTATGTGCACACACTTTTGCACTTTAATATTTCCTGCGTGCAGCTGGCCTCAGTTGAGATTGACCGCCGTGCCTGAAATTCCGTCCAAAGGAGTTTATAGAGATCAGTGGTCCAAACAAACAAACAAAAAGGCTGTTATATTCGGTCTATGTTGGACGCACCCTTACTTTCCTAGCAATAAGAGAGCGAATGAGGAAAGAAGCCTGTAATCCTAGACGCTGAATTCATTATACCCCGTCCAGTGAAAGTGTAATTCTTTGAGCTACAACTTCATTTAAATAATATTATTTGTACAGAAATGAATATAAATTGAATATTTGGCGAAGAGATTAAAACTTTTTGTTCGCTCTCGCAATCGCACCTCGAACTATCCGAATAACATTCGAAAGTCAAAAAACCAAGCGAAATATCGTGCCAAATGCCTATAAAAGGTAAACCTTTTCTCGTACAAACGTGGACCGTAAAGAAACGTGTAGCTTTTAGCGCTCGATCATTGGTCGCCGTGACCGCGTCACGGGCAGTTGGGCTTGACTAACTGCTCGGCGGATACGCTGGCCGGAGCTATTTGTTTACCCCACTATAAATTTCTGTGTGAAAATTCTAATGGTTTTGTACGGGTGTAAGGAAACCGCTTCCGAAAACTTAGCGCTATTATTATACTACATAAACACAATCTTATAGGATAAGGTAGGTATCGACCTTGGCGCGCGTGCGAGTTTGTAGGTACCTAACGGTACGTAAATAGGTCACACAACGTTCGTTGACCTCCAGCGTCAGCTGATTTTTAACCCCCGACGCAAAAACGATGGGGAGTTATAAGTTTGACGTGTCTGTATGTATGTGTGTGTGTGTGTATGTCTGTTCCACTGTAGCGCTCAAATGGATGAACCGATTTGAATGCGGTTTTATTTGTTTGAAAGGTGAATTAGTCGAGAGTGTTCTTAGCTATCTATGGTTGATGAAAATCCATCCGTCCATCTAGTGGGGGGTCTGTCAACACTGTGCTTTCCGGTGCGAAATCGCCGTTCCAGTGTCTTGGGACCCAACATCAACATTTATCGGTTATACAAATTATGTACCCCTCCGATTTCTACTTACTTCGCAACCCTCAAACAGTTTTTAACCCTCGACGCAAAAACGACGGGGTGTTATAAGTTTGACGTGTCTGTGTGTGTGTGTCTGTCTGTTCCCCTGTAGGGTCAAACGGGTGAATCGATTTGAATGCGGTTTTTTTTTGTTTGAAAGGGGAATTAGTCGAGAGGAGTGTTGTTAGTTATGTTTGAGGAAAATCAATCCAAGATGGCCGCCGCTACAAAATGGCGGATTAAATATTTTTTCACAATTCCCTTAATATGGGTATCAAATGAGAGGGCTTGACTAGTAGAATAGCTCTATGTAAATCCAAGATGGCCGCCGCTACAAAATGGCGAATGTCGGGAGTTTTTTAAATTTTTAATTTATACTTGTTGTTAAAATATTATAAACTTCATTTTGTTACCTGAGTATTAGGTTTAAATATCATTGAACACCAGTCAAACTGAGATCAGAGATGGACCGCACGAAAGTGTTATGGGACAAAGTTCCCACATTATTACAGAACAGAAGGGCGAACCGAAGTGTAACAACAGATAAATGGCCCATGAAATGGGTCGCAATTCCTGACACGTAGTAGTTTCTTAGATATATGCGGACGCTATCGTGCGGGGCTCGGCGCCGCTTGAATATCGAACAGGTGACACTGTTCGACAAATTATACTGACCCTGCCACCTCATTCTGTGTTAGCAGGTATACTCAAGAGATCATAACTTAATCACCTTTTTACTTCAAATATACCCATGTCAAAATCACATCAATCCGTAGGACGAACAGGGAATTTTTAGAATAGGGGGGCTAATACCGTCTATCCAGGCTTTATCGAGGCAATTTCATTTTTAACCCCCGACGCAAAAACGATGGGGTGTTATAAGTTTGACGTGGCTGTGTGTGTCTGTGTGTGTGTGTGTGTGTGTGTGTGTGTGTGTGTGTGTGTGTGTGTGTGTGTGTGTGTGTCTGTCTGTTCCCCTGTGGCGCTCAAACGGGTGGACCGATTTGAATGCGGTTTTTTTTGTTTGAAAGGTGAATTAGTCGAGAGTGTTGTTAGCTATGTTTGATGAAAATCGGTCTAAGATGGCCGCCGCTACAAAATGGCGGATTACATATTTTTTCAAAACTCCCTTAATATGGGTATCAAATGAAAGGGCTTGACTAGTAGAATAGCACTATTGCAAATTCAATATGGCCGCCGCCACAAAATGGCGAATGTCGGGGGTTTTTTAAATTTTTAATTTATACTTGTTATATCAGCATTCAAAGAAACTGCACAACGATGCTGACATAAACATTTAAAGGCGCAGCTTAAAGTAACAAAAAGACGGAATTGCCCCTATAGACGGAATTAGCCTCCCTGACCTCAAAACTGACTCACGGGTGACTTCATAACAGGGTCACTTTAAAAAGTCCACTTTATAACGTTTTTCTGTAAATTTACACTCCAATTTAATTTCACACGGATACTTTAATAAAAAATTATATTTTCAGACAATGTTCTGCAGGACGCGACGTAGGTACATACGTACATGAAGAGAAATAAACAACAAAGAAAAATGCAGTCAACTTGGTCGCAATGGAGATAAAAACTTTATTAAGTTTCGTAATGGCTTGTCGCTCCCCAGACGAGAGGTGGACGTTGCACGGACGTTTTATTTACAACTGCAAACTGGATAAAAGAACTATCATACTTCCATACTTTAATACGATAAATGCGAAAATAACTGTCTGTTACGCTTTTACGCCTAAACCACTGCATCGATTTTGACGAAATTTCATACAGAAATAACATTAGACCTCGGAGAAGGACATTTTATGACATGACAGGCTACATTTTAACCCAGAACATCATAGGAGTTCCCAAGAGATTTTAAAAGAATCTAAAACCACGCGGACGAAGTCGCGGGCATTCTTCAATTCACCCGATGCGGTTGAACCTTATTCCTTCCGGTCACACATATTTTTAACACTTGTTTATTACGAATTTTGACACTAATTATTGTGATAATAAATTTTAGTTTAAAAATTAACTAATTAACTAAAATTTTAAATTAGTTAATTTTTAAATTGAAACAGCAATAACTACTACACAGTGTAGAGCTCAATTAAAAGGAAGTGAAACCGGAAACGTAAACCTAAAATATAAACAGAGACAAAGAAAAGTTTAAGAGCAGAAGAAAGCAAGCGCTCTTGAGTGACTGCCGGTCTTAGTATTTTATTTGCGAGTAGGTTTCATACTATCGACAACTGTTTCTAATTTGTGACCGATTGTTTCTAATTTGTGATTGATTGTTTGTAATTTATGATGAATTGTTTCTAATTTGTGACGGATTATTTCTAATTTGTGACTAATTATTTCTAATTTGTGACTGATTGCTTATAATTTATGACAAATTTGTTTCTGATTTGTGACTGATTATTTCTAATTTGTGACCAATTGTTTCTAATGTGTGACCAATTGTTTCTAATTTGTGACCAATTGTTTCTAATTTGTGACCAATTGTTTCTAATTTATGAAAAATTGTTTCGTTTGAGGTAGCTATGCAAAAAGTACTCATAGTTGCCATGCCGCCTGCAAGTGCAGACAACACAAAATATCCCGATTTTTGTACGTCTTATTTCTAATTTACAATTTTAATGAAGAAATCCCAAGGACAAAAACTGACAAAAACTTTGTGTTAAGACAGATTGACAAGTCTACTTGACTAGTATTTAGGTGTTTCCTATACCATGCTCGATCAACCTTTAATCGGGCATGGCAATGAGCCATGGCAATTTAGTATGGGAATTCGTATCCGATCGATACGAATTTTGCTACCAATCGATATCGATCGTGACCGATTGATTAAGTGTAGTAACGACATAGCCGTAGACTTAGAAAATTACGTCCATGGATCGCCCTCATCAATCGAGATATGAGTGTATAGTATCGATCGAACATGCCGATTGAGGTCAATGGATTGAATTGAGAAGAACGTAGATAGCTGGTGGGAGGTTTCTGCCGTGGCTAGTTACCACTCTACTGGCAAAGCCGTACCGCCAAGCGATTTAGCATTCCGTTACAATGCCACGTGGAAACCGATCAAGGGATGGTTTTAATACAAAATGCAATACCACTTCCAGTTTAGCCTACTTCTGCCTTAGTGGAAGTCACTTACCATTACATAAAATTGCAGTCAAGAGCTAATTTGTAGATGAATAAAAAAAGAACGTGCATGTTTGAAAAGCGATAGGATAAAAATGTTTTAAAACAGAATGTCGCTAGTGTAATGGCAGCAGAAAGCAAACACTTCGTCTGTCCGTGGACCGTAACTCCGTAGTGGCGTTTTATTAGCGAGTACCCGAGGCGTTTGATGAGCGAACGAAATTACCAGATGTAGTGCTCTACTACTGTTTTAAAATGTTTCAGTGTCATAATAGGAAAGAATCTTTCATTGATAATAATATTTCTGCTTCTTTCGGTACTAATGTAAAACAAAAATAAAATTGTTTATGTTCCTAGATTTTTGATCAGTGCTAAGTCACATGAACGTGATTGTCAATAGAATCGTGATTGTCAATAGAAACGTGATTGTCAATAGAATCGTGATTGTCAATAGAAACGTGATTGTCAATAGAATCGTGATTGTCAATAGAATCGTGATTGTCAATAGAATCGTGATTGTCAATAGAATCGTGATTGTCAATAGAATCGTAAATAAAGACATAGTGTTTTAAATGCTGGCCAATGTGTTATCGCTATTTGCGAGTTCCACAACGCTGTTTGATGTTTAATACACAAAAGTGGATGCACTCTCTATTCCTTCCCTCTCATATTCCAATAGGACGCCCAAAAATTTATTGGCAGAAAAGCCAATGACAGTTTTGACCAGAACCCGGAATCGAACCCAGGACCTCATGCGCCGAAGCCAAATAAGCTAACCACTAGAGCAAGAGTTATGGGAAGATTATAAGCCAAAATTCTACTTTATATTAATATACTGATCAATTTTGCCTCCGGAGCATTAATATCAATTTACGAGGCTGGCCGACCCTCAATTTGCTTGTGTCTAAAGCTTGAAACAAACACAGCGCGTAAAGGGAGCGTGACGCGGCGGTCACATTAATATTATGTCAACGCGGTTCTTATAAATTTCACATTAGGTCACAAGATATAAAAGTTCAGTGAGAATCAGTTCGATGGAAGTAATGGAACATGTGAAAAATTAAAATAAATAAACAAAAACAACTGCAGCGCTCCTGAGTAGCCTATAACCTGAAAACATACCTATCATAAACCTACTCTGAGTTAATAAAACCTGTGTAGTAAAAATAAAGCCGCCCCATCAAAATCGGCCCAGTAGTTTTATTCAAGAAAATGGTAACACATAAAAAATTAAAAATACGATTGTACGCCAATTTGTGGCTCTTAATATGACAAGTTAAGTCTCTACCACCAGTTCGGAAAGCGGAATCTACAGAAAAGAGCCTCAGCAGAAGGAGAAATTAAGCAGTTGCTACTTTCAAAGCACTAGTTACAATATATGAATCATGTAACAAATTACACTTCACACTTACTTGCACACTCATGGGCAACTAAATACTAAGCCGACTGCTTCCATGCAACTAAGAAGCAATTAAGAAATTCATTAACTTGGTACTAAATTTGTATTGAAAATATCGTGTGACCTTATGCAGCCTAAAGTCCGATTCGCACATACCAGTGAAGCATCAGTGCCGGCACAGTTCCGGCACAGTGAAAAATATTCCTTCATACATTCTCGATGAACGCGTTCACACCTGTCCATATCAGTGACGACGCAGTGTTTTAGTGTCAGTTCATAGAGAATGACATATTTTTCAATGTGTTGGAACTGCACCAGCCACGGCACTGATGCTTCACTGATATTGCGGGGGTAATCAGTGCGACATACAGCGCTTTCTCAGACCACGCTGCCATATCGCGTTTTGTTTGTCACAGCCTCAATATTTACATCCCTTTTGTTCCGGTCGCTAACAAATCACTGTGTAAACTGAATTAGCTTCTAATATGCATTAGCGAATTTTAGATAAATAGGCAAATATAACCCGATTTTCAAATATCCAATAACTCCTATGAAATTGCCGTGAACCGATTTTGGTGTTTATTTAATCTGTTCAAACACCAAAACTCAGCCAAATGCGATTCAGGCATCAATCTATTAGGGTTCCGTAAATAAAATCCTAAAAGATCTATGTTTATATCAGTCACAGCTGTAGATAGAAAAAAATTCTACTGTAGGTTTCTACAAGGGGTTTGACGTTTGTATACCAGAAATTGTTTACTTGATTTTTATGCTGCAAGAACAGGGTAACCAACTGTAGGGTAAAGATGGCATGTAGGCATATTACTGAATAATTACTTTTTAACGTTAAATACATATATAAAATACTTAATCCTGTACCTATCTTATCATCCTAGCTAAAAAGTTACCAATAAAGAAAAAACTTAGATAGCATCGGAGTTCAATTTCTATAGAATAAACAGCAAACACCATAATCTCCGTTAAAGAACTGAACGATACAACAAAATACGTAACTTGCAACGCTTTTCCAAGAAATATTACCGTACTCAATAAATAAGGCGCAAAAAATAGCGCATGGAGCGTCGAGCGCTTTATTTAGGCTTTCCATTAAATGGAATGAAATTCTTCAAGACGGCTTTGCAGCGCTTCCTCCAACGCTAGAAGCTGTATATAAGCTGTGAAACATTAAGCGCTTAAAGTGTTGCTGCAGCCTTATGTACGCTTCCTTTATTTTAGAGCTCTTAGACGGAACAAAGTACTTAATAGTATAGGTACAGAAGGCTCGCTACATACGGGTTTCCGTTCGCGCGCTCTTCGTCATTTCATTCGAGCAGATGTTACGGAGAATCCTAAATGCACAAAGAAACTGCTTCAATACATTTTCACAATATGTACAATGCGTTCAAAATAAAAATTGGAAAGTTAAACCGCCATTTTCTATATCTGTCTCACTCACTGGGTAAGACAAAAATAGAAAATGGTGGTTTAGCATTCCTACTCATATCTTGATTTCATTATAATTATCTTCTATCCTTCGTATATTTGACAGAGACGTCAAAAATCTGATCGCATTGGCGAGAGTTAGTGAATTTAGTTAGAGAGTTAGTGAATAGAGTTAGAAAGAGAGCTCCTTATGTAACCAATTAGCGACCCTTGAATGCGGAAGTAATAGTTCTATTTTCGCTTTGGTTTAGATGACAACCGACAAGTTTAGCTGTCTGTGATAAAGTGACTAAACTTTCTAAAATATTTTTTGTATGCACATGACTAAAATAATTATATTTTGCATAACCCACCCGCGCCCCTGAATGACGCTACAGCCGCGACCGCACGTCTGTACGCAGCCTAATTAATTGCGCCGGAATCATTAAACGGTGCGTGTAATGGAACCGCTCGTAGGTACTACATCGGAAATTCGTAAATTCAAAAAAGTCATCGGAGAGCCGCAAGAACAACAAGAGCCGCAAGAGCCGCAAGAGCCGCAAAAGCCGCAAGAGCCGCAAGAACTGCAAGAGCTGCAAGAGCTGCAAGAGCTGCAAGAGCTGCAAGAGCTGCAAGAGCTGCAAGAGCTGCAAGAGCTGCAAGAGCCGCATGGCCGCATGGCCGCATGGCCAAATGCTGCGAAATTTTTACTGCTCATACGTCATAATACAGATGACATCAGTAGCGCGAGTCGACTGGGTTCGAGTTTGGACTTGTCATAGAAATGCGAAGAACGTCAGTGGAATCAGCCGCATTTAAGTCGATAGCATACTACAGCTGCTTCGTTAAGGCAGACACTTTTTTTTATTATTCAACTATAAGTTAGCCCTTGATTGCAATCTTACCTGAAGGTAAGTGATAATGCAGTCTAAGATGGAAGCGGGGTTAACTTGGAAGAGGTATGCATATTGCATACCCCTGATCGGTTTCTACATGGCATCGTACCGGAACGCTAAATCGCTTGGTAGCACGACTTTGCCGGTAGGGTGTTAACCAGCCACGGCTAAAGCCCCCACACACCAGACCAGACACAATTTAGAAAATTATAAAATCCCAAATTGGTAATAATTAAGGTACGTCTAGGTAAGTATCGCATATTTCGCGGTCGCGTATCTCAAGTTCTACCTTTACAGCTCTCAAGGCTCACATGCTTGTGGCTTTTACAACTCTTGAAACTTCTTGGGCTCTTGCGGCACTAATCTAATGTGTGACTGAATTATTAATCGACTAGCGGTCCGCCCCGGCTTCGCCCGTGGTACATAATATATAGCCTATAGCACTCAGTGATCACGTATATATCCAACAGTGAAAGAATTTTTGAAATCGGTTTAGTAGTTTCTGAGATTAGTGCGTTCAAACAAACAAACTCTTCCGCTTTATTATATTAGTATAGATATAATATTAGTATAGATGTGCGAAATGTAACCGACAAAATATCGGAAATTCGTAAATTCACAATTTCGGAAAGCAATTTTACCATGATGCGATATTTTCGCATAATTGATACTATTGATTCAACGCACCACATCGCAGGGATTAGGTGGATAATGGACATTCAATTACTGTGCTTACTTTGATTTTATGTCTACTAGGTACGTATGTGCGTCGTTTGGATATTGATTGGCTGGGCAGCGCTTTTTGTTACTCATATTATACGTAAGTGAGCAAGACATAGCTTCACTATTTGTCTCTAATCTACTATATAAAAATAAGTCGGGTTTTCCTTCCTGACGCTATAACTCCAGAACGCACGAACCGATTTCCACGGTTTTGCATTCGTTGGAAAGGTCTCGGGCTCCGTGAGGTTTATAGCAAAGAAAAACACGCAAACGAAGTCGCGGGGGTCAGCTAGTTAATAATAATAGTATTATGCTGTATTAATAAAGGATTGCATTTTTAACTTATACTAGATGATGCCCACGGCTTCGCCCGTGTGGATTTAGGTTTTTAAAAATCCCGTGGGAACTTTTGATTTTCCAGAACAAAAAGTACCTAGCTTATCTGTAGAAACCCGTCCCCAAAACGGAAAAATCCTGTGGGATCCCCACGATTTCGGAATACAATTCCTAACAGCATCAGGGTTGAGGAGTTGGATATGTACCTACTCGAGTTAATTCAACGATAAAGTCTTTAATTGGTACCCCCAATATCAATTTAAATAACCGAAAGTTTCTAAAACCCATTAGTTTTGGGGATTAGGTCCCCTACATCATCAGGATTGAGGAGTTGGAATCCAAATTTTTTACAGAACAGGGTCGCAATGTTTCTCTATCGATTAAAAAAAAATTACGCAAATCGGTTCAGAAATCTCGGAGATATCGGTGTACATAGGTAGAAAAACACAACTCCTCCTTTTTTGAAAGTCGGTTAAAAAAGTAGCCTATGTTACTCCCTGGTTAATTCTCTACTTGTATGTGAAGGTCCCGTCAAAATCGGTTCAGCCGTTCCGTAGATTAGCCCGTTCAAACAGACAGACAGACAGACAGACAGAGAGACAGACAGACAGACAGACAGACAGACAGACAAAAATTTTAAAAACGTGTGATTCGGTTATGGTAGCGTTCAAATAACCATATGAGCTTAATATGAGGTAGTTATTTCGATATTACAGACAGACACTTCAATTTTATTTATTAGTATAGAGTATAGATAAATAACCATTTTAATTTAATAAAAGTTTTTTGTTCTAATAGGTAGAGAATCTACCACATCTGTTAAATTACATATTCTTTGTCCTAATACAAGTAGGTACCTTAAATCAATCGAGCATATTGTGAATCTCCAAATATCAGATATTAGGTATATTGGATCGCTATTTTGATAATAACCTTATTTCATTAATATTAATCTTCACGGTAATTTGTGTGTATAATTCAGAATTAATGTATGTAAACTAATTATTGACAGTGTATGCTTCGTAAATAACAAAATATGTGGATTGGTCGCATAATAATTATTAAAGGGCAGAAAGCGGGGAGATTTGTCCAATAAAAACGCGGTAGAGATGATTGTGAATGATAATAATATCTCATTAACGTTATTATAGGTACTATATTATGTTTACCGTTACTAACGTCAACCTGCTATTAATATTATAAATATTTGCCGTTAATTAACGTTATTTATTTTGTTACTTGGTAACAAAATAAATAACGTAATAACAAGCCCTGTCGCCTGACAAAAATCGTTTGGTAAAGTAAACGATTAAGGATCCTCATGCCTCTTATTATTGTAAAATGTAAATTCATGATACTATGTTATTTCGTTGCAATTCGAAATAACATATTCGAAAGAGCCTTTATTCGAAAAGAGCCAATAGACTCTTGTTTTATTCATTAATTAATAAAGCAATTTCCAAGCAAGTGGGATAAAAGTTATTTTATTATTCCTTAAAATAAACGGAACAATGTTAACGATGTCCTTTAAAGTAAAGCGTTGGGGTCAAGTACTGAAAAAAGGTAACTTAAAAAAATATACTTAACTGCGGACTCGAAGAAGGGTTGCTGAGAAACAATTAAAATTTTACGAATCTCGACGACACTTTCACGGCTTCAACACCTCCCGCGAGTAACATTGCAGTCCTCAGCCCGGCTCGGCTTTTTAATTTTTCTTGGAACCCGGGTTTGTTTATTTTTGAGTTTTTTGTCCTTGCTATGTCTCATGAAAGGTTGTGAGTGTGAATTTTTGCTTATAAAAGTGCCTCGTTCTAAAATTTTTCTAGATTACTAAGGGTAAAGAAACAGTTATCTGTTTCGCTACCCTTAGTAATCAACAAATTGGTATCAGTAAGTATTTTTTTTTCACGTTAAATTTATTATTATTTCAATAATGATACGATGATCGTCAGAACTTTAGAGACGTATATTAGTAGTAAGCATATATGTAGAAATACAGATAGCTGTACCTACCTAGTGTTCGTTAGATAGTTATGTACCAACTCATTTTTGCATATGACGCTGTTTAAATGCATGAGATTTTAAGTAGGTAATATGGGCCATATTAAGTACATCAAATCATCAATCAATAGTATGGCTATTTTTTGATGATATGTAATAACACTGATGGGTCAGTTCGTGTACTTTTATTTTCATTTTCACGAAAACACATGCAGCGTCTTAAATAAATTAAACCATCTGTACAGATAACAAAGACGTTGTTATTTGAGATTTGTACTGAACAATTTCAAAAAAATTGGCATTATAAACAAAAAACGGCCGCATGTACCTATGTCGGTATAGGATTTTCAGCGTCACAGCAATACCGTTCCGCAGTAACAAGTCGCAAATATTTGTGTTTGCCTTCGTTACGATACGCACTGATCTGCCGGATAAACAATATGGAAATTGGGACCTTTTGTTGTATCATAATATGGGCATGCCTACTGACGGTTTTGTAAACTTTGTAAACCTAACCGGTATAGTCTTCGTTCTGTTCAAGATTAGTTTTAGAGTGAAAATGCCCCTCACGTCCAGTTGTTTTTGTGAAAAATCAGTGTCTTATGTGTTTAGGTAAATCAATTTGTTGTAAAGTATAAAATATTTGTTCTCAATATGATATGTCCTGTGAAGTCCACGTTAAACAATAATGTCGTGTTCCACACGTCAACTCTAACATTATTTAGCGTCAACTATTCTAAAAACCTTTAAAGTTGTATGAACGAACAGGCCACAATATGGTCCGTGAACTAGTAGTGCTTTCTACAGACCATACAAACGGACTGGAGACTGTGAATCCGATAAAATAAAAATTACAGAATTTGTAAATAGGTACGAGTATTAAGAGGAAATGTGGTCGAAGAGACTTTTGAAAATTAGGTATTTGAAAAAACTATCGTTGTCGCGTTCGACCGTCCCACGCCTCAAATTCGTGCAATAAGGACAACTGCATATCCGACTCAATAGCCGTAAGTAAAAAGTTCGAGGTTTGGCTCTCTAGTGTTTCCTCCTCCAATATTGGACCAATTTAAAAGATATTTCGTAAACCGAATATAAAAGATATATACCTAGGAACAAGTATCTATGGAAGCGAAATATTTTAGACGAAATCAAACATCTCTTTGACTTACTCACTCGTACCGATTTTAAGCATAAGAAAGAAAGAGAAGTCTGCTAGTATCAGTTGTCCTACTTTAAACAAAAATAACCACTTTTTCCTAGAGTCTGACGTAGTTCAACCGTGGACGTAGTTTAGCAGAAAGGACCCAATCCACAAAATGGTAAAAATGAGTTATACAGGGTATAAGGAGACCGCTTCCGAAAACTTGTCGCTATTATTAGACTACCTAAACACAATCCAGTATAACCGCAATAACCTTATAGCGTAGGTATCACGCGCAACAACGTGACTGCGCGAGGTCAAGGTAACGCAAAGTTCGCTGTCTTCCAGCGTCAGCTGATTTTATTTGGATTACTTTTAACTTTAAAAAAATACAGGCAATATTTTTTTTATTCCCCAAAAACGGGAATTGCACTAAAAATGCATTTTTGGTAAAAACGACTTTTTTCACATTTTTTTTTATAATATCTTATCAGTAATCTTTGTACACGTCTCCCAACGTGAGAATGACTCCATAGAGCGACTTTTCGTACAGGCCAAAATAGAGGGCACCAGAGGGCGAGGAAGGTCGCCTATGCGATGGACCGACCAAATCAAATCAGCTGTGGGCGGTTCCTTGCACGATTGCACCAGGCTGTCGGCCAGCAGGGAGAAGTGGCGAACACTCGTGTGGCGCATAAATCTGCCCTTAAAGACGTCACTTCTGGATGACCACGACCGCTCTGTTAAGAGTGAAACGAAGAAGAAGATCAGTACTTATCAGTACTATCACCTATCTTCGTTTTCGAGAGCGTTTCGCATACACCTATTCAAAGAGATCCTAAAGGTTGTTTCTTTCACTCAGAAAAAAAGATCCCTGATCCTACAATGTTATCATGGTTTTTTATGTTATGTATGAAATTATGTGTGCGTTGGGCGTTTGGGCGTGCCTAATAAACTCGTATGTTTGCTATGAGAATTTCTTATAAATCATACCTTCCGTTACCGCCTGGACCAAGAGCGTCACCAGCTGATGGGCAAAGGGGGGGACTAGATAAATAATATATACGGACGATGGAAAGAAAAAAGAATTTTAGGTCCAGTCGAGAGGTTATGAAGGTGTAAAGCAAGTATTACAAGTTCTTGAATTGACGTGAAAATCATCATCATCATCATCATCATCATGATCAACCCATTACCGGCTCACTACAGAGCATGGGTCTCCTCTCAGAGTGAGAAGGGTTTTGGCCATAGTCTACCACGCTGGCCAAGCGGATTGGCAGACTTCACACACCTTTGAGAACGTTATGGAGAGAACTCTCAGGTATGCAGGTTTCCTCACGATGTTGTTTTTTTTTTTTTTTTTTACTGTATGATAGGCTTACGCTTGACGACAATCATGCCTGGAGAGCAATGATGAGGTCTAAGTTGGAACGCGCTTGCCTAGAAAATGCCTATTCACTCTTGTTTTGAAGGCACTTAAGTTGAACGAGGCGGGAAACACGGACGCCGGAAGGGCGTTCCACACCCTAGCGGTTCGTATCAGAAACGTTGATCGAAAGCGCTTCGTGCGGGCAGACTGTACGTCAACCACATAGGGATGCCAACGTTCACGACTTCTCGCTGTTCTGTGGTGAAATGGTGAAGGAGGAACCAGGTTAAATAGTTCCTGAGCACACTCTCCAAAGTATATCCGATAAAAGACCGATAGACAGGCGACATTGCGCCGGTGCTGTAAACTTAGCAGTTTCGCCTGGGTTAGTGACCGATCGCCTATAATTCTACGGGCGCGGCGATCAACCGAGTCTAATGCGTCGAGTTGGTATTTGGCAGAGCCGTCCCAAAGGTGGCAGCAGTACTCCATGCCTGACCGGATTTGAGCCTGATAGAGAGTGAGGCGCTGTGCAGGTGTGAAGTACCGTTTCACCTTGTTCAGGATACCAAGTTTTTTGGCAGCTGTTTTGGCCTTCAACTCGATGCATTTCCCGAAATTGAGTTTGGGTGAGATGTCAATACCCAGAAGTTCAATATGGTCACCAATCGGAACGGATACACTTTGGAAAGTAGGAGCCAAGGTGAAAGGGCTCCTTTTTGCAGTGAATAAACACGCTTGCGTTTTGGTGGCATTAAACTTAACTAAATTGGCGTCACCCCAATCAGACACCTCCTTGAGAGTTGAGTTAATGCGATTCACCATTGCCTCTCTTTGCTCAAGGATCTCAGTAGCACTGGCTCGAGAACTGGACATGTATCTATCCGTAACTGTGCTATCATCAGCGTACCCAAAGATACCGGGTTTTAGAAGATCATTGATGTGCAGCAGAAAAAGGGTTGCGGATAGAACAGATCCCTGAGGGACACCGGCATTGATAGCCATTAGGTCAGATGAGCAGCCATCGACGACTACCCGAAATGACCTGTCACTCAGGAAATCAGATATCCAGCTACAAAAGCCAGTGGGTATTCCGTATGCCGGAAGCTTGCTGAGAAGACTGCCGTGCCAGACCCGGTCAAAAGCCTTTGAGACGTCAAGAGAAACGGCTAGTGCTTCTCCGTATTTCTCAATGGCTTCACCCCAAATATGTGTGGCATACACTAGAAGATCTCCCGTAGACCGATTTTTCCGAAATCCGTACTGGTGGTCTGACAGGAGGTCGTTAGCTTCTAGGTATGATAGGAGTTTATTATTGAGAACACGTTCCATACTCTTACAGAGGATGGACGTGATCGCAATTGGTCTGTAATTTGCCGGGTCAGCACGACTCCCCTTTTTCGGTACTGGTTGCACGTTTGCAACTTTCCACGATTTGGGGACTTGAGCAGTTTCCAGGGAGAGACGAAACAAGCGTGTTAGCACAGGAGACAACTCAGGGGCGCAATTCCGCAGGACTATTGCAGGTATACCATCAGGGCCACTGGCCTTACTCACGTCGAGGTTCCGAAGGGTTTTAAGGACCTCTTGCTGGTGTATGCGTATCTCCGGCATACTGGAGTCGCATGGTGGAAGGGTGGGTGGGAGATTGCTTCCAGCATTCAGCCGTGAGTTTTCAGCAAACAGAGAAGCAAGTAGATTGGCTTTGTCTGTTGCACTTATGGCCAGTGATCCATCAGGTTTCTGCAGAGGCGGTAGTGAAGAACGACAGAAATTAGTTTCAACCGACTTCGCAAGAGACCAGAAAGCTTTACTGCCACTGGGGTAGGAGGCAAGCTTACGTCCGATGCGATTAGTTCGGTCGAAACGAGCTCTTTCCAAAACCCTTTTGTAGGACTTGGCGGCAATATTGAAGTCTCTTTTTTTGATTTTTACATCCGGTGCCTTGAGAGAGCGAGCATCCGCCCAAGTTACAAACGCTGATTGCTTACGGGCTTCTGCAACAGCACAATCAGCATTGTACCAAGGGGGTATTTTGCTATCAGGAGATACGTCGGAAAATGGTATAAAGTATTCCATTGCCCGGCGTATCACATCCGATATAGCACTCTCACAGCTCGACGGATCGTTGGAAGAGAAACAAATTTGCCGCCATGGATAAGACGCAAAAAAGTGTCGCATCTCGTCCCAATCTGCTGACCTGTATCGCCACACTCGCCTCTTAACAGAGGATTCAGAGGCTGGAGGGTAAAAGTTGGATACAGATTTCACCAGACAGTGGTTTGAGGTGCCCAAGGGGGCAGAAACAGACACCAAAAACCTGTCTGGATCGGTTGTCAGTAGAAGGTCCAAACAATTAGGTGTATGTCCATCGACATCCGGTACCCGGGTGGCTTCCTGAACTAGCTGAGAGAGATCTAGCGATAATGCAAATTTGCGCGCCTCCCTCCCAGCATGATCAGTTTTCTGGTATGGGAACAGCCACTCCTGGTGGTGGGCATTAAAGTCCCCCAGAAAAACCAGCTGCGCGGACGGATATCTATGTTGGATGGTGTCAGCCGTTTCACTGAGATATTTGAAAAGTTGAGTCGTCTCCTGTCCTTCACCGTTAAAGCAAGTGATATTTCAATCCTTTTAAAACGCACATAACTCCGAAAAGTTAGAAGTACGTGCCCCGGGATCGAACCCACGACCTCCGATTAGAAGTCGGTTGCCCTAACCACTAGGCTATCACAGCTTTTATTTGGAAGACGTGAAAATAGTTATTAATTATAAGTCAAGTGAGTGAATTTAGGACTTTGTTTGCATGTGGCTATACTCTGATTTTTAATTCGGTGGAAATCTGACGTTTCGTAATATTACCAGAGATAAAACAATTCTCACAAAACAGATAAAAAAATCAAAACTTATTGTTATAAAAATCAACTGCCTCATGTAGCAAGTGCCAAGCGGGAGCTGATAGACATCTGCCCCCCTAGAGATTTGATAAAATTCATAATTTTATCAAATCTCTAGGGGGGGCAGATGTACCTATCTGCCCTCGCTTGGCAACACCCATGGCCTGGACGGCATCTTATCATCTCCGAGACCACTTGGTGCTTGAGTCCCCCGGCAGTGCTGTTTCCTCTCTTGTATGCGCTATTTACCAGCGACATACATTGCACCCCAGATGTTATGTTAGCCTAGTTTGCGGACGATAAGATGACATATACGACCCATACCCAATTCTCGGTCATTCGATCTCGACTCCAAGTTACGGCTAGTCATCTAGGGTCTAGGCGACTGGTTCCGCCGCTGGAGGATAGAGGTCAACGGTGAAAAAACGGAACTGTGCTTTTTACAGGAAAGCGTGGTAGCAAGTACTCCGGCAAACGTGCCGTGCCGAATAATTTCTATACGGCGTTCTTTTCCCCTGGCAAGACAAAGCCAAATATCTAGGTGTGAACTTAGACGATAAGATGAACTTTGCCGCTCAAAGACGTAAAGCCCCAAAAGGCAGCATTTGTGCTCAAGTTGTGCATTGTGATCGAGCAAAGAACCTGTATTCGCTCAATAATGTCCTGCACATGCATAGTATTTGCACATATCCCTCCCTTCTCGATTAAAGCAGACTAGGTAGTTTTGCAAACACTGCAGAATAAGTTTTTGCACACGGCAATGGGTGCTAGATATGAGCGCCGCGCCGGCGCGCCGTCGTCGCCGTGAGTTCACACAGCGCGCCGCCGCCGCTTGAAACATGCGGCGCGCCGTCGTGCCAAGTTGCAACTTGCTTTCCCGCTCGCACGCACTTAGTTATGGGTTCAGAACTGGGAAATCCCGGTCTCGAAAGTACCGGGAATTCCCGGTTCTTTTGTCAGTAAAAAAGAACCGGGAAATCAAAGATTCTCGGTTCGTTCGGTACTTTCGGGAATTTTATTTTAATTACACGATTCACTTACATGACATAAATTAACTTCACTTTTTTATACTTTCTACTGTTCAAAAGTTCAAAACTAAGGTGAATTCAGCGCTAAACTACATGGCGCGAGATAACTTACAATTCTACCTCCTCTCGCTCGCTGTTGTGTGCGATCGCTCGCTTACTCAGTTTTCGGATTGCAGTGCGCGCAATATTTAACCCACTTGGGGATAGAATTTTCAAAAATGCTGAAATTTATATATTTTGTTTTTTATCGAAAGCTCAAATACCAATTTTTATGTATATAACATGAAAAATGATATATATATATATATAACATGAACAATGACTTTCATACAAACTTTAATCCATTATTTAACAGTATTTTTTCACAGTAGCTTTCTTTTATGATGTAGGCGCACACTCCTCCTGGCGTCAATCCCCCAATACTGTCGTGACTCGTGACCCATCAGGGAATTAATTTCTCACGAACGATGTTGCGCCATCTGTTCTGGCTTTCAGCGACGTGAACCGCTTCGGCAACATTCATGTTGAGAGTTGTCAGATCTGGTCAGTCCAGCGAATTAGACTCCTCTACCTACCTCTCGATCTCTTGCTGTCCATTTTTCCGGTAACTATAAGTTTTTGTAGGTTATCGCCGGGTTTACGGGCGATATGGCCGAAGAAATCAAAGAAGTCTTCTCAGGTCTGGCGTATGATGCTCTCTCCGTAGATGTTAAACAGAATAGGAGATAAAATGCATCCTTGACGAACTCCTTTGCCAAACGAGAAAAGTGTTGATATCGTCTTGTCGGTTCTTACTACCCCCGGACTGAGTATACGCCTTGAAGCACTGACCTGTTTTGGGACTCCCATTTCCTGGAGAACTGTCCATAGGAGCTTCCACTTCACACAGTCAAAGGCCTTACTGTAGTCGACGAAACACATAATTACAGAGGTACATTGAATTCAGAAGGTTTTTCAACGTAGGCGCATACTAAGAAAGGATTATTGGAAATTCCACCCCTATGGGAGTTAAATAGGGCATGTAAGTTTGTATGAAAGTCGGTCATTTTTCAAGAGATATCCATAGAAATCGGTATCTGAGCTTTCGATAAAAATTAAAAAAGTTTCAGGATTTTTGGAAATTATATCCGCAAGTGGGTTAAATAGGGGATGAAAGTTTAAATGACAGTCCGTCATCAATTATGACAGATTCAAACTAAGCGCTTTGATTAAGAATAGAATAGAAAAGTTTTTTATTCAAATAAACTTTTACAAGTGCTTTTGAATAGTCAGATGAATCTACCACTGGTTCGGAATGCCGTTCCAACCGAGAAGAACCAGCAAGAAACTCGGCGGTTGCTCTTTTCGAAATTTACAATATCAATATAACAATTTTATGGTAAGTACATGATTGAATTGCCGTCTCGCGCATTGCTGGAACGAGTCAAATCCACGCCTTTTTATCATTTATATAAGTAATCATAATTTTATTCAGATAAACTTTCGGAAGCGTTTACGAATCGACAAATGAATCTACCACAGGTTCGGAATGGTGCTTACAATTCTACACATGTGAAGAAGGGCAGACAAAAGTAGCCCCATTTCCGACGGTGGCACCCGTTCACGAGCATGACGCATGATCCAGCCATTGCTTCGCTCAACCATATTCGAGGGAACGTAACGTAACGAGGTAAAGATTTATGTTATGTTATGTTATGATAGAGAATTTTGCTCGCTTATACCTATTGTGTTTTTCAACTTTATCAAATAAAACTAAGTATTTATTCTGCGTGATTGTGATGTATAAATTTTGTTTTTTATATATTTTTAAATTTAAAACAAATTCAAGCTAAGCGCTCCTATTTAAATTAACGTTATGTTATTATGGAGAATTGTAACTGCTTATAAAAGTAGTTAATAATTTAATGCAGGTAAAGAATATAACTGTTTACAAAAAGAAAACTTTTGATTAAAAGTGTGATTTGTTGTTGCTAAGAAAGTAAAATGTAAGAATTACCGATTACCTACATTGTTTTTATACCACGTTCCTGTATAAGAAGAATTCGCCTTTTTTTAAACCTACAATATGGGTTTTATTTAATATTATATTTTAAAAAATCGATCCCTGATAAAAACTTTAAGGTCCACGACCACGCCGCCGCGACGCCGCCGCCGCGCCGCCGTGAAAATTTTTAGGACACGCCGCCGCCGTGGAATTGGCCATCGGCGCTCATATCTAATGGGTGCCCCGTGGTTTGTGCGCAATATTGATCTCCAAGATCTCGATATCCCTGTTCTAGCCCAAACACTTTAAGCAGTTTTCAAAGAATTACCTTGAGAAAGCTGCCCGCCATACTTTGACGTGAATCCCTTCCTCTGTTACGGGGACGTATGGATTAGTCTATTGCAAAACTAGCATTCCAACGTCACGTAAGCCGAGTTTCGAGACTCACAGGAGACGCCCTTAAGACGATGTTCTCCTCGATTTTTTTCAAGCCCTTGGGCTCTAGCTCCGCTGGCAGAGTTTCTGTGCTCGCTTCCCCCTAAGGGCCTAAACATTCCGAAATAAATCATTTTTATTTAAAAATATCAATTTGTTTAGAAAGTTTTGTTTTTAGTTCCTTTCTGAGCATTAAGAAAAATACCCCGTAGTGTTAAAACCAATTTAGCAGAAACGACTCAAACCCAAATTTTCCCCGATAACCGTAAGATACGTCAGTCTTTGAAGTACAATAAAAATATTAGTATTTTTGCCCATATTTGACAATATTTTCAACTATTCCAAAGACAATATCATTGCAGCAATTACCATCCAAACTTCAAACCTCGATTACTCAGAATAACTTTTTATGGGTTGGGTCATTTCTACTAAGCTACGTCCAGTTGATAGTCAATTTCTCGTAGGGTAAACGGCAAGTATTAACGACCCCCTTAAGATAATTTTAAAATCGATATCAATTATTAACAGTAGTATATTACTAAGTAAATTACAAAATAGCACTAGCTTTCACATTTTTATTTGTTGTTTATGTTATTTTATGTTACTTACATATTCTATAGTTTATTTGCAATACCTTAAATGCTTTTAAATATAAGATTACCGTATAATAAATATCCATATGCCTATTTGTAGGTACTAACTATAACATGTACTAATTAAAAAGCGGTGATAGCCATCATTTGCTGTAACAGTGAAGAAAAACCTGCATGCCTGAGACTCTGCATAATGTTCTCAAAGGCTACCAATCCACACTTGGTCAGCATGGTGTACTTCGGCATAAACCTTTCTCATTCTGAGACGAGACTCGTGCCCTGTAGTGGGCCGTTAAGGCGTTGATAATGATGATGATGAATTATAACGTGTCTGAGAAGTAGTCTTTAATAGAATCGCGTTTGAGCATTAGTGAAACTTAACCGCGTGTTATTCTCTCATAATACACCTATTCGACTTTTACAGCGAAGCTGCATAAACCGTGACTAATTAATAAAGGGATTGTCAGATAAAAAATTTCGCACAACAAAGCACTTAGAACTTAAAAAATTACAAAATAACGTAATTTGACTTAGTTATGTGGATGCTCTATAAGTCGGCAGTTTAACGTCTGTATCACGTTTAACAGTAGACATGTCAAACGAAGTAATTTCAGTACAATATTTTTTCTTCTAATACTTGATTCTTTTGACTTTTTGAGTCAACTAATAGTATTTGCTTTTTGTATAAAGAAGTAATTTTCAATTTATTTAAAACATAAGTACTAATTTGCCTAAGCTCGGCACCTTTGTGCCTTTTTCCAGCATTTGTGTCCTCAAAGTCGGCCCTCACGTGTCTGAAAGAAAATCATATTTTACCCGCGACTTCGTCCGCGTAAATTAATGTTTTTCTTAATATTTATAGGAACTCTTTTCTCCTTTTCATTTTATTTTATTTTCCCGCCAAATAAATACCCTTCTCCAAAATTAATAGAACTTTTGAAGAAATGGATAGAATTTTTTTCAACAATCAGACAATTTTTTTGTATAGACAACATCAAGTTTATCCAATAGGATAAACAGGATACCTCACAATAGGATACCTTAGAAATAACCCAAATTCTAAAAGGTGGCACCCCCTGCCGACCCCAGGTACCTCATATTACTGGTTTTCCTTAGTCCACCACCCTTGTTTTTTCTTTAAATACGTAAAATAATCGTGTTATACTACTATTATAAGACATCAAATATTATAACAAATTAAATTGCAACAACAAGTCTTAAATATTATTCATACGTAATTTATATCTTGTCAAACGACGCTCGGAAAGCAGAAATTTTATAAGAAATTAAGCTATTTACGCACTTGCACTCGTTCTAAGCGATAATTGAGGGATAGTGATGCAAAAAAATGCTGCCTTATTCTAAAACTATTTTCCCATTAGAGCAAGTTATATGTACACATAAAATACTCAGTGTGCCTAAGCGGCACCGAAAATGTTAATATTTACAAACATAGAACTGAGTGCCGACTTTTGCTGGGCGGCTTTAGGAGCATCCACCCTATCACCGGACGGTTAGCAAAAAACAAATTTCTTGTTAATCTGTCTTTCAAGATGACACTGAAATTATATTGCGATCTTTTTTTTGACAGTGCATATTGACATAAGCAAAAACGAAAGATATAATAAGTATTTATTCATTTTAAATAAGTTCTCTCTAGGAAGAAGAGGGGGTGGGGTATAATTTCTCTTAGATATATACTATGTCCCTATGTTTTGCTTTTTTCATTATTAATTGTCAAATTTGTACATTAAGCCTCTGTTGAAAGCGATCTAAAATAGGCAATTTTGAGAATTTTGTAACGGTTCTAGTGCTTATAAAAATAATGTATCTTCAAAAAAGAAAACGTAGGGACATAGAAGAGGTTGATATTTATTTTATTGTAAAAAATCATTGCTTTAGGATCATAAACCAGGGAGAAAACACGCGAGAACGTTTGTATGGAGAAAAGAGCAACCGCGTTTCCTCTTAACGGCTATGTGAACTTTGTGAACCTAACCGGTATAATCTTCGTTTAAATACTAAGCGATAAATAATAGTACACCTGTTATGATGTCCTGTTGAACTATGAGTATGTTAGAGAATACTGAATACCTAAATAATATGATAATAATACTTAATGTCCTTCCAACCGAATTTTGGCCAATGAGGCCAAATTCAACGGACGCGGGAACCTGCCAACAACGTATGAGGTAGTATAGTGTCTAAGTGTGCGTGAAACATTATAACGCACCCCTAGATCAAAACCGTTTCAACTCAAAATACTTACTTTTTGAGATAATCCCATTTTTGGATTCCTGATTCGATTACCTATAAGAGGATAAAACTTTCGTAATTTTACGTCCACTAGTGTTTCTTAGATGGCGTAAGAAGTCACTATTGCTGAATAAACCCATTCGCCCCACTCTGCGTCATTTCCAGTTGTGCTTCGTCGTCCGATCGGAGATGTGCTATCTAAAGTGTATTTTTTTGAGTTGCAACGATTTTGGTTAATCCAATTGTTAAAAAAGCAATATTATTTAGAGTTGATACAGTTTTGTAGGGTAATTGAAGAGACATAATTCATATTGCAACAGTTTTGATGATCAAGTTTTGTACAGATTTATCTATTATTTTGTATGACTACAGTTTTTGTGAAAATAATCCTAAATTTTGAGTTAAATCGGTTTTGATGGTGTATTTATTTAGCTACGTTAATTTCGTTACTTTTCAAAATATATTGTTGTTTGAAATAGCATATAAACACAGTGAATTAAAAATATCACTCAAGGTAATTCTAGACAATTTGCCTTTATAGTTTAGGTTAAAATTATGTTTTTTGATTTAAGACACTTTTGATGGTTTAACTATGTAATCATTATTACTACAGAAATAAGTGGTCATTTGATTGTGGAAATGGTAAGTAAAAACAATACTGAGAATTTATTTACTAACAAAGATATTCATAATATTATAAAAAATAACATAATATATCGTTGAATAGCTATGTTAACATTTCAAAAACAGGAATTTCAGTATTTGCTTACAGAAATGTAGATAGCAGATTCCAAGCACTTCAAGTGAAAATACTTTTAAAGCTAACCAGCTGAAAATACTTTTAAAGCAAATGAAGAAAACATCTGTGAAGACATTGATTTACCTGTTCCAAGTACTAGATGTACAGGAACAGGTAAATCACACACTGGACTTAAAAAGTTATTAAACCTATTAAAACAGCGTTGTCTAAAAAATAAGAGGGAAGCATGGGAACCAGCCTACTATTAGCCCGGAAATCATAGAGAGCGGTAAATTTTATAAATACTATTTCAAGGGGAATGGAATTCAACCCATTACCGAAGGGCAAAACCTTCTCGCAAATATATCAAATGCGACAAGTCTCTAGCTAGTCTAGTAGATTTGTATAGAGATTATAAGGGAATTTGCGAAGTAAATAACTTGCCTTTAGCTTCGATGTCAACGTTTAATCCTATCTAATATTTAATTTTATATACATACCTAAAAAGATATATGCAATCGATGCGAAGACGCATATAAGAATGCAGATAAATATGAAAAGTTGAAACTTCTTTCATGAAAACGAAGAGCATTTATAAAAAAAACAATTAGGAAGAATAGAAAAGGAAAATGATAAAAATAGGACTGATGTTAAAGTAGTGTATGATTTGCAAGCAGTAATGTAAGTTCCAAAAGGACAAATATCCTTAATGAATGATCTACTCTATTATAAGTATGTGATTTGTTTTTTCTACCAAATTTGTTTTGTTCATTCAATTTCCTAGTCCGTTTAGTAGGTACTTTTTTACCTTAGAACACTTTTTATTTGAATGATCTTTGATAATAAATTACCTAACACAAAATATGACACTTTGATGAATACGATTATGTAATTAAAAACTGTCCTTACTCAAAAAAAAATCATCAAAACTGAGTTAACTCGAAATCATCAATAATTCTTTATTCAATTGATAACACAAAACTGTAGTAAGTTAAAAAATACAAATTAAAGCAGCTCTAGAGGCACGATTTGAAAGTTAATGATATCATGGCATTTCCAAACACAGCATCTTTCTAAATAATTTGGTGGCATTTTATTTTCTGGTATAGATAATTAAAAATCAGTTTTTCTTCATTTGTGAAAAAAGTGCTTTTTTGAGTTGAAACAGTTTTGATCTAGGGGTGCGATAATATCTTCTGGAGTATAATGTCTCACTTAAAAAGATTAGCCAACTACGCAGGAGATTTATAGTGCTTAAGTACACACACTTGAGCACTAAAGTAAGTACGTTTTTCCATATAATATAACACTTAAACAGGCTAGCCAACTATGCAGGAAATATTATAGTGCTTAAGTTTGTGAGCACACTAAAGCACTAAAATATCTCCTGCGTTATAATGTAACACACCTAAATAGTTTAGCCAACTACACAAGAGAATTACTGAGAATATAAAATGCCCGACAAACCCAATAAGTACCTGACAATTTTTTGACCGACCCGGGAATCGAAACTGGGTGATAGGCTAGTTACACGCGCATCACAAATAACCATGAAAAGTAGGCAGGTAATGAAAACAGTTGCTTGCTTAAGAATTCAATTTTCGTGTACCGGGATAGATTTCCCGTGGGCGCGGTCCGTCAAATTGTAATGTCGGGATAATATGACCAACACGGCGGGCTGGCTATACAATTCAGTTATACTCGTACTAACCCTGAATGATATAATGAATAGTCAACTAGGAGATATTAAAGTGCACGAGTGTGCGCGCAAACACGGATGAACTCTCTAGTTCTTCACTGTGACAGTCCGATGGGATGCCTATGAGAAACGATTCGACGTGCAGGACCATTCTCAACGTGCTCTTTGATGCATGGGGACTGGTGTTATCACCGCCAACTTTCCATCTCTGGACTGCTATTAAGAATTACTTGTCAGAAAAACCCAATAACTTTTTTTGCCCAGACCCAGGAATTGATTGAAACTAGGACCTCAAGAAGTCAAGATCCGCAGTTCAACAAGTAGGTAAACTACTATACTTGTGTACACAGGCTGCTTTTTTCGGGGGGGTTTTCCGAAATCGTGTGGGAAAGAGATGGACTGAGCTTTGGGTGCTTAGTTTGTGCAAATGCGCACGTTTGGGTTCACCCTAGGTGTCAGTTGCACGTTAGGCGATTAATGTTAAGTTACCGTTAAGATTAAAATAGCCGCAAGTAAATTGGGTTGCATAATTCTAAATTCGTACCTTCATAGTTAAGGAGGGTCCAATTATGGTAATTTTGTAAATTAAGACTTGTTCAAATCAAAATATAATTTCCGGTGGTAAAATTAATTTAATCTTAACCATAACGCCCTAACATGCAACCCACCGTAGTCTGTATAAAATGTTTAAAAAATATAATAACCGATTATACAGGAGACAGTAGATAATAGAAGTGTCTCGGATTTGTATATAAATGACGAATTAATGGAAAGTCACGTACCGTATTTAACACGATGTCTTATCACGGTTAAGGTGGGGGTTGATAAATATCGTTGGAGAATTAAACGACCCTCTACCTTTCCTTACCTTATCCTCTTAATCAAAAACAAATCTTAAAATGAGGTAGACATTTCGTGTTTAACTTTTTAAGATAATAATTTGAAATTTTTCAAAGAACATTTCTTTTGCCATTTTTTTTAATCGCCTCAAAAATGAAACAGGTTTGTGTTTTACTGCTACTGGACATACATAATATGTCTTTAGGGACTTCCATACGCCATGGTCTTGCGTCAATTGTATCCAGCGGCTCCTTGCGATTCGCCTATTTAGTGGGGGTCAGCCAACACTGCGATTTAGCACCTT
The DNA here is from genome assembly GCA_920104075.1 of Melanargia galathea. Taxonomy (NCBI): domain Eukaryota; kingdom Metazoa; phylum Arthropoda; class Insecta; order Lepidoptera; family Nymphalidae; genus Melanargia; species Melanargia galathea. Next base: position 24,230,776 of record OV049863.1, on the reverse strand, counting down.
GTGATCGCAACGTCTATCAGTTCTTCGAACTATGGGCACCCATTGCCACTTCAACTTCATAACACGCTAAGTTATGTCAGTGACTCTGGTTCTTCTGGCTTCTGATTATACTACTTATCAGAAGCTAGAAGAACCAGCGTTTAATAAAAACTGCTTTGCTAAAGGTATGACTGGTAAAGGAGGAGTGGGTGGCGTAGGGCGTAACATCTGGTGAAGTAGCAGTCAAAAGGAAAGTTATCCCTACAAACTTAACAAAGAGTTCGTCGAACGGACGAACTTCAGGTCCCCTTCAAAATGAGATTTCCAAAAATCACGTAATAGATAATATTCAAACGGCGCAACACTTTAATAAAGTAAGGTACATGGACGTAAGGCAATAGGTATAGCTTAATTAAAGTTATAAAGTTGGAGCACGTGCGACAACCTGTAATGAAATTTTACTCGACACTCTTGCCCTCCGCTAACGAGGAATAGGCTGGGAAATGAGGTTTGCATATTGCCTGAAATTACTTAAATACATAATATACCTAAATAAAGGTATATTGTAGGTGACTATGGCCCTGATAAGTTCTGGCTAAAACTCAAGTTCATTTAACGAGTGATAGTCGCCAAAACACAAGTAAAGTGGGTTACAAAAGTCAGTATCTGTCTGCATCATTTTGGTAAAAACATTTTTTGGTGTATATTAACTTTAATATCATGATGTGCAACTAAGTGTGGTTTGCATGTCAAGCAATAGGGTAAGATTAGAATTAAGTTTTTTTAGCACCAAAAAAAAGTGTTTTTTTTTTTAGTTTAAAATCTGGATTTTTTAATCATTTTACCAAAATTTGACTTTTACTTCAGCCTTAATCATGGAGGTACGAATACAAGACCTACGAAAGCCACTTTGCTTTCTTTTTGGTGGGTAAGTTTAACCATTACCCTAATTAAATTTTGACAGTCTGCCATGCAACTGGCCCTAAGAACTGTGATTACACCAGCAAGCTCTCAGACTTACCATTGTCGTGAAATAGCTTACCTGGGTAGGGCAGCTTGAAATATTGCTATCAACAGCTTTATTACTTTTTCCGAGTTCATGAGAAAAAAACATTATCTCGAACAAACAAAAACCGATCCAAAATAGCGCTCTATGAAATATTAAAATTTAATTCAGACCCACCTACGCGGGTTGTCCTTAAATAATTCCGAGCACAACCGGGTATAATGGATCATGTGTATGCAAAACGTGAGCCTCTATTCTCACAGCGATAAAGACTAAATTCGAACAGAGGGTTTAAACATACGAGTTTGCATAAATTACGCCGTCGGTCTGACCTACCCCCTAATTCGGATAATTAATCCACTCCTAAGTAATTCCTTGCGGTGTAAAAGCACTTAGGCTAACTTATGGTATGTACTGCTGAATCTAATATTGAGAGACTTTAGAAACAATAATCTTGGTACTCGCACTGAGTGAGATTTCATTATGAATGGAGGAAACTACGCTTGCAAGAGCATTTTCCTGCAGTCTCATACCTGAAATCTATGCTGCGTTGAAATCAATTTTCTACAGAGCTTCTGCAGGTGCAATATTTTCAAAGTTCAAGTTAATTTCTTACATTAGCTGCCTCCTTGTCTAGTAGCTTGGTTATTCGGCTACAGATACTCGTAATTAAGTCATTGGGTTTCTCTATCAAGAAGTTTTCAAGTAGGTAGGTACAGCCCGTTGGTTAGTATCCCGTAGTCTGCTTTGCTAGATCTTAGTTGCATGATCAACCCATTACCGGCTCACTACAGAGCACGGGTCTCCCTCCTCTCAGAGTGAGAAGAGTTTTGGCCTTAGTCTACCACGCTGGTCAAGCGGATTGGCAGACTTCACACACCTTTGAGAACGTTATGGAGAACTCTCAGGCATGCAGGTTTCCTCACGATGTTTTCCTTCACCGTTAAAGCAAGTGATATTTAAATACTTGAAACGCACATAACTCCGAAAAGTTAGAGGTGCGTGCCCCGGGATCGAACCCACGACCTCCGATTAGAAGTCGGTTGTCCTGACCACTAGGCTATCACAGCTTCATGGCTAAGCATGGCCACTAGGCTATCACAGCACAGTTGCATGGAGTACCACACTGGTACTCATTAAAAGGAAAATAAAACCGGAGTAGGGAAGTTGGTGGTGTGGTGGTATTACATTCCAAAAGATCTCGAGCAGATTCTAAATAGCCTAAGGCCTAGGCCGCATTGCGAAATATATTCGCGCGAATTTTTTCGCAGGATTCTGTGACATATGGAAATGTATTAAGCTGCCCGCACTTGCGAATTAAATTTCGCGAAAAAAATATATTAAAATGCGGAATATAAACCGCGCGAATAAAAATCGCACGAATAAATTTCGCAGTGCGGCCTCGCTCTAATGTTAGGATAAGGTCTAGGCCGCACTGCGAAATTTATTCGCGCGAATTTTTTCGCAAAATTCTGTGACATATGGGAATGTATGAAGCTGCACGCACATGCGATTTAAAATTCGCGAGAAAAATATATCAAAATGCGGAATATAAACCGCGCGAATAAAATTCGCGCGAATAATTTTCGCAGTGCGGCCCCGCTCTAATATTCTGGTTGCCTCTAGTGTTTGTCCCACGCTGTTGCTTGTAGCCCGCGCTGTCACTATCTAAGAGCGAGGCCGCACTGCGAAATTTATTCGCGCGAATTTTTTCGCAGAATTCTGTGACATATGGAAATGTATGAAGCTGCCCGCACTTGCGATTAAAAATTCGCGAAAAAAATATATTAAAATGCGGAAAATAAACCGCGCGAATAAAATTCGCGCGAATATATTTCGCAGTGCGGCCTCGGCCTTACCTGTTATTTATTTTTCGCCGACTCACTACGGAATGTCCCCACTAGCCTTGCAATCAAGTGTGGCCAGCCTATGAGTATTGCCATGTTAAATTGTTTTGATCGGTACTAGGTACTTTTGTAATTTAGTGATTCTATAAAATGATTCTGAATTCAGATTCTACCTATACCTACTTTCAAGGAAGTTTGCTATCGTAATTTACCTATAGCTGTAGCTATAGATTTCAGAATTGGGAACTGTGGATTTTTCCAGGATAAAAGAAGCCTATGTGTTATCTAAGTCAGGGCATAATCTATAAAGGGTGTATTCAGACACGTTGTTCAAAACGCGTCCCACGGATTCAGTACATGAATCTAGGTTTCCCAATGGTGAAATTTTTCGTCGAATTTTCCATGAAATTTCCGATATTTTTTACCTCTTTTTTAACTGAATACCGTATAAAATCATTATTACTATCTGTCTCAACGCAATTTTAAATGAAAAAGTAATTATTTCATTATTTTCACCTAAAACAGAAATGTAATCAAATTTAAGATTTATGTAGATCAGCTGACTGTTAACCTAGTGAGTAGGTACAGGTCGCTAACCTACAATGATAGTAGGTACATTTGGCAGTCGGTACGCGCATAGAATTTATAATGAGGTTCGCGGGCCGCGGCCGCGGCATTGTCAAAAGAAATTCCGCGCTGACTCCGTACCTACATAGGTACTTACGTCGGTACCTACTAGGCGGCGCGGCATGTAGCGTGGGCCGCACCGCCTACTAATTATAAAAGTCTAATGTAAATTTTGCGCGGAGCGTTGCGTTGTGATCGCCTTGTATACAATACATTGCGCGCTCAAAAATGGCAATATTTGAAACCAATCATTTTCGACATAAATGATTTCAGTATAACACATTTACATAACACATTAAATGCAACCTTACCTCAAAGTTTTCATTAAGATGTCATTTACACCCTGTATATAAATATATCATAGCATATCAATTCAAAATTTCAGCCAAATTAGTTCAGTAGTTGCAGCGTTAAAGAGTAACAAACAAACACACACACAAACATAAACACAAACACACACACACATAAACTTTGGCCTTTATTATATTAGTTTTATGTACATAATATGTAGTGATATTGGCAGTTGGCATTTACCCAATTTTAGCTACAAACCACTATACAAACTGACTAAGAAACAGTACAATATAGTATAAGAACTTGATGAGAAAGCATCGGTATCGATCTATTTAAGTGAAAATAATGCGAATGTTGTTTTTTCGCATGTATGAGTTACACGATCTTATGTTAGACAAAGCTGCGCGAATGTCACGAAACCCGAGTTGTGAAACACGTAAATTATGCGTAATAAAGAGAACGAACGGTGTAGGTGTAGGCGAAGAGCCAGCGAATAGTTTAGCGTGGCAAATATTTATTTAATTAAAAAGTAATAATATCTTCTTAAGTTTTCATGTAACAGGAGAAAGCCCTTCTCTTGTTACACGTAAGCCCGAGAGTACCTAAACTGAATAATAAATAAGTGCACGTATGCTCATTTTATGAAATTAATTTAAGTTTAAAGAGAGATATATTTCTGCTTATTTCTCATAATATGCGAGCACCAGTTTTTCACGAAAACTTTACAATTACGTTAACGAAAACAATTACAGTTTCGACTGCATAATTATGATAAGTATAGTACCTTATTGATGGAACAAGCAAAAATAAAGTTGATCCAGAATAAAATAGTCCAGAAAAATGTTTCACCGGCTCTCCGACAACACTTTGCAGTTACGCTGAAAGCCTTTATTTCATACAATCTCCTGAAATATTCACGTCCTAAGGATTCGCAATTTGATAACGCCATTGTGCGATATGAAAGGGAATCACTCATTCTCCATTATTCAAATTTAAATTCAAAATAATTATTCATTGTTCATTATTCAAATTATAACGTGGAGAAGCTGACAAGAATTTCAGTGATTATCACCTCTTTTCATAATAAACATTGTTTGAATAATTATCATAATAATATCTTCTTTACATTATAATACCTGATGCCCGGGACTTTGTCTGCATGGATTTAGGTGTTCTTCCGTACTGCAGGACAACAAATGCAGGGTGTATATATTTTAAGGTTTTTAAGAGTATGCTTTTGGGTATTTTTACATCTTCGAAGCATCCAAAAGGCATCCCAAGATGGATTTAATCGATTTATCTAAACCGTGAGATGGTCACAGACCAGAATTTGTTTTTATTTCTAAAAATAAACTTAAATACCTATCTCCGAGATAAAAAGTAACTTGAGTCACTTCAAAAAGTACCAATTTTGAATAAACTTTATTTGATTTGATTTGACTTCTTGTACAGTCTTCTTTAGGTATGCCTCTGAAAATTCTGTCAAAATCCGTTCATCCCTTCCAAAGATAAACCCGTTCAAACAGGCAAACCGACAGACAGACAAACAGTTCAAATAATGATTATGAGCTTAATAATACGTAGTTATTTCGAAATCACATACATTTTTTGATGTAACATCTCTGCTCTATACGAGTATTTTGCAGTCAAAAATATTTCTCTGAAGTCGGCCTTGAAGACTTCGTATTTTCGTTAATATTTAAACCCACTAGCGTTTATTATAATAGGAAATGTGGAATTACGTTGTAGGCAGTGTTGAGATGCGGTCTGGACTCGGGGATCCGGGGATCCCCCGGGGATCGGTGTTGCGGCGAATTTGTGCTAGTGTGCAAATCCCGGATTGTATGCGTTAACTGCGAAGCTTTCTTGGTTTAATCAAAGCACTGCAAGTTTTGCCAACGAGCGGGGCAAAGTGGAGACCTGCAGCACAGAATACTACTATCTGTCAGCTACAACCACACTAATATTATAAAGGCGAAAGTTTGTATATGTGTGTGCATGTTTGTTACTCTTTAACGCCGCAACTACAACTCCGACTTGGCTTAAATTTTGAATGGAGATAGACTACCTATGCCATGATTTAATATATAGGTTACTTTATATCCTGGAAAAATCCACAGTTCCCACGGGATTTTGAAAAAACCGAAATCTACAGCTACAGCTATAAGTAGATTACTATATAGCAAACTTCCTTGAAAGTAGGTATAAAGGTTGGAAAAGGGAGCGGGAACGGGACCAGAATTTGTGCAAAACCGAAATTAACGCGGGCGAAGCCGCGGGCACAAGCTAGTCGTCAATAAATAATCGTCATCAATCAAAATTCTGATTGGTCTCTTGCTGCAGGAACACCCCGACACTTCATATAAGCCAAGCAAGCGGGAGAATGACAACGTTATGCAGTGATAATGCTTGGCGTACGACGGCGGATTTTGGCGGAAGAGTGACGCTTTACTCAGCCGATCAGCTTTACTACATACAAGTCACGGCAAATAAGTCTAGCGTTGACCTTCAATGCGCAGAAGTCGAAAATGAGGTATCTCGGGGTGTGAGGGGGTTGCGGGGAGGGCGTGGGGATCGTTCGTAAGCACTGATTAGCTCTCGCGGATCCCTAGTAAGCGCTGATTGGCTCTCCAATCGTATTGTGTCCTGCTCACTCGGTCAACCGTTGAAGGTCACCGCGCGACTTACGTGCCGGGGGTTATACCTGGATTAAATAATAATCAATGTGTATACACTTATTTTGGATTAGATACGTTATTAGAAATTAATAAGTTAAGAGGACAGCGCGTGCCTCAGTTCCAAAAGGTCGCAATCCATTCTAAATGCGCGCGGATTATTCATAAAACTCTAGGTATCATCTTTTTGAAGTCGACAAGATATCTTACTTCGCGATCGTAAAACGAAGTTATGTGAACTCTAAACCGCTTAGTAGTTCCCGCTATACACGCGAATCATATCGTAGTCTATTATAAAGGTAAGAAACTTGAAACATGTACCGACTGGTGGATGAATAGGTATTAGTCCCTTACCAGGGGTTTTGAAATTATTTTCGTAAGTGAGTTTAGTTTGAAAACAAAGTGTGTGGCAATATGCACTCTATTCCCTCACTCTACAGTCCGAATGGGCGTGAATCTGAGAGATCAAGCAGGTCACACAATACGCTCTCTGAGGCACGGGACGCGGGGGTAACCTTTCTTATCTGAAACTTAACCACTGTATCGCTTATTTTAGTTTTATAATGTTACCTGATTTATAGTCTGATTTTTAATTCGGTGGAATTCTGACAGTTGTCATTTAAAAATAGTAGAGTTATTTGTATAAAAAAATAGGCACAGAAATACATCATCTGCGAAAATTTCAACTGTCTAGCTATCACGATATATAGTTATACGAGATATAGTTCATGAGATACAGCCTGGTGGCAGACAGACAGACAGAAGGATAGTGGAGTCTTAGCAATAGGGTCCCGTTTTTACTCTTTGGGTACGGAACCCTAAAAGCGGAACATTGGCGGAGAACGGTCGTCATGGAAACGCCACTCAATGTGTCTGGAAAAAATAACAAAAGTCCGTCTTGTGTTCTATCTCATTCTCTCACAGGTTAAATTCTATTTGAATATATTTTTCTTTTTGGTGTCGCTTTTTCATTTCATCCAATATTCAAATCACAACGGTGCTAAAGAAATTTAACTTCAATCCTACTAACTAATATTATACTTAAATGTGAAAGTGTGGATGTTTGGATGATTGGATGTTTGGATGTTTGTTACTCAATCACGCAAAAACTACTGGATTGATTTGGCTGTTTGGATGGAGATAGATTATACCCTGGATGAACACATAGGCTACTTTTTATCCCGGAAAATCAGAGAGTTCCAATGGGATTTTAAAAAAACCGGAATTCATAGCTATAGGTTAGGTATATTACTATAGCAAACTTGCTTGAAAATAGGTATAATGGTTAGAAAAGGGAGCGGGAAAGGGAATCAGTAATCCACGAATCCCTCGCGATTTGAGAAAAACAGAAATTCACGCGGGCGAAGCCGCGGGCAGAAGCTAGTAATATTATAAGTTTTATAAAACCGTGGAGTATAAATCGAGGTGCCGTAGTAGTGGTTCCTTTGGAAGTTTCTCTCTGGCTTCGTGCTTTCTTGGCTTAACTCCTTATCTCGCGGTGAAGGTGAGCGCGTGAGCTGAATCTCTACATCTCGCGCCGCTGTTCACGCTCCCATCTCGTGCATTATGCGTCACTAAGGGTCATTTTTAACCCCCGACGCAAAAACGACGGGCTGTTACAAGTTTGACGTGTCTGTGTGTGTGTATGTGTGTGTGTGTCTGTCTATTCCCCTGTGGCGCTCAAAAGGGTGGACCGATTGGAATGCGGTTTTTTTGTTTCAAAGGTAAATTAGTCGAGAGTGTTGTTAGCTATGTTTGATGAAAATCCATCCAAGATGGCCGCCGCTACAAAATGGCGGATTACATATTTTTTCACAACTTACTTAATATGGGTATCAAATGAAAGGGCTTGACTATTAGGATAGCACTATTACAAATCCAAGATGGCCGCTGCCACAAAATGGCGAATGTCGGGGGTTTTTTAATTTTAAATTTATACTTGTTGCTCACGACGTAACTGAGATGGTGTATTATGCGTTTATACACTATCTACGTCACTTTGTACGCAAAACAGACCTCAGTGACGCAGAATGTGGAGAAGTTGTTGGTTTTTAAAAAGAAACGGTTTACTAGGCCAATTTTAATGCGATTTTTGCATTAAATAGGTACGTATTACTGCTGAGCAGGTTTATAGCTATATTTTAAATCCACAAGGTGGTACTGCAATCAAATTTTAATTTCGATTCGATGTTACGATTTTTCTGAAAAACTACTGGGCCGAATTTGTTTCGGTTGTTTGCATTAAATACGTATAAACTCAGGTTAAAGGTTCTTAGATAAATCATAAGGTTAATTAATTATACTTTGGTTTCCAAATCCTTAACCTGATACTACAGTGGTACAGCGTGCCAAAATTTTATTGCCATTTGCTACTTCATTAACGATAATAATGCAGAAGTTTTTCAATACCGACGAGTATATTACAAATTTACAGTTGATATTTAGTTTTCGAACTAATATGGCCTGTATGCTGCGTGTAAATTGCTTAATAACCAACTAGGCCATAATATGACCTATTCGCCGACAGAAAACTCTTTGAGCTTATCAAAATCCTGAATCTCATTCAGCTCACCGTTTAAATTATAGCCATAAAAAAAAACTGAATTCTTACGCTATAAATATAACAATCAAAGTTACTTGTGAACTGCAAAAATTCAGGTCGCAACGTGGTTTGACATTCTGTTTTATAAAATTGCTCCCAATTCCACACGGGCTCCGAGCTCGTATTGTGTTCCGAATTTTCCTATCTCTTATTCCCAAATCTATACATTATTATTGACGTACTCCTGCAATCACTGCGGGTTATATATCGACGGACGGACGTGACTGGAAAGTCTGCTGCTGTAAACGTACGCGTTAGAAAAACAAGCGTTCCTGCCGCAACTCAATGTTATTAATTTGAAAAACTGGCTGGATTCTTTACTCTTCGATTTCTTATTTCTTAAGATAAAAATTATCTTATGTCCGTTTGCAGGAGGCAAGCTACGCCTGTGTCAATTTTGATCAAGATCGGTTCAGTGATTAGGCAGTAAAATGTAGTAACTCATGGCACAACTCTAAGGTTATGTTTCACTACCAGGGCCTGTTTCAGATACTTAAGTGTCACTTTTTTATGTCAAGTGACATAGACAAATTATAATTATAAGCTTTTCGACACTAATCAGAAGTAAGAAGGGAAGAAACATGCCCTAAAAGGTTCAAATTCTTGAAGTATCGTGTTCATAAAATACGTGTTGGATGACTATTATAATTAAGTACTTAGGAAAAATGTAAATTTTTATAAATGTGGATATACGCCGCTGAATACTAGAACTTTTGGCAATCTTCGGTTAAAAAAACGTTCTTTTTTCAGCGAGATATAGTCACGTGTATCGCCACTTACATTTGCTCCTAAATAACAAACCGTTGAATTTGAATTGACATCGCAGTGATTTAGTCGCGAAGTAAATAATTTCGTTATTATGCGATACAATTGTTTCTCATATTTGTTACTACGGAATACAATAATGATAAATAATGTTGCCCTGACAGAATTTCTGCCTCGGCGACCGTTCTCAACTATTGTAGGTACAAGTGTTTGTGCAAACACAGGTTCTATATTCCTTCACTCTCACAGTCCGATGCATCGATGGGACGCCGGTTCGACGCGACCGGAGAGAGATGAGGTGTAGAACTGACGGCTTTACAGCTTCCTAGAAGGTTGAGAGAAGTCTAACGTTACCAAATTATTTAAAATGATCCCTTAGAAATAATAAATACACCTAAATTCACTTGACACATAGGTACCTACTATGTGTCAGCACGCCCTTATTTCTTTGTACTTTAAAAGCTTCTAATTCTCAAGTAAAACTCTTGTCATAAATATCGTCTAACAGATTTAAAAGCGGGTTCGTTCAAGGCATACACTGTTCAAATATTAAACATTAAAACGAGCGTCTAGACTAGACTTCAGTGTACAGTTACAATTAGTAACAAGGATACCTGAAGCGTGGATTTCGCATAAAGTTTTATCGCATAATATATTGCTAAAGCAACGAAATAACAACTTAAAAAAAAACTCCCACGAAACACTTTCGCTCAACGCTGATACGAACCGCGCGTATGGAACGCCCTTCCGGCGTTCATGTTTCGCGCCTCATTCGACTTGAGTCCTTCAAGGCAAGAGTGAATAGGCATTTTCTAGGCAAGCGCGTTCCAACTTAGACCTCTTCATTGTTTTCCATGGAAAGCAATGCTGAGGCCTGATGAGGCATGATTGTCATCAAGCGTAAGTCTATCATACAATAAAAAAAAGAAAACCTTGAAGTTTTTGTCAGTGTCGTCATCTCAATTGAATTCCTGGATATACGTCTCTAGTAAAGATCGCCACAGAGCGCGATCTTGTGCCGCTTGTTACTAGCAGTGGCTGCCGGCAACTCGCTTGAGATTGTCTTTCCCTGACGCCATGTGAGCTCTAATATCAACTCAAATCAAACATCTTTCACAAGACCGGCTTTGATTTTCATTTGTTTTGGGTACCTGTATTTGAGGAAGTCTTTCTAATAATTCCGCCGAGTAGTACCTATACCCTCTCAAAGTAGTATCTTTAATGTAATTTCCAGGTTTCACGTTCCTTACATGCGCGCGCTGCTACTTTTGTAATTTCCCATTTTCCTCAAAACTCTTCGGGCATGCATATGATTGATGCGAGTTGCGAAACACGAAACTTGCTCCAAATTCACTTTGAACTTTAACTTTAATGACGCGTGGTTACGTTTGGTATTCACGCATGTTTGGAATGGTTGAAACTACTTTGCGGACTCTCAAGAGAAGTATCTTTCTAAGCCGCTCCATACAAATATAGTTTGATTATTATTTATCAATTAAACAATCTTATTAGAAGGTTGTTTACCAATCTCCTTAGTGTAGTGGTGAGCGTCGTGGTTTTATAAATGGGAGGTGCCGGGTTCGATTCCCGGCAGGGGTAATTATAATTTCTTAATTGTTTTTGGTCTGGTCTGGTGGGAGGCTTCAGTCGTGGTTAGTTACCACCCCACCGTCGTCGTCGTCGTCGTTATCAACCGATCGACGTCCACTGCTGGACATAGGTCTCTTGAAGGGACTTCCACATGCCACGGTCTTGTGCCGCTTGTATCCAGCGGCTCCCTGCGACTCGTTTGATGTCGTCCCCACCGTGCTGCCAGGATATTTCGCGTTCTAGTACATTGCCGCGTAGACGGCTAGATGCCGATCAGGAGAATGGGCTTATTAATAAGAGCCGTTTTCCCTCTTCCAGGTTAGCCCGCTTAGATTGTATCATCACGTACCAGCAGGTGAGAGCAGTCAAGGGTTAACTTGTAGATGAATAAATAATTAAAATAAACACGTTTTTTTTAATTTTTGTTTTCAACTTTATGAGAACAGAAACAGAATGCTTAGTCTAAGATCGGAGCACTCGAAAACGAACTCGAAAACTATTGATCGATTTCAGAGTAAAAAAATTCTTTTCAAAAAACCGACTTCAAACGCCACTACAAAGTATAAAAATAATTTTTGTTTGTACACAATGACCTTCTAAAGGTCATTGTTTGAACACATATGTTGAAGTTGGGCGAGCGTTGCACGTCGGTTTCGTCGTTTTTTCTTATGCCCGCCCGACTTCAACATACGTGTTCAAACAATGACCTTTAGAAGGTCATTGTGTACAAACAAAAATTATTTTTATACTTTGTAGTGGCGTTTGAAGTCGGTTTTTTGAAAAGAATTTTTATTTTAAGCTTTTTAGTGTTTCACATCCATTCATAATCGACAGTTCCTTAATCTCCACGGCTTAGGAGTACAGTATCCTGCAGCCGTAGGATTTACTTCCTACCTACAATATGAATTATTCATAGTGGACTGCTCCCTAATCTCCATAGTTATGTGGGCAGTACCTTGCAGCATCAGAACTGAAGAGCTTAGACCTGGAGTTTAGTGATGTAGTCTATGCTTGATACACTTAATATGAATTCATAATGAATATTGCCACAATTCCCATAGTTTAGGTGGGCAGTACCTTGCAGCATCAGAACTGAAGAGCTGGGACCTGGAGTTTAATGATATAGTCTATGCTTGCTACCGTTAATATGAATTCATAATGAACATTGCCCCAATATTCATAGTTTAGGTGGGCAGTACCCCTGCAGCATCAGGATTGAGGAGTTGAAGAAAAAAATTTTTATGGAACCATTTCGCGAACTTCCTCTGTCGATTAAAAAAAAATTACGCAAATTGGTTCAGAAATCTCGGAGTAATCGGTGTACATACATACAAAAAAAAAAAAAAAACATACGCGCCGAATTGAGAACCTCCTCCTTTTTGGAAGTCGGTTAAATAGACCTAAAATGGCTTGTATTAAGGTTTGAGTTCGCCAATACATTCAGCATTCGAACACAACGAGCGCCCCAAGCAGAAATGTTGTAAAATACATATTCGAACTATGGAATTATGACTTTAAAATACGAGTATTTGAGTTCATTTTGCTCTGAATTCACTTGTGATTCGATCAATAGTTTTCGAGTTCGTTTTCGAGTGCTCCGATCTTAGACTAAGCACTCTGTGTGCTTAGTCTAAATCGGAGCACTAGACTAAGCACACAGAATTATTATGAGAAGGTGTTTATTTCGAAATCACAGACGGATACTTCAGTTGAATTTGACTATTTTTGTTTCATTTATTTTCCAAATTGTAGAATGAATATTGAGATAATTAGACAGATGGTTTAAAAAATGTAATCATAACTAAGCTTGAGATCCATTATGAAAATTATTCAAGCAAGTAATTTGTGGTTACAGAAAATAACGATGTAAACAAATCCAAAACAAAAACGGTGAGCTAATTAGAATGCTAATTATTTCGTGCCCGGAAGCGAAATCCATTTCTGTCTTTGGATATTAAATTGAGATTTTTTTCAGTTCAGCTCCTCTTTGTTCTAGGTTCCTTTATAATGATAAATTAAAAGATATTTAAGTATTTTTAATTTTTATTGCTTAAGTTTTGTTAATCATGCCTCAAATTTAAACAAAATTTTTTAGAGTTCCGTGCCTCAAGACCCTTATAGGATCACTTTTTTTGTCGGTCTGTCTGTCAAGACTATTGTTCTAAGGAACGCTCGGAGATAGATATGAAGTTAAAATTAATATCAAATACTCAAGTCAGTAATCCCTTGAAGCTTTGAGCGTCCTATGGTCGATGTATGGGGACAAGTTTTCGAATGGCAAAGTTAAGTTTGTCCCTCAATCTAGTTTATCTTTTCGTTAGAGCAATGTTCGGTGCTTCCATAGTTTATGAACTCCATACCTAGAAATTTCTCATCAGTTGTTGGAACTACGTGCCCAGTCCATTTTCACTTCAGTTTCACAGTCCGTTAAGCTATGTAGGTGACTCTGGTTCTTCTACGTAGCTCTTCACCTATCTGCAGTTGTTTTACTTTTTATCCTAGCTTGTGGGACATCATTGTTTAAAGCTTATTAGGTAGAGTAAGAATATATATTTTTTAATTTTTTGCTCACTAGAAATGGAAGGCCATCAAATTTGTCAGTTACGAGTGCAGTTGCTTTTTTCTTCCAGCTTGCAGTTGCTTTTCTCTTTCAGCTATCTGCAGTTGCTTTTCTCTTCCAGCTTGCAGTTGCTTTACTTTTCCAGCTATCTGCAGTTCCTTTTCTCTTCCAGCTATCTGCAGTTGTTTTTCTCTTCCAGCTATCTGCAGTTGCTTTTCTCTTCCAGCTATCTGCAGTTGCTTTTCGCTTCCAGCTATCTACAGTCCCTTTTGAACAAACTAAGTAGACACTCAATAAATAGACGATAATTGTAATTCAACTGCTCCTTAACACCTAAGAACCCGTGAATTTCGCTAAAATCCACAACGAACAGTGAACCGCTGCGCGGCGGAGATCCTATCTGGAATTAATTACGGTTCGTGTTTAGAGCAAACGCTATTAAGATAGCAGCATAACTCAAGATAGCGTCGCCGTACACGAACGACAATTTTTAAAATTTATTATTTCAATTAATAAATTTTCCATAGAATGGAAATGTCTACAGAGTTACTCAAAAGTGTGTAAATAAAAATAAGCTGTGATAGCCTAGTGGTGAGGACGACCGACTTCTTATCGGAGGTCGTAGGTTCGATCCCGGGCACGCACCTCTAACTTTTCGGAGTTATGTGCGTTTTAAGTATTTAAATATCACTTGCTTTAGCGGTGAAGGAAAACATCGTGAGGAAACCTGCATGCCTGAGAGTTCTCCATAACGTTCTCAAAGATGTGTGAAGTCTGCCAATCCGCTTGGCCAGCGTGGTAGACTATGGCCAAAACCCTTCTCACTCTGAGAGGAGAGCCGTGCTCTGTAGTGAGCCGGTAATGGGTTGATAATGATGATGATGATGTGTGAATAAAAAATCGAGCATTTACGACACTGAGGGCGTGTTTCACCACCTTCTGATAAGTGTCGGATAGCTTATTCACAACTTTTGTCTTTGTCACGTGACATAAAGTAAGAAAGTGACAAAACCTACGTTTAGGCTATCAGATACTTATCAGAAGGTTGTGAAACAGGCCCTTAGTGAGTAATTCCAAATATGACGTACCTACTCATCATATTACAAGGAAAATAAAAGGCAAACGAAAATAGAAGGAGAATATCCTGACTTAAAAACCTTTCGAAAATGTGTTTCAGATCCCTATTTCCCATTAAAATCGACCTCTATATAATTGTTTTTAATTAAATATAACATACAAACGCACAAACGAACACACACTCTCTTACCTTAGGGCTATCATTTCCGTTCGGTCGCGGGTAAAAAACTAAAAACGTCAGTTTTTTAAGACAGTCTTGCGTATAGTGTATAGGCGCACGCTTTAATTCACCGGTCCTTGGGAGCATTTCAAACGTTTACTTTTAATTCCGCTTCTTTCCTCTGAGTAAACTAACCTACTTAAATCACACAAATTCATCAAAACGAAGGTAATTCTGTGATTTTGGCTTACATATTTTTTACTAATTAATTATATCTCTTTGGGAGTTTTATTTTATTAACCCCCGACGCAAAACGACGGGGTGTTATAAGTTTGACGTGTGTGTGTGTGTGTGTGTGTGTGTGTGTGTGTGTGTGTGTGTGTGTGTGTGTGTGTGTGTGTGTGTGTGTGTGTGTGTGTGTCTGTCTGTTCCCCTGTGGCGCTCAAACGGGTGGACCGATTTGAATGCGGTTTTTTTTGTTTGAAAGGTGAATTAGTCGAGAGTGTTGTTAGCTATGTTTGATGAAAATCGGTCCAAGATGGCCGCCGCTACAAAATGGCGGATTACATATTTTTTCACAACTCCCTTAATATGGGTATCAAATGAAAGGGCTTGACCAGTAGAATAGCACTATTGAAAATTCAAGATGGCCGCTGCCACGAAATGGCGAATGTCGGGGGTTTTTTAAATTTTTAATTTACACTTGTGACTAACTGATCCCCGCAACTTCGTTCGCGTAGATATAGGTCTTTATGTAGGATCGGATCGGATCGCATAATTCTTTTATGTACCTAAACTAAATGTAGCCTAAGTTACTCCTTATAACATTGAAAGTTCCATTAAAATCGATCCAGCCGTTTCGGAGATTAGCTGGAACAAATAGACAGACCGACAAACATAAATTTAAACGCACACCAGTTTAAAATAAGCCGTACGTTCAAAGATCCGGGTCCCAAGTTATTTGAATTGTCTATTGGTTAATGGTTATTGGTATTGGTTAATGGTTGTAATGTCTGTCATGTCATCATAAAATATTTTGACCTTGAAATATTTACGAAACAATATATAAAGTACTACCTTTCTAACAAAAAAAGAATGAGTGAAATCGAACAACGCGTTAATGAATTACAGCTAAATACACGTTTTAATTTCATTCCCTCTCCCAAGCGAACCGAAGGGAATTTTGGGATAAAAAGTATCCTATGTCCTACCTCGTAGTATAAACTCAAATCGTACCAAATTTAATTTGAATCCATTCAGCAGTTTCGGCGTGATGCGCGGCCAAGATACAGACAGACAGAAAGACGTCTGTCTGTCTTTCTGACAGACAAAAATAAAAAAATTGCAGTTTTCGCTTCAGTATCGATTATAGAGTGCCCTCCGATAAAAATTTTCAAAATATCTTTAATGTACAGAATTGGATCTGTTACAGTTTTATTATATTACTAGCTGAACCCCGCAACTTCGTTCGCGTAGATATAGGTTTTTATATAGGATCGGATCGGATCCCATAATTATTTTATGTACCTAAACTAAATGTAGCCTAAGTTACTCCTTATAACATTGAAAGTTCCATTAAAATCGATCCAGCCGTTTCGAAGATTAGCTGGAATAAATAGACAGACCGACAAACATAAATTTAAACGCACACCAGTTTAAAATAAGCTGTAGGTTCAAAAATCCGGGTTCCAAGTTATTTGAAACCAACCACTAGCCTAACTAGCCAGGTAACCTCCAAGTGTGCCTGGGTGCTGCTGGTCCTCTTGGATACGTCCGAGGGGAAGAGCAGTATTCGGGCCGGTGCACCCCGGTAACATGGTTAATAATTTCGGGGATATTGTTAGCCATGGCCAATGACCTGGCGGAGGGAGGTTTCTCCGCGTGTCCCTCTGATTAGCAGAGGGCACTGCGGATGAAACTGGGGGTGAGACACCCCGGGGCGGGGGGCAGCGATGCCCATCGCGGGAGGAAGAAAACCTCGTTAAAAAAT
This sequence comes from Melanargia galathea, assembly GCA_920104075.1. Lineage (NCBI taxonomy): Eukaryota > Metazoa > Arthropoda > Insecta > Lepidoptera > Nymphalidae > Melanargia > Melanargia galathea. The sequence continues at coordinate 24,213,604 of OV049863.1, read as the reverse complement.
TACGGGAGGGCGCGAGCCTCTGGAGGGACAGCCCAGAGGCGAGCGGGAGCCCCAGCTGGGGCGGCTGCCGGACACCTGGGATGCATACTTTGTGTTCCCCAGGCGTCCAGCACACAGCATGAGGGTCATGCCGTGGTGGTTTTAGTGGGTACCCGGTTGGACTCCCACATAACCTTCGTTCTGCCGCATTCGGCCGCAGAACGGGGGTACCTATAAAAGGTTTCCACCACGTCAAAAAAAAAAAAAAAAGGGTTCCAAGTTATTTGAACCCAATACTGAGGATTGTAATGTCTGTCATTTCTAAACTAAAAAACCTATGACCTTGAAATATTTACGGAACAATACATAAAGTACTGCCTTTCTAACAAAAAAAGAATGAGTGAAATCGAACTACGCGTTAATGAATTACAGCTAAATACACGTTTTAACTTTCATCCCCTCTCCCAAGGGAACCGTGCTGAATTTCGGGATAAAAAGTATCCTATGTCCTACCTCGGAGTATAAGCTCAAATCGTACCAAGTTTCATTCGAATCCATTCAGTAGTTTCGACGTGATGCGCGGCCAAGATACAGACAGACAGACAGACAGACAAAAATGAAAAAAATTGCAGTTTTGGCTTCAGTATCGATTATAGAGTGCCCTCCAATAAAAATTTTCAAAATATCTTCAATGTACAGAATTGGATCTGTTACAGTTTTATTATATTATAGAAGAAGAAGATAGATTAATTAAGATTTAATGATTAGCGCAGGCTAAGCACTGTTGGCGCAAGTCGGCAACTGGATGGGTGACCAACTTATGACTCCGTGACTTGGAGAGCACGTGAAGCCCGCAAGAAAACTTTTACCTAATATCAAAATATTCCATCCAAACTCTATGTAGATTTTAAAGCTCAAGCTTACTTTGTTATTTGATCATATTAAGGCCCGTGCACACTTTTGTGCGACAATATTACCTACATATCCGAATCGAATAAAAATAAACTCGAACATGCATCGTCCAAATTAAGTCAAAAATAAAGTAAACCAGCCCAATTTGAATAATGAATTTAATATCAAATAACAAATTAAAGTCATTGTTCAAGTTAATTATAGACAGACACTTATTTGCCGTTTAAAACCTGAAACCGGGATGTAATTTTAAAGCAAATGTTGTTAATAAATGCGCCTGGTATTTCGCAGCGGGCTCGCGACCGCAACGTTATGTTTGTTTATGTTTATAAAACTGTGTTAAGCGATAGACGATCAGTATGCTTAATCTCACTTTGCGGAGCAAGAAAACTTTACTAAATATGTGGCGGTGTGCAACCTCATGGCAGCGTTGCAACCTCCACAGTTTTCCTGGCTGGTTTTTCTCGCCGGCCGTTTTTGTGTGTCAAGAGATTATAAGTGTTTATATTTTTCAAATGTAGAAGCTGTCTCAGCCTGCGCCTTCGATGTGCGCGGTGTAGTATTATTATTCCGTTTTTAGGGCCGGAAGGTCGGCTCCTCATTCTGTTTTAATATCATTCTATTTTGTTATCCCGGTGAGATCAGACCTCAGTGATGGTCCTATAGCCTGAGACAGTTTCATTTTCCAGAAGATTAAACCTGTACTAAATAATAACTCTAAAAGTGCGAGAATACAACATATGTACGTGAAAGCTCTATTGGATTTTATTTTATTACTTTCACTGCACCTATAAATACTATGATCGAATCACAATGACTTCAGAGTAAAATGGATCTAAAATGGCGTATGTTAAGGTTTGAGTTCGCCAATACATTCAGCTTTCGAAAACAGCCAGTGCAGCGCCCCAAGCAGAAATGTTGTAAAATAAATATTCGAACTATTGAATTACGACTTTAAAATAAGAGTATTCGGGTTCATTTTGCTCTGAAGTCATTGTGTGTCGATACTTGAATTTTGATCATCGTTGCCACTATGTACAAAGTCAGCATGGCAATGGGCGATGTTCCTATGAGAGATGTACGTTTCTGCGTCAGCTGTTAATTTTTCAATGAATTTTTTATAGCACTGTTTATGTAGATCAAATATTCAAAGCACTTTCTAACACGTTCTTTTGAATGAAAGAGTGTCTATTTTAATCTACGAATATGAATTGAATAAATTGAATTGAATTAAATTGTAAATATGAATTGAAAATATCGTCCATGTAAGGTTGGCAGTACTACTATCGCATGAGCTATTTATCAATCGCTGACATGTCATCCTACATGAGCGAACTCAACGCGAATGCCACGCGGTGGCATTGCGACTCGAAAACATCAAATACTAGCGTTAGCTGATATATGGGAATTGAGATTATAAGTGGAATATGACAATACTGGAAGATCAGTTTAATATTTTTCGCGATTAAGACGCGGTTTTCTTTTGAGTTTATAATAGGTGTAAAATCTGAAATTTCGATAACTGCTATTCAAAAACCTCAAATTTTGTGAAACAAAAAAAATAGAGAAAGTTGAAAAAATAATCTGATACTAAGTGCAAGTGACAAGTTTTTATCCTGGAAAAATCCAGTTTCCACGGGATTTTGAAAAAACTAAAATAACTAAAATAATAAAAACTAAACTAAACTAATATACTAAAATAATAAAAACTACAGCTATAGGTAGATTACTGTAGCAAACGTCCTTGAAAGTAGGTTTAAAGGTTGGAAAAGTAGTGGGAACAGGAACCGGAAATCCACGATTCCCTCAGGATTTGTGAAAAACCGAAATTCACGCGAGCGAAGCCGCGGGCAGAAGCTAGTAACTTAATAAATAAACAATATTAATTCCAATTCTTGGTGTGGATATTTGTGTAGTCACTCCGCAGTTGTCATGCCACCTGCAATAGAAGTGCATTCAAAATGCAATTCTGTCTAATTGCTAAAATTCGCTCAACCACAGCGTCTCATCGCACTGACGTCGAGTTCACTAACGTGGGACGAAGCCTTTAGCGACTAACCACCTCACACTTGATTTATAAGCCAACTATTTTGCCGCCTCGGTTTTTTTCAAGCATGGCACCTTTAAACATCGCAACTTCTTGTGACTTGTTAACCGATACCACCTAATGCGTTGCTACCGCTGATAAATGAACTAACCATGTTTGTGAATTAGAAAGTACCTATTAAATATTGTGATAACTTTGCGTTTTGTTGCGTATTAATTGAATTTTCAATGACGATTTAATATTTGCAATTAGCTATAAAAAATAATATTTTTTCTTTTAAATACCTCATTGTTATTTAACAGACTATTATTATGTATGTATGTATGTAGTACTTACAAATAAATGTAAACAAAGCTCAAACTCAACTAACTCAAACTGAAGTTTGTAATGATTTTTATTTGTAAGTCTATCTGTATGTGTGTCTGTCTGAACGATTTTGATGGCTAAAACAATTCTAACGAGATTTTCACAGGCACTTAAAGGAGTATAGCAGTTGAGTTTTTTCTTGGAAATAGTTAAATATTTCCAAATATTTCGAAAAAACTACCCTGAGACAAAATATGTCTGCTTAAAAAAATTAAAACTCTTGGTACAGGGATAACATATTCTAAGAGTTTTACATTTTCCTGACCACTTCCATCCCGGAGACGGACATAGGGATTTTTTATCCCGGAAAAAAGTGTTAATAGTGATACGCGACTATTCATAACTGCCATTTAATACACTCAAAGACAAGTCGCTCTCACTCAATGCTTAGGCATGAACTTCTTTTAATATTTAAGAACCCTTTTTATTTTAAAATCTGCAAGTACGCAATTCCCATTTCGCAAGTCCTAAATAAACGGAAGCTTAAATTATGCAAGCGCCCAGGTAGTAGTAATTAATTTATTCCGTGTATATTATGCTAAGACCGTCAAAACTTGGGCGACGATATTTGTTCAAAGAACTTAGCACTTTTAGAGCTTTTAGCGAGCTTTTTGGTAGGGGTGTCACATACGTTAAAATTTTTTGATAACTGGAAGAGAAGATCGCCTCGTTGGTCTAGTGGTTAGCATTTTCGACTACAGATCACGAGGTCCCGGGTTCGATTCCCGGGTTGGGCAAATTATTAATGTTAGGTAGTGGGTCTTTCTGTCAAGAAATTCTCAGTGCCAGCCCGGAGTTGGTAGTTGGCGGTGTCTCACCCCCATGCCTTTTAACGTCCCACTACTGGGCACAGGCCTCCTCTCTCATAGGAGAGAGGGATTTAGAGCTTACACACGCCATGCCGCTCCAATGCGGGTTGGCAAAAAAAACTGTTCACTGAAACCCTTGAAACAGATATTAGAAAATAATTAAATTCCGATTTTACGCGCAATAATATTAGTGACTAGTGTGTGCTAGTGTTAAGGAATTATAATTGTTTTTCTCATTTAAATGAAATTACATTTATTCTTTAGGGTATTTTTTTCAGCAGAGTATAGTCCAGTCGTATGGTAATAATTGACGATTCAAAAGTACTTGTAAAAGTTTATTTGAATAAAAAACTTTTCTATTCTATTCTAATATCGTGAAAGCCACCCGTCACACAACTTATCCAAAGCAATATTAAATGTCGATTTACCTCTTTTATAATACGATTCCCAGGCGTTATCTGGAAGCCTATTTACTCCGCAAAGTCCACGATGTCACACAAATGTTTCCCTTGCTATATAAAGTTTTATGAAACTCTGACACTTTACCTTTAGAGTAGATTCAGATTATCAAAGTTGGGGCTATATATAGATTCTCTTGGAATAGGCTTAGTTATCTGTTTTGAATTGAGACAAGTTTATATAGGAGACAATACTTAGAACGTAAGAGTTATTTTATTTCGTATCGTGTTAATTTATTTTATTTGTGCGATATTAAAAAATTAGCCAAATGAGTAAGTTTTGTTTGTAATCCCTAATAATACTTTGAATAAATTTGAAGAATCACCTATACTCCTGATCAGTTTCTACGCAGCATCGTACCGGAACGCTAAACCGCTTGGCGACACGACTTAGCCTGCAGGGTGGTAACTGGCCACGGCTGAAGCCTCACACCAGACTAGACCAGAGATAATTTAGAAATTATAAATTTCCAAATTGCCCCTGCCGGGTGCTATATCTCACATTTGATATTTGACTACGGCAAAGCGAAAAGGAAGGGTTATGATTTTAGCTGTCTATGTATGTATGTTTGTATCCGATTTTTGTATGAGATTCTGTGTGTTTCATCGTAGCGCCTAAACTACTGGACCAATTTTGATGAATGATGTGTCGATTGATTCGTTGTTATGATCCGGGTTACATGTAGGCTACATTTTATTTACGAAAAAAATCGAGAAGTACCTTCGCGCGGCTCAACTAGAATATTAAGTTAGTATCAGATAGACATAACAGATGGCGCCACGAGCCGTTTGCCCCGCGCTTTCTTCTGTTTAAATTCTACTATAGTACGCAGTTGAATACACGTTTTTCTTCGCAGTGCACACTAAATTATTGGGTATTTTATAAGTGTAGTCGGGTTTTAGTTTACGAACTTTATCTCTTGTTTAATTCATCTACAAGTTAGCCCTTGACTGCAATCTCACTTGATGGTAAATAACGATGCAGTCTAACGATGAAAGCGGGCTAACTCGGAAGAGATCACAAAATCTCTCATGAACACGTTTTAAAGAACAGTTTCCTGATAGAACCAGATTTCCAGCTCGGAACTCGCATAAAGACTCAAAGAAGAACAACTCGCAGCGGGAATACGTAATATGAGTATTATTTAACGCAGTTCAGTCACATGAGTAGATATCCCTACAGAGAGGAAGATTCATACAAGCGGCCCGCTGTAGGTACACTCACACATAGCGCACGTTTACCATGCAACATGAGCCGGTGGCGTCAGACGCGGAGTGTCCGTGAACCGTTGGTGAGAGCTCATGTGTGAGTGTACCTACAGCGGGCCACTTGTATGAAACTTGCTCTCTGTAAGGATATCTACTCATGTGGTCCAATCCCGCTGTCCTACAGAGAAGAAGCTTCATACAAGCGGCCCGCTGTAGGTACATACACTCACACATATTGCACATTTGTCATCCAACTGGCGTCAGTCGCGGAGCATCCGTGAACCGTTGGTGAGAGCTCATGTGTGAGTGTACCTACAGCGGGCCACTTGTATGAAACTTGCTCTCTGTAAGGATATCTACTCATGTAGTTCAATCCCGCTGTCCTACAGAGAGGAAGCTTCATATAAGCGGCCCGCTGTTGGTACACTGACACAGCGCACGTTTGATATCCAACTGGCGTCAGACGCGGAGCGTCCGTGAGCCGTTGGTGAGAGCTCATGTGTGGATTGTACCTACCTACAGCGGGCCGCTTGTATGAAGCTTCCCTTCTGTAGGGATATCTACTCATGTGTTTCAGTCCCGGTGTAATCTGAAGCGCACCTGTAGGCACGAGTACGGTTAGACGGGATCTTAAACTATTAAACTATAACCAAGTTGGAACGCTCGCTGTTCGTGACCCGCGGCACGTTCGCTCAGTCAGACTGTTCTCAACTTTCGAGCGAAGCATTATAATAATTAAAATACTTTACTGACAGAAATCTTTGCACTTACACTCTTTTAATATCCTTCATAGGACGTACCCGGCTGTGCAGTTACGATGTCAACTAGCTGATGCCCGCGACTTCGCAACAATGCTTTTCTTCTTATTATTTTTTTTTTAATTTAAATTATTTTAAAAAATCAGCCAAGTGCGAGTCGGGCCTCGCTCTTTCAGGGTTCCGTACATAATTATGAACAATATAATATTTTGGGTCTAAGAAATATTTAATTTCCGAGCTAGACATCGCAACAAACCGTGAAAGAAAAACCCAAAAAAATGTTCGTTTATTTTGGTCACAGCTTATAAACTACTTAATAAATCGTTGTTTTCAGTATTTGTTGTTTAAATAGAACATATAGTACATAATATACTGAAATATCATATTCCCAACTAGTTTAGTTTTTGAGATAGCCCCCGTCACAAAAATGGTCTAAAACTGACAACTTTGATGGCCTCCCATTCCCTTATTTTTTGAGATAAAAATTAAAAAAATATATATTTGTACTCTACTTAATGAGTTCTAAACAATGATACCCCACAAGCTAGGGTAAAGAAAAAAAATTTTTTTCCAGCTCCTTTTTCATGTATGGGAGCCCCCCTGAAAAATAATTTAATTCAATTTCTAATTCAATATTTGATTTTGGGTTAACGTTTTACACTAAATACCAAAATTTCAGGTTTGTAACTCATTTCGTCTGCGAGCTAGAGACCTGTGACCGGCGGACAGACGGACAGACAGCCGAGTGACATTAATAGGGCTCCGTTTTTTACCATTCGGGTACGGAACCCTAAAAAAAGCGGCACTCGCTAAGTACGGAACCCTAATTTTTATTTGTGTGTGGTAACCATGGGGTGATAGAGGCTTTGGATATAACACATCACTACATAGTATAAAACAAAGTCGCTTTCTCTGTCCCTATATCCCTATGTCCCTATGTATGCTTAAATCTTTAAAACTACGCAACGGATTTTGATGCGGTTTTTTTTAATAGATAGAGTGATTCAAGAGGAAGGTATATAAGTAAAAAAAAAGGACCCGGTAGGTGGCGCTTATAGCGGGCAGGACGACGTCTGCCGGGTCCGCTAGTATTCTATAACTTCAACTGGATACCTATATTGAGATGGACGGACGAACAGCGGAGTCTTAATAATAGGGTTCCATTTGCCACCCTTTGAGTATCTACAGAAACCCAAAAAGCGTTTAGTAATGTTAATATTCTATCAACTTTCTATCGAATACTTAAGTGTTACACAAGTACCCTTAGTGGCGTTTTGTCAATACGGCTTACTACGTCCCGTGGGGTAATCGGGGATTTGCCGTGTTTGCCCTAAATATTACCTATGTCACTAGACAGGCTCCACAGAGTTACCCCACTCAGTCTTTGATGTCAACTTTGGATAGTGTCATGGATTAACGTTAATTGAGAATTTAACGGTTAACCTAAATTATAATCAGGTATACCTAACAACAAGAGGGATGTGTTACTTAAACTCGATAGTGCATATCAGTTGATTGCAACGGTTAAGCAACGTCAACCTAAGTCGGTAACTGGACGGGTGAGCGACTTTGGAGGTCCGAATTTAGCTTTTTCTCAGTGCCGCTAGAGTTCGAATTACTCTGTTACGATTCGAATACTAGCTGAAATGGTACTTTTTTGTTTGCTTAGTTTTTCGGAGAGCCTGTTATCATCACTAATAGGTAACAATCGTTAAGCTTAACGACCTATTTCACCACCTTCTGATAAGTGTCGGATAGGCTAAATGTAAGTTTTGTCACTTTCTTACTTTATGTCAAGGACAAAGACAAAAGTTGTAGATAGCTATCCGACTTATCAGAAGGTGGTGAAACAGGCCGTAAGATTCGAAATCCAAGAAGACCAGTGCTTAGCTTATACATTTTGCAATCACTCAGTTCAACCAGGATAAAACTTTGACCGGACCCAAAGTAACTATCCAAAGGAGTTGGAAACTGATAGGTATAAATAAGTATCTGCTAATTGATTCACCAACAAACAAACGGCTTTGAACTCCCAAAGCTGTAACACCCATAAAAGTTCACAGAAGTTACAAGAAGCTTAGGTACTTACGTCAATACGGTGTCTTAAGTGTAATCCTGGCTTAACCGTGTTCAAGTGACGCGAACTTTGGCGAATATGTCACTAGCAGATTTCACCCCGTTCGGCTCTTGATATAGCGCTTGAGCTGAATTCACACCGCGAACTAGCTTGGCTTAGCTTAGCACGCGTAGCTTGCCATGCTAGCTTAGGCTAAGCGAGCTAAGATATATAAGTTCCGATCGAACAGTAAAATATGTAAAAGGTATTAGTAGGGCTGGCAGTATAGACGCGTGGCGCGGGCATAAAGGGCGGCAGAGGCGACAAAGTTCACTTCACATAGCTCATTGGATAAGGCTACCCCAAGGTTAGTTAGCGGGGAACCAAGTGTGCGAGCTAAGAGAAGCTATACGATAATATTTAAAGCGACAAAGTTCACTTAGTTTTACTGGAATCGTTGCTAACCCGAAGTCCAGTTAGCAGAACGTAGCTCTGTAGCTCCACGGTTTTAAGAGCAGTTTTACCTTTTTTCTGAAAAATCTAAGATTTCAAGCTCCAAATTTAGCATCGTAGGAGAGACTTTCACATATTTCAATACATGTTTTAAATAAACTAATCCTTCATATTGACATTTGTCAGAACATATTTACAAAAACTATTTTATTTATTTTGTAATGATCAATTTCCCACACCTCGTTTTAATAAAATAAATAACAGACTCAACTTTGAAGCTCTATATCTGTCCTTAAAAGTCATCTGATTTACTTGAAAAAAATACTTAAATATCAGACATATAGTCCTATTGACACATTACAGACCAGAATATAGATTTTTAATCAAATTAATGGTTAAAAAAAAAAGAACTTCCGCCAAATTTCCCGAATTATACGGTTACTTTAACACGATTTTTTGTATTGAAAAAAGCATAAATTCAATAAAAATTTTATGTAGAAATAAACTACGTTCTTTAACGAATCTATAAATATAGTTTAATTAACAATCCATTTATTTGATCAAACATAAAAACTTATTAAACATCCCCCTAAATTACAATAAATAGCTATGCAATGTCTTCGCCAGCGTTGCCAATCTGTGGGGAATTCCCCAAACTGCGGGGATTTTCAGTCCGATTGGGTAATTTGTGGGGAGAGCATTTATGTGGGGAAAATGCGGGGAATTTAGACATTTACACTATACCCTATCCACCGAGACAAGTTAGTATGATTATCAGAGTCTCGTTTGTGATTAGTTAGTGATATATTAATAAATTAAATTAAGAAAAGCTTACGATTATTTAAATCTTCGGGTCTTAGGAACGTAACTAGGTACCTTAATTTTTTCATTTAGTAGACACGATAGAATAGTAAGCGCAGTATGTACGCGTACTTAAAATGATTTACGCCCACTGACTTTTTTGTCCCTGTCTTTTGTATGGGCTTACGTAACAGGGAGAGCGCTATACTAACTTGTCTCGGTGGATAGGGTATATTATAGAGAAGGTATTAAGAAGAAAGGAGGGAGCGTAAAATTTGATCCGTCATCACGTCATAATATTATGATATGTCAACAAAACAAAGGCGCAATGAAGAGCCAACATCTTGATTAAAATCATTAAATAGGTACTTAAATAATTAAATATCACACTAATATTATAAATGCGAAAGTGTGGATGTTTGGATGTTTGTTACTGTATAACGTCGCAAATACTTAACCGATTTGGCTGAAATTTTGAATGGAGATAGATACTATACCCTGACTTAACACATAGGCTACTTTTATCCTGGAAAAATTCACTTATTCGATATTGAAAAAACGAAATCTACAGCTATAGCTATAGGTAGATTACTATAGCAAACGTCCTTAAAATTAGGTATAAAAATTGAAAAAGGAAGCGGGAACGGGAACCAGATATCCACGATTCCCTCAGGATTTGTGAAAAACCGAAATTCACGCAGGCGAAGCCGCGGGCAAAAGCTAGTAAGTAATAAATATATATTATAGATATCTTTCATTTCTTTGCTTAAAACTTGTGGGGAAAACGTGGGGAATATCGATTTTCTTTTCCCCAAAATTGGGGATTTTCAGTTAGGTTTTCGGGTAATCCAGACTGTGGAAGTTGGCAACGCTGGTCTTCGCTTATTTAGTATGCGCCCGGCGCTCGTTGGGGAAGGACCTGTGCAGTTTTTGCCACCATCCAGATGCACGTACGAGAGTCGTGTAAACACTAATTTATACAACGACTGCAAAGTTTTGAGCATGAATATTTTTCTAAAAAATATGCGTGAGTATTTTTTTAAATAAGTGAAATTACAGCATAGCACCTAGGAAAGTCACGGAAATATGATATTATAAACTAATACTAAAGTAGTCCATTTTGAAATCCAAGATGGCCGTCATATTTTTTTTTTTTGAAGAAATTATCATCTATCTATACATATAATAAAATCGTAGATTTGCCGTATCTGTACATAAGAGAATTTTGCAAAATAATAACTGGGAAATGTTACGGTTGAGTAATAGAACGATAAAAGCTATTTTTGAAATTTTTGTCTGTTTGTCTGTTTATCTGTTTGTCTATTTGTCTGTATGTTTGTGCGCGCATCACGCAAAAACTACCAAATGGATTGAAATTAAATTTGGTATGATTTAAGTTCATACTACGGACTAACATATAGGATACTTTTTATCACGAAATTCAGCACGGTTCTCTTGGGGGAGGGGATGAAAGTCAAAATGTGTACTTAGCTGTAATTCATTAACGCGTGGTCCGATTTCATTCATTATTTTTTTGTTAGAAAGGAGATACTGATTACCGGCTAATCTCTGAAAGGCTGGATCGATTTTGATGGGACTTTCACTGGCGGATGTTTACACATTTTGATCTACCGTTTTTAGCAAGTTATGAGCTCAAAGGAGCTTAGGAAAAACAAAATGATTCCCACGGGATTTTATAAAATATCCACGCGAACGATGTCGCGGGTATCCACTTGTTTATAATATGGGTCTCATTTCATTTCCGAAGATTTTTGCAAAATAAATACTGGGGGATGTTAGAGATAAGTTATAGAACGTAAAAAAGCTATTTTTAAAATTTTTGTCTGTTTGTCTGTTTGTCTGTTTATCTGTTTGTCTGTTTGTCTGTATGTTTGGGCGCGCATCACGCAAAAACTACTGAATGGATTGAAACAACGAAACTTGGTACGATTTAAGTTTATACTACGGAGTAACATAATAGGATACTTTTTATCCCGAAATTCAGCACGGTTCCCTTGGGAGAGGGGATGAAAATCAAAATGTGTACTTACTTAGCTGTAATTCATTAACCCGTGGTCTGATTTCATTCATTCTTTTTTTGTTAGAAAGGAGATACCTTAAAGATTACCGGGTAATCTCTCAAAGGCTGTATCGATTTTGACGGGACTTTCAGTGGCGAATGTTTACATTTTTATCTACCTCAACATCCACCAGTGAACTTTTAACAGTTTTTAGCATGATATGAGCTCAAAGGAGCTTAGGAAAAACGAAATGATTCCTACGGGATTTTTAAAAACCAATACATATCCACGCGAACGAAGTCGCGGGTGTCCGTTTGTTACTATAATAAAAGTCGCACTTGCACTTCTGACTAAACCGACATTTTAGCAGTAAACAAAGATTGCCTACTTTTTATTGTTCTATTGGTAAACTTTAAATAATTGTACCTACTCTTATCAGAAAATGTACCTATTCAAGAACTTCATCAGGTGCAATGCAACAGCTCTGTTATGTTATTTTCAGACAGATGATTTGAAATATAATAATAATAATAATTGGTAGGTAATTGTTAAATAATTAAAAAGGTATTTGTTTCTTTTATTAGTTAGTTTAGAAAAAAATGGCTGAAGGCTAAATATGCGTGACACCTATGATATAAATACGGAACCCTACATGTATTCATAGAGAAGAACATCATATTATCCTGGTCGCTTTTGTTTTGTAAGTTGAACGTAGATTCATGAAATACTTATTCGATAAAAATATTTTATAATAAACATTATATATATAATACTACAACATCAAAGAAATAATTCAGAAATTTATACAAGTACCAAAACTAAATTCATGGTCGCGCTATATGCAAGTGGTCGTCCGTGCAGCATGCCGCCCGTCTACCTGCCGTTAGATACCTAAACTTCCATAGCGCGAAACTGGGAGAGGGGTCTTAAATGTAGTGTGATATGACGAAGCCTAATGGGCTAAGCTAAGTTAGTTAAGTTTGCGGTGTGGCTTGAGGTTTATGATGCATTTTCTTACAACATTATAAACAGGATTACCTCTAATGCCCCTCTTATCCCACGTCAAAGTTTTATTCAACAGAAGGGACAGCATAAACAGCAGAAGTATCAGCATAAACCACGGATATCTATTTGAATTAAATTATAATAATCATCCCTTTAAAAATCCTTTGATTATTGACACAAGTGCTTTCTCTATTCCCTCACTCTCTTAGCCTGATGGACCGATGGCTTTAGGTACTCGCCGAGGTACGGGGTTGTATCTAACACCAGCAACTTCCAAGTTAACGATGATTGAAATAATATGTTGCAATGTATCTTCAACTTCCAAGTTAACAGTGATCGAACTATAGTGTATTGTAATATCATCGTCACAGTCTCAACTTCTAAGGACCTACGGATCTGAAACAATGCTCAATACGTCACCGACGTGAACAATACCCGCTCCAGACTCTGTCGGTGACATGAGGCGGTATTGACGAGGGTTGCGGCCTGCTCGCCGCGCGGCGCGCCGCAAAGGGCGCTGAGGCTGGCAGGCGGGCTCAACTTTACAATATAACCTATTTGTGGTAGGATTCTACCCCGAATTCGTCTGGCTAGCGTAAAGACCACACTTCAGCCGTAATCTGCCGCAAAGCATCCGATGCGTTCCGGCAGCGAGCTGAATAGCCAGTCCCCTTCCTCAAAAACCAGCAACGCATTAGCGGTTCCTCAGGTGCTGCTAATGTTCATGGGCGTCGGTTACCACTTAACATCAAGTGACTCGCTTGCTCGTTTGCCCGCTATTATTATTTAAAAATAATTGAGGGAGTAATTTTGTAATTGTTGGAGTAATGGCGTGTATTAGTAGCCTGAGCCTGTTTTAGGATTCCGTTGTAAAACAAGGAGCACCTGTGACTTCGAACGGTCCATCCGTTCGTTCGTCTGTTAGTGTATAGATGTTTTACACGCATTTTATTTGGAGTCTATTAAAACTTAAAGTTGAAATTTGACGCCAAATATTTAGCATCGTGTAACTTTGAAACTACTCAATACCACAGAATATATAATACTACTACGTATCAATACGTTTAAGGTTTGACAAACCACAGACATTTAGTGACCATCTACAAAGTTTTCTTGTCTTTGGTAGGCTTAATATTCAAATAAGAGTCGTACTTATTTGTATGGGGCGCACTTAGGAAAGACTTCTCTTAGCATTATGAAATAGTTTTACTGAAAAATTAGACTGTTTACTCTTAAATAACTTTCGAAATATTGTTGAAATAATAAATTAAGTGTCAAGCAAGTATTTAAAACGAAATTAAAAGTTAGAAAAATCAAGTTGCACGGGAACAGTATAAAAAACTCCTAAGTACTTATTTACAAGCGAAAAAACGTTTTCCCAGCTTTAAAAGACGACAAGGCGATTCATAAAAATCATTTCCATTTTGTGGAAAGTTTAAGCCGGAATCTAATTTAGAATTTGCAAAGCTGTCGCGGTTAGAGGAAAAAAAGCTGTTGAAATACGCACTTCCCGTTTTAATACAAAAGCTCCGCTCTTGGACATCAAGTATTTTAATTACCATAATCCGTTGACTAAATTCAGCTAGAACCTTTGCAAGAAAACCACTTTTGTATGCGAAGTTTCAGTACCTAATATGTTATAGGGTTTGCGCTCAAGCCAGTATGGGGTTTCTGCGTTGCAGTGATAAGAGTCTGCTATCGTAACGCTAACAATCTATAGCTACAAGTTAGCCCTTCACTGCGATCTCACCTGATGGTAAGTGATGATGCAGTCTAAAATGGAAGCAGGCTAACTTAGAAGAGGTTTTTATTAAACCCATACCTACAGAAATCCTAATAATATAAGGCACTAGAAAGACGGTGTACGCGTGACCTTGTCGCCGTGCTGAGGACGCGGACCTCGCCAGTGCAGCGATGTGTGAGGTAAGCGAACTATGCGATTCATTTGCAACCTAAACGCGCTAATCCTACGGCTTAATTCTGTCTGCACAGCATTGAGCGTAAATGTGTTTGCGTGAGTTTGTAGAACTATGTTTGTCTATGTAGTAGGGCGGCAATATGCGTTCTATATAATTTGAAGCACTCCCGTGTGTGGCTCGCTCTTCTTGTTTAATTCTGTTGCTAATCCAAAGAGCCAACCTTTGGGTTATTAGAATACTGTAAACCGTATTCTGAACACTATCACTGCAAACCACAAACTCCATATATTTATCAATCAACTTACATGGATAATTAAAGCTCCTAATTAACACCTTCGAATTGTCGCCTTGGAATCTCAATCTTGGAATCGCCTTAGAATCTTGCACTGGTAGATCAATACTCCGAATCGGATGATTGGACATATTTCGCCAAATCCCAACTGTCGAAAATAATGTCATGGTTATTTCTGTTGTAGTCAATCGTTCACTGCTGGAAATATTCGCAGTTCATTCATCTTTTCACGACTCATCCACTAAACTGATCAGAGGCCTTATGCCGACTTTCTACATAGTGGCAACGATGATCGAAATTCGAGTATCGATAAAATGATCCTCGACTCTTATTTTAAAATCGTAATTCAATAGTTCGAATATTTATTTTACAACATTCCTGCTTGGGGCGCTGGCTGTTTTCGAATGCTCTACAGAGGTGAATCTTTCATCCTTGTGATATAACTTTAGTCTCTACAAGCTTTCAGCTTTGAGACTTTCATAATGTTATACTTGAAAATCATAGAGGTTCTACGCGATTGTTGAAATACGTAAGCATTAAACCATCATCAGCTACTAACCAAGGAATATACTACTCTCTACCGAGAGGCTACTAATTACAAAATACAACTACAGGCTACCAAAAAAAAAAAACTTGAAATTCGACAAACAATTCGAACATTTACCGAAATCAATCAATCAAATACCTTTCAAGACTCCGAGAAAGCGAACTTGGACTGCCATTTGAATTCGGAAATGTGAAATTAATCGGATCATTGTTTATCAAGGGCACACAGTAACACATTACTGCGCAGACCCTGTCACTAGCATAAAGGGAGTGTTGACGAGGGTCCCGATTGGAACGCAACATATGAGGCGGACAGAGTACATCCGAACGGGTTATGATGTTACTGATTCTTATACGCCTATTCTTAGACTGCTTTTGTGTTTGTTTATACTATTTATTATTAATTTATCAGGCAACTAAGCTCATCAAATAAATACGCATATAACTATTATTGGGACATTACAAACGTGCGAACTGAGTCATAAATTATTTTAGCGGACTTCTCACTCGCACTTAAGGTCTTTTGGAACTAGAACTTGTTACTCTGGTGTCGTGTGCAAAAAAGTGTCGATAACAGATTATAAAGAGTGAGGGAAAGCCCTCACAACCCTATGGTCGCAATGTTTTATGGCTCAGTTCGCACGTTTGTAATGTCCCAACTATAGCAATAAATCAAAGAATATAAAACCTTAAAACACTTAATATTTAAATACCTATGTAAAAAAATAAACAGTGATTTTCGGGAACTAGATATTTTGGGAACCAGAGAACTCGTAGAACAAGATACTTGAATGGCTATACCTTGCTCCGGAAAACGCATTTTTAGATGACCTTCCACTAGTTTCACGGACAGTCTTAAGCGACGCGACTGTAACCTTGACTGCTTCCACGTTAGGGTGAAAGTAGCCTGGTACAAATTAGAGTGGTAGTCACTGTCGCGTTTGAGCGAACAGGTAGGTAATTAGAGAGATAAATAAGAGAGGGATATAGTTTTATACATTTAATAAGCAAGACTAGATACAATAGGATCCCTAGCTCTTACACTAAACTATTTTATTGGACGTATTAAGACGCAATTAGCTTATCATTAAATGAAGAACGCACTTAGTGTCTATAGAACCAGCCTCAGCCGGAGAGAATTGGGTTCGGCATTTAGACCACGCACGATTTGGTAGAAATCATACGCGAAGACCTTCGGTTACGCAAGCATTCGGCGGGGAGGGTAGTACAAATTCACTGGCCTGCGCGGTCACGGAGCCGGGTCGACGACTCTCGCTCGACGCGAAGATAAGCCGGGAGCCGGACGCCGTCCGCTGCTAGGAGGTTGACAATGTGCAGGACTCGTCACGGTGCCGCCGAGAGCTCCAGGAGTGTACCGTGGTAGTCGGGCTGTGACGGTGTAGCCGCCGTGGGTTAAGAGCAGGCCATAGGAAAAAAACCCTGGAATTGAGATGTCCCGGTGTGAGTGAGGCTTCGGTGTAGCTATTGAGACCACGGCTGCTCGGACCACGGACTGAATCAACAGACCAGTGATACGACATCGTTGTCCCAACTTAGCGACATTACAATTAGAGAGAAATAGAGATATTAATTGATATATTTACATAATAGACACCCTGCGGTTAGCGATGGTGTAGGCAACCGCTTTCGGATGTAAGGCAAAAGATTTCTACCGATAATCGAGTAACCTAAGATCAAATATCTGTTGGATTATAAGCAACATAACCTAGAGTATTAATTAGCGATATCTTGATCTACTACCTAAATTACATAACTGTACATTGAGTTTAACTCCGATAGCTCCGGACCTACACACGCAGAATGTCGTTATGTAGATAAGAAAATACATAGGCTTGACAAGTTTTAATATTTACAATCACAGGTCTTGATATATATACAATATTTACGTTAATTAGTTCTATTTGGACACTGAGCTATCACGGAATACTAGCCTAAATTATACAATAACACTTACCAGTTTTTGCTGGGTTTAATTCACTGAATTTAAATACTTAAATGTTAGAAATTAATTGTACGTAGTTAACACTTCACATCATTTCGGCATAACGGCCGTTTACTACGGAGATGTTTGGACAACTGTCTCGGTTGTTCGCGCCTGCCGTATTTATGTTTCGGAAGGACGGTATGTACGCGATAAATCTCGAATTTTCAATTCTGACGTCACGTCCAGTTAGCTTGTTGAATGTTCCGCTACTTGTCGCTGTGGCGCTGGCTTGTATGAGTTTTGACATTTCGAGAACGTTCGATTGGCGGAAATAAGTAGATTAATTCTAGTATGTTCGATAAGCCCTAGGTCTAACTTCTATTCACCGATAGATGTCATTGTTTGACAAGGAATTATTAGGCTAAGCTACTCTCCTGCAGATGGAGCTTGACAACACCCAATAGAAAAATAATTTCAGAAATCTGCAAGGTGTTGGTGTAACACAGTGTGTAGTGTAGTATGAATACGGTAGATGGTAGCACCTATAGTTGGTGGTTTATTTATTTATTTATTTATTTATTTAGTACATACCAAAACTTACAAATAAAACACGAACATAAAAAGGATGTGTACAAGGACAACTTATCTCTAAGAGAGAGATTTCTTCCAGAAGCCCTCAAATGTGGTAACAACAAAACTGAGATAATGCAGAGGTAGGTATATACTTTCAGAAATATTACAATAATAATAAATACATAGATATAATAAATATATTACATATATAATATTAATATATTTAAAATATAAATTTACGTGAAATTAATATACATAGTACGATACATATATATATATATATATAAGATATGTTGCAAACTAGTCATAAAGAGAAGAAAGATAATATTGCTTCAGTCTCGACTTAAATATGGCAATGGATGGACTGTTTAAAATATTCTCCGGAAGAGAGTTCCAGAGATGCGCTGCTTTGACCGCAAATGATTTGGCATGAAAGATTGTGTTACTAGGTGGAACTTGTAGAGCTTTAGTAGCAACGCAAGAGCGGATTGGTCTGGTTCGGAGAGGTGCATCCTGAAAACGTTCGCGTAAGTAAGGTGGGGAAGAAAATTTTAGAATTTTGAAAAGCAAAATCAGAATATGAGCATTCCGGCGAAGACGAATCGGGAGCCACTTCAGTTGACGACGGAACTCTGAGATGTGGTCGAATTTGCGCAGTCCGTAAATAAACCGGATGCACAGATTCTGAAGCCGTTCTAATTTATTGAGTAGCTCCTCCGTTGCATCTAGATAGCAAACATCAGCATAGTCGATAAGAGGAAGGAGAAGGGATTGTGCTAGCATTATTTTCGTACGTAAAGGTAAGAAATTTTGAAGTCTACGAAGAGAGTGAATAGAAAAGTGCAATCTCTTGCTCACCTCATTGATGTGAGCGGACCAAGAAAAGTTACAGTTAAAAATTAAACCCAAGTTCCTGGCTTTGTCAGAAAGAGGTATGGGTGTACCGACGTAACATATGGAAGGTATAGAGTTAAAATCGACCTTGCAGCGCATCCTAATGCTACCTATTATAAGCGCTTGAGACTTTAAAGGGTTAACAAGCAGACCATAAGATTCGGCCCATTCCTTAATGTGAGCAAGGTCAACGTTAATGGCCTCCACCGCTGCTCCAAGATCAGGTAATGCTGCATGCCTATAAAGCTGCAAATCATCTGCATAGAGATGGTATCGACAAGAAATTACTTTGGAAATTTCATTAATAAAAATAGAAAACAACAGAGGGGATAATACGCCGCCTTGGGGTACGCCAGCAGAAAGATCAGCCCAGTCTGAAGACATCTCATCTGTGCTGATTCTCTGCCGTCGACCATGAAGATACGATTTAAACCAGTCAACCACGGAAGCAGAAACATTAAGAGAGTGAAGGATAGCAAGCATTACATCAAAGTCAACTGAATTAAAAGCGTTACTGAAATCAAGCAGTATAAGAACAGTAAGCTCCCTGTTGTCCATAGCAATCCGGATATCTTCAGTAACTTTGAGCAATGCAGTAGAGGTACTGTGAGCGGGGCGGAATCCAGACTGGAAAGGACTTAGGAGATTATTGCGAGATAAATAGTTTGAAATTTGGTTGAAAACCGTGTTTTCTAAAACTTTAGAGAGAATGGGAAGAATGGAGATAGGACGATACTGTGAGAAAGAAGTAGGATTCGGTGATTTAGGTAACGGGATAACATTAGCCATTTTCCATGAAGTGGGAAAAGTGCTTGATGCTAGTGAGAAGTTGAGGATATGTGTAATGACTGGTAGAATAACATCGATTAGTAGTAGAAGCATATCGCGACTAATACCGTCATTACCCACCGCTTTTGAGGAAATGGAAAGGATACTCTTCTTGACTTCACCCTCCGAGATTGGACTGAAAATAAAAGGATCACAATTAGGTGGGGCTTCATTATACAGTTTTTGAAGTAAGGAATTTTTGTTACTGTCACAGATTCTGACAGGAGGTGTAGAGAAGTGTTGATTGAGTGAGTTCAGGTCAACAGAGTGACTTAAAACTTGAGGAGATTTACCCACACCCAGTGATTTCAGAAAACTCCAAGTCTGAGTTGGAGTGAAGTGCTCGATTGATGAGTGTATATGACGGCGTTTTGCATCCCTACACATTCTGTTGCAGCGATTACGCAGTCTCTTATAGGACGCAACATTATCAATGCTAGGAGTCTTTTTACAGAGCCTTTTGGCTTTGTCCCGCCTTGACATAAGATTTTTAATATCTGGCGAAAGCCAAGGTGCCGGAAGGTATTTCACCCTCACAGGACGAGCAGGAGCATGTGAATCAAATAATCTTGTAAGGGTCGTGCTTAAAATACTTACTTTATCGTCTACAGAAGATGCGCTAAAAAGTGGGGCCCAATCTAACAAAGAAGCGTCAGTCTTAAAAGCCTGGGTATTAATATTTTTCAAATTGCGGCGCAAAATAGTCTTACCTTTACGTCTAGAAACTGATAGATTATAGCATACAAAGAGAAGATCATGGTAAGAAAAGGGAGCAGTAAGCTGACCATGCTGTAGCACATTCTCGCTTTTGGAAACTATAATAAGATCTAACAGAGAAGGAACCGAGTTAGGTGAAAAATGCGTCGCAGACAGAGGCAGAAGAGAAAGGTTGAATGAAGAGACTAAAGATTTCAATTTTTGTGACCTAGAGTTGTGTTTGATAATGCAAGTATTTAGATCACCCATAATAATGACGTGATCGTAAGACGGAGAAAGATCATCAAGGAGTGATTCAAAGGTGTTAAAATAATTAATATTGAGAGAGGGACTGTAAGCAACGCCTAGAAGAACCTTGGAGTAGTGAGAGGATATTTCAATAAAAAGATATTCAAGGCTGTCAGAGTATAAGCTAGGAGATTGTATGAGTATATTATAAGCTATATTGTCCCTAAGATAGATACAGACTCCACCACCTCCTTTGCCAGTACGGTCATTACGAATGAGTGTAAAACCGGGAAGATTGTAGAGAGAAGATGGCAAAGAAGGTTTAAGCCATGACTCTGACACCAGAATGCCATCGACATGCACGTTGCTAAAAGATGTGAGAAGGTCTGAGTAGTGTGCCGGAATGCTCTGAGCATTGATGTGTACCAGATTGAGGCTCGATGGGTTATTGACAAATGTCGACCTAAGTCCGGAAGCAAGGGAGACGTCGTTAATATTATTATCTAAACTTTCGAAAGAAGTGCTACTGCAAACGCTGCGAAAGTCCTCGGATGAAGAGCACGAGAAAAAATCATCATTAAAGTTAGCAAGTATATCAGCCATGAAATGTATAATATCTATATATATTATATATACGTATCTGTTTAAATAAATTAAAATATAAAATATATAATTTTATTATTTAAAGTACTTATATATTTAAAAAAAATGCACCAGCAAATTACTATTTTCAGCAAATCAGCAGCTTATCCATTCCCACATTCGCTGGCAGAAATGTGAACAGACATCTTATTTTAGACAAGTAACAAAGTAAAAGAACACAAAATATAACTAAATACAGTTAGAACAACAAATATGTAAAAGGAATTTTAAACAAGAACACTAAAAAAACTAAATAATAGATGTAAACAAACATTACAAAAAACCATCTACATAATTATTATTTCTGTAGTCTGTGATCACGATCACATAGAACAGCGTCATCGCATGCGCAAGTGTACAACTGGCCTTAATAAAATTTCTGAACGCATATTTGGTTACATTGACATGAACTGTCAGTTGTCACTGGTCTATGACTTTTCTCTGTTGACATCTTTAAATATTTATTAAATAAAGTCAAAATTTGTTTACAAGAATACCGGCTAAAAAAAAACATTACAAAGTGACAAATTAATAGAGTGACGTAAATAAGGAACCGGATGTTGAATGATAGCTAGAATTGAAAAAACTCACGCTACAATGGAAAATAGATGCCAACCAAAGATACCGATTGCGATAACCTCTATTTAGCTGAGTTTTTGTTCACACCCACTCGTCGCGATCTGCCTGACTTTTCTTCTTGAGTACTGCTTGCCTGGGGATATTTGTTTATCAAGGACTGAAGCTCGGCCTTGGTCACAATTTTCTTACGGGTTTTGTCAGGAAGAGCTATGACTACAACCCCATCCGCTGTCCAGCAGTTCTTCATGCCAAAATGTCTTCTTGCGGCGACAAACAATTCTTGCCTCGGCTTCGTTAGAAACTCGGAGATTGTAATGCCGCTGCCTTTAAGACTGGTTTTCGAATCCCATACTATGTTCTTTGATTTTAACGTAGTAAAACGCACAAGTATGGGCCTTGGCTTGTCTTTCTTAACCGATACGATGACAAATATCAATGCTGGAGCTATCGAAGTCAGACAATTTCATATGTTTGCGGAAGACATCACATACTGAATTCTCCACCAGCTCATCGTTGGCTTCAGGGAGGCCATGTAGGAGTAATACCTTCCTTCGAGAGCGCATCTCATGCTCGTCGAAGCCCGCCGTGAGCAACTGCATCTGTTGTCGAAGCATAGCGAGAGTTTTCCACACAAAGTCTTTGAAAGTGGAGAACTCAGCGGCCAGTGAAGCCAGGTCTCCGGAGGTTTTAGAGGATGGTGGTTTAACAGAAGATTGTGTACTTGCCAATGCCTTATCGAAATTATCCATGCGGGACTCAACCATTGTGACAAGATCTTCCATGTTTTTGTTTAGCTGTGAGTGCAAATCCATGTTGTTGTGAAATGTTACTTGAAAGTGGAAAATTTATATGCGCCAGGTAATGTGGGATAAATTACTAATATTTAACTATATCATAAGCACTTTTAACTATTAAATATTAATTAAAATCGAAATAAAATCGAGCAGTGAAAAACTTTGATGTTACTTTTGCACCTACCCTCGCGATCTACCTATGGTGGTTCTAGTTGAAGGACTTGCATCGCAGTTATTGAGTACTGCGGTGCAGTTCCGAACGCGCACGGTAGATGGCGTTAAGTGTTTTTTTTTTATTGATAGAAAAACGCAATCGTTACACGACCCCTGAATAAAAGCGACACAAACTCCTTCCAAGATATCCTGGCAAGAGATTTAGACATGTCCAGCAGTAGACATTTATCAGTTGGGACGATGAAATCGCGATTCAGGAATTTTTCAGGGATCGTGCACTATATATTCAGGCCAAAAGTCCTTTGCGGATGACGTCTGTACACCAAGCCGGAAATTACGATAGTAGGGAGTTTATCCTTTTCGAGTTTCTCGAGCTGTATCTGCACTGATTCTACATCGAACCTTCACTTAACAGAAAACTCAATTAATTATTTTTTTGAACCGTCCCGGGACTCAAACCCACATTTCCAGATAACCCAATAAGTCAGCCACAAGACCAATCTGGCAATCGTCTGATATAATAATTAAAAATTTTGTATCAGAGTAATTAAAAATGCAGACTAGAACAAAGCATGAATTTATCTAATTCGCCCAATTTGCGCTAATATTCAATCGACGGTACTAATTGGCGAAACTAATAATAGCGTTGGTTTATTTAGGACTCACAACGGCGAATTATTAACGAACGGGCGATAGAATTTCAGGTCCTGGTCACACCCAACGCTGTACAGCAGCGACCTAAAGCATTAGTAGTATAGATGCGTGAGTTGTAACCAAATAAAAGGGTCTCTCTTTCTTTCTTTAGGAAGGAAGGATTTCTTCCTTCTTTCCTTTGCTCGTTCACTCGCTCTCTCCCTCCCTTCTTTGTTTCTTTTTTTTTTTCTTTTAAACAGGCAAGTAACAGGAACTGCTACCTGTAGCCAGTGTTGTCCTGCCGTACTGCTGGCGATACCGTCACGCTTTCTGTATGACCAGAACTTTAACGACCGGACGATAGAAATTCAATGACGTTATCATGCAAATGCATCGGTAATGAACAAAGCTGGAATGTCCGTGTTCCAGCAATTATGAATTTCACATATTCCCGCGGAAATGTGATGAAATCTGGAATGGGGAATGAAACGCAACGAAATTGTTAGTGTTTTAGACTGACATTTGTTTGTTAGATTTCAATTTTAGGTAGTTCTCGCCGAGGCACGGGGACATCCCCGTCACTGGCAACATTGCCAAATTCTCAAACTACGGATTGTTATAAAAAATTTTAATCATTTATCCCAAACCGGAACTATTGAACCCGCGACCTCACAATGCGCATGTGAATAAACTAACTACTAGACCAACAAGGCAGCGTGGTATTTAGTGGAAGTGCGAGCATGGCTTTTACAAAAAGCCATCAAATCTTCAAGTGAATCTACCACTGGTTTAAAATACCGTTCCAGCAAGAAACTCAGCGAGAGCTCCTTTTAATTAAAAATAAGTAATTATTATGAAACAAGTATAAATTAAAAATTTAAAAACCTCCGGTCATCTTGGATTTGCATATTGCTATTCTACTAGTCAAGTCTTTTCATTTGATACCCATATTAAGGGAGTTGTGAAAAAATATGTAATCCGCCATTTTGAAGCGGCGGCCATCTTGTATCGATTTTCATCAAACATAGCTAACAACACTCTCGACTAATTCACCGTTAAAATAAAAAAAAACCACACACACACACACGCACGCACGCACGCACGCATGCACGCACGCACGCACGAACGCACGCAAACACACACACACACACACACACACACGCAGACACGTCAAATGTATAACACCCCGTCGTTTTTACGCTACGTCGGGGGTGAAAAAAGAATACTATCTTCAAGATTTCAAGATATTTGGTCAGCCTCTAGCTAGAGGCTGACCAAATATCTAAAGCCTAGGCTTCGTAGTACCTGCCTATATTTTATTACTTCCTATCTCACATCGTAGTAACAAAATCCACCTTAATTGCTTAACTTCGATTATTGCTCCAAAGCAATTCTCACTAACTTTGTTTCTTGCTAACTTGAGAAAGAATTTCTTGGAGTAAAGTTACATAAGCGATTTTACTCTTGCTTCCTTAGATTTTTTCATTCAGCGGTTTCCTGCGCCTTCTTTATTTCGTCCAGGGGATGTTTATTAACATTATGTTGGTGCAAGGTGGCCATTCCAGCACCTTGGGACCCCAACGTCTATCATTTCCTTAAACGTCCGCTCATTGCCACTTTAGCTTCACAAACCGTTGAGTTATTTTAGTGGCTCTGGTTTTTCTTCGGATCTCCTCATTTCTGATCTGATTACGCAGAACTATGAACTTAAATTCCTCAATAGTACTTGGATACTAAAGTTGTAATTATTATGTGTTGAAATAGCTCAAATAAATAATAAAGTTCGAAGCTCACTTGTCAAATCTGCATGAAATTTTCATCTTATCTGGCACTTTGAAAAGTGCTTTTAAACTTTTTCTTCGTTACAAGAAGCAAATTGTTTTTCCACAAAACTTTTTTAACTGATAATACTTAAAGGCACAAAAAAGTTTTTTAATAAACCACGATAGCAATTCATTTTAAAATAGGATTTGAAGAGTTTTCCCTCAAAAAAGTCGTCGTGTATTAAAAAAAAATCTCATAAAAACGCTAGTGTACGCTTGCTCATATCGAATTGCCCGATAACGTTTAGTATTGGCTGATAAGAGCCTCAAACAAGCTGAAAGTTGCTTGAGTGTTTGCTTATCTGACAGCTGTCTTAATTTATCTGTTGAGTTCTTTATTGCTTTGCTGTTCCGGTCTAAATTTCGAGTGTAATGAATTTCGGAAAGTTTTAATAGTGATTGGAAACTTTTGGAAACTTTGGAATTTGGTTATATTGGTGGCTTTGAATAACAAGTCGATTACCAAATCTGAACATTTTACTTTATTGCCGTCGGGTTCTAGGCTCATTTTGTAGTACTTGGAATATAGTGTTATGGTATCTTTTACATCATCAGCATTGTCATATTATTAGCCTGTGGACTTAGGTCTTCTCTAATGACCACATCTGGGTCTAAGCATTCTTCATCCAGCTGTTTGCCACCAACGTCTTTATATCTTAGGTCTAAAGCGCTGGAGGTCAACCAATACCATAACTTGATATATTGTGACTGACTTTGAGATCTGAATTTGGCCGTATTCTACATACCTACTCGGTTATTTATATGATCAGTGGGGAGATTTGGGACCTTGCTTATACCGTTGTACGATTCTTTGTATCTCTTTGTTTCTAAAAACGATACAAGTCTCTCTCTTCGCATCGTCAACCTCAGTGCTGAGGGTCGTGATCTTTGCCATGGATCATCCTGTCTCGCATGATGGTCCCACTTGGTACTGTCTTTGGCATTGTGGAGAGCAGCGTGGAAAGATGTACTGATTGCGGCACTGACCTGATCGGACCAAGGGTATCGGACCAGATCAGACTAAGGCTAAAGTAGGTATATTGTATTTAATTTTATTACAGGTTCCACAAAAACAATAAGTAACATTAGTATTATTTTAGTAAAGCGCGGCTGCGGGCAGAAGCAAGCGCCGTTCATAAAGTGACCTGTGCCGCGTCACGTGAACATGCTAATTATTAAGCATCCCGAATTGAAACAAGAATCGACCAGGCGTTCGAGTTTAACTCCTGATCCTCAGTAAACAACTTCGCGTAATGAAGATTCGGCAGTGGTTTGTGTGGTACAATTGACAAACTTATATTTCGGCCACATTACTCATTCCATTAATCAAAAAATTTACTGTAGCGATGGATTAGAATTGATGGCTTTGTCTACGTTATTTTTATACCAATAATAGACTGCATTGCTTGCCGGATTTAGCACAACGTAGTAAAATAATAGACATTATAGCAGAGACTCTCGGATACAATGCTCAATAATAACCTTATTAGAGTTTTAAAACCGCTGAACCTATTACTAACCAAAAATACAAAAATCATGTCTAAGGCTCATGACCCTTTCAATTTTTATTTCAGGTTTCAGGAACCATTATACCAATTTCAACCTCAAGTCAAAGTAAATGAAGCTGATTTTAAGTTATTATCAATCAAAGATACAGCGCCTTGGATCTATCTACTCGTAAACGTTGGACCATTATCATCTGCCTTTATATATCTGGTTAGTTTAAGACCTAATTGCTTCAGCTTTGCACCTTAATCATCTGCCTTCATATCATGCCTGGTTAGTTTTGGAGAAACTCCTTCAGTTTATAGCTTACACCGTAGAATTCAACCGTTATGTCGAGTAGCTATTTAATTTTATACGCGCACAGTTCACCCTTAACAAAACAGGGGCCATTCCGCCTACGTGGCGCGTAAAAATATTTTGATAATCTGGTGAATTCCGCAAGGGACAGATCAGTGATTTCAATCCTATTTTTATGCCTTCGCATAATGGTCTATAATTAAATTTTTGTCGAAACTTACTTACAAGTACATGCGATAACCAATCGATTAGATCGTTAACGATGTCATTCGATTGGTCCCTATGGGCTCTAAGGGCTCAACCTATAAATTAAAAATCTAAAGAACCCCCGACATTCGCCATTTTGTGGTGGTGGCCATCTTGAATTGGCATAGTGCTATTTTATTAGTCAAGCCCTTTCATTTGATACCCATATTGAGGGAGTTGTGAAAAATATGTAATCTGCCATTTTGTAGCGGCGCGGCGGCCATCTTGGACAGATTTTCATGAAACATAGCTACGAACACTCTCGACTTATTCACCTTTCAAACGAAAAAAACCGCATTCAAATCGAGTCGCCCGTTTGATCGCTACGGGAGACCAGACAGACACACACACACAGACACGTCAAACTTATAAAACCCCGTCGTTTTTGCGTCGGGGGTTAAAAATAGCTTTGATCAATATAATTGGCAATGGCATTTCTAAGGATGTTCTGCTATTTGTATATATTTATATAGTTTAATCGTCCTGAATTTTGAGTTTAAACATCCCACCGTAATTTTTTGTTCCGACAAAATGCAAGCTGTGCTAATTAATTTAGTTAAATTAACAGATAGATACCTAGCCATACTTTTGTCATGTAGGTATGCCTACCATGAAAACATGTATGTAACAAAACAATAATATATTCATTTATTTTTGAACATCTATACATATAATAAATCTATATCTATACATATAATAAAATCGTAGAATTGCCGTATCTGTACATTGAAGATTTTTGCAAAATAATAACTGGGGGATGTTAGGGATAAGTAATAGAACGTGAAAAAGCTATTTTTGAAATTTTTGTCTGTTTGTCTGTTTGTCTGTTTGTCTGTTTATCTGTTTGTCTGTTTATCTGTTTGTCTGTTTGTCTGTATGTTTGTGCGCGCATCACGTAAAAACTACTGAATGGATTGAAATGAAACTCGGCATGATTTAAGTTCATACTATGGAGTAACATATAGGATACTTTTTATCCCGAAATTCAGCACGGTTCCCTTGGGAGAGGGGATGAAAGGCAAAATGTGTACTTAGCTGTAATTCGTTAACGGGTGGTCCGATTTCATTCATTCTTTTTTTGTTAGAAAGTAGATACTTTAGAGACTACTGGCTAATCTCTGAAAAGCTGGACCGATTATGATGGGACTTTCACTGGCGGATGTTTACATTTTGATGTACCTAAACATCCGCCAGTGAATTTTTTACAGTTTTTAGCAAAGTATAAGCTCAAATTAGCTTAGGAAAAACAAAATGATTCCCACGGGATTATTAAAATCAATATCCACGCGAACGAAGTCGCGGGTATCCGCTCGTTTTCATAATATAAACTAAACGAAATAACAATAAAAATAAACAGTCCTTTTCTCTTGCTCTTTAACAAAATAAAAACAAAATGAAGCACATCCAATTTAATTCGAATGGCTCTCTTTAACTGGTGTCGATAAATTTTAAATGGCCATCAGCTTTCCAACTCATTAAGCGGGAAAAAATTGAAGAGTGAATTTTTCGTAATAGTTAATTAAGGAGTTTCTTTATTCCTTCTCTGTTATTATATTATGACTTGAATAGATTGTTCTTAACACGGATTGAAAAAAATCTAGTAAGTACAATCACTATAGATATAGAGACAAAAATTCACCATCTTGGATTTGATAATGCTATTCTACTAGTCAAGCCCTTTCATTTGATACCCATATTAAGGGAATTGTGAAAAAATATGTAATCCGCCATTTTGCTGCGGCGACCATCTTGGATCGATTTTCATCAAACATAACTAACAACGCTCTCGACTAATTCACCTTTGAAACAAAAAAACCGCATTCAAATCGGTTTACCCGTTTGAGCGCTACATGGGAACAGACATACACACACACACACACGTCAAACTTATAACACCCCGTCGTTTTTGCGTCGGGGATTAAAAAGAAAAAGGTGACTGAGTGACTGAATGACTGACTGACTGGTTTACTGATATATCAACGCATAGCTCAAACCACTGGACGGATCAGGCTGCATGCAGATGGCTATGATGATGTAGGCATCCGCT
Organism: Melanargia galathea; assembly: GCA_920104075.1. Lineage (NCBI taxonomy): Eukaryota > Metazoa > Arthropoda > Insecta > Lepidoptera > Nymphalidae > Melanargia > Melanargia galathea. Next base: position 24,184,047 of record OV049863.1, on the reverse strand, counting down.
AAGAAAGGATTTTTGAAAATTGGTCACCTAAAGGGGTTAAATAGGGTTTGAGATTTATATGAATCCACGCGGACGAAGTTTCGGACATCTATATCTATCTATATCTATATCTATATCTATATCTATATCTATATCTATATCTATATCTATATCTATATCTATATCTATATCTATATCTATATCTATATCTATATCTATATCTATATCTATATCTATATCTATATCTATATCTATATCTATATCTTTATCTATATCTATATCTATATCTATATCTATATCTATATCTATATCTATATCTATATCTATATCTATATCTATATCTATATCTATATCTATATCTATATCTATATCTATATCTATATCTATATCTATATCTATATCTATATCTATGTAAAGAAAATCATGCATGTTTTTCTTAATTTAAATTTTGCCGCACTTTTCATAATTTGAATTTGCCTCGTAAACCGATATAATATCATTATATCTATATCTATATCTATATCTATATCTATATCTATATCTATATCTATATCTATATCTATATCTATATCTATATCTATATACATATAATAAAATCGTAGATTTACTGTATCTGTACATTGAAGATTTTTGCAAAATAATAAATGGGGGATGTTAGGTATAAGTAATAGAACGTAAAAAAGCTATTTTTGAAATTTTTGTCTGTTTGTCTGTTTATCTGTTTGTCTGTATGTTTGTGCGCGCGTCACGCAAAAACTACTGAATGGATTAAAATGAAACTTGGTACGATTTAAGTTCATACTACGGAGTAACATATAGGATACTTTTTATCCCGAAATTCAGCACGGTTCCCTAGGGAGAGGGGATGAAAGTCAAAACGTGTATTTAGCTGTAATTCAATAACGCGTGGTCCGATTTCATTCATTCTTTTTTTGTTAGAAAGTAGATACTTTAAAGATTGTCGACTAATCTCTAAAAGGCTGGATCGATTTTGATGAGACTTTCACTGGCGGATGTTTACATTTTGATCTACCTCAACATCCGCCAGTGAACTTTTAACAGTTTTTAGCATGATATGAGCTCAAAGTAGTTTAGGAAAAACAAAATGATTCCTACAGGATTTTTAAAAACCAATATATATTCACGCGAACGAAGTCGCGGGTGTCCGCTTGTCTGGAAATAAATGATTACTTACTTACTTAAAAAATATAGGTAGATCAGTTGAATCAATGAGAGCTATTTACTGCAAACCAACCACGATCTGTAGGAGAATTAGAGGTACTATCATAGCTCATGTAATCGCGAAGCTGAAATGTCAATGAATATTGCTCAAAAAATCATTAAATGTTGGGGTCCCAAGGTGCTCGAATTGCGACCTCACACCGGGAAATGCAGCATTGAAAGACCTCCCACTAGGTGAAAGGACAATCCCGTGTGGGGTTGCTGGTCCCCCATCGGGCGCGTCCCCCCGGTGGCGGATGGGGGAACGCCTCCCAGATATGGGAGGTACCGGGGAAACCCGGCGCGGACCAAAACCAGCAGGGGGTTGCCGCTTGGAGGCTCCTGGTACTTCTCTGTTCATCAGAGTGGACTGTGGAGACTCCGGGCGGCGACAATTGGGGGGGAGGCTTTCGGGCCGTGAGGAAGAAAACCTCGTTAAAAAATTACCGGAGGGGGTGGAAACGCCCTGCGCGGCGGGTCCGCTGGTCTTTGTGGCCGGTGGGCGCTGGCTTCGGCCACCGTCGGGCAACCCGTAATCCGCACTGAGCGGAACCGGGGGCCCCACGCACTGAGCGAGGGGCCGCGAGGAAGAAAACCTCTATAAAAAATTACACGAGGGGTGAACCTCTTGAGGGTCGCCTACGGGTGTGGCACTCTTGAGGGTTGCCTCTGGCGAGGAACTCCGGGTGATGGAATGGCGTATCCGTCGCCCGTTGAGACGCCTCGGGTCGGGAGGCGCACCACTATGTTCCTGGTGCGCCTCAGACGGTGTTAGGGGGCCTTTAGGTCCCCCGGTGGAGGGTCTGCCTCGGCGGACGGCGCCGGCTGGGTCGCGGATGATTGCGCAAGTGTACCCGTAACCCAGCCACCAGGCGACACGGAGGAACATCGCTGGGTTTTAGTGGGTATTCTGGCCATCGGCCTGCTTGAGTCCCACACTATCTTCCGGAAGCATTGCAGTCCGCTGTAGGGCTTCCGGAGGGTGTGCGTCAATGCATTTCCCAGCGTCAAAAAAAAAAAAAAAAAAAGGTGAAAGGACAATGCAAGCGTCGAGTCGAGAGTCACTCGAGTGGCAGGCACTGGACACAAGTATCCCAAGATCGTGGTCTGTGGAGATCCTTGCAAGAGACTTTCACCCAAGCGTAATAATAGTAAGTATCCTGTGACCTAAATGGAGATCTATGTTTTGTCTAAACGATGAATAACAAGAGCCAGCCATTGCAAGTTTACAGATATCTACGTCGATAATTAAGAGGAAACGCGGATGCTCTTTGCTCCATACAGACGCTCTCGTGTGTTTTCTCCCTGGTTTATGATCCTAAAGCAATGATTTTTTACAATAAAATAAATATCAACCTCATCTATGTCCCTATGTTTTCCTTTTTGAAAATACATTATTTTTATAAGAACCGTTACATAATGCTCAAAATTGCCTATTTTAGATCGCTTTCAACAGATGCCTAATGTACAAATTTGACAATTAATAATGAAAAAACCGGCCAAGTGCGTGGCGGGCCACGCGCAGTGTAGGGTTCCGTAGTCACAATCCTCGAAAAACAGATATAACTCCTTAACCCGTGAACCCTACTTAGCCATGATAGTTTTCCTTTAAAATTGATTATATATACTACTGCTGTGAATTTTTGCAAGTTCCTATATACTGCCATTTGGCTGATAGAGGGGGGGGACACTTGACTCTAATAAAAATTAGCACTTTGAAACATCATATTTTACAAACGGATCTAGAAATCGAAAAATGATGTTCCTACACCCACAGTATTTTTAAAAGACCTATTCAACGATACCCCACACTATGGGGTAGTCGAGAAAAAAAATATTCATCCCCACTTTACATGTAGGGGAGCTACCCTAAAAAAAAATATTTATCAAAATTTTATTTCACCACTTTGTCGGCGTGATTAATATTTATACCTATGCCAAATTACAGATTTCTAGCGTTAATAGTCTCTGAGATTAACCGAGGACGGACGGACAGACAGACGGACGGACATGGCGAAACTATAAGGGTTCCTTGTTTACTACGGAACCCTAAAAAGCAAAACATAGGGACACAGTATAATTATATCCTTTATATTCAGTTTACGAAATATCTTTTAAATTGGTACAATATTGGAGGAGGAAACACTAGAGAGCCAATCCTCGAACTATGACTTTTTACTTACAGCTATTCAGTCGAATTTGCAGTTGTCCTTATTGCACGAATTTGAGGCGCGGGACGGTCGAACGCGACAACGATAGTTTTTTCAAATACCTAATTTTCAAAAGTCTCTTCGACCACATTTCCTCTTAAGTATTTACTGAAACATAATAGGAAATAGGCATTTCCCGTGGCTTTGAAAAGTACGCCCGAGATGATGTGTGGGCTGGACCTAAACTGGCTGGAACTGAAAAAAGATGTACTTCTAACAGAACGCAACTTAGGCATCACTTACCCGTCTATTGGTTTTATTTATTCAACTACAAGTTAGCGCTTGATTACAATCTCACCTGATGGTAAGTGATGATGCAGTCTAAGATGGAAGCGGGCTAACTTGGTAGAGGTATGCGTACCCCTGATCGGTTTCTACACAGCATCATACCGGAACGCTAAATCGCTTGGTGGTACGACTTTACCGGTAGGATGCTGCCACGGCCAAAGCCTCCCACCAGATCAGACCAGAGACAATTTAGAAATTATAAAATCCCAAATCGCCCCTGCCGGGAATCGAACCCGGGACTTCCCATTTACAAGACCACAGCGCTCACCACTGTGCCAGGGAGGTCGTCAAATTACTTTCACGCGAGATGACCATCCGTATCCCTTAAATGGTCGTAAAAAAAAATGGACAGTTTCAATAGATAGGTACAAGTATAAATTAAAAATTTAAAAAACCCCGTCATTCGCCATTTAGTGGTGGCGGCCATCTTGGATTTGCAATAGTGTTATTCTACTAGTCAAGCCCTTTCATTAGATACCTACCCATATTAAGGGAGTTGTGAAAAAATATGTACTTAATCCGCCATTTTGTAGCGGCGGCACTCTTGGATCGATTTTCATCAAACATAGCTAACAACACTCTCGACTAATTCACCTTTCAAACAAAAAAAAACCGCATACAAATCGGTCCACCCGTTTGAGCGCCACAGGGGAACAGACACACACACACACACACACACACACACACACACACACACACACACACACACACACACACACACACACACACACACAGATACGTCAAACTTAAAACACCCCGTCGTTTTTGCGTCGGGGGTTAAAAATGCGGATAGATGCTGGCAAATGTGATTTCACACGGATCTATTTCTCCTGGATAACTTTAATTTTTCTCGTAACTTTTAAATTATCCCAATAAATAGGTAGGTATTTCTCAGAATTTGCGATGATGAAAAAATGTAAACAATCTAACTTTCATAATTAAAATGCTAAAGTAAAAATTGTCTTTGGAATTAGTTCGGTGACTGAAATAGGACATGTCATAAATATGTATTAGGGTTTCCAATCTGAGGGTTAACTATGTTAAGTTATAATGAGGTTTTAGAGCATAGTCCTGAAGGGGGCGTAACCTCGCAGTGATTCGACCTTAATAAATTAATGTTGGTGGCAAAATCAAGGGTGTTGAAATGACTTTTGCAAGTAGAACAGGAAATTTAATTAAGTCATTAAAATACCTACTACTACTACAGCCCTTTTTTTAACGTCCCACTGCTGGGCACAGACCTCATAGGAGAGAGGGATTAAGAGCTTAAACCCAGCACGCTGCGCCAATGCGTGTTGGCGGGCGTTAACGTCTATAGTCACATAATAGTGAATATAATAACTGGGACCGACTGCATAACGTGCTCTCCGAGACACGGGAGTGAAACAGCGCCAATTACCAATTCCGGGCTAGCACTGAGAATTGCTTGACAGAAAAACCCAATACCTAACAATTATTTGGCCAACCCGTGAATCGAAACAGGGACCTCGTGATCTGCAGTCGAATATGCTAACCACTAGACCAACGAGGCAGGTGAGTACCTACAACTCTTTCGTTTTAACATATTATAGAGCTTGTGCCGCTAGTATCCTGTGGCCAATGGTGAATCGCTTGCGATCGTCTGTTCATCTAGTAAAGAGGGGTCTTCCAACCCTGCTTTTCTCAGTGCGAGGTTGCCATTCAAGCACCTTGGGACCCCAAAGTCTAATCAGCCCTAGCACATTAGCACATTAGCTTCGCTAATCTGTGAGCTATGTGCTATGAGCTACTTTGTAGGGGAACCAGGGTCAAAAGTGGTAACCCTGGTTCCCCTACAGATCTCCTTATTGTATTGACATAGTAGTCTTTCAGCAAAATGGTAACATAAAAGCGCACAAACAAACAAATAAAACACTCGCGTTAAACGCATACATACTATTTCCGTCCTGGGTTGTAAAAATAACATGAGAATCAGTAAGAATAAGCAGAAGCAATGATAGAAAATTAAGAGTACGTATACTAACATTGCAGCAAATTTTAATACAGCATTTTGAAATTGTACCAATTTATTTTCCAACAAACAGTGTCGTTTCGCCGCCCGCCCCACAGACAATTACGGTATTCAAGGACCGTAAGAAAATTTCCGGATAGAAACGTCTCATTTGTACAAGTGAAAATAAATGGCGAGTAATCAAAATACTTTGTATTGTAAACGAGAAGGCTTAGGTATTGTGAACAGGCATTTGGGTTTCGAGGGACCAGAGGCCTTATGCCGATTTTGTACATAGTGGCAACGATGATCGAAATTAGAGTATCGACACACAATGACTTCAGAGCAAAATTAACCCAAAGACTCTTATTTTAAAGTCGTAATTCAATGAGGGTTTTCTGTAAATGATCCACGAGTTGGCAGCACTTTAGCGAGAGGTCTAATCATCTATCAAAATACATGAGAGTCTTGTAGTTTACGATTATTTTTCATCTTTTAAATCATTAAAAGAGGAATATTCTTTCCGAAAATTCCACAATGTTGTGCAGTGCCTATTTATGTACAATTAACGAGTGCAAAAAATTTGCACGTGATTTGCACCTCTGCGTTTGAGCTCAATCTTTAGCTTAGCTACTTTTCTTAGTCCGTAATCCATATTTCTTTTCGGTTCTTTAGAAATCTACGGGTAACTATCTTGTCACGTTTACTAATGTATTAATCAAGTGAAATATGTTTATACTAGCTGATCCTCGCGATTTCGCTCGCATGGATTCATACAAATCTTATACAAACATTCATCCCCCATTTAACCCACTTGGGGGTAGTTTTTCCAAAATTCCTGAAATACGTAATTCTTTATTTTTAACTGAAAACCTAAATACCAATTTTCATGGATATAACTTAAGAAATGATGTGAAAAATGACGAACTCTCATACAAACCTTCATCCCCTATTTAACCCACTTGGGGGTAGGATTTTCAAAAATCCTGAAACATGTATTTCTTTATTTTTAACCGACAGTACAAATACCGATTTTCACGGATATAACTTAAAAAATGACGGACTTTCATAGAAAATTTTATCCCCTATTTAACCCCTTTAGGGATGGAATTTGCAATAATCCTTTCTTTGTGTGCGTCCTACGTCATAAAAGGAAGCTACTGTGAAAATTTCAATTTTCTAGCTTCAGTGGTTCAGGCTGTGCGTTGATGATCCCTCAGTCAGTCAATCAGTCAGTCAGGACAAGCCTCTTTATATTAGTATAGATATGGCTGAATAAATGTTTTATTTATTTATTTATTTATTTATATAGGTAGTAAAACAGTGCAAATACGATGAATTTTCGGTAAAATGTTTCATCGGCATAAAATTCAGTACAACTTGACAGTTGTTTAGACTTTAGACCTTACGCCTATGTAGTGACATCTGGTGTCAGAAAAATTAGCGAAAACCCTCATTGTTCAATAATTTATTTTACAACATTTCTGCTTGGGGCGCTGGCTGTTTTCGAATGCTGAATGTATTGGCGAACTCAAATCTTAATTTAAGCCATTTTAGGTCCATTTTACTCTGAAGTCATTGTGATTCGATCAATATTATTTAGTAAAGTTTTCGAGCTCTGCAAAGTGAGATTATAAGCATAGAGACACGGCTGTGTGTGTGTGATGACGCGGACAATTTTTAACCCCCGACGCGAAAATGACGGGGTGTTATAAGTTTGACGTGTCTGTGTGTGTGTTTGTGTGTGTGTGTGTCTGTCTGTCTGTTCCCCTGTGGCGCTCAAACGGGTGGACCGATTTGAATGCGTATAATTTTTCACAACTCCCTTAATATGGGTATCAAATGAAAGAGCTTGACTAGTAGAATAGCACTATTGCAAATCCAAGATGGCCACTGCCACAAAATGGCGAATGTCGGGGGTTTTTAAATTTTTAATTTATACTTGTAAAATAAATATTTGAACTATTGAATTACGACTTTAAAATAAGAGTCTTTGGATTCATTTTGCTCTGAAGTCATTGTGTGTCGATACTCGAATTTCGATCATCATTGCCACTATGTACAAAGTCGGCATAAGGCCTCTGGCATTTTTGTTTCGAGGGACCAGAGATACGGCTGTGTGCGTGATGACGTGGACTATTTTAACCCTATTCAAATGCTAATATGCGCAATTTGACAGCTCGGTGGTATCTTCATTCATAACATTCCCGTTACGAATGGTATTAGGTAGGTATGTGAGTGAGTGAGCAGGAGTTATAAAACTGCGCTTATTACCATGTGAATAAGTAGTTTACAAAAGTAGGTAGGTACCTACGTGAAATTACGGACTATAGTTCATAGGACGGATTACTAAGAAGTAGCTCGCTTCGACATTACTGTGAAAACTAAAATAGAAATAGTGGTAATGATTTATGCCGTATTATTTTGTTTAGAGCCATTAGACAAATGACGCAGTTGTTCGGCAACGGATCGTTAGGTCACGGGTTTGAATCCCGGGGTGGATCTAAAAAGTGATTGTTTTTATGTCAAGAATTTCTCAGCAACAGCCCATAGGACTATGTGGTATACAGGTGGCATTCATATACGTAGGTGTACTGGTGCTCGCGCACACAGTTTTGCTCTATAATATCTCCTTCGTAACTGGCTACAGAGATTTCGGTTGAGTTTGCACGCCCGAAACTCAGTCAGGAGACTTTTGTTATGCATGTACAAAAATACATATATGTACAAAATTATATGGAGCTACTTGTTTTTATTTATAGTATATTTTGAATCTTATTAAATTAATTCAATTACGCGCATACTTGTATAAAACACAGGATACACTTTGTCACACGAGTACTAAAACTCGAGATGACGAAGAGAACAGCTAGAGATTTATTTTATACATAGATTCGCAGATAAAATATGCGGCGACAAACAAAAATAGCCGGGACCCGATTTCTTCGCGACCATAAAAAAGCAATTAATTTGAATAACTTCGAGGTAAACAAAAAATATAACTGTCATTCCAATGGAGCGTTTTCAGCGAACCAGAAATGAACATGAGCAAAGATTACATGTGTGAGTATAAATAGATCAGTTTTTTACCCGACTATAACGGCAAAGCCAAAAGGAAGGGTTATGATTTTAGCAGTCTATGTATGTATGTATGTATGTATGTGTCCAATTTTTGTATGAGATTCTATGTGTACTACGGACTATCGTAGCGCCTAAATTACTGGACCGATTTTGATGAATGAGATGTTTATTGGTTCGTTGTTATAGTCCGGGTGACATAGGCTACATTTTATTTACGAAAAAATTCGAGAAGTGACCTTCGCGCGGCTTTCTAGATTATTAAATTATTTTCGAGTAGACATAACAGATGGCGTCACTAGCTGCTTGCCCCGTGCTTTCTGCACACTTAATTATTATTAAATTACTAAGCGTAGTCGCGCTTTAATTTACGAACTTTATTACTTGTGTTTGTGAATCTTTATAGGTTTCGAAAACGAAATTTGATATTGATTTCTTAATTACAGACTGAAAAGTTTGACTGAAAAAATAATATCTCTTCATTATAAGTGCTTTACTGCAAACAAAATAGTGAACTTATATTGTTTGAAAGTTTCGAACCTTGTAACATCTTTATTTAAGGGCTTTTTAGAAAACTTTGGAACTGGTTTTTGGTCCTTTTTCATGTATGAATCTCCCTTAAAATTATTGAATTGAATTTCTGATTTATTATACGGTTTTGGGTTCACGTTCTTGAGCAAATATCCAAATTTCAGACTATAACGCATTCAGTCTGCGAGCTAGAGTTGCGTAAGATACGGACTGACAGACATACAGACAGCAGAGTGAGACTAAAAGGGCTCCGTTGTACCCTTTGGGCATGGAACCTTTAAAAGTACCTCTTTTCACAGCTTCGCATTTCCCTTCTTCGTTCTTGGCCGTTTCAGTGGAAACATACCCTAATGGGGCATTTGGAATTCTGTCGTTGTTTTATCGCTGGACCATCGTTAATGGGACCTTAATATCGCGTTGGCACCCCGTTGGGCGTACTCCTTATCATTTTTACAGGGTCCTTTTTGAATACGAAATGCACCCTTCGCCCCCGATACTGAAACTGTACGTAAGGCCTGCTCATTGGTAAGTCCTTTCATACAAACTATACAAATTGTATTACGAATTTTAATTTCATATTCACATTTTACAGAAAATAAACAGTCGTGGGAGTGTCAGTAAGAGCCGTAAGAGCTCCGAGTCTTCTTCGCCATTGATATGAATTGTCCATTGAAGGCAAATAATATATTATCTAATAAAAATATTGGATATAAAAAGAAAAACAATTTTAATAATGAAATAACAATATTAGGTATGTCAAAACAAAAATGTCACTTTCACTCGCCCATTCTCTCGCCCTCTCTCACTCGCTAGAATCGTTAAGGGAGTTGTGAAAAAATATGTAATCCGCTATTTTGTAGCGGCGGCCATCTTGGATCGATTTTCATCAAACATAGCTAACAACACTTTCGACTAATTCACCTTTCAAACAAAAAAACCGCTTTCAAATCGGTCCACCCGTTTGAGCGCCACAGGGGAACAGACAGACACACACACACACACACACACACACACACACACACACACACACACACACACACACACACACACACGTCAAACTTATAACACCCCGTCGTTTTTGCGTCGGGGGTTAAAAAGCTGTGAAACGGCGCAAAGTACGGTTTGCGCACGCACTTGTGCACTATAATACCTCCTGCGTAGTCACCTATTCTTCGCCTCCGTTAAGATCGGTCACCGTGGCCGATATCTACATTATTAGGAGGACATTATAGTGTGTGACAAATTGTCTTGTCATTCGATCTGTTTTGTATCGGCAGCCTTATTCTCACTTCTCGGTGTGAATTCAACATGGTCAGATGATGTCACGTGATTTACGGTTCTCTTCACATTCACAGAGATTATTTTCATGATCTCATTATAATTCCACCGAAACACTCGTCCCGACATCTGGTTCAACTTTTGATTCTATTTTCGTAAGATACATAACCAATTGTCTAGACTACTAAACGAATTACTAGGTGCGTATTGTAACAGAAAATCCCCTGCCGCATCGGTCGGTCTGTCGGTCTGTTCGTGATATACTCAAGAACTACTGAACGGATTTTTATGCGGTTTTCACCAATAGGTAGATAGAGTGATTCATGAGGAAGGTGTATGTTAAATTTGTGTAAATTGGTCGAAATATGACGATTATTAAAATAAGATCTTCTAATCTTCTATAGATCTAAGCTTTCATCGAAACGCTACCTAATCACTTTAACAAAACAAAACAATGTATGGTGGAATAGCTGCAAATTACTACCCGTGCGAAGCCGGGGCGGGTCGCTAGTAGATTATTAAAAAAACACTAAATTATTCCAAGAACATTTGTTTGTTGTTTTGTTGTTTGTTGTTCTAGTAATTACAGTAGCAAAACAGACACCTATCAATAAATTAAACACTTCGCGGGGTCAAAGTTAGTCCTTTTACCTCTGACGCCACGTATACCTACGTATTTAACCCCCGACGTAAAAACGACGGCGTGTTATAAGTTTGACATGTTTCTGTGTGTGTGTGTTGTCTGTCTGTCTGTTCCACCGTAGCGCTCAGACGAGTGAAGCAGTTTGAATGTGGTTTTTTTTTTATTTGAAAGGTGAGTTAGTCGGGAGTATTCTTAGCTATATTTGATGACAATCGGTTCAAGATGGCCGCCGTCACAAAATGGCGGATTACATATTTTTCACAACTCCCTCATTAATGGGTATCAAATGAAAAAGCTTGACATACGAACAGCACTATGCAAACCCAAGATGGCCGCTAACACAAAATGGTGAATGTCGGGGGTTTTTAATTTTTTAATTTAGATTTGTTATGTCTCTATTTTACATCCATATTTCTCAAAAACCTTTGTCTCTCAACTCGTAATGAAGTGAACATATCAGAGGGCGGATGTGTCTTTGTGAATCTTCTTATTGGAGATAACAACCGCCCCTTTTACCGAGAATCCCTAGCTTTGAACGCGTTGATGTATTATGATAGCGCGATAACAAGCGGCGGTCGTATACTGAGAAATTGCTGGGCTATTTACGATCAAACAAGTCAAGTAACCAATTATATTATCGATCTATCTATAATAATATAAAGAGGCTTGTCCTGACTGACTGATCATCAACGCACAGCCTAAACCACTGATCATGTAAAAAATTCCATTGATTTCGCGAGATGTCTAGCCTGTGTCACTCTTTAGGTCTTTGACCATGGTCTTTGGTCCATGGTCCATGGTTTAGGTCTTTATATAATTATGTATAAATTAAGTCAATCTTTTGCTCCGCTCCATTTTATTTACTACGTGATTGAAAGACAACAAGAGATAAAGTTCGTAAACGAAAAACCGATGCCTCATAATAATAATAATTAATAATTAATAATGAATAATAATAGTATAAAATAATAATTTAGTGTGCAGAAAAACTTGTATTCAACTGCGTACTAATGGAAGAAAGCGCGGGGCTAGCAGCTAGTGGCGCCATCTGTTATGTCTATCTGAAACTAACTGCCAGTTTAGCCGTGCGAACGTCACTTCTCGATATTTTTCGCATATAAAATGTAGCCTATGTTATCCGGTTCATAATAACTTAATTGACACCTCATTTAGCTTAGTTTAGGCGCTACGGTGGAACAAAAACTCGGATACAAACATACATACATACATATATATATATATATATATATATATATATATTCCTTTTGGCTGTAGTCGGGTAACAAGAGTCATTTGCATGTACCTAAGCATGTACGTAAGTATATTAATGTATGAATGTAAGTATATTAATTAGGGATAAGTAGAAACCGATATACCCGCGTCCGAAAATACAGCTGTTAGTTGTCACGGCACAGATTTCGCAAAACAGCTTGTTTTGTTGACAGCGCGTCACGTCAGTGTCACGGCGTTCAGTTGACGCTAGATTAATAGACGGGGACAGTTTTGGACATGGGGCCGCTTCCTACAGCAGTGCACGGGTTTAAATTAGATTCATTTGACTATACAAAAGCTTTGAAAAGCTTATTAGAGTAAAGGAGTCTCTATTTCAATCTATTGTTGGTATTTCGTGCTGAATTTATTTTTTAATTAGCAACGTCTTCTTAAAACATTGACGTATCCGGACCGACGTAAGACAAAAGATGATTCGTTTTTATTTTTTGTGGCTCATAAACTACGAAAGGAAATTCCTTTATAAGTGATGCATACCTAACAAACTATTCATGTTAACATGGATGATTAGTCACAATACCTACACCGAATCAACTAGTCGCAATCTGGGCATTAGTTTTTAGCAGTGATAGCTCAGTGGTTAAAACTTCGGCCTTCCTTTAGGGGTGACCGAGTTCGATGCCCGGTACGCACCTTCACTTTTTAGAGTTATGGCGATTTATGCAGTTAAATATTACTCGCTTTAACGGTGAAGGAAAACATCGTGAAGAAACCAGCATGCCTGAGAGTTCTATAATGTTCTCAAATCTCAAAGGCGTGTGAAGTTTAGAGGAAAGGTACTGAATATGGAATACTTAAAGAAATTCTTAAAAACATATTATGTAAAAAAGTTTTATTTTAATCAATCTCATGGGTTACAATTAAATGCAGTCATAATCACTCTTGAAAAATAATAATTAAATCAAGAAATAATAAACACTTTCCGTAATATTATTAACTAAAATAAATTAGCCAAAAATACGCCTCTCAAAAATGTGACCCTATTACGGAATTGGGTATTTTTATATTGATTTTGTCCCATGTATTTCATTTTTTAACCGGCGGGGCTGTGTTGATTGCAAATATATTTGTAAAAGAGAGAAATAATAATCAATCGTCACATTAAAAACTTACTTAAAAAATTACGTTGAGTTCCTAATATGGAATACTTTAGTACTACTACCATATTCCATATTAGGACCTCAGCGATATTCCATATTACAAACAATATGATGGCGGGAAGAAAATAAAACTAACTTTTTATTATTATTGAATATTCTTAAAATAACAATAACATTTAAAAATTAAATACTTTGGTTAGATACTTATCAACTTATTTTGAAATATTCAGTTAAGAATAATAAGAGAGCATATACGTAAAACTTATGTAAATATCTGATTGATTCTGCGTCAACAGCGTCATGCACTCTCACTCGCGCTTAGTACCGCCGACGCCGCACACGGTCTGGCCATCGAACGAGGGTAACGGGAGGGGTAACATGACACACCTTTGGAATATTCGTGGCGCTTAGTTTTAGAAATATTACGGTATTCCATATTAGGAACGTATTCCATAATCGGTACCTTTCCTCTACCAATCCGCACTTGACCAGCGTGGTGGATTACGGACTTACCCTTCACAGAGGAGACCCGTGCTCTGTAGTTGGCCCAAAATGAATTGAAAATTGTATTTTTACGAATTGTATTAGTTGAATCACAGTTCAGATTTTACGTAGATTAGTACTAAATAAGTACTTAACGTCATCGGTTACCATAAGACGAAACAAAGCTTATTGCCATCAGAAATAAGGAACTGTCTCTCAAGTTCATTGAAGTAAATATAAGGTAGTAAAAGTTATGACAAATCCTATTTAAAAACCATCGTAACAACAGGGAAACTTTAAATTATTTCTCAACTATAAGACAAGAAGAAAATTGAAGAGAAATTCCCGCTAAAATATTCCGTGTACCTAAACTACAAAACTTATAGCAATCTAGGCATCCTAAAGGAATCTCAAGCTTCAAGGGACGCTCGAAACGGCTCAAAATAAACTCAAGTCATCGCAAGAGGACGCTTACACGCAGCTGCTCCGTTCCAGAGATATCGATTGCAAAAAGAACAGACAAACTGACATGATGTAGCTGGGTGCTCGGCGTCAAGTTGCGGGCTTAAGTTTTGCCTGCAAATATCATATTATTTTTAGATCGGTGAAAAGTTTTGAGTGTTCTGAATTATTTTGAATTCAATGTTGGGCAAATATCTATACTCTGATTTTTAATTCCGTGGAATTCTGACGTTTCTTAATGTTACCAGAGAAAAAACCTTCCTACAAAAAATATAATAAATTCAAAACTTTCATATAAATAAAAATTAATTGCCTCATGTAGATATCACAAATGCCTGACAGATATTTCAGGTAGTTACTTTAGTTTGGGGTAAAATCGAACTTGTGGTGGTGACCCTATTTTTCATACAAATTACTCATTCTATTTTTAAATGACAACTGTCAGAATTTCACCGAATTAAAAATCAGACTATAACATTTTATTTAAAACTGAATCAGTTAAGTATATTGTTACAGTTATTATGTTTGAATTTAAAACTGTTATTTAAAGAAGGATTATTCATCGTTACATTACAGAAAAATAATCGAAGAAAAGTTAATATTTGTGGTCACAGGAGTCACAAGATCTTCACAGTTTTTCCGATGTACCTATGTTTTGATACTTATAATTCGAAAAGGATTTTTTTGTATTTTTCTGAGAACTTTTCGGCTTGACGTTAATTTCTGGACCGATCCTGTTAAAAGGCACAGGGATAGTTTGCGCCTTGGAGACGGACACAGGATACTTATTATCCCCGAAAATCAAAGAATTCTCAAGGGATGTTAATAAAAACCTAAATCTACAAGGAAGAAGTGAAGTAGCGGGCGTCAGCTATCGTAGGTTTTTGAATTTAATTTTAGCTTAATATCAAAAAATAGTACGTAAAGATTTGACCTGAACTGACATTTTAAGTTCACTATGAGAGAGAGGTGGAGAGAAATGTACCTAAAAGCCAAATTGTAAAAGTGACATTTTTATTTTGTTGCGTTTCAATTCCTTTGACGCCGCCGGTTAACGAGAACACTTTTGAAAGCATTGTTTGAATATACAAAGCGAATAAAACTCTTCGGAGGTTGCATTTTCATTTAAAAATTCGAATAAAAATTTTAACGACATTCGAAAAAGTTTTTTTTTTTTGGTATCAACGAACGCGTAATAATTGTAATAAACGTGAGAATGACAGCGCGTAAAATGTTTCCAAAAGTTTTGCCCGCTCGGGTATGAATGTAGAAAAAATAATTAAACTGACTGAAAAATAAAATTATGCTAAGCACGACCGTGTTGAATTGCGCCGACAAATGTAAATTGCTACTGTGGTTAGGTAAAATCTAATATGACCATTTTTTTAACAGATTTATTTTGTGTCCAATTTTACCTCAAATTAAAATTAAAATGTATTTATTTTTCCAAATTGGATGTACACTTTTTGATTGTCAATGAATTTTACAAGTTGTATATTATGAAAGTGTGATAACTGTTATAATTGCTACGAAGGCTAAAAACTAAATTAAACGCGTGTCAGTTCTAACTATTAGCCATTAGAAACCTCGGTATTCCTCCCTCCCTCTACCTCATGCAGCATTCCCAAGATTTTGTAGAGAAACTCTGAGCATTGCCATCGTCTCCATTGCTGCTGAGTGAGTCTTCGACCATATACAAAACTTCCTTGATTTTCGTTATTAGTTAATTTAGTTTTAATTAAGTAGTTAGCATTTATTGCGCAATGCGAGCAAAAACCAGTTCTAAAATACTACTAATATAAAATACTACGTACAATAACAATTTTGTAATACAGAAGCAGACATAAAAAAGAACGAACATATTTTATTTTAA
This sequence comes from Melanargia galathea, assembly GCA_920104075.1. Lineage (NCBI taxonomy): Eukaryota > Metazoa > Arthropoda > Insecta > Lepidoptera > Nymphalidae > Melanargia > Melanargia galathea. The sequence continues at coordinate 24,167,642 of OV049863.1, read as the reverse complement.
ATTAACCGTACTTAACATGATTTATATTATAAATCAGTGGCCGGTTCATATTATATAACGATGAAAATAATTAACCCGTAGAATATAAACAATTTCGTAAAATTGCTAATAACATCATTATTTTTAATCGCCGATAAAAGCCAAGTGATTATTTCCCCGCTTCCTAGCCCGCGCGCCGTCCGGATGTTTACAGCACGTGGTGGTGCGCCGCCGAAAATACCCCGCGTTATAATGATGCGCAGAGTTAACCCGCGGCGGACGCACACGAGATATGGTTCAGAATATCTTTCTCAAGATACAAAATCTCAAAGGTTAAAAGACGTTTAATTAGAATTCTGAATTGTGCTGATTTTCAATTTTATGAATAACTAGCTGATCCCCGCGACTTTCGTCCGCGTGAATATAGGCTTTTATTGGATCCCATAATCCTTTTTTGTACCTAAACTCCTTACAACATCACCTATCTGCCTTTGAAAGTTTCGTCAAAATCGATCCAGCCGTTTCGGAAATTGGCTGGAACAAATAGACAAACATAAATTTAAACGCACACCAGTTTAAAATAAGCCGTAAGTTCAAAGATCCGGGTCCCAAGTTATTTGAACCCAATAAATGTCTGTCATTTCTGAACTAAAAAACCTATGACCTTGAAATATTTACGGGACAATACCTAAAGTACTACCTTTCTAACAAAAAAAGATTGAGTTAAATCGAACTACACGTTAATGAGTTACAGCTAAATACACGTTTTAACTTTCTTCCCCTCTCCCAAGGGAACCGTGCTGAATTTCGGGATAAAAAGTATCCTATAACCTACCTCGAAGTATAAACTCAAATCGTACCAAGTTTCATTCGAATCCATTCAGTAGTTTCGGCGTGATGCGCGGCCAAGATACAGACAGACAGACAGACAGACAGACAGACAGACAGACAGACAGACAGACAGACAAAAATGAAAAAAATTGCAGTTTTGGCTTCAGTATCGGTTATATAGTGCCCTCCAATAAAAAATTTCAAAATATCTTCAATGTACAGAATTGGATCTGTTACAGTCTTATTATATTATTATAGATTATAGATTATAGACTAGCTGATGCCCGCGTGGATTGATATAAATCTCATACATACTTTCAATCCCTATTTAACCGTTTTAAGGGTTGAATTTTCAAAAATCCTTTCTTAAAAAGCTGTGATAGCCTAACGGTTAGGACGACCGGATTTTAAGCGGAGGTCGTGGATTCGATCCCGGGCACGCACCTCTAACTTTTCGGAGTTATGTGCGTTTTAAGTATTTAAATATCACTTGCTTTAACGGTGAAGGAAAACATCGTGAGGAAACCTGCATGCCTGAGAGTTCTCCATAACGTTCTCAAACGTGTGTGAAGTCTGCCAATCCGCTTGGCCAGCGTGGTAGACTAAGGCCAAAACCCTTCTCACTGTGAGAGGAGACCCGTGTTCTGTAGTGAGCCGGTAATGGGTTGATCATGATGATGATGATATATATATCTCTTACAGTTAAAACATCGTTCCCTAAGAGTAATTAAAACATTACATTAACAATTCTATCAAAATTAATCAGCTGCGTAATCGACAAGAGAGAAGAAACTACAAATTAACTAAATCTCGCGTCGCGTCGAAGCGTTACATTAAAATGGATCTCTGTAAATTTGCGGTGTTGAGTGAACGAAGCTTGTTCATTCATCATGATCAACCCATTACCGGCTCACTACAGAGCACGAGTCTCCTCTCAGAGCTTGTTCATTGTAAACATGATAATGGTTAGTCTCGCAAATTGCTCGACTGAAATGATTCGGAAATAATTACTTACTAGTTTTTGTCTGTGAATTCTTTACATGCCCACAACTGCCATGTGATTTTTGTCTACAATACAGATTTTTCTATAACTCTTAAGTGAATATTTTTTTTATTGTAATATTTTGATTCTGTCTGACTTTGACTTTAACAGGTTAAGCTTGAAACTGAGTCTTATTGAGATTCTTAATATTATTATAACCATGCACCATATTATTGTTTTTTTTTTGTGGAGTCATCCACCCAATGTTACCCCCACAACTTAGATGAATCTAATGACATCTCGCTTATCAAAATCTACCAACAAAAACTTAATTCTTCTTCTGACGCAGTCGGTTGAAAACAATAGTACCTAAATAGTCAACCGAAAGTAAGGAAAAGTCCAACCTTAACGATTCATTGGACTTATTTTGTTTTCATACACTTTCCTAACTCATTTTTTTCAGAAGTTTGCGTTACATAATATGATTAGAAGTGAATGAACTGGGAATGTATAAGTTTAGTTTATCCCAGAATTGTTTACCCCTCTGCGCGCGCATTCCGTCTTATTTCGGTATTCGAGTCGAGCAGGGACAGTTTGGATGGGATCCAGTTATGCGCGCGCGCACAGCGGTATTGATCGTGAAACGTGATTTTGAAATTTAAAAAATACCGCACCAAAAATTTGCGGGTGCAAAAATATCACATCGGAATTTTAGGCTTGGGTTCAATTGAAATTGTATGCGAATTTTTTCGCTCCATTTTTAGTGCGTGACGATTTGTGATTGTGTTGAAAATGGATGTTGCTGTTGTTTTTTCGGATTGAATTGTAGGTGTGTTTCGAGTACACGTGAACCAATTATGATGAAAGCTTGTTAAATTTGTTATTTGGAACAATATATTTTGTTTAACATTTACTGAGGATTCACATTTAGGGTTGTGAATTGTGAAGTGCAGTTATAAAAGCATACATTTTAATTTCATAGTCTCGAATAATCTTGAATGTGAAGTAAATAATGAAGATACAAACAAAAGAACTATGGCTCTAGAAACTGACTATGGTGAATATAGCAACGATTAATCTCAAAGAAACGAGTTCAAAAGTGACTCACTCGCACGACAGTAAAACGAAATCACCAAACAAACTATAAAACCAACGAGTAGTATATTTTAAGCAGTGCAATGAGAGCAAATCGGTGGACTTAGCGAAAATGGCCGCCGGGCACGCGACTCCGTTTATAAGTCACAGTTTGTTTATTTATATAGCTGTCTCGCTCTTATTGCCGATGGTTAACGAAGGCGCGGCTGTGTACGAAGATCCCCGAAGCTTTCCGAAGGATGAAAAGCGATTGACAAGGGAATATCATTTGAGGCAGGGCGCTTTGAGAGGGCTGACTGTGAAGCCTGGGAAGAATTATGATCTTCAGCCTGTGGAGATGTTTTTAGGGATACCATATGCAGCCCCTCCGATTGGAAACTTGAGGTTTATGCCACCAGGTAAGATTTGTAGCGTAGGTATCATAAATTATACTAAAGTTGATAAACGATATTGTAAGATGTAAAAATGGAGACTTTTTAAAGTAGAACTGACCACTTGTCCTGTATCCTAACATGTGGACTGATCCACAAAATTTAAAATCGCTTGGTGCGTTATGGAGATGATTATAAGATCCGGAATGAAGAGTTCTGCAGGAGAACTAGGTGACTGAAATAGCTCAAACCATTAGTTAACTGAAATGGCAATAGGCAAGCCATATTTGTCCCCGGGGGCAATGACCATTGACCATTGGAGCCAAAAGGTCCTAGAGTGGAGATCGTGTACAAGCAAACGCAGTTCTAGTTTCGTCTTAGTACAATCTACTTTTCGAGCCACTACTAGATGGTCTTGAAGTTGGCTTGAAAAAGATTTACAATTGATAATGGATTTGCAATTTGCTTTTTAAGGAATCGTTAAAAAACTAAACAATCAAACTGACATCACAGCTTAATTTTTGATTAATGAATTTGACATTGAAACTCAAATTACTAGATATTTTGTAATCCAACATATTATCAAACCATCAATCCATTCATTATACCATAGGGTAAACGGAGGCGCCATTCGGCGCTAGACATACTTTAGATGCGTGAAAAATATTTTCTGACAAATGAGGTCTTCCGCGCCGCTTGCACACTACTGTAACTGTGACGGAATATATAAACAATTGACGCACACTTCAATAAATTCATGATCATCAATGTCATGCTGCCAACCAACCGCCAGCAATATTGGTTGCCCAATATCATATACGTTCAATTTTATACCAACCATACCGAAGTCACGTATGTATTGCACTGATGCTTGAATGAACAACTTTAAATTGGTGTCTTACATTGTCAACGATAACGATTATTGTTTTTGGAAAAATACGATTGCAAGATACTTTTTAGGGTTCCGTACCCAAAGGGTAAAACGGGACCCTATTATTAAGACACCACTGTCCGTCTGTCACCAGACTGTATCTCATGAACCGTGATATTTAGACAGTTGAAAGTTACACAGATGATGTATTTCTGTTGTCGTTATTACAACAAATACTAAAAAACAGCATAAAATAAACATTTTAGGTGGCTCCCATACAACAAACTTTATTTGCTCGTTTTTATAGAATTATCTATAAGGGTACGGAACCCTTCGTGCACGAGTCCGACTCGCACTTGACCGGTTTTATTTAACGAAATTTTCTTTATTCAAATGATTTCTGGTTCAAATGTATATTAAACGTTCACAGTAAAAGTTTTCATTTCGCTTTTCTAAATTACTTTTGCTGCAGTTCCCATTCTATTTCAGTAATCTAAGTCCTACTGTGCGAGAAAATAGAGTTCAGTGAAATTAATGGCTATCATTACTCTCTGAAGTTTATACAATATTATGGAAAACCGTAGTTTCTATTGTGTTTTTTACAATTCAAATACATAGTTTCTTTATTTTAATAATAACAGTATTCTCTTTACTCTATTTTACATATTTTTAGGGTTCCGTACCCAAAGGGTAAAACGGGACCCTATTACTAAGATTCCGCCTGTCTGTCCGTTTGTCACCAGGCTGTATCGACCGTTTTTGGCGTCGGGGGTTAAAAAATAGAATAAAAAATATTTAAGGGGGCTACAGATAATGGTATGGAACCCTTCGTGCGCGAGTCCAATCGCACTTGGCCGGTTTTATTTTTGAAGTTTTAAATTTTGAGTAAACTAGTCTAAAACTTTTCTTTCTTGTTGCTAAATTTAAATTTTATCTTGCTTTTTGAAGTTTGTTTGAATTAAGTTTTGACGATCTTTATAACCATAGAAAAATTTACTATTTTAGAGGTTATAGAGGCTATAGAGGTTTAAAACCTTTCCCAGGGTCCATCTCAAAAACTGAAAAGGTCATTTGTAGAATTTCAATTATGGTATACCTATCTCTTAGCTAAACATCGAATACTACCTACAATCAGTCAATTTAGGTGGTAGTCATATAAACTACGTAAATCAAAGGCAATTTCGTGTTCAGAATTATTTATTAAGGTAAAAACTTACCTTACTAAATAATTCTGGATACGGATTTCAAAGGCGCGAGCTCTTACTCTAGTTAATGTTATTTTGCTTCGCATCCACAGCAAGCTGTAATTAATAATTAGGTAGGTAACTACATTATAAATTATAGTGACGACCTTCCGGGCTCAGTGGTGCGTGTCGAGTTTTTTGAAGTCCCTGGTTCAATTGCCGGGTCAATTTAGGAATTTATAATTTCTAAATTTCTTCTGGTCTGATCTGGCCTTATGCCGTGGCTAGTTCCAACCCTACCAGCAAAGACTTAACCAAGCGATTTAGCGTTCCGGTACGATGCTGATTTAGTCAAAACTGCCACACCGCTTCCATCCTACAAAATGAACGTTTGTATATTCTTTTACTATGCGTTTCTAAACCATTGATCCGATGGTGATGAAACTTTTCTCTTCTGGGCTCTTCTGTGAATCCCCGCAAGGGTTCCTGGCCCAAAAAAATCATATAAAAATCAATGATCAATGATGCAAACATTAATTTGTCATCTAAGCGTTTAGCTAAACCATAATTACTTTACGTGGCATTACAATTTACAATGCATGCCCGAAACAACTGGTCAGATATTAGTGTTTAAAACAAGTATAAAATGAAAATTTTAAAAACCCCCGACATTCGCCATTTTGTGGCGGCGGCCATCTTGGATTTGCATAGTGCTATTCTACTAGTCAAGCCCTTTCATTTGATACCCATATTAAGGGAGTTGTGAAAAAATATGTAATCCGCCATTTTGTAGCGGCGGCCATCTCGGATTGATTTTCATCAAACATAGCTAACAACACTCTCGACTAATTCACCTTTCAAACAAAAAAAAACCGCATTCAAATCGGTCCACCCGTTTGAGCGCCACAGGGGAACAGACAGACACACACACAGACACGTCAAACTTATAACACCCCGTCGTTTTTGCTTCGGGGGTTAAAAAATAACATTTATCGAGGCAACCTCAAACCTATGCCAGAGACATAAAGTATCCTTCTTGTTTCCAGTAAGCGCGCCGCCCTGGCCCGGCGTCCGGATGGCGACACGCTTCGCGCCCGTGTGCCCACAATCCTTCCCAGTCATCAAGAAGGGGAACCCCCCATCCTTGGGCAGGCAGCATTACCTGAGCAGGCTGAAACCGTTCCTTGCCAAGGAGTCCGAGGACTGTTTATATCTGAACATCTATGTGCCTTATAGAGGTAACTTTTTTATAAATCCATATTTATATTATGTATCCTTTCCTGTCATCAAGAAGGGGAACCCCAGTCCCTGGGTAGGCAGCATTACCTGAGCAGGCTGAAACCGTTCCTTGCCAAGGAGTCCGAGGACTGTTTATATCTGAACATCTATGTGCCATAGAGAGGTAATTTTTTTAATAAATTCATTACTTTAGTTTAACTATACTTCTTACTATTTACTTAGCCGAAATTGCAATGGGTGGATTACCGGCAAACGCAGTTTTAGAAGGCCTATGCAAAATGTTCATGGGCGCTGGTACTTAATTATGTAACGTCAAGTGACCCGCCTGCCCGTTTGCTCTCTAATAATAATATTAAAAAATGCCATACTTATTGAAACATCTGTATAAGGACTCAAGAGCGTAAATATGATACTTCAATACAATATGTCCTAGGTTTAAGATTTCTGTGGTTCTAGGTCTCAATTTGCTCCGATTATTTTGATTTCCTGTGCTTACATAAGTAGGTTTAATTTGTGTCTCAATCAGTCGCAAAAAACAGTTCCAATGTAACCCGGTTTCCTACAGTACAGTAGTCAGTTATCACAACAGCTTTTGGCCGGAATAGCGCGCTAGCTGTCCTAAATACGGCGGAAGTGTTGCGGTCTGACAACACTCACCAACACTTACTTTCGGTGTCAGCTCATGCCTACGACACTCTCTTCGAATTTCCAATGGATACGATCAGTTTCTATTACATACTAGCTTCTGCCCGCGGCTTCGCCCGCGTGAATTTCTGTTCTTCACAAATCCCGAGGGAATCGTGGATTTCCGGTTCCCGTATCCCTTTTCCAACCTTTATACCTATTTTCAAGGAATTTTGCTATAGTAATCTATCTATAGCTGCAGCTGTAGATTTCTATTGCAAATTTCTATTTTTTCAAAACTCCCGGGAACTGGATTTTTCAGGAGTAGTGTGTGTTAAGTTAGGGCATAATCTATTCTATCTCCATTCTGAATTTCAGCCAAATCGGTTTAATAGTTGCGGCGTTAAAGAGTAACAAACATACACACATACACACATATACACATACATACACACAAACTTTCGCCTTCACAATATTAGTGTGATTATTATCTATCATACTTGTACCATGCCAGTGACATACAAGTATAAATTAAAAATTTAAAAAACCCTCGACATTCGCCATTTTGTGGTGGCGGCCATCTTGGATTTGCATAGTGCTATTCTACTAGTCAAGCCCTTTCATTTGATAGTTGATACCCATATTGAGGGCGTTGTGATAAAATATGTAATCCGCCATTTTGTAGCAGCGGCCATCTTGGTCCGATTTTTATTAAACATAGCTAACAACACTCTCGACTAATTTACCGTTCAAACAAAAATAAACGCATTCAAATCGGTCTACCCGTTTGAGCGCCACAGGGGAACAGACAGACAGACAGACACACACACACACACACACACACACACACACAGACACGTCAAACTTATAACACCCCGTCGTTTTTTCGTCGCAGGTTAAAAAAGGTCAATATCCTCATTATTAACCTACTAGCCGACCCCCGCGACTTCGTCCGCCTGGATATAGGTTTTATATAGGATCGGATTGGATCCCATAATCCTTTTTTGTACCTAAACTAAATGTAGCCTAAGTTACTCCTTATAACATCACCTATCTGCCATTGAAAGTTCCATTAAAATCGATCCAGCCGTTTCAGAGATTAGTTGGAACAAATAGACAGAACGACAAACATAAATTTAAGCGCACGCCAGTTTAAAATAAGCCGTACGTACAAAGATCCGGGTCCCAAGTTATTGGAACCCACTAAATGCCTGTCATTTCTGAACTAAAAAACCTATGACCTTGAAATATTTACGGGACAATATATAAAGTACTACCTTTCTAACAAAAAAAGAATGAGTGAAATCGAACAACGCGTTAATGAATTACAGCTAAATACACGTTTTAACTTTCATCCCCTCTCCCAAGGGAACCATGCTGAATTTCGGGATAAAAAGTATCCTATAACCTACCTCGGAGTATAAACTCAAATCGTACCAAGTTTCATTCGAATCCATTCAGTAGTTTCGGCGTGATGCGCGGCCAAGATACAGACAGACAGACAGACAGACAGACAGACAGACAGACAGACAGACAGACAGACAGACAGACAGACAGACAGACAGACAAAAATGAAAAAAATTGCAGTTTTGGTTTCAGTATCGATTATAGAGTGCCCTCCATTAAAAATTTTCAAAATATCTTCAATGTACAGAATTGGATCTGTTACAGTTTTATTATATTATAGATTACCGACCTTAGGGCACGGATCTCCTCTCAGAGTGAGAAGAAGTTTAGGTCGTAGTCCACGCTGGCTAAATGCGGATTGGTCGACTTAACAATCCTTTGAGAACATTATAGAGAATTCTTTGGCACGCAGATTTCCTCACGAGGTTTTCTTTCATCGTTAAAACAAGTGATAGGTGGGTAATTTAAACGCAAATTACCTATTCGTAACTCCAAAAAGTTGAGTTACGTTCTGGGGATCGAAATCTTTCCCACCGAAAGGAAGGCTGACGTCTTGACCACTAGCCTATCAACGCCTTTGTGATAAGTATAAATTAAAAATTTAAAAAACCCCCGACATTCGCCATTTTGTAGCTGCGGCCATCTTGGATCGATTTTCATCAAACATAGCTAACAACACTCTCGACTAATTTACCGTTCAAACAAAAAAACCGCATTCAAATCGGTCCACTCGTTTGAGCGTCACAGGGAAACAGACAGACACACACACACACACACACACACACACACACACACACAGACACGTGAAACTTATAACACCCCGTCGTTTTGCGTCGGGGGTTAAAAAGTACACTTTAACATAATTTGTGGTAATGTGTACCTACATTTACATAATGCTATACTAAAGTGCACTCACGATTCAAATCGTAAACTTTAATACAGCGATTCGGGTTTTCTTTTGCAGAATTCTGCATCATTACCGCTGTTAACATGCATGCATGCAGACAATGGCTTGTGCAGATGTTTCTGAGCGCCCGGTTACCTAAGTTGGTTGTCACATCGATGCCGTTTAGGTCGTTTTCCTTTATCTTTTGCCACTATACGATACTATTGTAATATCTATTTCCACACCCACGGAATTCTAAATCTAAATCGTAAGCATGCCGAGTTGCATGCTTGAGCTTTTTCTTAAGTTAACGTGCGCAAATCTTTTCTAATATAAAAATGCGAAAGCTTAATTTGAAACTGAAAAATATTTGTAGAAACTTGAAATGTTGGAAGCAAGTTTTGATACCTACCTATTGTATAGTAAGTATAACTAGTAGTACTACTTAGTAAGTACTTTTATAATGCAGGCACTTATCATTCAATGTTCATTGGAAATTCCACCCTTAAAGGGATTAAATAGGTGATGAAAGTCGGCATGGTTCGAGTTATATCCATGAAAATCAGTATTTAGGCTATCGGTGAAAAATGAAGAAATATTTGTGTTCCAAGATTTTTGCAAATAGGTACTATCTCCAAGTGGGTTGAATAAGAGATAATTTTTTTTATGAAGATCCGTAATTTTTCAAGTTAGTTATTATATTCATAAAAATTTATATTTGGGCTCTCGGCTAAAAATAAAGAATTAATATTGTGTTTCAGGATTTTTGAAATTTCGACCACTCTTTCGGTGGTTGAAATTCTAAATAAGATTGGATTGGTTAAGTGGGAGAGAGAGTAGTGGGTAGTTGGCCATATTTTACATAATAATTAATTATCAAAGAAATCAGAAATGTAAAAAAACCACAGCTACAAATACATAGGTAGTTTTAGAGCACGTCTATAATGCTATATTGACTTTGATCAAAAAATCAAATTTCGTTTGTGTGGGGCTCACTGGAGAGAAACCCTTCTTAATTAATTGCATAATTTTGAGCCAGCTGGAGAGAATACAAAATTATCTATTGCTGCACATTAAAAATGGATTGAGAACTTCCTTATTGTCTTACCAACCTTTGGTCCACAGATTGAATTAAATTTTAATATAGCCACTTTTATACTGGGCTAGACTTATTGTCTAGATCTAGACTGTAGAATTTAAAGTAGGCAGCCAGTTGAGCGGGGTACAATGCTAAAAACCGGCCACTCATTGTTCACCTATTTCTTTGTTCGTCCACGGCTTTTGTTTATGAGAAATTAAGCGAAAATTCCCTAACGATTAAAGCTATACCTTACTGAAAATGTGCATCTACTTACTGCAAGGTAGAGAGTACCTATGCGTATATTATGTAGCTACTAGCTTCTGCCCGCGGCTTCGCCCGCGTTAATTTCAGTTTTTCACAAATCCCGAGGGAATCGTGGATTTCAGGTTCCCGTTTCCGCTCCTTTTTCCAACCTTTAAACCTACTTTTAAAGAAGTTTGCTATAATAAGTGTATTGTCTCGCCTCTTTGGGTGTTTAGGGCTCACACTGTCGCACTGCACTACCACTCAGTTCCGCTGTCGGGCCACGACTCACTCCACCTCGACCTCTCACTACGCACGTGTGACGTAGTGACGTAACGACTCGTCTGATTGGTGCGCATGAAACACCAATCATCTTAGTCAATACACTACATCCCTTCCTTGTTTTATTTATTTTTTTATTTATTTATCTTCTATCCATTAATAAGCAGTAAGTCATAATGCAGTAGCTCGGAGGGTGCCGCGTTCTTGCTCACCCTCGCTTTCAATTAGATACTCCTTGCTAGCTTTTCCAACGAACCAAGGAACTGCGGATCTGCCAACACCGGAGCCAGATCGCGTAGTTCATATAAAGGAGCGCTCTCAGGAACCAGTTCGTTCGCGAACTACACAAGACCAATTATAATTGGAGGTCAGCCTACTACTCTTGATTAGGTACATTTCCACCAATATTCCTTCCTATTTCCAGGTTGCTATCTGTCTCTCACTCATCTCTATCACTTGCCCATTGTTTTGAATTCCATGTCTGATGCTGCTGAGATCCTGCCTCTTCCTCTTCTTCTTAAAAACAAGAACCATTGGTGATACCCATGGTGAGGGTTCATTCACTTCCTCAATAATATCCGTATCCTTCAGTTCCTTTAATGTTCCCTCTGTACGGTTGGGTGACTGGTTTTACTTAATTTTCTTTATTTTATTTGTTTGTGAATACAGTGTTATATAGGGTGTTATTACAATATAAGTACCTTGTATTCTACCACAGCGTGGTGTACAAATGAATCGTAGAATTAGTTATATATAAATTAGCATTTAAGTTAGTAATACATACGTGTCTATAGCGAATCCAAAATAACACCTTTACGTCATAAATATAATTTTACTTACACAGCACAGTCACTAAACGAAAAATAAAACAAGGATAAAATTACTTAATTAAAATTGAACGCCTATGTCAAATAACAATGCGGGTAGTAAGGAAAATGTCATGTTAATGCTAATTAGTTAGTGTCATTATAGCGTCAAGAAGGTTATAAGTATACTGTCATTCAGATTTATAGCGTCAAGAAGTATATATTCTATATACCCCTGGAGACTGCGCCTTAAACATTTCAATTTTTCTTTTTCCAATTTTAATCTCATGCTATACAAACTATAATTAGTAATTAAAATAATTAAAGTAACTATAAAGTTTTAGATAAGAGTTTATATAATACATTACATTATATAATTTCATTCAAATATCGTAAAATAGAAACATACTCATTACTAAATTGAACAAATAAAAAGTCATAATATAAAATGTTGACCATTATTCTTATAAAAGAAGTAAAAATTGATTATATATTTTTATAAGTGATTAGGTACCATTACTTTTAACAAATATTGTAATTCAAATACTCATTGACTGAATGGAATTGGACTCCTGATTCGAGGCCTCCTGATTAGAAACTCCTGATTTGGAGTCCAATTTTAAGCACGCTTAATTGAATCGCATAATAAATGCTTTGCCTAATAAATTGTCTGCAATCTCTGATGACTTACACTAGTATAGTTTATACTTAAAACAGACCGGACAAAGTCCTATGTTCAGTCGATAAATTCTTTATCTACTTCTACTTTCTTTACGTTCAAAGCCATTAGTTTATGGGATGAACTTCCTTCGCAATTATATTATGCTAAAAGTCTGAGTAAATTTAAGACTACGAGAAATAAAAATTACTAACTGTTAAAATCAGCAGTTCCTTTAACAATTTTAGATTTTAAGTTTAATTGAATAGTATTTACTATAAGAATTATAGTCAGAATTATTGTAATTCCAATCAAATCAAATCAAATAAACTTTATTCAGATTTGATACACTGTACGCTTTTGAACGTTAATTTAGGAACAGGCCATGGTGATAATTACTTACGGAAACTTTAAAACTAAACTACGAGGGTTTCAAACGCGCCCTGGTCTGAGAAGAGCCCACACAAACTCAGCCGGGATTATATATATTTTTTAGAACAATCTGTGTCCATGGGTTTTTGTCATTAAAAATCTTATAAGCTATAGTAAGATTTTTCAATTAATTTGCGTTTAATGAAACCCTTGAACTTATTGAGAGATATATCCAAAATGTTCTCTGGCAACATATTATAAAAAGTACAGAATTACCAACAAATGATTTTCCAACTTTTCGCAGCCTAGTAGTGGGCAACACAAGTTTATCTTTATTTCTAAGATTAATGCTATGACAGTCACTTTTCCCTTAAATTTGTTGATATTTTTGTGCACATATATAAAATTTTCAAAAATATATTGGTTATAAACAGTCATAATTTTAACTTCCTTGAACTTATCTCTCAGTGACTCTCTGGGACCCATATTATATATGGCACGAACAGCCCTCTTCTACAGCACGAAAATGGAATTAATATCAGCAGCATTACCCCATAATAGTATGCCATATGTACTATGAAAATAACTAAAACAAACAATACATACTGTGAAAATAACTAAAATAAACTAACCTCGCCGTTTCAATGTCAGTCAATTGGCGAGTCTTTTTAAACCGAGTGAAGATGAACTCAGGGCCATATTGTTGCCAAGAACCTACAGCTAAAGGCTGAACTGGCCAACCTAAACAGCGCTCACGCTGTGGTGCCAGCGCCTGGTAGCATTGAAACTCATGGAGACGCATTGGGAAGAATCTCTATGCTGGAGCATGAACTGAGCAGATCTCAAAACCATTCATGACTTTCAGTCACAAATAAAATTATGAAATATAATAAACAATACATAAAACAACAATTCTTACAACGAGCCGCTCCAATGCGGGTTGGTGCGCTTCTCAACAAGTATTGTCACATGATAGTGATAATAACCGGGACCGACCGCTTAACATGCTCTCCGAGGCACAGGGGCACAACACCCCCAGCCTCCAACTCAAGGCGGCATTGAGACAGAAAAACCCAATGCCCATCAATCATTTGCCCAACCAGGGAATCGAACCCGGAACCCCGCGATTCGCGTTCGAACATGCTAACCACTAGATCCACGAGGCAGTAATTATCCTTCGTGGCTCCCTACTGCTTACTCATTGCGTGACCTTTAAGTGAACCCTTACCACAACTATGATTAGTCTTTTGAAACTGTTATTTCAAAAATTTTATAATTGAACTATCAGTCAGCTTTTCTCTTACTCGATAAATCAAACTAAAATCTGATTCGTTTAATCTATACTTTAAAACCTTAATGATTAACTATCAGTTCTCTCAACATCACATCAGCTCATATCAAATCTGTTCTAAAAATACTTAAGGTTCAAATTACTTTTACAGTTACATTTTCCAAACTAAACGAATCTAATCTTGGTTTTGAATGCCGTGTCTATAACTATTTTAAATATTTGTCAATCAAATGTTCCTACAAAATGCAATCCAACTACACTTCTTTAGCTTTAATCGTGTAAGCATTCATCATCCTGATAAACCCTTTCACAATCTAAAACTTCTTCACGGCTTTTCACAGCCGGTGAATTTGAACTTGATCACTTCCCAACATCAATGAAGATGTCAGGATATCATGTAGGTAATATTCTAACGAAATCAAACTATTATTTAAAAATCTATATTTATCACCCGCAAAACTCAGTTAAATCGAAACAGAAATTAGTTTAACCAAAATGTCGCTTCATATTTCTTTCCTAATTAGTTAATTACACTCAGCAGCCCAATATGGCAATACTCACTCGATTAATGTGTCAGTTCCATCTCAGCTATATCAATTGTGAAATGAAATTTAATAATCTTTAACCATTTCTAAACATTTATATCAACTTTCGACAAGAAGCTCGGTCGAACCGTATTTAAATATAGGATAATAAATACAACATCTAAAACAAAATTTAAAATGTCAGTAGGTCGGTACAATGTCTTTAAACGAGCTGTAATAGGCTAGTCGATATTGTGTACAGGTTATGGATTTATGATGAAATTATAAATTGTACACCGACCGAGGTTGATTCACCGTTACAGTCGAACTTTTCAATGAAAGGAATGACACATTTTTTTTTCTTTATTTTGGGCGGCCTGGGACAATCAATTTAATGAGTTAGATAACTGTTATCTGTCGTCTTGTGGTAATCAATTAAATGATTCAGGTGAATACCTGCCGTTCTGTGATAATCAATTTAATGATTCAGATAATATTATCCGTCGTACGGTAATCAATTTAATGATTCAGATAGTATTATCTACTGCTCTGTTTTTAATACATACGCAAAGAACATGTCCAACTTAATCCAATTTAATAGAGGCAAGTTGCCACACGAAGAATTTCCAATTTAATGGAGGCAAGTTGCCACACACAGAACATGTCGTCCAATTTAATCCAATTTAATGGAGGCAAGTTGCCACACGAAGATTTCCCAATTTAATGGAGGTATCTTTGTACCAAGTATTCCCAATTTAATGGAGGTATCTTTGTACCAAGTATTCCCAATTTAATGGAGGTATCTTTGTACCAAGTATTCCCAATTTAATGGAGGTATCTTTGTACCAAATATTCCCAATTTAATGGAGGTATCGTGTACCAACAATTCTAATTTAATACAAAGTTACCCTAACTTTGTACCAAATTTACCGCTTTATTTATTTTTCCATGTAGGTTGCAGGTACCCGCAACTCTTATGATAACAACACTACATCTTTCTTTCACAATTAAAACCTCAATCCGATGGATTGTGTTATTATCTGAGTGCAAACAAAACCCCAAACTAGTGACACTCCGACGTTCCTCCGACGTCACAACCTGATATGTCTATTAACATGACTTATTAATATCAACACGATCTAGATAGTGACTTCGTCTTCTTTGACGGTTGATCTGTTAAGAGCTGCTATGCCCATACTACAATTGTCTTTGATTAAACATGGAGTGTTTAATCAAAAGATAAGCTTAAATATCTCTCTCTTTATCAAAAGGTGGTGCACATCAACAACATTTTATTGTGTGTAGGTACTATAATGTTCTGTGAGCATGTAATTTAAACTGCGGTTTTTTAGCAGACCCGCGTGTTGTAATCACGTGTGGTAATTACTCAAAAAATGGTAAATATAATGAAACAAAAACTCACCGAAATCCAGTATTATGTTAGCCACTTTTTATTCCTTCTTCCCTTCCCTTTTTCTTATTTATTTATTTATTTTTGTTTTTTCCTCGTCGCCACATGTATTGTCTCGCCTCTTTGGGTGTTTAGGGCTCACACTGTCGCACTGCACTACCACTCAGTTCCGCTGTCGGGCCACGACTCACTCCACCTCGACCTCTCACTACGCACGTGTGACGTAGTGACGTAACGACTCGTCTGATTGGTGCGCATGAAACACCAATCATCTTAGTCAATACACTACAATAAGTAATCTACCTATAGCTGTAACTATATATTTCGGTTTTTTACAAAATCCTGTGGAAACTGTGGATTTTCCAGGGTAAAAAGTAGTTATGTGTTAAGTCAGGGCATAGTCTATCTCCATTCAAAATTTCAGCCAAGTCCGTTCGGTAGTTGCGGCGTTAACGAGTAACAAACGTACACACACACACAAACGCCTTTATAATATTAGTGTGATTGTCTTTTTATTAGGTAGCAGTACTTTAGTAGTTGTCCGCATCTTCATTCCTTAAATATCTCGTAAGAATTTTTTGATTTTCCGGCATTAAAATTGTTCAATATAGTATTGTGTATATGAAATAGTATTGCAGTATGTGAAAGTCCCGCCAAAATCAGTTCAGTCATTTCGGTGGTCGACTCAAATAAACAGACATGAATAGGTACAGGTCTAAAATTTCAAGATGTCTGGTAAAAAAATACTAGACCGAGGCGCGTTGGAATCTGCGTAGCTTTAATCCTAAGTTGTTGCAAATAATAATAATTATTAAATATACTCATACATTTTTGTAAAATTGATTGACATTCAAAAAGAGTACAAATATACCAATTTCTAAATCGGAATCTAAATAACGTAGCGAACAAAAAGAGACTAAAATAGTCACCTAAACATAACCTAATTAGTGAAATAGCAAAAGTACTGAGGGACGGGATTTATAATTGGATCAGTGAAGTATTTGGACACTTTGGCCGCAGAATACTAACTAATATTTTACACTGTGGGGACGGAAGTGTATTTATAGCGGGGAATTGAGAGCAGAGTGCTTAGTCTAAGATCGGAGCACTCGAAAACGAACTCGAAAACTATTGATCGATTTCAGAGTAAAATAGACCTAAAATGGCTTGTGTTAAGGTTTGAGTTCGCCAATACATTCAGCATTCGAACACAACGAGCGCCCCAAGCAGAAATGTTGTAAAATACATATTCGAACTATGGAATTACGACTTTAAAATACGAGTATTTGAGTTCATTTTGCTCTGAATTCACTTGTGATTCGATCAATAGTTTTCGAGTTCGTTTTCGAGTGCTCCGATCTTAGACTAAGCACACAGGCGCCGCGAGTTATTGTTCCGCGATCATTGAATACTACTAGAAAAATATTTGATTTCTTTATAAACTACTAGCTTCTGCCCGCGGCTTCGCCCGCGTGAATTTCAATTTTTCACAAATCTCGAGGGAAACGTGGATTTCCGGTTCTCGTTCCCGCTCGCTTTTCCAACCTTTATACCTACCTTCAAGGAAGTTTGCTATAGTACCTAATCTACCTATAGCTGTAGCTATAGATTTCGGATTTTTTAAAATCCCGTGGGAACTGTGCATTTTTCAGGATAAAAAGTAGCCTGTGTGTTGCCAATGCATGGAACACAGCAAGTTAATACAATAATGTGTTATGTGAGCGTGATTTACCTAAGAACAGTCAGCGCCCTCTATGGCGTTTTTGGAGGTCTATATCTATTTTAGTCCCGCAGGAATACTTTTCCGGGATAAAAAGTACCCTATGTGTTCAGTCAGGGCATAAGCGGTTCAGTAGTTGCGGCGTTAAAGAGTAACAAACATACACATACGCACAAACACACACACACACACAAACTTTCACCTTTATAATATTAGAGTGATTATTGGCAGATTTTCGTCGTTATGTAGGGGAGACTGGGTACGGTTGAAACATTTTAGCGTTAATCGTCCATTTCATCGGGAATAGTTAACCGAGCGTTGAAGGAAATATATTAAATAAAAGACCACATATTTGTCTACGAATGGGCAATGTTATTTGAGATCACTGTATTGTATTTTATGTGTAAAATCAGATCTAAAAAAAATGGAAACTGTTTCAACCGTCCCCATGCCAGGGTCGGTTGAAACAGTGCCTGGGGTGAATTGAAACACATGCAAATAATACAAAATATAATAAATGAACATATTTTATTCATCGTCTAATAACATTTTACGACTTTCTAGTTATATATCCTTTAGTTCAGCATAGTTTAGTTAGACATCCTTTTTAGTTAGGCAAAAATATATGTCTACACATTTAATTAAATATTTAGATTGTTCACGCTCTTGTTCCTGGTTAAACACTCGATTATGAGCCTTATATCACATTTCTTGATTTTCATTGCCACCAGTCACATCTCGTTTACGTACATTGTATACCTCAACAGGGAACAGTAGTTCAGTCCATTCTTTTCTGTCGCTGTTCTTAACGAAGATCCGGCTTTTACACCTTCTTATGCTTATTTGTACATCGATAAATCAGCTTGACGTCTCGTAGTCTCCCTTTGGCGTACCCTTGGCATCTTAGAAATAAGAAAATTAAATAAATAAAGTGTTTCAACCGTACCCACAAAAAATGTTTCAACTGTCCCCAACCCCCCTTCTAGGTATAAAATTGTTGACAGTAAGAATGATAATAAGTTTGAATAAACACTAATCATACAACCATATTCTACAAACTTCATTAAAAACGATAAAAAAAACTCTCATTACTCTAACTTTAATAAATCCATTATAATTGCAAAAATGTACGGACAAAAAATACTTACTTTTACGTCAAAAAACACAATGGGGCCTCCTATCTAGAAGTAAAGCGCGCGAAGGGCGACGCAACACCAAAATTCGTGTTTGGACTTGTCGTCCGCTTCGTTCTTCCCTTGTAACCATCAACCTCACCACACACGGTGTCGAGATATTCGCTTTGTTTCAACCGTCCACCGTTTCAACCGTACCCAGTCTACCCTACCTACCTAACAGCTTATTGATAAACTAGATGATGCCCACGGCTTCGCCCGTGTGTATTTAGGTTTGTAAAAATCTCGTGGGAACTTTGATTTTCCAGAACAAAAAGTAGCCTATCTGTAGTAAGTAGTAACCCGTCCACAAAACGGAAAAATTCCGTGGGATCCTTACGATTTCGGAATGCAATTCCTTACATCATCAGGGTTGAGGAGTTGGACATGTACCTACTCGAGGTCATTCAACAATAAAGTCTTTAATTGGTATCCCCAATATCAATTTAAATAACCGACAGTGCCTAAATCCCATTAGTTTTGGGGATCAGATCCCCTACAGCATCAGGATTGAGGAGTTGGAATCCAAATTTTTTGTAGGACAGTGTCGCAATGATTTTCTATCGATTAAAAAAAAAATTACGCAAATCGGTTCAGAAATCTCGGAGATATCGGTGTACATAGGTAGAAAAACACAACTCCTCCTTTTTTGAAAGTCGGTTAAAAAAGTAGCCTATGTTACTCCCTGGTTAATTCTCTACTTGTATGTGAAAGTCCCGTCAAAATCGGTTCAGCTGTTCCAAAGATTAGCCCGTTCAAACAGACAGACAGACAGACAGACAGACAGACAGACAGACAGACAGACAAAAATTTTAAAAACGTATGATTCGGTTATAGTATCGTTCAAATAACCATATGAGCTTAATATGAGGTAGTTATTTCGATATTACAGACAGACACTTCAATTTTATTTATTAGTATAGATGGGTTGTAATTAACAAAGTTTTGAACTACCTTGAAAGTGTAAACTTGTATAAATCTGGAACGTTGAAGATTAGGAATTTATCTGGTCTGTTTTTGTTATTTCAGTAAATATCTACAGCTTGTAAACTATTGATATTTATTAGTTTAGGTACTAAGTTGATGATCGCTGAACTTTGAAATGATCCTGCAAACTAGATGTCCTGAATTCGATACTCGATTGAGTCAAATTGAAAGAGAACATTTCCAAAATTTTGTCCATTCGCTTAAGTCTTAAGGAAATCTTAAGTACCTATGTTTAACTAAGCTAAGTAAGTAGTTTAGAATTTTCAGCCTATCCGCTCGCGCCTGGTAGGATGTGCCAAAGAGATTTTCCACATAAATCCTACTAATATTATAAATGTGAAAGTGTGGATGTTTGGATGTTTGGATGTTTAGATGTTTGGATGTTTGGATGTTTGTTACTCAATCACGCCGCAACTACTAAACCGATTTGGCTAAAATTTTAAATAGAGATAGATTATGCCCTGACTTAAAACATATAGGCTACCTACTTTTTATCCCGGAAAAATGCACAGTTCCCACGGGATTTTGAAAAACCCGAAATCTATAGCTACAGCTATAGGTAGATTACTATAGCGAACTTCTTTGATAGTAGGTATAAAGGTTGGAAAAGGGAGCGGGAACGGGAACTCTGGTTCCCGTTCCCGCTCTGTACGTACTTTTGTGGAATGCTTTGCGGAGATTCATCTATGTCCATTTGTGGACATCTATCGGTTGTGACGACCACGCTAACCTAATGTTGTGTTATGATATTCTAGACATTATCCGATGTTTAAGATTTTGTCAATATTGTAAACAAGTATGAATTAAAAATTTAATAAAACCCTCGACATTTTCCATTTTGTGGTGGCGGCCATCTTGTATTCGCATAGTGCTATTCTACTAGTCAAGCCCTTTCATTTGATACCCATATTGAGAGTTGTGAAAAAATACATAAATCCGCCATTTGGTGGCGGCGGCCATCTTGGACCGATTTTCATCAGACAAAGCTAAGAACACTCCCGACTAATTCAACTTTCAAACAAAAAAACCGCATTCAAATCGGTTCACCCGTTTGAGCGCTATGGAGGAACAGACACACACACACACACACGTCAAACTTATAACACCCCGTCGTTTTTGCGGCGGGGGTTAAAAATCCGTGCCACTCTTTTCCTAAACAGGCAATCTAAGTTTCCGAACGGTCCATTAGACGCGGGGGAAAATAAATATTCACCAAGTTTGTGAACGATATTATTTTCACACCTATTTGAAGGGACTACCTACCCTACGCTACAAAAAATATTTTTGTTAAAATAAATTCTACCTCCATTACCTACTTACCTACATAGCAAATTATTGTTGATTTTTTTTGTAAATAAAGAATATTAATTAAGTTGAACTAGGTACCTACGTTGAACAGAAGTATAGATTTCAAGCATCAATAATAAAATCATTAAAGCTTCTTCAACTAACGTGAACTTATTATGTAAGAAACTTTAACCTTTAAGTACCGACGTGTGGTCTGACAGACACCTCGAGAGGTCGAAAAGTCTGATTACCTATGTTAGCGAAAAACTATCCTACTGTGCTTCTCTCTACCCCTCGGGAACTCGCCCAGAAGCGTTCCTGCACAGTGGCAGCGTCGGCGCGTACGATTTCGGTAAGTTTTGATTTTTATAAGATCACGAGTGGTCTGTCAGACCACTCGTCGGTACTTATGTAACTTTTTTTGGATGCGACTTTTTTCAGATTATATTGTTTTCTCTTTTATTTTCAGTCAGTTATAACAATGGATTAGCCAGGTTCTTCAGGCATGAAATGGTCAGCCATAAATAAAAATAAAAGTGTAGTGTAGGTGAGAAAAGATATCATACACTGCTTCAATATAAAGACCACCAAGAACATTTAGTGGAATAGCTAAATGAGAGTTCAGAGTCCGAATCTAAGGATATCTACCCAAATTTTACTGCTGGAGAGTGACCATAATTCAGCACCTGAACAGACTGTGATACTTGTATGAAACACGTGTGCCTACAATGCAGTAAGCCTATGCAAAGACTGTTTGTAAACTTTGATAGTTCCTGCAATTTGATACCCTGTGATTTTTGAGAAAACGGTTGGTTATTAAGGTTTTTTATTTTTTTAGTATTTATGTAGCTATTAATCTTTAAGAAAAAATTGTGTTTAAGAAAAAATAATAGTATTACTGATACATATGAATTATTAAGATAAAAGTTATTTTTTTCAAACGAAGAATCTATGAATGCTATATTAACGCTTATAATCAGTAATAAATGTGAAAACTTCTACATTTTGTTTTACTTATACAATAAGTAGATATTTAACAATACATAGAAACATTTTTTTTAGAAGAATAATAAGAAACACAAAAGTTTTCGATTGGAAAACTATGGTGGTCTGGCAGACCTCACGTCGGTACTTATGTGACTAAAATAGTACGTCGGTACTTAAAGGTTAATGAATTTTATTTTTTCGTCGTCAATATTATAGCTAATTTAAAACAAGAATAAGTGTAGTAGTGCGCCATCTATAACAATCAACGTAAAAACGCTTCAAGAAATTCAGGAAACAACCCACCGTTGAAGACTTTTGTACTAGTTACGCGTAATTTACAAAGATGGCGCTTTTATTAAAAAAAATATTTTTACTGAAGCTGAATTATATCATACTTGTAAAATAAAAATAAATGATATAATTTTTTGAAGTTATTTTAATTCACTTTTTGCTTAAAAAAAATCACAAAAACTGTATGTATTAAAAAATTCGCAAGTCCAGTTTCCTAATGCTTTTCATAGATGTCGCTACTGTAACAAAAAGATCTACTGATCTAGATTTCAAAAAATTAAAATAATAGTTTATAATATATTATTTTGTTTTCGGTGCCATAAAATAGTAATATTTTGGTACCCATTTAACCCTTAATTTGGCAAAAAAAAATATATGTTTAATTTGTAAATTTTATTACTTTTTTGTATTAATAGGTCCCGTAGGATGCGTGAAAAATTATTTTAAAAAATCTAGATTTTCAAATTTTCGAGAAAATGGATGTCCCCTGTAGTGAACATTGCCAATTACGTAAGAATTAACCTTTAAATTTACGTGTTCGCTGTAGGGGACATTGCCAAATGAGAGGAACAATAAAAAAGTCAAAATATTTATAAAAAGTAAGAAATTTATTATAACTTAAAATATGTTTCCATGAAAACTTAATATTTATTATGACAAAAGAAAATTATTTGGTATGAAAAAAAAAACAGTTTCTAGGCTGACTGCCTGTTACAAAACACAATCTTATATTGCATTTTATGCAATACACTACGGTTTTTTTTTTGGCAATATCTTCTGATTGATATTCGATGATTGTTCTGTAACGAAATGATGCTTTTTTCCAGTTATATGCCAGTTCAAACTTTGTTAACTTCTTTCTTTTTTTTGATGGTGGTAAAATTGGACGTGAAGATCTTGTATTTTGTCTAGTAGCTGGTGTTGCTGGTGTTGCTGGTGTGGATGGAAGCGAAGGAATAGCAGATAAAGTTGATGGCACATTCTCGTAGTTGGACTCTCGAATTTCTTGCAGAATCGGAGTGAGTGGTACTGTATCTAAATTGGTCGTATTTCCAATTTCTTGAGAATGAAAATGTGACAACGTCAAATCGATGAACGCCGGCTACATGCACGATAAAGCATGACTCATTGTCACGTACCGCAGAACGTAGCGCGTAGCACGTAGCACTTAGCGCGGAACGTAGCACGTAGCGCGGAACTAAGCGTTCGGCTTGTGACGCATCTATCTCTCAAGAAAACAGTTCTTATGACAATATTATCACGTAAAATATTCTAAGATGTATTATTCTCTCTTTTACATAGATGTCGTGTTTTTTTTTATCAGAGCACAAATCCAAGAAGTTTCCAGTGCTGGTGTTCATCCACGGCGACTCGTTCGAGTGGAGTTCCGGCAACCCGTACGATGGCAGGATTCTGTCTTCCTATGGAAACGTCATGGTGGTGACCGTCAACTTTAGGCTTGGCGTGCTGGGTGAGTGAAATTCTGGCAGTGGTACCCTAGTGGTACTATTTTTGGTTCGCATTGGTCAAAAATATGCGACGTGGTGGCTCATTCGCAAACAAGTTAGAAACAAGCAATCAAGTTGCAATCAAGTTGCAATCAAGTTGCAAACAAGTTGTAAACAAGTTGCAAACTAGTTGAAAAATAGTTGAAATCGTTTTATTATCAGTCAATTAAGTAATTGCAATGAATTGAATTGGTAGGTTATGAATATGGAGATTTGACTAAATATTATAGGTTATGTCGCCGTCGTTATCAACCGATAGACGTTCACTGCTAATAGGTCTTTTGTAGGGACTTTCACACGTTGCGGTCTTGTGCCGCTTGTATCCAGTGGCTCCCTGCGACTCTTCTAATTTCTTGGGTCCACCTAGTGGGGGTCTACCAGCACTGTTTTTCGGTGCGAGGTCGCCTTTCCAGCACCTTCAGGACCCTAACGTCTATCAGTTCTTCAAACTATGTGCTCCGCCCAATGTCACTTCAGTTTTGCTACCCGTAGAGCTATGTTGGTTCCTCCACGGATTTTTTCACGTATGGATTGATGACGTAGAGAAATTCCAAGCGTAGCTCTCTCCATCACTTATTGAGTGACTCTGAGATTTCTTACGACGCTCATAGGTTATGTATGTATACCATAATGCATATTATAATCATGTATCCTGTAAGTATACCAATTACATTACAATGATTTTGTATGTTTTTCCAGGTTTTATGAAACCCAGTCTCACCGAGCATGTCTATGGAAACAATGGCCTCCTCGACCAGTTGGCAGCGCTGCAGTGGATCAAGGACAATATAGAGGACCTGAACGGGGACCCGCACTCTGTGACGCTGATGGGCCACGGCACTGGAGCCGCGTGCGTCAACTTTCTAATGCTGTCCCCTATTTCCAATGGTAAGAGCTACAATAGTTTCCAAGCCCTTGAAAGGGTGTACACTGTACACGATGGTAGAACATGGTAGCATCGGTCTGCTAAACCAGTTGGCAACGCTTCGGAGGATCGAGGTCACATTGAGGGATTGAGCGGAGTGTCGCACTGTACGAGGCTGATGGAACATGGTAGCGGGGCCGTGCGTCAACTTTCTAAAGCAGCCCATTTCCAATAAACCCAAAAACTTTTAAACTTTAAGATCGTCTGGCAGAGGGTAGCTACTGTAATAAGTGTCTGGCAATGCATAACTTGAATTCTAAAGTTATTCTGAACAAAATATAAAACAATTAGAGCGAGGCCGCACTGCGAAAAATTATTCGCGCGGTTTATATTCTGCATTTTTATATATTTTTCTCGTGAATTTTAAATCGCATGTGCGTGCAGCTTTATACATTTCCATATGTCACAGAATTTTGCGAAAAAATTCGCGCGAATATATTTCGCAGTGCGGCCTAGCTCTTAGATTTTATAATTTTTTCACCTTTATTACTACATGTTATCTCCCAAAGTAACCATGATCCCAACTTTAGAGCGGGGCCGCTTTTTCGCATTGCGAATTTTATTTGCGCAAATAAAATTCGCAATGCGGCCTAGGCCTTATAGTCGGTGGTCATTCTTACCTGTGTACATACATAGTGGACACGTCATACACAGAGAAACTTTCAGCTTTTACAAAATAACGACGTCTGGCCGTCGTGGGCTCTTGAGCTATTAATTGTAGTGCGATAACTTAAATTTATTTCTCTATCAAAAATCATGAACAAGAAAACTTTTCGTAGACTGTTGTTGTTTTTCGAAGCCAAAAGGTTAATTTTTTAATTGGGTACAAACTCTAACTTCTGGTACAGCCTTTGTTGTTACGAAGAAAAGCTGCTAACGAGCAAAAACAATGTTTTGACTAATGGTGCTTTACAATCAAAAACAGAAAATTTTCGCTGGCCATCTGACCATTGAAACGCGAGTTATTAATCTAAGCGTAACGCAGACGACCGCTTTTGTCTGGGCCTGTTTTTATTCGGACAGCGGCCATATTTTGATAAAAGACGTAGCACTGTGAGTGGCATCTTAGTTGGCGCTTGTTCTTTCATATTACGAGTATACAATGTCCATAATTTATTTTCCAAAAATCAGATCGTTTAAGCGAGTCTATTCGTACTAAAGCTGTTTAAATTGTTGCATTGTACACGCCGACGACATGCTTTCGACGCCCGTTTACATCAAATTGATCTAGTTATAAATTTACAATGCGCCTGGTCGCACCGACGTGCATGCAACGTGCTTCGATTTGAAAGCAGCCTTTCACCGATATGTTTAAAGTATACTATAACATTCTATGTTTATTACAGGAAATGTTTGTTGAACGAATTTCATCCACGTAGGAGTTAGGATTATAGTGAACAAGTGTGTGCGCAAATACTGGTGATCTCGCTATTACCATAATGTCATAGTCCGCTTGTAAAGCAAACCGATACGACTGGATAAAGATCAAGCATTAACCATTAATACCGCCATTTTCTCGACTCCATATTACTACCGAGAATTTCTTGACAGAAAACTACCAGGTTTTCGGATATTTCTGATGGCTTTCGTTTTAGTTAATTAAAGTGGTATGTAATGTATTCTATTTTTGAGATCGATTGCCTTACCAAGATTATATTCGGCCGTCTGCGGGAGCTCTAAGGGCGTCTCACGTCCGCTGAACTCGGGATTGTAAGTCATTGTTTTACAAAGAATAACGAACTTTGTTTAATGAAGCGAAATATTGAGTTAATTATTTTTGGTTTTAATTAAAATACACGTCTAGACTCTGTGTTGACGTGTTTATAATACTCTTGTTTTTTATTACATTATAGCAATTTGTTGACTATTTTGTTGTTTTTTTCAGGAGTAAGTATCTAAGGGTAAGTAATACAAATTTAGTAGTCTGGAGTTGATAAGTATTTGGCGTTACATCCCCGTGCCCTTGAGAGCACGTCCACGGTCCAGCGCCTGATTTCTCTCCGGTCGTGTTGGTCTGAGAGAGTAAGGGACTAAAGAGTGCACTATTATATCTCCTGCGTAGTAGGCTAGTCTGTAACGAGAAGACGAGACGTGGCCACAATTCGGTCCAGAGAACAATATTATTCACTAGCTTCTGCCCGCAGCTTCGCACGCATCAATTTCGACGCTAGACTTACGAGGCAGTTACTACAACTAGTTATTCCGGCTATATACACACTATATCCACTCGCTGAGTGACCCTTACTCTTCTTATGAGACTCATAGTTAACGACCATAATATTTCGGATCCATTATGGGTCATGGTTACTACTCGATGGTTTCTCTTTTCAGGGTTATTCCACCGCGCGATTCTCATGTCGGGATCGGCGTTGTCAGACGCAGCGATGACCAGGGACCCAACACAGTACACGCTGCAAGTCGCTCAGAGCCTGGGCTGTAATCCGAGCTCCAAGAATATGATGATGTGCTTACAGAAGAAACCGTGAGTTCCTTTGTAATTGATATCGAAACAAAGAAACCAACTCTATTGATATGATCCCTAGTAGTAGATTGGTATACACAGGTTATTTCGTCACGTTCGTTCGTTCATTCGTTCGTTTGTTCATTGCTGGATCTGCAAGGAGTTTCATGCAGCGCATGACACTGCGGAAAAACTGTGTCCACCGGTGGATCTGACAGTTGGCGACGATGACGAATACAACGACCATGAATGGCCTATAAGTTATAACGCACGATTTGACCTTGCAGACCCAGTCATGTGTAAAAGGCTACCAAAAGCAGTTTTTCACTCTGAGGTTACTTAGTATTGGCTTTAGATCTGGTGGGCAATACTTGCGTTTCAAGGATGTCCCAAAAACGCAATCTTGCATCGTGCAATACATCCTCGGACGATTGGGCGTTACATAGAACGAAATGGCGAAAAATGTTAAACGACAATCGTAAAACATTTGGTGATGCGTTTAGAACACCTTGACGCAATGCGGCATCCAAGGATGACTAGGCCAAAACCTTCCTGTGTTCACACTTGTGTTACAAGATCTACATTACTGCGAGTCATGCAGCCGAACTTTTAAGAGCAAGTTTGGCTTCGCTAGTTACATCCGCGCACACTCCAAGCTATCCAATAAAGCCAAGATGTCATTGAGGTTGAGTGACACGTCATTGAGTGACATCTTCATCATATTTATTTAATATCTTCCAGGTTATCAGAAATAAAAAAAGTGCAGATCCTGGCGCGGCGGTTCGAGACGCCGCTCGGACCAGCGGTAGCGGGGTCCTTCATCCCGAGCGAACCGGCGAACACTATGGCATCTTTCCCGAACCTTCTAAGCAAGTAAGACTTATTATTTCTTCTCCTGAAGCCTCCCACTGATTTTTGCGTGATTGGCTTTTTGCGATATTGAAATATTGCGGTTTTTTTTTAAGTAAAAACTTTATAGGAGCACTGAGCACTTTTTGTGGGTATTGTATGAGACTAAGCCATCATGCTCGGTTAACTTCTCGACTGTCAGACGTTGCCAACTTCAGCAGCGTTTTTCGTGTCACCCTGTGTGCGCGTATCATAAAAATTCACTCGCATCATTTTTTCATAACGCTCTTAAAGAAGTAACTAAGTACAACTTCAATAATAATTTCAGGTATCAGCTGCTCAGCGGTGTAACGGAATTGGAGAGCTACCACGATTTCGGTGTAATAGAACTCGACCACGGTATTCTCGAGAATCAGAGAGACGAGTTCATCACGAAATTCGTTAAAATAGTTTTTGAAGGCGCTGAAGACGAAGCTCTGCATGAGATATTGAAGCAGTACGTATGATAAGAGAAACCTTTTTTTTATTCATCTACAAGTTAGCCCTTGACTGCGATCTCACCAAGTAAGTGACTATGCGGGTGCGGGATGCGATAGAAGCGGGCTAACCTGGAATAGGTACGGCAGAGGTATTTTACTAAACTCATACCTCTGATTGGATTCTACGCGGCATCGTACTGAAACGCTAAATTGCTTGGCGGTAGGGTCTTATCTAGCTACAGCTGAAGCCTGCCACTAGACCAGACGAGAGAATTTAGAACAAAGCACGAACAGTTATAGTAGTTTATGAAACGGTTGCATAATAGAGGTTATTAAAACACGAGTGTTAGTTTAAAAAACGAGCCGCAGGCGAGTTTTTTAATAGTATTACACGAGTGTTTTAATAACTAATTATGTAGAGTTTCATACACTACTTTATCTAAGCTCATCAATAGGTATCTTACGTATAAAAGAAAAGACTAAGAAATTAACAAAATTATTTATTATAATAAGTATTCATGTTTTGGATATTGCAATTTATAAATGTACTCAATTCTTCAGGGGAGAACGTTTTTGCATTTTTTCCCTTAAAGCCCTGCGATTTTCTTTTTAAAACAGCAATCAGTCTTGTGTATTTAATAATATCGATTTGGTTGTAGATACTCAATATACTTTTGAGCATTGAGTATTTAGCCCATAAGGACAAAGACTTAAATTTATTTGATAATTCTTGGAAATATGCTAGCATTACATTTTCTGAAAATGAAGTGGTTTTTTTCAAAATTTTCCAACTCATAAAATCTTGGTAACATTTATCGTAAATTTTCTTTGATTTTGCTGGCAAAAGATTATTTGTCATTCCCGATGCTATTTCCAGAATGTCTGGTGGAGTTAAATTCTCTTCAGTATCACTGCTAGACATTTTTCCGCGCAACAAAAATCACTTGCAAAATTTTGAGTTACAAAAACTGAATAGTAAATAAATAATAAATTAAAAATTTAAATAATAGGCGCCAAAATTCAATTGTCAATTTCGAATGTGCGGTGCGTGCAGTGCGTCTATGGTCAATTATGGTAGCACTACACTTTGTCCTCTGGCCGCATCTTGCTACCGCCACACTTTCGCAGTAGTAGTAATAGGGTAACTTTGATAGCGGGATAATCATTGTAAGTAACAAAATTAAACTAACTAACTATTGTAAACTAACTATTGTACCTATTTCTTTTAAAATGTTTCTTTTGTTTAATTTATGTTTTTTTGGTGTACAATAAAGTATTAAATAATAATAATAAACACCCGGCATGGCTCAAAAATACCAGAACCCAGTGCCTGTACTATAATGTAGAAAAAATTATTTTTTAACATTGTTTTGCAATAATTTCCTAACAAAGTAGTGTTATAATGAACTTTTTTAATTTTTTTTTTAAATATTATAGATGTATGTGAATAAAGTAGTCCAATATATGACACATTTTGATTTCATATTCGGAATTTTATGATATGAGAGTAGATAAAATATTTTACTTTGCTTATTGCTTACCTTTACTTATAAAGTTAAATATTTTACTTTTTACTGAAGTGGCAATGGGCTACGCTTATAGCTCGAAAACCAATATAATATTATATGTTGGGGTCCAAAGGTGCTCAAATGTCTCCCAACAAACCCTTTCTATAAATTTCCAAATTGAACCTGCCGGGAATCAAAACCCGGACATCCGTTCATAAGAATACAATCCTCATCAATACGCAAGGAAAATTTAGTAGCAAATATGGTATTCTGTTGTCAGATATTCTCCATCAAAGCTGGACCCTCAACGGTGGAATGTGGAAACCAACCGCGATGTGGTGTTGAACCTGTTCAGCGACGCCAGGACCCTGGCTCCGATGATCAAGTTCGCCAACTATCAGTCTAAAGCCAACAGACAGTCCTACTTCTACGTCTTTGCCCACAACTCTGTCAGCACTGATTATGCTCCAGTAAGTATAATGAGTATTACCCTCGTAACGCCAGGACCCTGGCTCCGATGATCAAGTTCGCCAACTACCAGTCTAAAGCCAACAGGCAGTCCTACTTCTACGTCTTTGCCCACAACTCTGTCAGCACTGATTATGCACCTGTAAGTATAATGAGTATTACCCTCGTATAAGATTGATAACGTAAGGGGTTTTTATCTTTTACTAGGTCAGTCAACTCATTGTCATCATGAAGCAATGGATGTCTGATGATGGATTTTAGGGACTTCCACACGCCGCGGTGTTGTGCCACTTGTAACCAGAGGCTCCTACGAGTTATCTGATGTCGTTAGTCCACCTAGTGGAGAATCTGCAAACAATGCGCTTTCCAGTACGTGATCGCCATTCCAGAACCTTGAGACCACAACGTCTATCAGTTGTTTGAACTCTTATATATCTAGTTAAAACCAAAGACATCTATACCAATATAATAAAGCGGAAGAGTTTATTTGTTTGAACGCGCTAATCTCAGGAACTACTGGACCGATTTGAAAAATTCTTTCACCGTTGGATATGTACGTGATCCTTGAGTGCTATAGGCTATATATTATGTACCACGGGCGAAGCCGGGGCGGACCGCTAGTATTAAATATGGTAGATCGGCGATCACCACTGTTTACTAAGAATTCACAATGTGCCAAAATAAACACTTACGTGTGATAGGAAATACCTTTTTTGCGATTTATTTCTAAACTTCTGTGTTTACAGTTCGAAGTAGCACAAAGTGGCACTTTCACGATTATTTTTGTACACTAAAATAAATAAATTGAGTCGAAATCTAGGTGCGTACTGCGTGTGATTTTGAAAACTTGTGTACAAGTATACGCAAGTTTTGCACGCGTTTTCCTCCCACAAGGCCATTCTATGCTTTATAATAATCTTTATTTCTATGGTTCAAACTACTAATATCTAGTTCGAAGTTAGTCAAGTATACCTACTTTGTTTATTACAGCTAAACAAAAGTGTGCATGGTGAAGAGATGCCCTACGTCCTGGGCATACCGTTAGGAGGGGCCAATACACACTTCCACTCAGAATACACTCAGCACGAGAAGCTACTCAGCGAAGTTATCATGAGGCTCTGGACTAATTTTGTGAAAAATGGGTATGTGTTTTAACAATCAGTAATTTCTTATTCCCATTTTAAATAAAACAAGCATAAAGTTCGTAAACTAAAACCCGACTACGCAAGCGATACCCGAAATCGCGGGGCAAGCAGCTAGTGGCGCCATCTGTTATGTCTATCCGAAACTAATAATTAATAATCTAGAAAGCCGCGCGAAGGTCACTTTTCGAGTTTTTCGTAAATAAGATGTAGCCTATGTCACCGGGACCATAACAACGAATCAATAGACACCTCATTCATCAAATTTGTAGTTTAGGCGTTACGGTGGTACACACAGAATGTCATACAAAAATCGGCCACATACATACATACATATATACATACATACATACACTGCTAAAATCATAACCCTTCCTTTTGGCTTTGCCGTAGTTGTGTAAAAAAAGAAACTGTTTGTCTTCCAATAATGACGCAATAGCTTCATATTGACATGTTTTTTTTGCATGGATAGTTGAAAACCTGAAGAGTAACATAATGCGTTGCTTTGTGCTTTTATACTAGGAAAATAAACACGAATGTTTCGAAATCTTAGTCCACATCGTTATCTTTACACACGTACTTTGTAATTGCACTAATTATGCAGTTATTGGTAGAGAAATCTACTATATAAAAATAAGTCGGGTTTTCCTTCCTGACGCTATAACTCCAGAACGCACGAACCGATTTCCACGGTTTTGCATTCGTTGGAAAAGTCTCGGGCTCCGTGAGGTTTATAGCAAAGAAAAACACGCGAACGAAGTCGCGGGGGTCAGCTAGTAGGATAACATAATTCTCTTGATGAATATGACTCATGTTAATTATAACAGCATTATATTCTTTAATTAAAAAATATAATTATATGCCACAAACAAAACATCCCGCACCACACTCGGAAGTAGAGCAGAAACGAACTAATCTTTGCACTGGATTTTTGTCATTCATATTTTCTTTTGCCTTTCAGTTCTCCCAACACTCAAAGCGTAAATGAATACTACACTCTTGACAAAAAACAATGGAACCAGTACAACGTTGAATGGCCCGAATACAATGTAGCTCACCAGCCGTATTTGAGGATAGGTAAATATAACCGGAGAGTTTTAATCATTCTTGACTCAACCATCTATATTTTGCAGCTTTTACTTACATACGTACAGTTACGGAAGATTGAAAACGATAATATAATGTATACCAAAATTGTAGCGTCTAACAATTAGTGTAAATTGAAAATTTAAATTGACCCTGACGAGAGTGTTGTTAGCTATGTTTGATGAAAATCGATCCAAGATGGCCGCCGCTACAAAATGGCGGATTACATATTTTTCACAACTCACTTAATATGGGTATTAAATGAAAGGGCTTGACTAGTAGAATAGCACTATGCAAATCCAAGATGGCCACCACCACAAATGGTGAATGTCGGGGGTTTTTTTAATTTTCAATTTATACTTGTCTAATAGAATAATGTTTCGATTTTTCAGATTTACCACCCGTTATAAACAGTTTATACAGATCGAATTACACGAATTTTTGGATTGAGACTTTACCAAATAAGATGAAGAGGTACATGGTTGACCCCTTGTTCGAGTTTACCCCAAAGCCAACTACAGCGAAACCTAGACCTGTTCATAGAACAATAGGTAATTGAAATTCTGTGCTTACATCTGAACCGAGACAGTCTCGGCAATTAGGCAGGGCCCTATACAATTTTGTTCTAAATTATCAATATCTTATATTTTAAAATATATCAAATAATAGTTCTGATTAAGCACATTATTGTCATATTCTGAACATCACGGTTGTGTGTGGATAGAAAAGAACCTGTTAATAAGAATAACTAACATCTTAATTTCTCTATTTTGCAGATCGCAATGACTTAGGGCATAGAACATACGTGCCTCAAGTATACAGCCCTTCTCACTATAGCCCAGCATCAACGTATGGACAGCTACGACCATATTCACCGCCAGAACCCAAACAAGACACCGATTCTATATATCGAGAAATACAGGCAATCAAAACACCGTCTAGACCCATACCTCCAAGTTTTATGGAGAAAGCTGATCGAGAAACACGTACAACTATCAAACCGATACTAAACATGCCTATTAAAACCTCTAGTGCTACCATAACTCTTGTTGTGTCTCTAGGAGTACTTTTTATAGCTGTTAATATAGGCATATGTGCAGTTTTGTATTACAAAAAAAGAAAATCCCAAAATAGATCAAGTACATTCGAAACTCCTCACCAACCGCGCGTTGAAATAGGAGAAGTTGATATGATTGGACAGAAGAGTTCTAAAGACGATAAAAGTGCACTAAAAACATTCAAGAATGGTTGTAGTGTTATTAAATCAATTAGTATCAATAAAATACGTACTAGTAATAGTAAGAAGGCTAAAAAGAAAGAGGAGTGTAAAACTCCTAAGTCTGATGATTCAGGTGGTTTTAGAGAGCGATTTCAATTGAGAAGACATTTGTCGACAAGCACTTTAGATGCACACACTAAAGTGAGAGATTGGATTGCCAATGAAGTAATGCATCGATGCTCGCCCAGTATATTGAGAAAATCTAACAGTGAATTAAATGAAAAGTCGTACATAGGTACCAAACCGTTTACTAGATCAGAGGAGCTGTTGTCTGATTCAAAAAAAGCAAAAAAAGGAACAATTAAAGTTGATAATTCAATATGTCCACAGAATCTTCTTGCAAAAAATTATAGTGGGAAGAACAAAACTTCTGAAAAAACCACATCAACTTCAGCCCTCGATTCTCATTCTTCATTAGTTAGTAACAAACAATCAACACTAGGCAAGCGCACTAATAAATCTAGTGACTCCTTAAAAAGTAAAGGTACGGATAGTATTAAATCAAAGAAAGTCTCTGTTGCAATTGATGCTACGCCAGCAGCACGAACTAATTCTATTTTAAATCAAGATCCCATAGAACTTTCAAAGTCTTTGGATAGAAAAGAATCAACACATTCCATAAGTGAAAACAAATTACAAAGATCCAAAACTGACGGGTTTATAAAGCCTGCTGATAGTTCTTCAATTAGACAAGAAGAAAATAAAATTTACACAAATGAGGTAACTTTATCATTAGGGAATAAGGCTCCATTAAAAATTACCCACAAACATTCCTCTTCTGATCCCGTAACAGACGTAAATTATGAGCTTTTACAAGAAAAATTAAGACGCGAAAATGAAGTAGTTAATATACTTCCTCCAGTCACATTTAGAAACGAAGTCAACGTAACTTCTCGAGATGATGAAATAAAAATACAGCCTTTATCTGCGGAAGAAGCTTTACTGACTATTAAAAGAAGAAACTATCCTAAAGTTCTTCCAGATTTACCAAAAGCGCAAAAGAGGTTGTCTCTTCAACCGACATCTTTACAAAGTTTTCGAGGTTACACTGGAGTTGGAAATCTTGAAAACCAAGTTGATAGATCAAAAGTTCCACCTCAACCGCCACCGCGCACTAGTACTTTAGATCGACGGCTTGCATATATAAATTCAAAACCTCTATCTTCTTTTGATGTTTCAAGTATTAAAAAGATTCCTGAAGCGAGCTCACTGAGCCGAAACTACGAAAACATAGACAAGTTAACACCTTATTCAGAAAATATAAAACTAACAAATAAATCTTTCGATTCTGTAAATACAACTGACAGATCTCATCCAGTTGTTACAATAGGTCAAAGAGAATATCCAAAAGTAATCATTGCTTCTAGTGATACCCCAAATACTTCAGAACCTACGATCATTATAAAGCCTTCACCAAGTCAAGGAGAAATACCCAGAAATGTTCCTAGAGTAAGACTGCCTGATGACTTTCACTCACATGCTTCTGGATCAGTCACTTCATTTTCATCATTTTATTCAGATGATGATATTGATGACGTAGCAGATGACACTTTTCTAGATGATTTAGCTGAAGACAAACTTATCCAAGAATTGGTTGGTGGAGTTGAATCTCCGACAAGTATGGATGTATTAGATTCAAAAGGACCAGAAACAGTTTTTGAGAAGAAAGTAGAGATTGTACCTGTCAAAATAAACCCAGCGCTAATTGGATCAAAAAGTAAAGATGATTATGTTTGCATTACAGATTTGCTTTTACCAGATATGAGTGGTACAGAACCTACTGCACAAATTAAACCCAACTTTGGTTTGAACAAGCTAAAAAATAGAAGTGAAAGTATAAACAGGCCTCCAGAGAAGGCGGTTAAAGTGAAAACAAAGCGACCAATGAAACCTGGCCTTCTAAATAGGGCTACAAAGAGTAGTAGTAGCAGTAGTATAAGTGCAAAGTGTAAAAGTGACTCTAGTAAATTAGAACATTCTAATTCAGGTTCATCAAATGATACTGAAACTAGTACTGGGACTGTTATTAATTTGAAGTGAGATAAGTCTGGTTTTATTCCAGAAATTTTTCAATGTATCGCATTTACAGTTAGTTTTTTTTTTGTTAGGCTAATTGTATATTATAATTAGCTAATCATAGTAATCGCTTAGGAATTTGTAATTGTATATTGGTTTATAATGAAATTGGATTCTGCGAGCTTTAAATTTTAGTTTTAGCCTAGTTAATAACCTATAAGTATAAATTAGGTAAAACACTCATGTAGTTTTAAATCCAACCAAAAATGTTCTTAGTTTAATACAAATGCATTTAGAAAATAAAATCTTTTACTTGCATTAATTTCTATTTCTTATTGGGATTTCCTCATATATCAAGATTCACATAATTTATTTTTCAAAATCGGTACACTGTACTTTTATTAAATGTCAATCAATTTTACAAGTAGGTATACGAAAGTGAGGAATGAGGTAAAATATTCGTAGTATGTTTATAATTATGTTCATTTGTATTACAGAAATCTACTCTGTCTTATTACAAGTTAAAGATGAAATGATTAAATTAATTTAGCCAAAAGTTTTCTCGCGAGACGAACATTTAGCAAAATTTGAGTTTAACGGTCTCACTTAACATCTCTAATCTCTGGAATTCTTTGGAGCGATGCGACTTTGTGTCATCATTAGACTTGACTCAGTGTGGCACAAGTGGCTAGGGTTTGATGTTTTCAAAAATTTAAAAATCACAATAATCAACATTTTTTCTAATTTAAATCAATAATTCCATTTATGTGTAAGGAAAAATATTTCCTGAAAGCTTCATTTTGAGGAAGATGAAATTGATGATTTTAACGTTTAATGCGTGATACAGACTTAGGTACTCGTATTTTAAATCAATTTCATTTCATGGGATGGAATTTATGGTGATTCAGATTTTGTGCAGCGGAATGACACCAAATAATTTTATGTAGAAATTACAAAGAGATACATACGTCTTCTTTATTTCTTCTCAATAAGCTCATTTTGTGAAGCCTCAAAAAAATTCTTGTACCTACATTTTTTTACGCTAACTCTCATCACATGTACCAGCCGTGTAGCTCCTTTATATAAAGCCTTGTCTCTGTAAAGGCCTTAAGTAGACTGCTTCGCCCCAAAACTTGTTCAATAAAGTAACCCTATAAGTTTGGAGGTCTAGAAAAGATATTGAATAATGGATTTATTTAATATACTAAGAATAATTGAGTGACATTCAAAATAAAATTAAATCTAACTGGGAATCAACACACGTATCTTCCATTTCTTGATGACAAAAGGTGAGGTATGAGGGGTTAAAGATTATACAACATACATTATAATAGACTAGGTTTGCCCGCGGTTTCGCCTGCGTGAATTTCGGTTATTTACAAATCCCGAGGGAATCTTGGACTTCCGGTTCCCCTTTTCCAACCTTTATCAACTTTCAAGGAAGTTTACTATAGTAATTTACCTATAGCTGTAGCTGTAGATTGCTATAGAAAATTTCGGTTTTGTGGAAATTGAGGATTTTTTTCAGGATATAAAGTAGTCTATGTGCTATTCCAGGTTATATACTATGTAAGTTTTAAATTTCAGCTAAATCGGTTGAGTAGTTTTTGCGTAAAATAGTAACAAAAATGCATACATCCGTACTTCCATACAATTTTTCGCGTTTATAATATTAGTAAGATATCCCAACATACATTATTACCCGACTACGGCAAAACCAAAACGAAGGGTTATAATTTTAGCAGTCTATGTTTGTATGTATGTATGTGGCCGATTTTAGTATGAGATTCTGTGTGTACCACCATAGCGCCTAAACTACTGGGTCGATTTTGATGAATGAGGTGTCAATTAATTCTTTGTTATGGTCCGGGTGACATACATTTTATATACGAAAAAAATCGAGAAGTTTATTATTATTTAGTTTTGGATAGACATAACAGATGGCGCCACTAGCTGCTTGCCCCGCGATTTCGGGTTTCGCTTGCGTAGTCGGGTTTTAGTTTAAGAACTTTGTATTTGTTTTATAATATAGAAATACGCTGGCCTGGCTTTATAGCCAAAATAGCGATTATTTATACAACGTGATAATGAAGCAATTTGACAATGGCTATTTTGACGCTGACTGCTAAGAAACGTGAGAGTGGAAGTACTCGGAACTAAATGTGAATGCTGTGATAGATTGTATTGGGAAATGTCAAATTTAGTTAGCAGTACGCTCGGTGGGGCGCTTTGAATAGGCACAAAGGAGAACTGCCATTTTATTTGTCCGGCGTACTGGTATTATCAATGAGAATTGGAGCAAAATATAAAATAGCTCTAAAACTTACTTACCCTCTCGCAATTTCATGATTATCAAGTTTCCAGCCGAGCGAGTGTATATTAAAACTTCTTTGCAATAAAATCCAGGTTGGATTTGCTCTATTTTTCGGAATGTCACGTACAATGGGCGATAGAGAATTTGTGTATTCAAATGCACAGCACAAAAATTTATTGTAATCGTGTCATATTTCCTACGAACAACAGCCGGGATGGCTCCCGTGTGGTTTGGTGGAATGATCCCGCTTCGAACTAAAGACACGAGTGCGATACGATATCAATCGTAATATCGAAATTTTGATCCAGAGTAAAATGAATTAATTTTTGCTCTACGCTTTTTCGTTGAAATATAGTATTAGTTGTGCAATCTTAAGTGATGTTTCGTGATATTGTTACTAACACAATGTATAAACATAACTAATTTGACAAGTCTAAAAGTAACGCTACCTTTTTACACAGGGAACATTATTGAGAAAAGTGATTACCAGAAACAAATGTATGAATTGATTTCAATCGGCTTTATATGCGAGTAGTGTGTTATTGGCTTAAGCCGATTCTGCATCAATAAATATGGGAAGACATCAAGAGTGCCTGTCTAATGAAAAGAAGCGGAATGGACCGTTATTGAGAGATGGCATGATATTACAAGTATCGCTTCATCTATCAATAATCTGATTAGACTATTAATAGACAAATCAGATTATAGAAAGACGTGCTTAAGCACGTATCCGCTCCGCTAAATTTTAAAGAACATGCACTCTTAACGTCGTTGTGTTTAGTGTTAGCACTTGACCTGTTGAAAAAAATGTGTGCAAAGTATACACGGCAGAAGTGAAACTTATATTCTAATTTTTCGGATGCTCCAAAATATTTTGTAAATATTATGTTAAACATTAAAACTTTGTTCATGTTTTAAAATAAAATTTGGAGCGTAGGTGGAGAGCGGTCGTCATGGAAACCGACTTGTATACTATCTCATTCTCTCGCAGGCTAAATCCTATTTGAATATGTCTCTTTTTGGTGTCGCTTTTTCGATTTATCAAATTTGTCATCAAATTACAACGGTGCTAAAGAAGTTTCACTTCAGAAATCTAAGGTAATCTAATAATAAAATCGTATGGTATAAACAGGTTGCAGCGATGGTTTTATATCCATATTTTCTTAAAATTTATCTGTTTAAGATATTGTACTAGGAGACCTCTGGCGCGGCTTTTCGAATAAACTCGCCATTTAAACACTCCGCTGAAGATATTTTTCAACAGTACAGTTTTCTTACAATTTTTGTGGCATTCACTTGCATGAAGGTATATTTGAAGAAAAACGAGGTGGTTACTTAGATCAAACAAAAATTGGTAAATTTATGATTAAAATATGTTCTTTTATTTTCAAATTAGTATTCGCTAGGCCTATATTTTTCATTTAGTCTATAGAAGAGGTAGTGATTAAAAGTACGATTACACACTTTCATTTCAGTATGGAATCTCAGCAACTGTGAAGTTATAGAGCTCTATCAACTGATTTTCATGTGGAGCTTAGTTGCGCAAAGCAGTCGCTATATGGCTTTGATTCTGACTATTAATATCAGAAAGGTATTGCTTGTAAACTTAAAACCACTTTTACTTGACACTTTTGTGCTACAAGTGATTCGAATTTCCGTTTTTCGAACGGAGGTTCGAACCTTGAGAAGGCATTCACGGTCAGTTCATCTTTTTTTTTTATACAACTACAAGTTAGCCCTTGACTGCAATCTCACCTGATGGTAAGTGATGATGCAGTCTAAGATGGAATCGGGCTTATTTGGAAGAGGTATGCATACCCCTGATCGGTTTCTACTCGGCATCGTACCGGAACGCTAAATCGCTTGGCGGCACGGCTTTGCCGGTAAGGTGGTAACCAGCCACGGCTAAGGCTCCCACCAGACCAGACCAGAGACAATTTAGAAATTATAAAATCTCAAATTGCCCCTGCCGGGAATCGAACCCAGGATCTCCCACTTATAAGATCACAGCGCTCATCACTGCGCCAGGGAGGTCGTCATCGTGGCGTGATACAGCCAAAATTTGATCGTGAGTGACAAGTCTCCAAAATTCTAAAGGCGCGGTAACGCACGGATTTCCGGTGGCAGTCATAATCCATAGTATCAAGCCATGTTACGTTATGACGTTTGTGCACGCTGCACTGCCCGTGAATGTGTGAAGCCACATGAATGCGTTAATTACGCTTGAAATATGAAGCCGTGAGTTGCTTAATTAACTTCAGACCATCATAGTCACGCCGAATGGCTTGATCGTGAACGCCCGGCATTCGCAGACTATTGCAATGATTTTAAAATCCTTGACCCGAGATACTAAATCTAATGGAAAAATTCCTACGGAATTCCGCGCGCAGAAGTTCTATGCGGTATTTGGAGGCATCTCGAATATTTTAATAATAAATAAGTATTACATTGCAGCGGATTTCCGTTCACGAAATTTTGGCTTTTATTTTTTAGATTGGACTTGACCATAAATAGCAGCAGCTCAGGCCGTATCTACTTGGAAAATGCATACAGTTATTGCGCCTGAACAATAAAAATGGACTATCGTAGGATTGACGGTAGAAGCTATGCTTCTTGCATGGACATACATTGTTCATTGATTTTAAATAATAATAAAAATCCTGCTTCCTGGATGTTTGTTACTCTATAACGTCGCAACTACTGAACCGATTTGGCTGAAATTTTGAATGGAGACAGAACTTACCTGACTTAAAATATAAGCTACTTTCAATCCTGGAAAAATCCACAGTTCCCGTGGGATTTTGAAAAACCCGAAATCTGTATCTACAGCTATAGGTAGATCACTATAGCAAACTACCTTGAAAGTATAAAGGTTGGAAAAAATCCACGATTCCCCCAAGATTAGTGAAAAACCGACATTCACGCGGGCAAAAGCTAGTATTGAATATATAAAAATCAATAATAATAATATTTTGTCGAAAACAAAATGTCGCTTTGCCTCGGCTCACCCTGCCCCCTCCACTTGTCCATCATCTCACCCTCTCTCACTCACCCTACCTGCACCCTACTCTGTGCGGGGCGGGGGATCTTACGGTGTCGTTTTTTCCAAGAGGTGCAGCCGCAAGGCCCGGTGAAAGAAGCATAGCTTCAAAATATATTCTTATTGCAATTATTTGTTCCCGCAATAAACCCCTGCTTTTAATTGTCACCCAAGTTTCGTTGACACAGCTTCATTTGAAAAGGAGGCCTGATTAAGCAAATATCAGATGTGGGAGGGAATATGTGAACGCGGTATAAATTGCATGCGGGAATAAAATATGTGACATGTGAGTTTGAGTACTATTTGAGTATGAATAATGAAACGAGTATTCCTGATATCAGGAGTGGGATTACTTTTGGTATGAAGGGAGAAAGGTGTTTTTTAACCCCCGACGCAAAAACGACGGGGTGTTATAAGTTTGACGTGTCTGTGCGTGTGTGTGTGTGTGTCTATCTGTTCCCCGTAGTGCTCAAACGGGTGAACCAAACTGAATGCGGTTTTTTTCATTTGAAAAGTGAATTAGTCGGGAGTGTTTTTAACCCCCGACGCAAAAACGACGGGGTGTTATAAGTTTGACGTGTCTGTGTGTGTGTGTGTGTGTGTGTGTGTGTGTGTGTGTGTGTGTGTGTGTGTGTGTGTGTGTGTGTGTGTGTGTGTGTGTGTGTGTGTGTGTGTGTGTGTGTGTGTGTGTGTGTGTGTGTGTGTGTGTGTGTGTGTGTGTGTGTGTGTGTGTGTGTGTGTGTGTGTGTGTGTGTGTGTGTGTGTGTGTGTGTGTGTGTGTGTGTGTGTGTGTGTGTGTGTGTGTGTGTGTGTGTGTGTGTGTGTGTGTGTGTGTGTGTGTGTGTGTGTGTGTGTGTGTGTGTGTGTGTGTGTGTGTGTGTGTGTGTGTGTGTGTGTGTGTGTGTGTGTGTGTGTGTGTGTGTGTGTGTGTGTGTGTGTGTGTGTGTGTGTGTGTGTGTGTGTGTGTGTGTGTGTGTGTGTGTGTGTGTGTGTGTGTGTGTGTGTGTGTGTGTGTGTGTGTGTGTGTGTGTGTGTGTGTGTGTGTGTGTGTGTGTGTGTGTGTGTGTGTGTGTGTGTGTGTGTGTGTGTGTGTGTGTGTGTGTGTGTGTGTGTGTGTGTGTGTGTGTGTGTGTGTGTGTGTGTGTGTGTGTGTGTGTGTGTGTGTGTGTGTGTGTGTGTGTGTGTGTGTGTGTGTGTGTGTGTGTGTGTGTGTGTGTGTGTGTGTGTGTGTGTGTGTGTGTGTGTGTGTGTGTGTGTGTGTGTGTGTGTGTGTGTGTGTGTGTGTGTGTGTGTGTGTGTGTGTGTGTGTGTGTGTGTGTGTGTGTGTGTGTGTGTGTGTGTGTGTGTGTGTGTGTGTGTGTGTGTGTGTGTGTGTGTGTGTGTGTGTGTGTGTGTGTGTGTGTGTGTGTGTGTGTGTGTGTGTGTGTGTGTGTGTGTGTGTGTGTGTGTGTGTGTGTGTGTGTGTGTGTGTGTGTGTGTGTGTGTGTGTGTGTGTGTGTGTGTGTGTGTGTGTGTGTGTGTGTGTGTGTGTGTGTGTGTGTGTGTGTGTGTGTGTGTGTGTGTGTGTGTGTGTGTGTGTGTGTGTGTGTGTGTGTGTGTGTGTGTGTGTGTGTGTGTGTGTGTGTGTGTGTGTGTGTGTGTGTGTGTGTGTGTGGCCGCCGCTACAAAATGGCGGATGATATATTTTTTCACAACTCCCTTGATATGGGTATCAAATGAAAGGGCTTGACTAGTAGAATAGCACTATTGCAAATTCAAGATGGCCGCCGCCACTAAATGGCGAATGTCGGGGGTTTTTTAAATTTTCAATTTACACTTGTTAGCTATGTTTATGGAAATCGGTCCTTCGGTTTATGGAATTCGGTCGGAAAGGGCTAGACTAGTAGAACAGCAATATGTAAATCCAAGATGGCCGCCATCAT
Organism: Melanargia galathea; assembly: GCA_920104075.1. NCBI lineage: Eukaryota > Metazoa > Arthropoda > Insecta > Lepidoptera > Nymphalidae > Melanargia > Melanargia galathea. The sequence continues at coordinate 24,124,064 of OV049863.1, read as the reverse complement.
AAAATGGCCAATGTCGGGTGTTTTAAATTTTTTAATTTATACTTGTTATTGGTCTATCGGTATTTGCAGTTTCATGGAAGCACAACAGGTGGCAGCTACATCCACAGTTTACACTGCAGATACCTATCCTATGGCTTTGACCCGTTACTACTATAATTGATGATATTATAATCTGAGAACGGAAATTGAATTCACGAAACTCAATGCAATTCACTTTATGCAGTACTAGCTTCTGCCCGCAGCTTCGCCCGCGTGAATTTCGGTTTTACACAAATCCCGAGGGAATCGTGGATTTCCGGTTCTCGTTCCCACTCCCTTTTCCAACCTTTATTCCTACGTTCAAGGATACATACTATAGTAATCTATTTATAGCTATAGATTTCGGTTTTTTCAAAATCCCGTGGGAACTATGGATTTTTCCACGATAAAAAGTAGCCTCTGTGTTAAGTCAGGGCATAATCTATCTCCATTCAAAAGGAGAATGCCCAAAAATCTATGGGCGTGTAACCCAGTCGTTTACAAACGTGTTGTATGCAGCATTTATTGCAGATTTATACCTGATAACCAAACACACCATTTTAATACCTCTAGGACTTGTAGTTTTAAATAAATCTAAGTTTAAGTTTGAAAATGATTCTAGGTTATGTGTAGTTTATAATTGTTAAAGTAGTAAGGAAAGCCGTGTATCTTTCCTGCCGATTTGAACTATTAATTGTTTGGCGCGCACTATACTTAACATACCTGTCCAACGATATCCAATACAAACACAATAAACCAAATTAATATTGGTCTCCGGTGTGCTACAATAAACATTCAAAATGTAAATAGAGTAGACGTCACTAGCGTCACACACAACTAAAACAATGACATGTCATATTGACATCTTGAAATAAGTTTCTTTACACATAATCAAAAAGGTTGTAGTTATATTATATTCCATTGCACAAAACGCAACGAAGTTAAAACAATATTATAAAAAAATAATAATATTAATTATTACTTATTTACTTTAAGCATATATTGTACGATTTACAAATAAAATCTGTGCCTCCTGTGACAGGTGATACAAGTCAAAAATCACCATTTTACAGGAGAGCAAAAACAAGATTAAAAAAATTCTAGTTCGCGATGTAATTAGGCTAGGTTAAACTTGAGTACTTTCTTTTGTAGATAAAAACATTTACTTTCACCGTGTATTTAAATTTTTGCGGTAAATATTATAGTTTTAAAGTAATTCTTGAAAAACCTGTAAGTTGTACCTTTTTAAATTTCTAATCGATGCTAAAATTACGTGATAAATGATACAAGTACAGTTAAATTACATTACACCTATATATTGTCTTCGTGTAAATTGATATACATAAAGTAAAAATATCTAATAACTCATTAGAATATGTTCCCAGCCCAATGGTGCTCAAACAAATGATAAAAGTAATATCTCAAAGATGAGATTTTTTTACTTATCAGTCCTCTATTTTCACAATTTAGCTGAATCGTATCAGTTTGCTAAAATTTTGTTCTTCTGAAAAATGTGTTAAATAATACAACTCAAGTTATACCCCTCACTAAAATGCATTTTTATTGTGTAAATAAATACAAGTTTTACAAAAATAAATCAACATTTGTGAAACTTCTTCAAAATCAATAATCCACTACTAAAATACTAGCTGATGTCCACAACTTCATTCCAGGTGTATTTTTTACAGGATAGAAGTATCTTATATCCATTTTAAGGATCTAAACTGCCAAAATATAAAGGTTTTTATCTTCAATATGATGGACTTCCATACAAACCTTCAACCCCTATTTCAACCCCTTAAAGCCTTTATTTTGCAACAAAAGATAACTTATGTTGGTTTCCAAAGTCTAATTTATCTCTGTTCCAAATTTCATCAAAATCGATTCAGCGGTTTAGGCGTGAAAGCAAAATATACAGATAGATAGAGTTACATTCGCATTTATAATATTTGTATGGATTAAGTTCTTACATATTATGAAACTGGCATTTTATCGAACTGGCTATTTTGATCTTATATAATTTGGCGTATTCCAAATTTAAATTTATTTCAAATTTAGGTTTATGTATATGTGTTTTGAATCTAGTGATTCATTTGTTTTTGCTCAATTTGATTTTTCTTTGACATCAATCGTTCAAAAAATGGAAAACTTATCGCATTATTTACGAATACGAGTTCCACAATGGCACCAGCACTGCAGAAACAATTCGGAGGATTAATGATGCGTATAGAGAAACCCCTACTGTAAAAGAAAGCATGGAACGTTTTTGGTTCCAACGTTTGTGTTCTAGAAATTTTGACCTAACGAACAAATCCCGTAGACGGCTGGAAACTCTAGTTGACAATGAAGAATTAAAAATGACTGTGGTAGCGGATCTATCGCAAACTACGTTAGAGTTAGCGGCAGGCTTCGGTGTGAGTGATAAAACAATTTTAATTCACTTAAAACAAATTTAAAAGTGAAAAAGCGAGAAATAGGTACTAGCGCATGAATTGAGTGAAGCCCACTAACAAACACGCATTAAGTGCTGCGTTACATTACTCAATTGTAACAATAACGACAGAATTTTGAATCGTATTGTTATCTGTGATGAAAAATGGTGTACGACAGTTGGAAAAGCTCATCACAGTGGTTGAATCCAAGAGAACTGCGAAACCCAACTGGCGAAACTGTCCCAAACGAAAGTTGACTCAGAAAAAGCTACTGGTGTGTGTTTGGTGGACCAGTGCTGGTATCACCACTATGGCTTCCTAAGATCTGACCAGACGATAAAGGTAGATCAACAATTTCAAACCATGATGGAAAAGTCAGCAGTTAAACAACCGAGACTGGTCATTTCTCTAGCCCAATGCTGTTAACTTAGACCAACGCTAGACCTCATACTTCAAAACAGACAGTCGCTAAATTAAAGGTGCTGCGATTGAAATATGTCCAACACCCACCATTCTCCCTGGACTTTGCTTCAATAGATTACTACTTTATTCGGAATTTAGTCAATTTCTGGAAAACAATTCAATAACAAAATCCTAATATTTCATAGAAGTTAAATAATCTTTGAGAATTACTCATCATCAGAATCAGAATCATTATCATTATCTGGAGTAGAGTCTTTGACATCACTCTTTCAGCTCAAACTTCTGTAAAACTCATGAGCGCGCTCCTGAATAAAGCACAGCAAAACAGACATTTCTTGTTATCGGTTGAAACAGCAATCTTGGAGTGGTAGGCTTTCGGTACTGTCTTTATTGTTATCATAATAGCGTAAGCTTTACCTCGTTTCAAAGAATCCATAGTCCACAAAACAAATTCAACATCCTTGAATTTGTTTTGTGTAAGAAAAACGGGGAATATTTTCTTTGGTATGCAAAACAGATCGAACATCACACCACATCAACTTTGTAATGCAATAGTAAGAAATCGCTTAAAAAAATGTTGAATCATAAGTCATTTCGATAACAGTACCTACCTAAACTTTGCTGTTTTATTTGAAGCTGTACGCACTAGATGGTACCAATCTCTTGGCAAGTGACTAACCATACTCATGAGCTTCTTCTTACGCTCAATTAATGCATGGTCGGTGTCAATCTCTATAAGAGTATGACTTGACGATTTCATTTGTATCATTTAGCACGTCTCATTCTTCATACATTTTTCTAGATTTAGTTTGAATTTTAGATACAATTCAATTTATATTCGTTTACACATGAAATGTTGATTTGTACACAATGATGCAAGTCGAGATGTATCACTGATCACAAATTTGGCATAAATTTAGATTGCGATTATTAGGTATATGTCTAATTGTACCCTAATCAGTATTGAGAACAATCTGTTCAAAGTGATATAACTCTAATTATATCAATATTCACGATAAATATACTAAAAAATAAAATGTGAAAATTAATATAATCGCACTTATACCACAAAACACGAAAAATAATGCGTGCAGCAATTACTTATAGAGGTTACAACTTGAAATATATCCATATTCACGATATTTTTGCAAAAACTCTGTCACTTGTATCACTTTGCACAAAATTATCTCCGAAACTATAGTAGATAGAAGAACGTGGGTTAGACCAAAAAAAAGCTAATTTTTTTCTGATCATTTCTGTGTAAAAATCTCAAAAAGGGTACAACTCGACTTATATCACTCATCACAGGAGACACATTATTTTATTTGTTATTTGTTATTATTATTTAATAATAATAACAAATAACAAATAAAATAATGTATTTAAATAATTAATATCCGTTCTATTTTAAATGAAATTATTTAAAAAAAAATAACAAACCTCTTTTTATTTGGGCATGTACCTATGCGTAGAATGTAATGCAAATGGCGGTCAGACTTAAACGGGAAGTTAAAAAGACGGTTTAATTCCTTTTTTATTACATTTTTTTATCGTGAAGTGTAGCATTAATAATTATTAATTTTCAAATTGTCATATATTCGTAAGATAATTTTTAATAAATTACATTTTGTGTAAATGTTTGGGTCAGGGGTGATCATTCTCCTTTCAGCCAAACCGGTTTAGCAGTTGCGACGTTAAAGAATAACAAACATACATACACACACAAACACACACACACACATCTTTATAATATTACAACCTTTCGTCTTTATAATATTAGTGTGATGTACTATTATATATTATATGTATATTATATCTGTCTCCGTGCGGATTTAGGTGTCTTAAAAATATAATGGAAATGTGTGTCATCTCCAGGATACAAGCTATCTCTGTACCAAAGGTCAAAATCCTTTCAACGGTTTTCTAAAAATCCCGTGGGAACTTTTTCGTCAAGATCTATTCAACGATAGGTAGGATTTTAAAAAAAATCCTGGTAACTCTTTGATTTCTCCAGAATATAAAGTCAGTAGACTGCGTCTATTGCCAGAATGCAAGCTATATCTATCTGTATCAATGGTCAAAATCCTTTCAGCGGTAGTTTTCTAAAAATCCTGTGAGAACATTGCGATTGTTCTAAATAAAAAGTTGCTATCTCTACGTCTTTCATCACGATACGCTGTAAATTGGCTGTGAAAAGGTTACAGACAAGTTACTTTTGCATTTATAATATTTACTAAATGGTGCCCGTGACTTCGTCCGCGTGGATTCATACTGATCTCATACAAAATTTTACTTTCTATATATCTCAAAGGGTTGAAATTTCAAAAATCCTTTCTTAGCGGATGCTTACCACACAATGGCAATCTGTATGCCAAGTTTCAGCCCAATCCGTCTAGTGGTTTGAGCTATGCGTTGATAGATCAGTCAGCTGATCAGTCGGTCAGTCAGTCAGTCAGTCAGTTAGTCACCTTTTCCTTTTCTATGTTTAGATCATCTAAATGCATTGTAGCTAGATACAAAACCTTAATCCAAAACATCGTAGAATTTCCATTTATCGCAGGCAGCGGCTACCGCTTGTGTGACATATTTCGATTGAAAACAGCCCACGTCGCTATTTCCCAATGGAATCTGGTTTTAGCAGATTACGCAAAACAGGGAAGAAATATAGCCAGCTCGTGCATGCCTGTTGGTATTTTCCCGGTGGAATCTGGTTTTAGGGAGATTTTATCGCCTGTACGTTACACGACCTTATAAGAAAAAGCTAACGCTAATTTAATATAAAATAGCACTCGTAGTTTTAAATTAAATCTCACAAGGCATATGCCTTATACAGCCATATTATGTACCTTATGTACCTTACAACATAACATATACCTTAAAAATGCCATATATATACCTTACAACAAAAATGATTTAATGCGGTATTTGACAAAGTACTGAACTAAGTTGTAAAGGAATTATTTCTCTTATTAAAATAATGAACCTTAAATTGATAACTAAGTATTCTTAATTTAGTAAAAATCTTTTTATACCAATTTTTTTTTCAAATAAAAGAATAGTTTTCCTTTTGTAAAAACTAGCTGATGCACGTGACTTCATTCCCGTTTTTAGGAACTATAATTTTCCGAGATAAAAAGTAGCTCATGTCCTTCTCCAAGGCCTAGTCTACCTCTTTAGCAAATTTCTTCAAATCGGTTCAGTGGTTTCCGCGTGAAAGCGTAACAAAGAAACAACAAACAAACACTCTTTCGCATTTATAATATTACTTATGAGTACGCGACATATAAGTTAGGATATATGCCTGTATGACGTTAACAAAATTAGTATGTTAGTTATTAATAGAGATTTTTGATTTTTATTGGTACTTAAGTATGAACGGTATTTTACGGTAGAATCTAATTTTGAACAGATTACACATAGCTCCGACGAACATATTTCTGCTCGCATAATATTCCAGCTTGACACACATAATGTGAACACACTATCTCTTATGGCCAACAATTCTCATTTATTACCAACAATGGCTACAATAAGGAAAATCCAAAATGGACGCGTTGGTATTCTGTGGTAAAATTTGGTTTTAGGTAGAAAATTTATCATACGAATTGATAGTCTTTTTTATTTACCCGACTGGGTATATATGTGTTTCACCTGTGTGTATGTATGTCCATTCCTATGTCCGCTTGTAACTAATCAACGGCTCAACGGATTTTGATAAATGATACGTCATTAGATTTGTCTCAATGACGCGAGTGTCACTGGGTACCTAAATTAAAAAAAATCAAAATGGCGGATTTTATGCACTTTAATGTGCGGGCTGAAAAATTTTTTTTCTTCAAGACCCTCGAGTGGGGTATCAAAATAAAGGGCTTTAAAAGACCAGTACGAAAATGTATACAATCTATATGTTTTAAATCAGTTTGGAGTGACAAATCATGAAAAACAAAATAAATAACAACTACACTGTAAGTGGTACGGTGGTAGTTTATTAAATAGTTCGTTTTATAGCATGGCAGTCGGGTTTTTTTAATTTTTAAATTACAGCTTGTTTGGCTTCCTAAATTATTTACATAATATTTACAGCTGTTATATTAAATTACTTAACTATACTAAAAAAATTATAACTTTTAGCTTCGTTGTATTTTACCCATAAGAAGAGAATAAAAGAATGAAATTATTAAGCAACCTACATAAATCACTCTCTACTAATTTATCACCTTGTATAATAACAATAAATTACTTCATGAAGTTACAACAAATTTGTCAAAAACTATAAATCCTATTATCCTATTAAAAGTAGAACTCGGTAAACGAACGTGATACAGGTTGGGGGGGGGAGTTACATGAAAAAGTACTAAAAAGCGAAAACTCCTAAATCTTTTTTACTTGTCTGGAGTGAAGCTATCGAGCAACTCGCCTAAAAGAGGATGCTAATTCGTAGATACATGATTTTTAACAATGTGTCCGGGATAGTAAAAGTGAAAATTTAGGAATATCTATCTATAAGTGATATAAATTATTACCCCTCTAAAACCAGCCCCTAATAAGGGGCAACCATTAAAATTGAAACAAGTTTAGAGCAAATTTTTTTTGATTCCGAAATATTTTTCATCGACTTATTTTAAATATTTATTTTAATGTTTTAGGTGCGTCTATATTTATAAAAATTAATGCCACTTTTCGTTGTAATTTTATAACTCAAGAACTGGCTCACTTATCCAAACCAAATGTTTAGGCTTTGTTTGGTCTATTTTGTAGATGGTTTATGTGAAGTTTGCACAAAATCGGTCGAGCGGTTCTTCATTTGTCACATTTTTCATTTTTATCCATGGGTTCCTGGATGGTTTGAAAACATAATTACTGGGTAGGTACAGGTAACCCACTGGGTTTCGGTAGGTGGCGTTGATGTCTTTAGGTCACAGGACAGGATGACGTCTGCCAGGTCTGCTTGTTGTAAGTAAGGGAGAGTCCGGCAGTACGGGCCGGCATCCAGTACGGGCCAGTTGCTATTTCTAAGATTCTATAACAGCTAACGCTGACACCATTAGCTTCATTTAAGTAGTTCACTTTGACAAGTCTATGCCCAAAACGGGGGCGACCTGTCAGCTACCGACTAACTGCCAGTGCAAAGAATTGCGTTGCGCGCGGTGACGTTCGTTACACAAGTATTATACAGGGGGTGATATTTGAATATTATTGGAATATATCGACAATAGTTAATCGTGGTATGTATTTATTATTTATATAGCTACAATAATAATGTTTTAATTGATGCTTTATACGTAACATTTTATAATTGAGCGATCTCGAAATTTTATTTCGCTTCCTCCAGTACGGGCCACGAAATTGTCCGTCAGTACGGGCCACTGGTTGAGTTTATTTTAAATGGTTTAATTTCTTTATAGGTACATAAATATGTTAGATGATGACAGTGGACGTGAAAGGAAGACAAAGAAGCGCACCTGGGAACCTGCCATAATGCATAGAGCCGTGGAAAAGTTTTAAGTAGGCACAGAAATGAATGCGCGTCAGGCTGAGATTCAAAGTACCAAGAATGACTTTAAATGTAGAATTAAAGCTATTGAAAATTATAAAGAGAAAAATAATAAAGCTTTAAGCCTGCTATGGGTCGTTTCCACGACGCATTCTCGCCTGAACACGAAAAAGTCTTGGCAGAACATATTAAGGATTTAGACAATAGGCTACTGCCCATAAGCAAACTTTTAGTAAACTTTTCACGGTTAAAGATAAAGAAGGTAACAAAAAAGGCAAGGATATTTTGCTATCAGGCAACGATACCGACAAAAAAGTCAGGAAAAAGAACGAAAACTAGCTCCTTTTTCAAAGAAAGATTTAGGAAGAAACAATATGCCCTCTGTGCCTCGAATCTCATAAAGAGGATTGGATTCAGTGTGGAAACTGCAAGATTTGGGTGCAAAAGGCTTACGCAAACATTTTGGAACTATTAAACCGATAAAATATGTGATTATTGCCTAGTATAAATGGTATTTGTTTCTGACCGGTACTGGAGGACAATTTTTTTACTATTAATTTTTAGTGTCTTTAGATTTTATTAATAAATTTGATTCTTTCTAAATATATTGATGTTACATTATTTCTATTTATACATTATGAGTTATTTTACATAAATCAGCAAATATCTAACATATTACTTTGGAGATTTTAATTTTATACCAAATAAACCTTAGGGTGGCGGTACTGCCGGACTCTCCCCTATATAATTGAATTGTTATTCACTGCATGGACATTGCATGGCTGCGCCATGGCACAGGCTATGCTTTGTGTCAACTTAATCAGGTCTATGTGCGAAAGTCTCACTAAACCTAACTAAAGTTGCCCTTCCGTCTGCACAGCTGAATATTATGAATAGGATAGGATTTTGACCAATTGATCCGGTACTTTGGCAGAAGAAATCGTTACCCATAACACTTCTCTCCCAAAGTAGAGCATTTTTCACTTTTTAGGGTAGAGCGCATGAATTTTAGATGTATTTTCTTTCATAGCTAGAAGTCATACTGCCCAGGTCCATTTTTTATTTTATTTTACTGTAACAGCCTAAAATTGGAAAGCCGATTTTTTCTGTCGTGTTTCGGAGCTGACGTAAATGATGGATGAACTCTGAAAGTCACTGATGTAAAAAAAGGTGACTTGCCACTGGTGAATAGTTTTCCTTTTCATGGCAACGAAATAGGGTAGATGACTCGATTTTTTGTAAAATAGTAAAAAAAAAATTAAATCCGTTAAAAATAAATAGATTAGAAGCCTTAAATCTGGTGTAGCGATACTCCCCCTGCTCCCCACCACTTTATCATCGCCCGCAACGTAGCAGTATGGCTAGTAGTATGTATATGTATATGTACTATCATATCATTGGCTTAGATTTAATTATCCAATAGCGTGTGCACGGACTGCGTCGTAGTAGTAGTAGTAGTAGATAATGAAATCAGTTCGTTTGTATGGGGTATACCATAGACTCTATTGCTCTATGGCATAGAGCAATTGGGGCTCAAATGGGCGCTAACGAAAAACAAAAATTTCACTAATTGAATACGGCTCACTGAAGATTTTATTACGCAAGAAGCTTATAAAAAACTAGTATGGCGCGTGGGTGCGCGGCCCGCTAAAGCGGACCGCGAGGTTTTGTTTTCGGGTGTTTTATTGTTTGAGCAGCCTCCACCTATCTTCATCCCTCTTCCAAACCCTCGATTAGGACTTATTTTTCAGCTCACTGCCAATTGGATGAGGTTTCGAGTAACTTTTGTTTGAGCACCTCCTACCTATCGTCAACACCCTAGCCGTGCTCTTTACCCGTCTCCAAAATCCTCAATCATCAGCTTTCTCCATAAGTATTTTTCCTCCGCATGAATTTTTACTAAAAAAAGAAATTTCACTAAAAAATTTTTGTGTGAAAACATAAATTTCGCCATCTTGTTTTTTTTTCTGTTCATCTAGTAGATTTTTAGTTCTTGATCATATTTTTCTTAGAAACCACTCTTCCATCTTTTATACTTGGTGAGATAGACACCGACAAAATTTGTATAGCCGCCATCTTGAATCCGCAATTTTGTTTTTTTTTTTTCAACTCAGTGCCAATTGGATGAGATTCTGAGTAATTTTTGTTTGAGCACCTCCCATCTATCTACAATACCCTGCCCGGGCTCCTCATCCATCTTCCAAACCCTCAATCATCATGTCTTCCCATATTTTTCTTTGAGAGTTCTCCAAAGAACCGCATCAAAGCCTTGCATAGTTTACAACTTGTAGTCTCTTCAATATTCGCTATACATTTTCTATGGAAAAATAAATTCCGCCATTTTGAATATTTTTTCCATTCATCAAGTAGACCTTCCGATCCTGATCATTTTTTGTCAAGAAACCACTCTTCTATCTTTTATATCCTCCGAGATGGAGACCGACGAAATTTGTATGGCGGCCATCTTTTTTTCGCCATTTTGAATTTTTTTTCAACTCACTGCCAATTGGATGACGTTTAGAGTGACATTTGCTCGAGCACCCCCCACCTATCTTCAATACCTTAAGCGTGCCATTCGCTCGTCTCTGAAATCCTCAATCATCAGCTCTCTCCATATTTTTGTTCCTAATGAATTTTTGTTTTCTATACGAAACCATTGTTGAAAAAAAAATTTTTCATACAAAATTTTACAGGAGAGGTGATCAATCAGTCAGTGAATCAGCACGAGCAGCTATATATATATTAACGAGGGAGAGAATTTTAATTTCCACAAAATATTTTTTATCGTAATTGTGATCTTATAGTACATTTATACGATCCGATACGATATTGTTATCGGATTCAAATGGATATGATAATAATGGTGTCAGAGTGGTTGGTAGGAGAGGAATCGTAGGCGAACATTGGGTAGTAAAAAAGCATTACCACTCCTTTGTATGTCGTAGTCGGGTACAAACCAAGTCAGTTTCTAAATCGTTGCGCTTAATCTTCAGTCACATCAGTATCAGAGGTCACACAGACATCGTATCGGATAAAGTAAAAACGCTCTTACATAATAATTTAATAAGGCATTCGATTGGTGTTTGAGTATAAACGTTGCTTCGAAGTTTTAAGAAAATTCGACAAAGATTTCGATGCCTCTCAGATATTTTAGCGAAACAGTTTAAATGTTGAGACAATTTTATGTCTAGGCCTGTTCTAACATGTTTGTCTATGCATCTATCATTCAAATGTTACAGTTTCTCACCAGAGACGACGTTAATTTAAATCAAGTTTAATAAAAAAAAAATATCTTTGTTCAAAGTTGGTACACTGTACGCTTTTTGTTTAGGTGGGCAGCACATTTGCAGCATCACGAATAAGGAGTTGGAACCAACCAAATAATGGATTATTTCGCATCAATAATCGAAATAATAAAACACGCAAATCGATCCGGAAATAAAATTCTATTATTTCTAGTACAATAGAAATAAATACATAGAAAAAAATACATTCGTTTCGAATCGAGAACCTCCTGTATATTTCTGTTAAATTGCTTAGAAATAAAATCGTGCATATCTCTGCATGAATGCTATTAACTTCAAAACCAGACAGGCTAAACTAAATTTATTCAGGCATAAATTCTTTAGAGAAAAATGTCTCAAAGCTGTACATAAATTCTGGAATATTTTCAGAAAGCCAAATTGGTTTTCTATAAGTAAGAAAGTAAATCACTTAAACGTTTGCGTAGTAAGAAATGAAATATGATTTTGTGTATGTAACTTATTTAACACTAACTTTGGCCCGCGGCTTCGCCCGCGTGAATTTAGGATTTTCACAAATCCTGAGGGAATCATGGATTTCGGGTTCCCGTTCCCGCTCTCGTTCCAACCTTTATACTTACTTTTAAGGAAGTTTTCTATAGTAATCTACCTATAGCAGCTGTAGCTGTAGATTTCGGTTTTTTCAAAATCCCGCGGGAACTGTGGATAAAAAGGATAAAAACTGTTTTTTCAGCATAAAAAAAAAGTAACCTATGTGTTAATTTAAAATTAGTTAAGTTAAGTTAATTAGTTAAGCTGAAAGTTAAGTAAATTAAAATTTCAGCCAAATCGGTTCAGTAGTTGCGACATTATAGAGAAACAAACATACACAAATATACACACATAAGTGTATAATTATTTGTGTATGTTTGTGCGTATGGCACAAACTTTCGCCTTTATAATATAAGTGTGATTTCCTTAATAGGTTCTGACGCTCTCCCTGGGACAGTAGACTATGTCACCTTAGAAGTCGAAGGTCCCGGGTTTTATTCCAGGTATGGTCGATTTTGGAATTTATAATTTAGAACTTATATCTGATTTGATAGGAGACTTTAGCTGTGGCTTCTTAATTTACTCATTTTTGCAGGGCCTCCTTTTTAACCCCCGACGCAAAAACGACGGGGTGTTATCAGTTTGATGTGTCCGTGTGTGTGTGCGTGTGTCTGTCTGTTCCCCCGTAGCGCTCAAACGGGTGAATCAATTTGAATGCGGTTTTTTGCTATGTTTAATGAATATCGGTCCAAGATGGCCGCCGCCACAAAATGGCGAATTACATATTTTTTCACGAATCCCTCAATATGGGTATCAAATGAAAGGGCTCGACTAGTAAAATAGCACTATGTAAATCCAAGATAGCCGCCATCACAAAACGGTGAACGTCGGGGGTTTTTTAAATTTTTAAGTTATACTTGTTGGAACCATTTAGGCTATCTGAATAATCGAACACTTATCGAAAGGTGGTGAAACAGGCCCTAAGTATAATCTTATAAATCATGTTTAATAACAACATGAAATCCCACGAAATGACGAAGTTTACGTAATTGAATAGCTAACTAAACTAATGCGTAACTACAACACCTAACTGCCGACAACACTCACGAGCCACGCAGCCTTCACCTGTAAAATTGAAACTTACGGACCATGAATTAAACATGAGTGGGCGCGGGGCAAGTCATAAGCTGCAAGCGGCGGCTTCCGTAAATAATTATGGATGTTTTGAATGGGAACCTTAACAGATCAAAATAAAGTTCAAGAAGTGTAAATTAAATATTTAAGTAAATAAAATCTATAATAATTAATAGTAGAATCTATGGGTCTATGTATGAGTATGAGTGATGGTTGTTCTTTACATAGATTGATAAAATCTTGTAAAGACAACCACTTTATATAGAAGATCTATAGTATAAGCTAGTATTGTACATCAAACCAATTTGTTAACCTATTTTATTATAAATAAATGATTATGATTATGTGTAATATAATTGACATCCTGTTAACAACCATCCTAGTTTTTTTGACGTGGTGGAAAAGCTTTATAGCTACCCCCGTTTTTGGCAGGTTCCGGGGGTTATGTGGGACTCCCCCCCCCCCCCCCGAGTGGGGGTATACCGCACTAAAAACCACCACGGCTGTTCCCTCTTGCTGACTGTGCTGGACGCCTGGGGAACCCGTTGTACACGTCCCAGGCGTCTGTCAGCAACAACCATATTCCTGCTCCAGCAATAGACATTAACTATTTTTACTACCAACTACCAGTCAAGAATAACCCAACAAAAATATAATTGTTTGGATTACGTTTAATAGAGCTGAGTTCATGTGACCACGTTCCTTCTCCATTATCAAAACCTGCCATTTAACCAAATTAATGAGCACAAATACGCCACAACTGCTATACGCTGGCAAGAAGTTGGATACTTCGCAAGCTGTCCTGGTTGCATCAACCGATCAAGACAGACCTTAATATTAAGAGGACATCGTGATGTCTTCAAGAAGAGTCCTGTATTTGGTTACAGTGACATTTGTGACCAGAAAAAGTTTTTATTTCTTTCTTGTAGCTTCTGACATGCACCACGAAAGACGGCGTTAGAGAAATTTGCATTTTATTACGGCTTAAGTCGCGTCACTCATACGCGAAGGGGTGTAAGAGCATCTCGGCGAGGATTGCGCGGCTAGTTAGCGCGATACGAGCTACGAGTTTGCCGCGTAAGTAACAAACAGACGATTAGAATCTCGCTTAATTTTGTTCTCCGAGATTTATTTATCACTTACCCGTCTGAAAAGCAGCAATAAGGAATGTAACAATTGTTGAAACAACAATGAAAAAATGCACATTGTTGAATAGAAGCAGGCTTAACTTTGCGGAGTTCCATGTTATAAAATGAAAAACAAAACTATTTTGCCATAATCCGCCAACAGTGACAAAGTGGGTATTCACCACAAAACAAACGATTGATCGATGATCGTTTCGCTCCGACACCGGAGCATCTTCAGGAGACGTCGACTTCACAACGCACGATCGCAAAGTCACTTTGCATGATTGCAAAGAGTCATCAAATTAAATAGAAAGTATAAATTAAAAATTAAAAACACCCCGACATTCGCCAATTTGTGGTGGCGGTCATCTGAGATTTGATATTCTACTAGTCAAGCCCTTTCATTTGATACCCATATTGAGGGAGCTGTGAAAAAATATGTACCTAATACACCATTTTGTGACGGTGGTCACCTTGGACCGATTTTTATCAAACATAGCTAAGAACGCTTCCGAATAATTCACCTTTCAAACAAAAAAAACCGCATTCCAATTGGTTCACCCGTTTGAGCGCTACGGTGGAACAGACAGACACACACACACACGCGCGTGCGTGCGCGCACTCAGACACGTCAAACTTGTACTGCACTACGTCGTTTTTGCGTCGATGGTTAAAAATACAAATTAAAGTTTTCTTTTCTGTGCCATAATTCAGTGATTTATCGATGTGAAAGATCACTCGTCCCCACACCGCGGGGGGTATCTATGAAGGCTCCGGTTATCTCCGAGCCAGCGTTGGCGCGGCGCCAGCACGTCAGCTGTCGCGATGGGTTAGATATAGACCCGTAGGTTCCACAGAGTAAAGTTTTAGGACACGTTCGGTAACCAATATTTTTTGGAATTTCTTTCTAACCCCCGACGCAAAAACGACGGGGTGTTATAAGTTTGACGTGTCTCTGTGTGTGTGTGTGTGTCTGTCTGTCTGTTCCCCCGTAGCGCTCAAACGGGTGAATCGATTTGAATGTGGTTTTTTTGTTTGAAAGATGAGTTAGTCGGGAGTGTTGTTAGCTATGTTTGAGGAAAATCGCTCCAAGATGGCCGCCGCCACAAAATGGCGAATTACATATCTTTTCACAACTCCCTCAATATGGGTATCAAATGAAAGGGCTTGAGTAGTAGAATAGCAATATGTAAATCCAAGATGGCCGACATCAAAAAATGGCGAATGTCGGGGGTTTTTTAATTTTATTTATAGGTACTTGTTATTGTTTGAATTCTTTTATTTTTTTTATTCAACTACAAGTAAGCCCTTAACTGCAATCTCACCTGGTGGTAAGTGACGATGCAGTCTAAGATGAAATCGGGCTAACTTGGAAGAGTTGTTCAAACCCGTGGTCGGTTTCTACACGGCATCGTACCGGAACACTAAATCGCTTGGCGGCACGGCTTCGCTGGTAGGGTGGTAACCAGCCACGGCTGAAGCCTCCCACCAGACCAGAGACAATTTAGAAATTATAAAATCCCAAAATTGACCCTACTGAGAATCGAACCCGGGACCTCCCACTTATATCACCGCTGCGCCAGGGAGGTTGTCAATTTGATGGCCTTTCTATTGTTTGAATCTCTTTACTGTGTTCTATCTATAGTTTGCCTATATAAATTAAGATTTTTTGTCTGTATATTATGTTGAATAGAAGCAGTTGTTACTTTGCGGAATTCCATGATCATCATCATCATCATGATCAACCCATTACCGGCTCACTGCAGAGCACGGGTCTCCTCTCAGAGTGAGAAGGGTTTTGGCCATAGTCTACCACGCTGGCCAAGCGGATTGGCAGACTTCACACACCTTTGAGAAAGTTATGAAGAACTCTCAGGCATGCAGGTTTCCTCACGATGTTTTCCTTCACCGTTAAAGCAAGTGATATTTAAATACTTAAAACGCACATAACTCCGAAAAGTTAGAGGTGCATGCCCGGGATCGAACCCACGACCTCCGATTAGAAGTCGGTCGTCCTAACCACTAGGCTATCACAGCTTTTGAAAAACAAAATAATTTTGCTATAATCCGCTTACAACTTGAGTCGCAGGGAGCCGCTGGATACAAGCGGCACAAGACCGTGGCAAGTGGAAGTCCCTTCTAGAGACCTATGTCCAGCAGTGGACGTCAATCTGTTGACAACCACGACGACGACAACGGCTTACAACTTTACTGTTAGGGGATTAGGTATATCAAAATTATTTTGTCCTGTGTCCTCCTCCTGTTTCCACTCCTAAACTATTCATCCGATTATGATGAAACTTTGGTGAGTTGTTTTTCATACCCTCGGGAATGTTCCTGGCCCAAAAATCTATATAAAAATGTACATTTGTATGTTTGTCCCTTAAACCATAATTGTTGCCTCCATTAGCGATTTGAATCCTTTGATAAAATCGAACATAAGAGACGTTTCATTTAGTTGAAAGCATTTTTATCCCATTTTTGCACGAAGGTTTTCATAACAAAAAGTACTGAAAAATATTTGAGTGAAAAGCAACATTATAGACCAGGAGCAAGTGAACTATTAATTTTGATCAACGAATACTCGGATGAGTTTTGTCGGGCGTGTTAGTTTTAGGTTGAAGAAAATAAGTATAATATAAGAAAAAAAAATTGAAACAGTAAAAAAGTAATTTTCATAATTCCACGAATTGTATGCAACATAACAATCAAAAAATTTTTTTACTATAGATAATATCTATTATAGTACACACGAGACACGAGCACTTAAAAATAATATAGGACACTCACAAGACTTACAATTCTTCAATATTTTAATAGTTTAGATTCAACAATCAATAAAATATAGTATACTTAGTTAAGAAGCTGTATCTTTAACTTAATTAATTATATTGGCTTGAACAAATCGTCCACCCGCTCTTAAACTATTGGAAAGAACAGCAGCATTATCCGCGGTCAAATGAAAAGCAGAGCAAAACATAAGAAACTAAAAATATCTTGAACATTAAATTCTTTTGAAGATCTCGAAAGCCTTTTGGTATATTTTTGTCTTTGTAAGTCTTAAAATATATCCACCACCGCCACCACTACCGCCTTTTAAAGTCCCACTGCTGGGCACAGGCCTCCTCTCTCATAGGAGAGAGGGATTTAGAGCTTAGATCCGCCACGCTGCTCTAATGCGGGTTGGCGGGCACGAGCTTAAAATTTATAATTCTTCTTTATGTGTTTGTTACCTAACTCCCCCTAAACAGCTGGACCGATTTGGATGAAATTTTGTGTGTATATTTCAAAGGGTTCCTGGATGGTTTGAAAATACAATTGGACCCGGTAGGTGGCGCTGATGTCGGTATGTCACCGGGCATGACGACGTCTGCCGGGTCCGCTAGTTCTTACTACCTGCAGGATTGTCCGAGAAAGCTCAGTAATCCACACTAAATAAGTGAGTCCAAGAGTCTGTCATCTGACTATTCCTGCGTTGCGCGTTGAAGTAGGTATATTAGTTACAAACAAGTATAAATTACAAATTTAAAAAACCCCCGACATTCCCCATTTTGTGGCGGCGGCCATCTTGGATTTGCAATAGTGCTATTCTACTAGTCAAGTCCTTTCATTTGATACCCTTATGTGAAAAATATGTAATCCGCCATTTTGTAGTGGCGACCATCTTGGACCGATTTTCATCAAACACTCTCGACTAATACACCTTTCAAACAAAAACAAACGCATTCAAATCAGTCCATCCGTTTGAGCGCCACAGGGGAACAGACAGACACACACACACGCACACACACACAAACACACACACACACACACATACACACACAGAGACACGTCAAACTTATAACACCCCGTCGTTTTTGCGTCGGGGGTTAAAAATAGGTAAATATGGCTGTTCAGCTTACGCATAATTATATTATTTTTTACAAAATCGGGGACATAATTACTCGCAAAAAGTAAAAAGTTCGTTTAGGTACATTCATAATAAATATCTTAATATTTTTGAGGAAATTTAGAATGGACTCCCGCCTAGAATATTGTTTATTATCTTACTGTGGAAACTTAACTGGCTTGTGTTATAGCTTACTGGAATAATCTTTCTTTATATATATTATGCTGTATGTTTTCTTAATAAATAAAAAAAAAAAAAGAAACGATTAAACGAGGCAACCTCATTGGCTGGGTAGGGTGGTAACGAGCCACGGCTGAAGCCTCCCGCCAGACCAAACCAGTGACAATTTAGAAATTATAAAATCCCAAATTGCCACTGTCGGGAATTGAACCCAGACCTCCAACTTATAAAACCACAGCACTCACCACTGCGCCAGGGAGGTCGTCAAACGAAATCATGATTCCGCACCACTGACGGTTGCATTAATAAAAATCATTTCCATTCTCCCCCACCAAGGGGGACTCCCCTTGGTGGGGGAGAATGTGGGGACCCCCGGGGACAGGGTGGTTCCTATCAGTTTAATCACGCGGTTCAATTTCCCACGAGATGACAGCCGTGGCTGGATGGCACGGATTAATTCCAGGAGACATTCTGGCTTTATATAATAGTATTTAGATGTTAAATATCACTTGCTTTAACGGTGAAGGAAAACATCGTGAGGAAACCTGCATGCCTGAGAGTTCTCCATAACGTTCTAAAAGGTGTGTGAAGTTTGCCAATCCGCTTGGCCAGCGTGGTAGACTATGGCCAAAACCCTTCTCACTCTGAGAGGAGACCCGTGCTCTGTAGTGAGCCGGTAATGGGTTGATCATGATGATGATGATGATGATTTAGATGTTTAAAAAATCCCTCGATAATTCTATGATTTTCGAGATTAAAAGTAGCCTATGTCCTTCTTCAAGCTCTAGTCTATGTCTGTACCTTTCGTGAAAATCGGTTCAATGGTTTAGGCGTAAAAGCGTAACAAACAAACAAACTCACTTTCGCATTTATAATATTAGTTATACCTAGGCAAATTTTTTCCGATTTTGAGAATTTAAGTATAATTTCAAAATTGTCTCTAGTCTGGTCTGGTGGGAGGCTTCAGCCGTGGCTCGTTACCGCCCTATCGGCAAGTCGTGCCACCAAGCGATTTTGCGTTCCGGTACGATGTCACGTAGAAACGGATCAAAGGTAGGTATGAGTTTATTAACTCTTCCAGGTTAGCCTGCTTCCATTTTAGACTGCATCGTCACTTACCATCAGGTGATATCACAATCAATGGCTACCTTGTAGGTGAATAAAAGAAAAAATAAATAAAAGTATTAAAATTAATTAAAATAAAAAAATTATGTGTGAGGATCAGCCATGTGTAGTTTAAAGATTGTGTTCCAAAGTGTGTTCTATTTTTAATCCCCGACGCAAAAACGACGGGGTGTTATAAGTTTCTGTGTGTGTGTATGTGTGTGGTTGTCTGTCTGTTCCCCTGTAGCGCTCAAACGGGTTTCCCGATTAGAATGCGCTTATTTTTGTTTGAAAGTTGAATTAGTCGAGAGTGTTGTATGTTTGATAAAAATCGATCAAACATGGCCGCCGCTACAAAATGGCTGATTAGATTTATTTTTTCACAACTCCCTCAATATGTATATCAAATGAAAGGGCTTGACTAGTAGAATAGCACTATGCAAATTCAAGATGGCCGCCGCCACAAAATGGCGAATGTCGTGGGTTTTTTATATTTTAATTTATACTTGCGAAATTACATTGAGAATGTAGCGTTTCACGACCGACCGCTGCTTTGACAAATAATTCCATTACGAATGTGAGATATGAAAAAAAAAACTATTTCAGTGTTATTACATAGTAGTTAGTTTATGTACCTATTGTTAAAAAGTATTTTGTTTTCATGGGATATTGAAAATTTAATTTTACGTGTTACAACTGTCTCCACAAGATGGCGCTGTACACGTTTGAGTCGCGGTATCGTATAGTAGCTTTAGCAGGTATAACTTGGTACACCTAATTAACAATGATAATACTATTTTAATTTAGTATCATAGCAAATTCTATTTTTGTAGTACGCCCACCAGCTGCGCTTTTAGCAGTGTGGTAGGTGACATTTCACATTATACTCTGAATTCGACTCTCCTGTAATAGGAGGTTTGTGCTCAGTGTGCTTAGTCTAAAGCGGAGCACTCGAAAACGAACTCGAAAACTATTGATCGATTTCAGAGTAAAATAGACCTAAAATGTCTTGTATTAAGGTTTGAGTTCGCCAATACATTCAGCATTCGAACAATGCTGAATGTATTGGCGAACTCAAACCTTAATACAAGACATTTTAGGTCTATTTACTCTGAAATCGATCAATAGTTTTCGAGTTCGTTTTCGAGTGCTCCGCTTTAGACTAAGCACATAGTTGTGGGACGTTAGATATCTGTATATTCTGATTTATAATTCGGTGGAATTCTGAGAGTTGCGATTTAAAAATAGAATGAGTTATTTGTATGAAAAACAGGGTTTCCAATTCCACCTGAAGTTCGATTTTACCCCAAATTAGAAGTACCTGAAGTATCTGTCAGGCATTTGTCATTTATCTGTATCAATTGATTTTTATTTACATGTACTTAAGTTTTGAATTTATTATCTTTTTTGTGGGAACTGTTTTATCTCTGGTAACAGTCTCCAGTCAACAACAGTATCCAGTCACGCTCGCGTTCTCACTCGGAGCGTACGCGTTCGTTGTACCTGTCTAACACCCGTGAAACTGTGAGGTAGACAATTAGTAATTACCCATCTTATTAAGCCGCCCGAAAAATGGTTACTTGTGGAAAGTGCAATAAGGAGGCACAGGAAGCAATTCAGTGTTGTATCTGCAATAAATACTTTGATTACCCATGTTCGGGCATAACCGAGATAGGTTACCGCAAGTTAGGAGACAGACAAGCTACTTGGAAGTGTGTATTGTGCAGGAGTCTTCAACCAACTAAAAAACAGCCGAGTTCTCCCATTCCTTCGCCAACGTCTCTGACAATGGATACCGTAATGGCGGAGCTCGCCAAACTGTCGCTCCAGTTGCAACCCCTACCTGGACTCGTTGAGGATATCCAAGCTATCAAATCAGACATAGCTGTGATAACAACTTCAACACAGGAACTAATTAATAGAATCGACAGCCTAGAAACGAGGGTAAGCAATATTGAGACCATCAGTGAGGAGGTTCCCAAAGTGAAGATCGCCATCTCACAACTACAAGAACAGGTTGATGAGCAAGAACAGTGGTTGCGTAGTAACAATGTTGAGATCAAAGGTATACCCATAAAAAACAATGAAAATCTTTACGATATTCTGACTAAGATTGGAACTAAGATCATGTACCCTGTCTTGAAAAACAACATAGATTTCATTGCACGCGTGCAGGCACGGAATCCCTCAGACAACAAAACAAAACCAATTATAGTATCGTTTTCTAGTAGGTACATAAAAGAGGATTTTGTAGCCGCTGGAAAGGCTGCGAAGACGCTTTCATCGTCTGATATTGGTATCCCGGGGAATAACAGAATTTACATCAACGACCATCTGACGATCAAAAACAAACAGCTGCTTACTAAAACTAAAAACTTGGCTAAGGAAAAAAACTTCCGTTTTGTCTGGGTGAAGCATTCCAAGATATACGTCCGAAAAAACGAATCATCTCATGTTCTAAATATCAAATCCGAGAAAGACCTGTTCATATTAATAAAATTGAAAGTATCCAACGTAAATTCATTAGATTCCTAAAACAGAAATTTCACCTTCCTAAAACATCATACGAAAAAGCCTGTTCTGATTTAAACCTTGTTCCTCTTCATATTCGTAGAAATACAGCTGACATTTGTTTTCTACTCAACATAGCCAGAGGGTCAATAGATTGTCCTGAATTGCTTTCGAAGTTAGGTATAATAGTACCCTCACGTCTATCATTCCGTACTCCTAGAAATAAAAAGATATTACATACTCCATTAACCAAAACAAAATACAGAGACAACTCATTTATCATTCGCGCTTCTCGACTTTTAAACTCTATCTATAATGAAACCAAGATTGACTTATTTCATGGCAATATGAATAGTGTGCGTCAAAATTTGATAAACTCATTGATAAAGTTAAATGTAACTTAGATGTAACTATATATAGGTATGTATACTATATGTATTCACATATAACTATGTATACCTTTATTTCCTCTTTTTCACGTATACCAGGTACCCCTGTTTATCTATTGCCCATTTGTGAAAACCTGTTATTAGCTCTAAGATACCTAATTTTAAGAATATTATGTAAAACAATAAGCTGTTGGTTTTTGGTTTTTGGTTGGTTGGTTTAACGGCCGACGCTCGCGCTGCACGGAACTCCCCGCGCCGCGCCGCGCGCCGGGCTGCGCCCGCCACACGCGGCACCGCGGCACAGAGTACTGGTAGTATATAGGTAGTACCTAGTATTAAATATGTGTGAAGTTCTACTAGTACTTAAGTATTTTCTGCTTTTTTGATTGATTGCGATATTGTGTGGAGATTAGATATTATATTTATTAGTCGAATCATTTTATTTTTCTTAAAATATGAGAGTGAAATATTATAAATGAAGGGTGTAATTTATATGAGTGGCATTAAATAATTAGAATGACTTTTTTGTGAACTATAATTAACTAATCACACTAATATTATAAAGGCGAAAGTTTGTGTGTGTGTGTGTGTGTGTGTGTGTGTGTATGTTTATTCCTCTTCTCCGCCGCAACTACTGAACCGATTCGGCTGAAATTTTAAATGGAGATAGATTATGCCTTGACTTAACACTACTTTTTATCCCAGAAAACTATTCCTGTGGGACTAAAATAGAAATAAACTTCCAAAAACGCCATAGAGGGCGCTGACTGTTCTTAGGTAAATCACCTTCACATAACACATTATTGCAATAGTTTGCTGTGTTGTATGCATTGGCAACACATAGGCTACTTTTTATCCTGGAAAAATACACAGTTCCCACGGGATTTTGAAAAACCCGAAATCTATAGCTACAACTTTAGGTAGATTACTATAGCAAACTTCCTTGAAAGTCGGTATAAAGGTTGGAAAAGGGAGCGGGAACAGGAACTGGAAATCCACGATTCCCTCGGGATTTGCTTAAAACCGAAATCTACGCGGGCGAAGCCGCGAGCAGATGCTAGTGTGAATTATTTTTGTGCGTTTATGTAACCTCTACATGAACCTATAGAAGAGGACTTGGCATAATGTCCTATAGAAAATAGTGGATCGGAAAATAGCTTAAGCTTATCAAAATTTTCATAAGTGTGTAAGAGACAACACTACATTTTTAAACATAACAATAAAACAGATCGTGGCAGAAATTTTATTGCAACTTCCCTTAAGATGGCCTCCCTAAAATGTATACATGAACACTCACACACGCACAACTTGAGACATCACAATGAACACGCGCCATTTTATGTTATAGGATTGTGCGTGTGTGAGTGTATTTTTGGCACGTTTTTAAGGTAGGTATGCCTACTCTACTTATTATTATTATCTCTATGAACCTCTAATTGAATGAATTTGATCTGGCAATCACGGAAGCCTGATCCGACATAATATATATCTTACGTTTCATTGGTTGAAACGTACGTAAATGTAACGTACGTTTCAACTAATGGTAAAACTTTGCTTAGTTAAAAGTTCCAGTCGTTTGAACTACGAAACCTTTGGACGTTGTTTAAAAAATAGCACAAGTAGCCCGGGAGTCCAGGATTACACAAAAAGGAGCTTCGTACCTTGCAGCGTCATTTCATTCCTTGCGATAGTTTTGTTTTCCTGCTTTGTGTATTTCAGCTTTGTGTTGGTTTTTTCTTAGTTCTTTTGAAGCGAGAAAGGGAATTTTTCATTTAAATCCAACTTGAAAAGTATTCTATTTGCTTGATTAATTAAACTGCATTTATTTAAATGTATTTACTAGAAGGACTTTTTGCTTTTTACACATTTGTTTACATTTGCTTCTTACTCATTAGCAACTTAAATACTCATAGTCAGGCAGCCGAGGAACCAATTTGAACGCGCTCAGATTAACATAAGGGAGGCATCTTGCATCCTGCTGAGTACCCTCTACCATTTATAAGCCCTTTATATAGAGCCCCGTATGAGAGTGGGAGCGTTACAAAGCTGAAAAAAAAACTTTAACTTGACATTCTCGAATCTCGAGAGCGGTTGATTTTTTTTTCTATTTTGAAGGAAATGATGCAAAAGTAACAAAAAAATATAACCAGCCGATTTCCACAAGCCGAAGTAATAAAAATCGTCTATGAAGATGAGAGCGTGCAGCTAGACGCTTTCCCTACCACTGAAAGGGGAAATATAACCTTTTATTCTTCCTATCAACTAATCTACAAAATTTAATAGACCAATGACACTCGAGTAATTCCACATTTAGCATCATCAGCTCCTCTATACCATTAAGCATAAATAGATGGATGAATTTAGAGTATATACGAGACTTTACTGTCATTGGCTGAGCAAACTCCTCATCAATATATCTACCTACGTAAAAACACTTTTCTACGCCCGCACAGTCTGTCTTGTGCCACCAATTTATTTTTCCAAGATGTTATTCAAGGGCCTACCGAACAACAAAATAACACAGGGTGACATTTTGCCAGCGGCCAGTGAGGCGTTAAACTAAAATAATAATAATTAGAGACAGAAAATTTCGCTCTTAGCCCTCATACGCATTAGCGGTCAACCGCGTACGCGGCTGACCGCGCGGCTAGCCGCTTTTATATTTTTATATGCAACCGCTCATTTTTAACCCCCGACGCAAAAACGACGGGGTGTTATAAGTTTGACGTGTCTGTGTGTGTGTGTGTGTGTGTGTGTGTGTGTGTCTGTCTGTTCCCCTGTGGCGCTCAAACGGGTGGACCGATTTGAATGCGGTTTTTTTTGTTTGAAAGGTGAATTAGTCGAGAGTGTTCTTAGCTATGTTTGATGAAAATCGGTCCAAGATGGCCGCCGCTACAAAATGGCGGATGATATATTTTTTCACAACTCCCTTGATATGGGTATCAAATGAAAGGGCTTGACTAGTAGAATAGCACTATTGCAAATTCAAGATGGCCGCCGCCACTAAATGGCGAATGTCGGGGGTTTTTTAAATTTTCAATTTACACTTGTGTACGCACTACACCGCGACGAAATTCTATGAAGAGGATAGCCGCGCACGCGGTTGACCGCTAATGCGTATGAGGGCTTAGGCTGGATATATGATGCCGGACGCAGAAATTTTAACTGTCCACGACTTTCCTGCTATGAGGCTTCCATGAGGTGCTCCGGCTGATCTGGCGTAGATGAAAGCGGTTTTTTACTCCCGACGCAAAAACGACAAACGACGACGGGGTGTTATAAGTTTGACGTGTCTGTCTGTTTCGTCGTAGCGCGCAAACGGGAGAACCGATTTCAATGCGGTTTTTTTAGTTTGAAAGGTGAATTTGTCAGGAGTGTTCTTAGCTATGTTTGATGAAAATCGGTCCAAGATGGTCGCCACCACAAAATGGCGGATAACATATTTTTTCACAACCCCCTACCTATATGGGTAACAAATGAAAGGGCTTGACTAGTGAAATAGCATTATGCAAATTCAAGATGGCCGCCACCACAAAATGGTAAATGTCGGATTCGATCGAACGAAAAATAAATTAAGCTATACAGTATGTCCGGGATCGAACTAGCGATATTTTAGAGACGTTTTCTACAACTCATTACCACTCTAAAAATACTACTTAATAGGAAGTAACTCCCTCTCCCCATCCCAGGGACAGCCATTTCAATTTGATGTGCGTTTTTATGGGTATATGTGCGCACAAAAATGAAATAACTTGAAAGTCTGTTGCTCCACAGGTCTTCAAATGGCCTTATTCGATTGAATACAATATTTGTCATCGCTTGACACCTGAACATAGTACAAAATGTAAAAAAATCGATCAAAAATGCTTCGTAATAAAAATAGTCTATCTTTCTATAGGTAAGTTTGTATCATCGATTTAAGGCCGCTCTCTTCACGCGCTTCTCCATACAAACGTATTACGCCTATTATTCTAATATTTGTCGCAATAGGTCTAAAGTTAAGCCAGATATCAATTTATATCTCCATTATCTATGCCATAAAATAAAAATATTAGTAAAATTATATTTATTTTGAAAGTTATGACGCTTGAAAAATCACTATTTTTGGGCAAATTTTGGGGCAACTTCGTGCGTAAATAAACTATATAAGAAACTAGAAAATTGAAAAATGACCGAAGTCTTATCTTATGTTACTTCATAATAATTACAAATGTCTTTAGTTCATGTAAAAAATTGCCAAATATTTGCTAAAATAGGCGAAATACCAAACCTAGATTTGCATCTTTTTACTTTGCCGTTTTTCACTAAAAATCATGATATCTCAAGCAAAATTTATTTATTTAATTAATTTATTTTTTATTTATGTATATATTTTTAGTACTCTTCTTTACTGAAGACGTCTCGCTCTCTAAATGCAGAAATCACTGTTTTAGACTCCACTCACCAACGATTTGTCGATGCCATGGAGAGGGCTCTTAAGTAGTAGGTTCGCTTAGTTGAAGTGTGCTCTAAGTCTATCTAATGCTACCTATTATTTATTTTGTGAGTGACTTGATACTCGCCTGTACTCTCCACACCGCTAAAAACTGTGGGTAGATGGAAAAAATATTTGTCTTTTTTAAACAGACCGTTGCTAAAACCTTACCCTGTGTATCCGTACCCTCACCCTATTTCTCACATATTGGGTTACATTCTCATATTTTCTTGGGGCACGTACGTACAAGTGGCATGTTTGTATCGAAAATATTTTCGCGCGCGATCCAATCACAAAGTTATTGGTATTGCAGAAGTGTTATAAAATTGAGAAGGTCTTCTGCGAGTATGTGCGATGTAAAGAACATGGGATGTTATTGGGTTTCTTCTAATAATATTTGTCTACACTCTTATCCAATACAAATAATATTCAATCCAATCTAGCCTAGCGAAAAATAGACTACAAATACTAAGAATAAATAGTGATTCTAAAAATAATACCCGACTAAGTTTCTTGTAGGCTCTTCTCTAGGCGCGTTTGCAACTCTCGTAGCTTTAGTTTTAATTTGCTGGCGATACTTAAAACTATTACCTCACTCCCATAAAGTCAAATGGATTGACATTCAAAAAATGTAGTGTGAACCTATTTTGAATAAGTTCGTGTAATTTTGATCTGAATCAAGAGGAATACATAACATTCATGTTGAAGGAAATGTGCTTAAACATAATATTTTAGTTACACAAATTAATCAGTAGAACTCGGGCCTTTAGCACATCGTCGTTGAGAAACCGCATCAGCGAAATCGCTGCAATTCCTTTCATTATTTGTCCTTTGTATGACATGCGCAACAAAACGCAACTGCTTATTTTAAAGTAGTTTGATTATGATTTCGGCACAGTGCTCAGACGACAATCAGATCCCTAGGTTGGGTTTCGTGACAGAGGTAAATTTGTCACTGAAATCCCGTGAGAAAGAAATGGATTCATAATAAAATCTCGGCGTAATGCCAAGGGGTGTAAGTAGTCCAAATTCCACCGATGTGTCTGTTGTGACTTTGGTCAACCTCACCTGCGCGCGATGCACCCTGCCAATATGCTGACGAGGCTCTGACGCTCTCAGTTCCCTCTACAGGTCGTTATGCCTGACACCACACAACTTAATTTAGATGGTATCACTGCTTTTTGGTAGGATACTACCCCGAATCCGCCTGACTAGTAATCACAATTGAGCCATATCTACCGCAAAGCATCCGATGCGTTCCGGCAGCGAGCTGAATAGCCATTAGCCAGTCCTCTTTTTCAAAAGCCAGCAACGCATTAGTGGTTCCTCAGGTGCTGCTTATGTTCATGGTTGGCGGTAATCAATATCAAATGACCCGCTTGCTCGTTTGCCCGCTATTATTATAAAAAAAAGTATCCACTCGCTATAAAACTTGCAAAAGTCAGCTCTGACAAGTCACTTCTACTATTATTCCACTACCGAACCAGTGATAGATTCAATTGGCGATTCAAAAGTACTTGTAAAAGTTTATTTGAATAAAAACTTTTCTATTCAATTCTTTTCTATGCGTTCCATAAACTAGCAGTATAATGAATATCAGACTATAAAAGTTACTAGAAGAGATAGTCTGATATTAATTTCTGCATCCCCGAAGTTACTTGCTAGTGGACACTCAATATTAGAACAAGCTGTTTTGCTACTGTCATACAAGTAAAACGCTACGGACAACTTATGTCGGAGCTTATAAATCAATTCTCAATCAAAATTCCGCTTTATTTATTTGACGGCGGAGGTCTACTAAAGGCCTCAAACTATTCCTAGATACAAAAGGAGCATGCACGACGTCAAAGGAAATGCCGGGAGGTGGTGAAGCTACGCACTCATCACTATAATCCACTAGAGACGTGAAGACTACCTCTGAGACAATTAAGACAGACTGAAGCTGGGGTTACGTCAGTTACGCTAACTTGCAGCTTAGCGTTAGATAGTTTCTTGTAAGCGTACCTACTAGTGTTAACTAGGAATGATAAACGCAATAGTCTTAGAAAGTATTTAATATGACTTTCCGCGTTTAAATATTCATCTTATGATTAAAAATTTTGATTTTACCTATAATTATGGTGAAATTGAAAATTTGGATATAGTGTAGATATAGTTAAAAACAATATAATATCCACTTAAATTTCGAAAAATCCGTTATTATTAGTGCTCAAATAGAGCACAGTTCGTTTTTTCTTCGAACGCCTAGTTTAAATCTCGAGATATCGAAGATGTGAAGGATTCCTATAGTGAATTGATTTTAAGTTAGAATCCTGAGTGTAGTGAGGGATTCAAAGGCACAAGAAACAAATCACTTTGCTGTCGTGTCACACATACAACCTCAATTCCACCTCACTAGTGAGAAAATACAAGATATGTAAGAAACGATGATTTCAAACGAATATAAACTTTTTTTTAAATATTAATTGCGGGCGAATAAACGAGCAAGCGGGTCACCTGATGTTAAGTGATTTTTACCGCTGTCCATGAACATTTGCAGTGCGTTGCCGGCTTTTAAGGAGTTTGTTGGTCCGCCCCTTGAATATCCCTATGTCAATGTTATGTGGAAACACCTCCAAAGGGAATTGGTTCCACAGTTTTAGAGTAAGCGGAAGGAATGACCTCGCGCAACGCTTGGTTGATGTATGCCAGTGATCCAGGTGATGAGGATGATAACATTTTCGGTGGCGTGCGGTGCGGTGCTAGAAATGTCTTGAAATGCCTTAAAACACTTTGCAAATTAACCAAAAATTCAATGGTTTTATTTTTAATAATACATACAGCATTGCTTATGAGTAATTACAAGTATAAATTGAAAATATAAAAACCCCCGACATTCGCCATTTTGTGGCGGCGGCCATCTTGGATTTGCAATAATGCTATTCTACTAGTCAAGCCCTTTTATTTGATACCCATATTAAGGGAGTTGTGAAAAAATATGTAATCCGCCATTTTGTAGCGGCGGCCATCTTGGATCGATTTTCATCAAACATAGCTAACAACACTCCCGACTAAATCACCATTCAAACAAAAAAAACCGCATTCAAATCGGTCCACCAGTTTGAGCGCCACAGGGGAACAGACACACACACACACACACACACACACACACACACACTTATAACACCCCGTCGTTTTTGCGTCGGGGGTTAAAAATAAAGTACACTGAGTGTATGAACGTTTTGTGAGCAATTGAAATGTCAATAATCATAGCCACAGCGTTTTAAATTCAAAACACTTTTTTCACTGAGTTTTTATTAGTTAGTTCAAATTAAGAACTAAGAAGAAAATCGATACCAAGCCAGTAATAATATCAAATAATTGATTTTTATAGCGTACTTTTTGAATTGCAAGTTTTATAATTATATAGACAGAAATAACAATTTTAAAAGTACCAATAGTGCTGGCCCTCATAAAAAAGACCCCATTGACTTTTGCTCACTGGTTTTAAACAACAAAGGCGCGCTTTTTGCACTAAGAAAAGTAAATTTTCATAAGCTCATCACACTTCCTTCGATCCCATAGTACAGCTGTGACATCATTACACAGCATTTCGAGCTTACAATTGGTATTACAGAACGGCATAGCGTCACTCTGCTTAGACGCAAACATCACGTACAAGTCCAGCAGATGTTTCTTGTCCGTTACCATTCGGTGCACTAATCGGTCCATTGAGGCAGCGCTAAGGTTTTGGAGTTGGAAGGATTCTCGCATGTCGTAGAGTTTGTACCAGCGTGGAGGTTGGAACAGGTTGAGATTGGCTTCCGTTAGGTTGTATATGTAGTTGACAATACTCGCTGGTTCCTGGAATTAGCAAAACATTATTTCAATCCTACTAATATTATAAATGTGAAATTGTGGATTTTTGGATGTTTGTTACTCTATAACGTCGCAACTACTGAACAGATTTGGCTGAAATGAATGGAGATAGATAATGCCCTGACTTAACACATATGTTACTTTTGATCCTGGAAAAATACACAGTTCCCGCGGGATTTTGAAAAAACCCAAATCTACAGCTACAGCTATAGGTAGATCACTGTAGCAAACTACCTTGAAAGTAAGTATCAAGGTTGGAAAAGGAAGCGGGAACGGGAACCAGAAATCCACGATTCCCTCAGGATTTATGAAAAACCGAAATTCACGCGAGCGAAGTTGAGGACAAAAGCTAGTAGTCAATAAGCATCGAACTATTACGCTTAGAATGGAAGTTTCTAACAAATTTCCGCTCGAAACGTAAGCTATAAACCAACCCATGTGTGCCCTGTAATTACATTTGTCGACACGCACACAAGCGCATGAGTACCTTGAGCACTGACGCGACGATAGCCTCCGAGGCTTGCTAAAAACGGCTTATCGCCGCGTCGACGACTGCCTTTCTTTACCTATTTATTCTAAGTCAATAAGTTATTTTGAGTCTGTGGAAACAAGATACAAGATCATAGAGTATGGACTAGTGAGTGCGTTTTTAATATATTAGAAGAATTCTTTGGAATATATTAAACAAAAAAATGTGTGTACTTATTTACACGCGTAAGAAGTTATATTTCTTTGAATGCAAATAATAAATTACAATCTGATACTAGATAGCGCGACAGATGGACAGATGCAAAGTTCGGCCGGTTTGCGAAGCGTCTGAGAGTCGAGCGGTTAGCAAGCAACGTCAACATGTCGTTTTTCATGTCACATCGCCATTTTGTGGCGGCGGCCATCTTGGATTTGCATAGTGCTATTCTACTAGCCAAGCCCTTTTATTTGATACCCATATTAAGAGAGTTGTGATAAAATATGTAATCTGCCATTTTGTAGCGGCGGCCATCTTGGATCGATTTTCATCAAACATAGCTAACAACACTTTCGACTAATTCACCTTTCAAACAAAAAAAAAACCGCATTCAAACCGGTGCACCCGTTTGAGCGCTACAGGGGAACAGACAGACACACACACACACACACACACACACAGACACGTCAAACTTATAACATCCCGTCGTTTTTGCGTCGGGGGTTAAAAATCACTCTCATCAATTTTTTGCTTGAAGAAGTATAACTTCAAAAATTACTACAATTTTATACTTACATAGTTATTGTTGTCAAAAGTTACAATTTTATAATTCAGGTTAAGGTTTTCGAGAGTCGTAACAGAACCCGCGCCCCAGGCGACACTGAACGCTTTGCCGTCTTTGTAAAATAACTTGAACTCATCCGAATGTATATGCCCGTTGAATTGTGCACTGATTATGTGTGAAAATCTAAAATATGCAAAAATCTTACTTAAAAAACATGGTATTTAATAAAAACAATAACATTCTAATAATCACCAGCACAGTTAACTCCGATTAAAAAGGCATTAAAGCTAGCAAATTTTTATTGTTCTTTTGTTTGCTTGCTTTTCGGAGTTATGTGCGTTTTAAGCAATGAAATATCACTTGCTTTGACGGTGAAGGAAAACATCGTGCCTGCAACCAACCAACAACCTGCTTTCCTGAGAGATTTCAATGTTCTCAAAGGCGTGTGAAGTCTACCAAGCTGCACTTAGCTAGCATGGTAGATTACAGCCTAAACCTTTCTCATTCTGAGAGGAAATCCGTGTCTTGTAGGGGACTGGTACTTAATGGGTTGATAAAATGATAATGATTATGAAGTTTTACTATATTAAAATAATTTTCTGAATTACGACAAAATGAAGATAATATGTAATTAATGTTGAAAGACAAATGCATTTACCGATCAATAATCCTATAGTATTCTCTAGTCCACGTGTGGAGTAGATCTTGGTCACCTGCTGGGATGTGAGCAAGGATATGGACTTTCTCTCCAGATAGCTCGGCTTTGTACAGCTCTATCACAAGCCATTCTAAGTGGGCTTTAGAGTCCAGTGGATCGTATAACAACCACCTGATGAATAAATGATGTTATAATGTAGGTTACAAGTGTAAATTAAAATTTAAATCACCATTCGAGTGTGCAGGTATTAAACATTTCGATTCGCTCGGGTGGGAAATCGTTCCACTAAATTTGTAGGACTATGTGACCATTTCAATATACAAGTATTTACTAAGCTGCATACAAAAAATCTGCTGGTTAAAAATGCTCGAGTAGCTACCTCCATCGAGAATTTTCATAGATAAAAACTTGGCCGTCTCGTCGAAACGAACCTACTCACGAAAATTCAGCTTGTTATTAATCACTAAAAAATTTGTTCCTCGGCTGCCTGACTATTATCCTACCCTGTAAATAATATTTTAAAGAAAAGAATATTATAAAGGTCTTTCTTACGCATTAAATTTATAAGCAACGTTATTATTAAGAGAAATAACTCTTAGTCCTGGTCGGATCAACATGGAGAATCCACCTCGTTTCTTCATAGAGTTTGATGCATTTTCAGTCAAATAGTATCTCCATTTATGAGCCAAACTTTCATACAACCACGTGGTGTTAAGTCCTTCGCCTTTTACTGATGTTGGTGCAAACCTATAGAAACAAGTATAAATTAAAAATTTAAAAAACCCCGACATTCGCCATTTTATGGTGGTGGCCATCTTGGATTTGCATAGTGATATTCTACTAGTCAAGCCCTTTCATTTGATACTCATATTGTGAGAAAATATGTAACCCATCATTTCATGGCGGTGGCCGTGTTAGACCGATTCATCAAACATAGCTAAGAACACACCCGACTAATTCACCTTTCAAACATAAAAACCGCATTCAAATCGGTTCACCCGTTTGAGCGCTATGGCGAAACAGACAGACACACACACACACACAGTAAAATTGATCGCTACTACACTTACATGTTAACTGGTTGAGAGTCATGGTTTCCGATAGTTGGGACAAAAATCACATCGTCTCCAAGGATCTCTCTCATTTCATCAACAACGAATCCATTCTCGGCATTATTGAGTTCGTATGTGGTCTCCCACACGTGATGGTCGATAGTGTCACCAATATAGTAGACGACATCAACTTGCTGAAAAAGTTATTTTTTGAACATTTTGGGGTGTAAGACACGCACACACAGACACACACACACACGTGCGTGCGTGCGTGTGCGCGTGCGCATGCGTTTATGTGTGCGTGTGTGTGGGTATGAATTAGTCTACAGTGTTTTTAGCTAAGTATGTTTCATGAAAATTGGTCCGCCACAAAATGACGGATTACATAATATTTTTTCACAACTCCCTCACACAAAATGACGAATGTCGGGGGTTTTTTAAATTTTCAATTTATACTTGTTAATTAATGCACTGGTTTGGACTGTTACTTCTAATGTCAAGTGTTAGTATAATAGCCCAGTGTCGTTAATTTTTGAAAAAAAGAAAAATCACAGTAGGATGAAACCCATTGGAAAAGGAGGAGAATATTATAAAAATAAAAGGAAAAATAATTTACGGGCGATCTGAGCTCGGGAAAAAAAAGGGGGGGAGTTTTAAGGGTAAAAAATGGTTTATCTCGATTTCTGGCAAAACTACAAGTCCTAGGGAAAAAAATTAACTGGCAAAGTTATAGGTACTAAAAAGATCTACAACTTTTGTTTGTACACTTTTTTCACATAACCTCATAATTTATGTGAAAAGTTCAAAAAACCAAGTTTTTGGTTTTTTATTTTTATCTTTTACAATAAATATTTTTGTTTCACGGAATTTGGTGAAAACTTACCTTTTTATGTCCCCAATACACTGTAATTTATTTGATTTGAAATATTTAGTTTTTCTCCTTATTGTTGACTCAATATCGAAAAAGCACCCTAATTTTCAATCGAAAATTCATCCGTCAAAATATCAGCTTTTTTCAAAAAGTAGGTGTGCGTTCTGTTCTTTGAAATCTCTACTTTTTGATGGTGTAAAAATATATATATATTGCAATAGTAAATCTTCTCAGAAAATGAAAAAAACCGGAGTTGGAATTTTTTAAATCTTGTACTAAAATATCATTCAATTTTAATTTTTTAGGTTATGTTACGTTAAGCGTGTCATTTTTTAAAGAAAATATTACTTTATTACTAATATAATATTACTTTTTCGATATTAAGTCAAAATAAGGAGAAAAACTAAATATTTCAAATCAAATAAATTACAGTGTATTTGGGACATAAAAAGGTAAGTTTTCACCGAATTCCGTGAAACAAAAATATTTATTTATTATAAGAATCGAACCCGGGACCTCCCACTTATAGGACCACAGCGCTCACCACTGCGCCAGGGAGATCGTCAGTGAAGTTGTATCGATAGTGGACATTGCTATATAAGAATACTAGCGGACCCGGCAGACGTCGTCCTGCCCGCTATTAGCGCCACCTACCGGGTCCAATTTTTCTACTTATAAACCTTCCTCTTGAATCACTCTATCTATTAAAAAAAACCGCATCAAAATCCGTTGCGTAGTTTTAAAGATTTAAGCATACATAGGGACATAGGGAAATAGGGACAGAAAAAGCGACTTTGTTTTATACTATGTAGTGAAGACTAATATTTCTCCGAGTGAAAATCTCCAAAATCAAAATTGACAATTATTCTAACCTTATGCGATGCTATTTGTGCAATTACATCTTTTAACGCCCATATAGGAGTGTCACAGTTTCTGTAATCGCCCCAATATCCAGCTGGTTTGGATTTTCCTTCTCTTCTAAATTTATTTACATTATCTGTTATAACTAGTATTTTGTTTGCTGCATCTATATCTAGCATTAAATCATCGTCATTCTCCATAACAGTTCTCGTCAAAAATCGTTCATCTATATTGTTGTCTTGTTTAATGCGTAATTTTTGACCTGCTCTACAGCATATTGGATCATCGCAATCAGCTACGCCAAATGGTTCATATAACGGGTCAATGTGAATATCTGATATAACAGCTACTGTTAGAGGCTTTGAGTCGACATCGACTGGCTGAAATTAATGATTTTTATTGTTATAATTTAGTTTATTATTTTATTGATATGAATTAAGTTAATTTAATTGACCTTGTGTTATTACATTTTCAATAATTGACTTAAAACCTGCTTAGAGCGCAACAGAGAGTATAGCGATAAATCAAAATATAGTAACCAAAAGAGACAAATAATTCAAAACAATACGTAAAAAAAAATGTCGTCAAAATCAACCCAACAGATTTTCGTAAAAAAAAGTAACAATAAAATGTTAAAGACACCATTGCAGCTCTCCCTTGTGGCTTGCAGTCGTTAACATTATGTAATAACCCGCCCAGAAGTGAAACGTACTTAACGCGAAAAAACCGCTTTAAAATCGGCTTAATAGTTTTTCAGAAAAACTGTAATATATCAAATGCAGAAACAAACACATAACCTCTTACTCCAAACATAGGTATATATACCGTCTTTATTCTACAGCTGATAAAAAGAGAGAAAATACTTGTATTACATCAAAATATACATCCACAACCACCACTACAGCCTTTTAACGTCCCACTGCTGGGTACAGGCCTCTTCTCTCATAAGAGAGAATAATTTAGAGTTTAGACCCGCCACGCTGCTCCAATGCGGGTTGGCGGGCTTTAACGACTACTGTCACATGATAGATATAACCGAGACCGACTGCTTAATGTGCTCTCCGAGGCACGGGGGTGAAATACCGCCAACTACCAACTCCAATGAGAATTTCTTGACAGAAAAATCCAATACCTAACACTTATTTGCCCGACCCGGGAATCGAACCCGGGACGTCGTTATCTGCAGTCGAATATGCTAACCACTATACCAACGAGGCATTTAATAGATGCATAGTTTTTGATATATTGTTTATGTAAAGTAAATATAGGTACATAAGTATTCAATATTCATGGTTAATACTTACACGATGTAGTTGGTTCTTAGGCTTCGGAGGCAATTCGATTTGCCATTCAAATCTGGGATCATCGTAAGGGCACGTGTATGGATCCTGATAACTTTGGAGCCAAATCCCACAAAAGGTTTTCGCCGTGGCTTCCGGCGTGGTTTTAATAATGTATTTTAAAATGGGCTGTAAGAAAGAATTCGTTTCGATTACAGTTATCCAAGAAAACCGAAAATATAATAATCCATATTAATAGAAAATGAAATATCTTAGTCTATCGTAGACTTTCCACAAACATGGAATTTCTAAAATTTGTGTAATTCTGACCATTTATGGTGACTCCGATAAGTTTTCACTATTTTTTAAATCTTAATAATAGCTAATTTTTAAAAAACATAATCAATATTTAGGTATTTTTTTCATTGTATTACGCATGACGACAATCATGCCTGATGGAAAATGGTAGGTAATGAAGTTTCTGAGTACACTCTCCAAAGTATTTCATGTTGTATTAGCGGACCCGGCAGGCGTCGTCCTGCCCGGTGACATTCCGACATCAGCAGCAGACATTGAAATATACCTACACACAAAATTTCATCCGAATCGGTCTAGCCGATTTAGAAGGAGTTAGGTGACAAACACAAGTACAGAAGAATTATATAGATACGGGTGAGAGAGTTTACCGTATTGACGGGATGAACATTAATGAATATAAAATTACTTTGCTATAATACGCCACATAAATAACACCACATAAATTCACCACAAAATAAACTTGACGATCGTTTCGCTCCGACACCGGAGCAGCTTCGGGAGATGTCGATTTCACGACGGACAATTGCACGAATCAAAAACTATGAAAATCGGTCCAGCCTTTCTCGAGTTATAAGTGTTCTAACAAACACGACTTTCTTTTATATATTAAAAAAAGATTAGTTCGCTTACCAAGTTGAGAGATATAAATCCGCGACAAACTCTGGCCGAGATCGCAATAGAGCACAGCCATGTGCCCGTGTTGATTATCGTCTCATCTGATACCCCGATTTGGATGAGAGTCTTCAGCGCGGCGACGGCACCTCGACAAACAAAACACCGTATTTCCTGTAATTATGTAACGTATAGAATCATTAGTTGGTCTAGTAGAGTAAACAACTTCCCTGGCATAGTGGTCTTATAAATGGAAGGCCCCGATTCTCGGCAGGGGCAATTTGAGATTTTAAAATTTCTAAATTGTCTTGGTCTGTCTGGTGGGAGGCGTCAGCCATGGCTGGAACCAGTAAAAGCCGTGCCGCTAAGCGATTCAGCGTTCCGGTACGATGCCGTGTAGAAATCGATCAGGGGTATGCATATACCTCTACCAAGTTAGCCCGCTTCCATCTTAGACTGCATCGTCATTTACCATCAGGTGAGACGGCAGTCAAGGGCTATCTTGTGGTAATAAAAAAAACGTCAAATAACAAACGTCAAACGTAAAATAAAAAGTTACGTATTTAAGGAATATTGGAAAAACTACCCCCAAGTGGGTTAAAAAGGGGATGAAATTTTCTATGAAAGTCCGTCATTTGTAAAGTTATATCAATGAAAATCGGTATTTGTGTTGTAGGTTACAAATAAAGAATTACGAATTTCAGGAATTTTGGAAATTCCACCCCCACGTGGGTAAAACAGGGAATGAGATTTGTATGAATCCACGCGGGCGAAGTCGCGAGCATCAATTGTTATTTTCAAAATTTAACTGTACACTTTTTGAATGTCGTCGATCACATTTTCTGACATTTTTTTCAAAAAAAGCTCCAAAATCATTGGAATACGAAGTGCCTCTAGTGAAAGATGGAACTTGTGAAAAACTACTAACTTTTGTGACATCATTGACGCTTTTCCAGACATATCTGTATACACGGAAGACAATTTTAAGTATTTTCAATTCGTAATTAAATAGTTCATTTCTAGCATGCTTCACAATTAGATTACCGAGGTCACCTGAAATAAAAATACATCTTGTAAATTATTTTAAGTAGTATTAAGTACCAAATTTTATCTGTGTCATAGTACCTAATTATCGTCCTTAGTTTTTCACTACTCTGTGGACTGTGGATTATATATTGAGATTATTGATAAGATAATTGAGACTTGGTATATATAGCCAAAAATTTTAAATTACATACAAACTACATATTATTGAATTTTCGAGCGAACTTCACTATGCTTCGACGTCAAATTATTCCTAAATTATAACTTGCAGGGTATAGATTTTTGTAGGAACCAGTTAGTTCAGTTACAGTAATGTATTTTCGCATATATGAGAAAATCGACCAACTAACAATCATATTAATTATCTACATAATATACACAAACACAGACACTGCTAAACACACAACCCACCCATACTTGAGTAAAAATCACGTAATTTTTTTTTATTAAACTAAGATCTTACTTGATGTCAAAGGCAATTTAGCAGCACACAATCCAAGAGAAGCAAACACTATTAAAATTTGCACGTTCATACTTAACGCAAACCAAAAAACCACTAATTATTATTATGTATTATTAAAATATTTAAAGCGAATTTATTTTGATTAAATTTAATAAGCTGTAACATATTATAGGCAATTATCAGTGTCATTAAAAATATTTTGTACATTTGACACAAATTGATTTGTAATGTGTATTTAATGGTACATTAACTTAACTGTGACAAATATCTGTTTATTACCATACAGAATGATGAAAATATGTTAGTTAGCGCAGGCCACATTCTGAGCGAAGCGAAATAAAACGCAGTTTGTTTTGCTTCGCTCATGTCGCTGCCACGTCTTTTTACCTGCAGACTACGGCAAAGCCAAAAGGAAGGGTTATGATTTTAGCAGTCTATGTATGTACGTATGTATGTTTGTATCCAATTTTTGTATGAGATTCTATGTATACCAACGTAATGCCTAAACTACTGGGCCGATTTTGATGAATGAGGCGTCAATTAATTCTTTGTTAAGGTCCGGGTGACTTAGGCTACATTTTATAAATGAAAAAAATTGAGAAGCGACGTCAGAGCGGCGAAACTAAAATATTGTTTAGATTCGGATAAACATAATAGATGGCGCCACTAGCTGCTTGCCCCGCGCTTTCTGCACACTAAATTATTATTTTATATTAAACTAGCCGACCCCTGCGACTTCGTCCGCCTGGATATAGGTTTTATATAGGATCGGATTGGATCCCATAATCCTTTTTTGAACCTAAACTAAATGTAGCCTAAGTTACTCCTTATAACATCACCTATCTGCCATTGAAAGTTCCATCAAAATTGATCCAGCCGTTTCGGTAATTAGCTGGAACAAATAGACAGATCGACAAACATAAATTTAAACGCACACCAGTATAAAATAAGCCGTACGTTCAAAGATCCGGGTCCCAAGTTATTTGAACCCAATAAATGTCTGTCATTTCTGAACTAATAAACCTATGACCTTGAAATATTTACGGGACAATACTTAAAGTACTACCTTTCTAACAAAAAAAGAATGAGTTAAATCGAACTACGCGTTAATGAATTACAGCTAAATACATGTTTTAACTTTCTTCCCCTCTCCCTAGGGAACCGTGCTGAATTTCGGGATAAAAAGTATCCTATAACCTACCTCGGAGTATAAACTCAAATCGTACTAAGTTTTATTCGAATCCATTCAGTAGTTTCGGCGTGATGCGCGGCCAAGATACAGACAGACAGACAGACAGACAGACAGACAGACAGACAGACAGACAGACAGACAAAAATGAAACAAATTGCAGTTTTGGCTTCAGTATCGATTATAGAATGCCCTCCAACAAAAATTTTCAAAATATCTTCAATGTACAGAATTGGATCTGTTACAGTTTTATTATATTATAGATGAGGCGTCAATTAATTCTTTGTTAAGGTCCGGGTGACTTAGGCTACATTTTATAAATGAAAAAAATTGAGAAGCGACGTCAGAGCGGCGAAACTAAAATATTGTTTAGATTCGGATAAACATAATAGATGGCGCCACTAGCTGCTTGCCCCGCGCTTTCTGCACACTAAATTATTATTTTATATTAAATTAAATTACTAAGCGTAGTCAAAATCCGCTCTCGACGTTCGCACCGCGCGGACGTCCCTCCATGCGCTCGCCAAAGCGCTGCTCGTGCGCCCCCCGCTCCCGAGCCCTCGCTCGCCCCGATCCAGTGTACAGTGCCCAGTGCCGCCCGGATTTCAGTGTTGTGCCGTGCTCGGACATTGTCCAGCGTTGTGTTAGTGCTGTAGTGTAGTTCCAGGGTCTAGGTTTCCGTGAGTACGCTAGTCTAAGTGCAGATTAGGTACACAACCCCGTCACCCAAGGACGGGGACCCACTAGGGCCTCACCTTAGGTACTCACCTCCCTGCTTCGGCAGGGAGGACCCATCAGCGCACCGGTCCACTATGGACCCGCAAAATCTCATCCTACCGGCTCCGTGGTCCGCTCTGGACCCACGGAAGCCTATGATCAATATGGAGGCTCTGATCTTGGATCTCAGCCAGCGCCACCCGTCTTACCTGCAGTATTTTTACTGCAAAGATCCCACCGCGACTTCGACAGCTTCCTCCGAGGCCCCAGCCACGGAGCTATGCATACCCCAACCCCCTCAGGTTACGGAGCCTCACTCCGCGACCCCTGCCGGGCCTTCAGCCCAGATCGAGAAACCCGTTCACGTCGAGGAGCCTCACTCCGAGACGTCCCCAGCCTCATCTGAAACCGATGATTTTATCACTGTGCAGTCAAAGAGCCAGAAGCGCAAGCTGAAGGCTTCCAAATCCCACTCCAACCCACCCAAAAAGGTGGGCATTGCCGCATCGTCGACCTCTTCAAGGTCGCAAACGCCCTCTCCCCAGGCGGAAGAATCTCCCATGGAAGAGCCAGAAGACTCTCCCATGGAAGATCCGCCTCGAGAGAGAGTCCCCCCCCCTCTACATAAGAGAGAAAGCGCAATGGAAGCGCATCGTACCCCTGTTAGACAAGGAAGGCGTATCCTTTACGGACGCCCGCTCTGTGTCGGTCGGAATCAGGGTTGATTGCCCTAGTTCCAAGGACCACCGTCGCCTCACGACAATCCTCCGTAATGAAAAAGTAGGCTACCATACCTACGCTCTCCCAGACGAACGTGTTCTCCGCGTAGTCATTCGCGGAATTCCTAAAGAGCTCGACACCGAGCTAGTCAAGGCGGATCTTGCTTCTCAAGGTCTGCCAGTCCGAGAGGTACACAGGATGTACCACTCCAGCACCAAGCACCCATACGACTTAGTTCTTGTTATCCTGGATCTTACCCCCGAGGGCAAAAAGATCCATAACATCAAATCGGTGTGTCGCCTGTCAGGACTCACGGTCGAGCCTCCATACAATCACGGAAAGTTAGGTCAATGCCATCGATGCCAGTTATACGGCCACTCGGCCAGAAATTGCCATGCCCGGCCCAGGTGTGTAAAATGCCTGGGCGACCACGGGACGTCCGATTGCCCACGCAAGCAACCGACCGAGGAACCCCCGAGCTGCGTGCTCTGCGGGGAAAAAGGGCACCCCGCGAACTATCGCGGCTGCCCCGAAGCCCCAAAAGAGCCAAAGCGAAGGGTCAAACCGGTCGGTGGCAAACCTGCTGCCGCAAAGCCCAATTCTGAATCAACCCAGTCCTTTGTCCCAGCGCCGGTACCCGCCGTCAGCGCTTGGACAAAGCCACTACCCA
The DNA here is from genome assembly GCA_920104075.1 of Melanargia galathea. Taxonomy (NCBI): domain Eukaryota; kingdom Metazoa; phylum Arthropoda; class Insecta; order Lepidoptera; family Nymphalidae; genus Melanargia; species Melanargia galathea. The sequence goes on along the minus strand of OV049863.1, from coordinate 24,081,532 downwards.
AAAACACTAAAGCCTCCAACTCTAAGGCTACCAAAACAGCGAAAGCACCTCCCGCCCCTAAGGCAGCGGCACCACCCGCCCCTAAGGCGGCGGCGCCGCAAACTTCGGAGTCCCCCGAAGCTGAAAACCTGGCATACAACTTTAGATATGCCAGTTACATATTAGAAAACATCGATCTCAATCAGTTAGATCTCTTCGTCAAAGAATCTAAATTCGACTTCTTAGGCGCGATGTGCAGACATGCGTCCCTCCTCATCTCGATCCGCAATTGTGATAAAGCTCTTAATGGCTAACACGACCCAAAGTAGAATCAAGCCCCATTCCCTGGCTGTCTCGTTTTACAATGCAAACGGCCTCATCGAGCAGATAGATGAAGTTCGCGACTTCGTTTGTGCACACCAATTAGATATCCTTATAGTGCAAGAGACCTTCTTGAAACCTTGTAGACGCGATCCCAAGATCGCCAATTTTAACTTAATCCGTAACGACAGAGCCAACCGTCTCGGTGGCACTGCAATATACTACAGAAGGGCTCTTCACTGCACTCCACTCGACCCTCCAAACCTTACCAACATGGAAGCCTCCATCTGTCAGGTGGGTATGACTGGCCATCCGTCGGTCATACTTGCATCCGTTTATCTCTCTCCGTCTAAAGACTTTTTAGAGAGTGACCTCAGAGCGCTCTTCTCTCTTGGAGACTCAGTCATCCTGGCTGGGGACTTCAACGCCAAACACACTAGCTGGAATAGTCACTCCATTAACACAAGAGGACGCCAACTTACAAGACTAACCGACCACCCAGATTTTAACTTCATAGTCATAGCCCCTGACTCACCGACACGTTACCCTATGTCAGAACTGAGGACAGACCGACCCGACGTACTCGACATAGCATTGCTAAAGAACATCGCCCTACAGGTGAGTCCTTTAGAAGTGCTATCCGAGCTAAGTTCCGACCATCGTCCCGTCCTACTCCGGCTAGGACCTCCACCAAACGCAGCCCCCCCGACCAAAACAGTCATCGACTTTAAGAAGCTCGCAGAGCACCTAAAGTCCCTAGATTCAGTGCACCTCTCTCAAATTCCTGACAACATAGAATCACTCGATGAAGCGCATGCAGCCTCACTGCACCTTACGAACCATATCCGCGAAGCAATCAACGTTTGCTCCCGGGAAATGCCGAACGGGTTCACCCGCAGGCAGCTACCGGACGACGTTAGAGAGCTAATTACAATCAAAAACGCCAGACGTAGAGCCCATGACAGATATCCGACAACTGACAACCGGAGAGAACTCTGGAGAGCCCAGAGGAGGGTAAAGGCTCGCCTTGCCGAACTCCGGGACGAACAATGGGACAGGAGACTTGGGGAGCTTTCGCCATCGCATGTAGCCTACTACAAGCTGGCGAAATCTCTCAAAGTCGACACTGTCTCGTCCACACCGCCGCTCATCCGACCCAACCAACCCCCCGCATTTGAAGACATCGATAAGGCCGAGTGCTTGGCTGACAGCCTGGAAACCCAATGTTCCCCGAGCACAACCTCCATTGATAGGCCCCATGTAGAGCAGGTCGAAAACGACCTCGCTGCTTTCTTTTCGCGCCCACCAGAAGGCGACCCCATCACACCCACAACGTGCGACGAAGTTCATAGGATTATCAAGGACCTACACGCCAAGAAAGCCCCCGGTCCCGACGCGATTAATAATAAAACACTCAAATTGCTCCCAGGTCAAATAATAAACCTACTGGTTATTATCTTTAACACTCTCATGACCCATTGCTACTTCCCCGAAAGGTGGAAGGAAGCAACAGTTATCGGTATCCCTAAGCCGGGTAAACCCCGCAACCTCCCCACGAGCTACCGTCCCATTAGTCTTCTCAACACTTTAGCAAAAGTGTATGAGAAAATAATACTAAACAGACTCAGGGCCGTCGTCGAGAGCAAAAAGCTCTTAAACGACGAGCAATTCGGTTTCAGAGCTCAGCACTCTTGCATCCATCAAGCGCACCGCCTCACGGAGCACATTTACCAGGGTTTTAGTTACTTCAAGAGACCGACTCCAACAGGAGCACTCTTCTTCGACGTAGCGAAAGCTTTCGATAAGGTATGGCACGCCGGCTTGCTTTACAAGCTTCACCATCTGGGCGTGCCAGATAGACTCGTACGTCTGCTACGAGAATTTCTGACCAATCGCACCTTTCGTTACCGTCTGGACGGTACCTTGTCATCTCCGCGACCGATTCGTGCTGGAGTCCCTCAGGGCTCAGTACTATCCCCTCTTCTTTATGCGCTTTTCACCAGCGACATTCCTTGTCCTCCTAACGTAAAGTTAGCCCAGTTCGCGGACGACACCGCTCTCTATACAACCCATACCCGATTCGCGATCATTCGATCTCGACTCCAAGTTGCGGTCAGCCGCCTAGGCGACTGGTTCCGCCGCTGGAGGATAGAGGTCAACCCTGAAAAAAGCGCAGCGGTGCTTTTCACAGGAAAACGTCGCAGTCGTACCGGCCAACGTGCCGAGATCACCCTATACGGGCGACCCATCCCCTGGCAAGACAAAGCCAAATATCTGGGTGTAACTTTTGACAGTAAGATGAACTTCGCCGCCCACATTCGAAAAGCCCGCCAAAAGGCGGCATTTGTGCTCCATAGGTTATATCCGATGCTCTGCGCAAGGAGCAAGATGTCCCTCAGACACAAAGTTACCCTTTACAAAATCTGTATTCGCCCAATAATGTCCTACGCAAGCGTAGTATTTGCACACCTCCCTCACTCCTCGATTTACCGACTACAGACACTGCAAAACAGGTTTATGCGCATGGCAACGGGCGCCCCGTGGTTCGTGCGCAATGTTGATCTCCACCGCGACCTCGATCTCCCCACTCTCGCTCAACATTTTAAGCAGCTCTCAAAGAATTACTTTGAGAAAGCTGCCAAACATCCGAACCCTCTCGTGGTGCAGGCGTCATCTTACGTTCCAGATCTCACCGTCCCACCAGATAGGAGACGCCCGAAGCACGTCCTTTTCGATCCTGATGACCAGACAACGACCGACAATGCCCTCTCGCAGCTAGGACTAGGGCACACACACTCAACCTCAACACAGCGTCTTCGCCGGCGAAGACGAGGCCCCCGATTTCTTACGTCACCCGGACGTGGTACCCATCCACGGTCACGGGGACGTACGGACTAATCAGTCCGAAACCCCCAGCGTCCCAACGTCACCCTAAGCCGAGGTCCGAGCCTCACAGGAGGCGCCCTTAGGACGACGTTCTGCCCGACATTCTTCGAGCCCTCGGGCTCAAACCCTCTCTGGCGAAGCTTCTGCGCTCGCCCAACCCCCCGGTGACGCTGTAGCGGCCAATAGGGCCTAAGCAGTATACACAATCCGAAAAAAAAAAAAAAAAAAAAAAAGCGTAGTCAGGTTTTTATTTTAATTAAATTACTAAGCTGTGATAGCCTAGTGGTTAGGACGACCGACTTCTAATCGGAGGTCGTGGGTTCGATCCCGGGGCACGCACCTCTAACTTTTCGGAGTTATGTATGTTTTAAGTATTTAAGTATTTAAATATCACTTGCTTTAACGGTGAAGGAAAACATCGTGAGGAAACCTGCATGCCTGAGAGTTCTCCATAACGTTCTCAAAGGTGTGTGAAGTCTGCCAATCCGCTTGGCCAGCGTGGTAGGCTATGGCCAAAACCCTTCTCACTGTAGTGAGTGTATGTGCTCTGTAGTGAGTGCTCTGTAGTGAGCCGGTAATGGGTTGATCATGATGATGATGAGTCAGGTTTTAGTTTACGAACTCTATCTCTTGTCATATTTCAGTTTACACCGCGGACTATAGCTAAACGAAGCCAGCGATGCGAACTTGCAAGCTCTCATAGTTTAGCGACATGAGCCAAGCGAAACGAACATCGTTTCGTTAATTGTTTTATTTTATCTATAAAAAACAGACCGATTTACAAACTACAAGTATAAATTAAAAATTAAAAAAAACCCCGACATTCGCCATTTTGTGGCGGTGGCCATCTCGGATTTGCAATAATGCTATTATACTAGTCTAGCCCTTTCATTTGATACCCATATTAAGGGAGTTGTGAAAAAATATGTAATCCGCTATTTTGTAGCGGCGGCCATCTTGGACCGATTTTCATCAAACATAGCTAACACCGCTCTCGACTAATTCACCTTTCAAACAAAAAAAAAGCACATTTAAATCGCTCCACCCGTTCGAGCGCCACAGGGGAACAGACAGACAGACACACACACATACACACACACACACACACACACACACACACACAGACACGTCAAACTTATAAAACCCCGTCGTTTTTGCGTCGTCGGGGGTTAAAAATGGTTCTCTGTTATACTGTACCTACGGAATCCTAAAAATCTCCAGAGGTGTGGGCTGGATAAAAATCAGTTACGGTCGGTCAAAACCATTAGTATATTGGTTCAATGTTTTAACGTTACGCGCGCAAAAAAATAAATAAAGCGAAAAACAATTTTATAACAGTAAGATAGGTATACCTAACACTCGAATTGCACCACGCGAGCTCTCCTATTTTATTTTACGAGCAATTTTTACTTTTATGTCGCCCTCTCAACTAAATTAAATTACCGGAGTGCGGAGCGACGCCCGTCTGGTAATGGGCCATGCTTGTTTCCCTGTTATTGGTACCCGAGTGAAATAGAACGGCATTCCGAAAGTTAAACGAAAAGGTAAACTCGCAATAAAGACTAATAAAAAGACTATTCTAAGATTTTGCTAGGAATAAACTAGTTTTCCGCCGAATCCAAAGATTCTTAAGGATATAAATCTTTTTGTTCAAAATTCCTCAGTGTGTCATGAAGATAGAAATCTTCGAACAGTGCGCTTGCCAGTGGTACTGCTCTGAGACATGTCATGATCAACCCATTACCGGCTCACTACAGAGCACGGGTCTCCCCTCAGAGTGAGAAGGGTTTTGGCCATAGTCTACCACGCTGGCCAAGCGGATTGACAGACTTCACACACCTTTGAGAACGTTATGGAGAACTCTCAGGCATGCAGGTTTCCTCACGATGTTTTCCTTCACCGTTAAAGCAAGTGATATTTAAATACTTAAAACGCACATAACTCCGAAAAGTTAGAGGTGCGTGCCCGGGATCGAACCCACGACCTCCGATTAGAAGTCGGTCGTCCTAACCACTAGGCTATCACAGCTTTTCTCAGCTCTGAGACATAATATTAGCTAACTGTATATTAGCTACAGCTAGTATATTAGCTAGCTAGGCAAACAACGGGCAATTGACAAAGTTACGCTTGGAGCTTTTCAAAGTGTGAACACTTTATATAAATCAGAAATTAGGATATCCTTAGAAGAACCAGAGTTACCAACATAACTTAACGGTTTGCGAAGCTGCAGTGGTAATGGAACTTTTCAAGGAATTGATGAACATTGGGGTCTAAAGGCGCCTCTACACGTTGGCCAACATGATGGCGGATATGTTGGAAGGTGTTGGGCGAGGAGTTTGTGTTCGGGTCCACACGTTGGAAGGTCGTTCAGTATGCTCCTGTTAGGGCCAATGTGCGGACGTATTTACTAAATTGAATATTGAGACGTTAACAGCTGCTGCGGTTTAATTATTCACAGCATACCGCAACTACGTGAATGTGTATACGAAAATTGTATTTTATATTTTTGTGATTTTATTTCTTGGGTTCCACAAACAATTTTCGGCTTAGTAGGGCTCTATAAAGCAAAAAGTTTCTTCATTGGTCATTATCACTGCCATCTTGTGCACATTATACTAGTTACGACGCGTGAATATAAAATTTAAAAGACGTGCATGCGTGCGATCACTCTGAGAGCTCGTAGCAAACTGAACTTGCCTCCAACGTGTAGATGGTGCGGCCAAACTCTGTCCCAAACCCTTTGATGTACCGACACGAAATGGATCTCGCGCCAACTTGCGGGCCATCGTTCCAATACCTTCCAACTCCCGCTCTACACGTTGGGCCAACATATTGGGCCATAAGATGGGCCAGCATGTTGGCGAACATGTGGATGAGCAGTAAACGAAACTACCTACTGACCACCTGCGCATTCTATTTTAGCTTTCTATGCTTCCTAAAAAATCGAAAATGTTTAACTTTGCAGGAATTTTCCGAGCGTCATTTCGGAAAATGGGAAAAACAATTTTCGCGACACCTACGCTCAATTTTTCCGGCTTCACGCAACAATAAACAAAAGAAAGCGCTCGGGTTTGTTTTATACGCCGTTTGAAAAATACCTCAAAAATATATTTTATGGCTGCCATTTAAAAACTTCCTTTTAAATTTCAGTGCATGAACTGGGATGTTGTTTATTGGCTGTCATATTTTTTCATGTGTAATATCGTTATTATTGAAAAATCGTATATTAAAAAATCGTAATAATCATGTAAATCATATGATTTACATTAGTTATAAAAAATCATAATTAACAAATTAATAAACTTTTACAAAAATTTATCGCAGGATCTTATGAAGTATATACAATATCAAAAGGGCTCCACGAAGTTTAAAATTTTTAGGCCAATTATTAATTATACCTTTCATCACATTGTTTATGGCAACGAAAATTGGGGACAAATTTGTTAATTTACAATTGAATAACTTATTGAAAAATGGTGATTAAACTTTTTTTTCTTCAGGGCTCGATGCTTTCAAGTGTTAAAAAGATACTAGAATTTATTCAAATTTTTAAAATCACATTTTATGGTATAAAAAAATTATTTTCATTGCGCGCGCCGCGCGGAGCCCCATTTTCAACGTCAAATTAAAGTTATAAATAATGGAGATAGAGTTCCGGAAGTTGAAAATTTTTTATTGGAAATTTCCTCCTCTTTATCGAGCTTTTTTCAAAATTGCTTAAATATAAATATTTTTCGAGTTATTAACATATTTTTTTTTTCATCTTATTTTGTTAATTTAACAATTGCAATTTTTTACCTGCACCAAAATCCTTCAAAAACATTTTTCTAGAGGTAATTCCGAATCGAATGAGCTATCGTTCATATTTTTAGGACCTTTATCTCTAGTTTTCAAGTTTTGGAACTTGTTTACCAGTCTAATATAACACATAGTAACAAGCTCATTCCCACGTGCACCAAGCGAGTTAATACGAATAAAATATACCCGCGCTGAAAGCGTTCAATATTTGCACACGTACATACGAGAAATCCCCTTTATCTCCCGAGGGAGTAAAGCGAACCGCTATATTAATACGTGCCGTTATGTAACATTGTTGATATTGCGAACCTCTCAGGTGGTTACAAAGTGCTCGATCCTGATTGAGCATAATATAAGGGAAAGAATCATAGAAAATCTAATGTGAGGGGAGATTCTCTTACCTTATATTATAGCAAATAGATGAATGCAGAGAATACTAATGACGTCTTAATAAGAAAATCTTCGAACAGTGCATGTTGCCAGTGATGATTTATATATCCGAAGAATAAGTGATAATCTAAAAGATTGAAAGTAAAATTGAATTTATCGACGCACTTACATATCTCGGAAACTACCGATAGGATTCACGGTTTCAAACTTCAAAGATACTGCTGGGTTATTCTGTAACTTAGTTAGCAACTGAAAATAGTTGCCAACGAATTTGGTCGATATACATTGCTGCTTTACTGTGTAAAATTATGAAAACACTTTATATTTCCCACAGTAAAGCAGCAATGTATATCAAACTAATTCGTTGGTAACTATTTTCAGTTGCTAACTAAGTTACAGAATAACCCAGCAGGTCCGCTAGTGCTACCACATAAATACATAATTTAAAAATTATAGATACATCAATTTTATTTATTGTTATGGATTGTATGTATAACTGTACCTACTCCTTAAAGCGAGGAGGGCCTTCAATATTCAACAAAGATTTTGTGGGGCACCACTATGCCAAGTCATGTATAATATGATTAGAAACATAACAGGTAGGTAACAAAGGCCTTCCAAGAATTTGTTTTCGTATTACTAAATAATGTAGGCGAAGTGACTTGCGTAAGTCTCGTGGTTTCCCCTCATTTGTACCTTCACTATATTATTATAAACCCTCCATGGTCTAAGTACCTACGCTATATGAGAGTGGGAAAGGAAAGGAACGACAAGTATAAATTAAAAATTAAAAAAAACCCCCGACATTCGCCATTTTGTGGCGGCGTCCATCTTGGATTTGCATAGAGCTATTCTACTAGTCAAGCCCTTTCATTTGATACCCATGTTAAGGGAGTTGTGAAAAAATATTTAATCCGTCAGTTTGTAGCGGCCGCCATCTTGGATCGATTTTCATCAAACATAGCTAATAACACTCTCGACTAATTCACCTTTCAAATAAAAAACTGCATTCAAATCGGTTCACCCATTTGATTGCTACAGCGGAATAGACACACACACACACACACAAACAGACACGTCAAACTTATAACACCCCGTAGTTTTTGCGTCGGGGGTTAAAAACAATCTATAATAATATGAAGAAGCGAGTCTGCATCACCACAACTCTAGTCCTTTAACATCCCACTGCTGGGCAAAGGCCTCGTCTGTTATAGGAGAGAGATTTAAAGCTTGGACCCCTAAAGCGGCTCCAATGCATGTTGGCGGGCTTTAACGACTATATATTAATTGCCATATGACAGTGATAATAACCGAGACCGATGGCTTGACACTCCGAGGTACAGGGGAGCAACTAAGGAGTGACAGTGAAAATTTTTTACCAGGGAAACCCAATTTTTGATCAACCCGGAAATCGATCCTAGGACCTCGTGATCGGCAGCCAAGCATGCTATCGCTAGACCAACGAGGCTTTTATATCCATAATATCAATATATTATATAAAAGAACTAGCGACCCGCCCCGGCTTCGCACGGGTAGTAGAGCATATTATGCGTAGGTACTACCCGCTCAGGGATTAGGCAGCGTTTTCGATGAAAGCTCCCAGGCGGCTTGACTTTTTACGATATTTTCCACAGTGAACTTACTATATCTCACCTTATACCCGAATTACTAATAAAAAACCAAAAACTTGGTTTTTTGAACTTTTCACATAAATTTTGAGGTTATGTAAAAAAAGTGTAAATACAAAAGTTGTAGATCTTTTTATTATCTACAACTTTGCCATTTGATTTTTTTCCATAGGACTTCTAGTTTTGCCGGAAATCGAGATAAACCGTTTTTTACCCTTAAAACTCCCCCCCTTTTTTCCCGAGCTCAGATCGCCCGTAAATTATTTTTCCTTGTATTTTTATAATATTCTCCTCCTTTTCCAATGGGTTTCATCTTACGTACTGTGATTTTTTTTTGGTTTCAAAAATTATCGACACGGCTATTAGGGAGAACCGCGGCCTCCGACGCGCTTATAGGCACGCTCCCGCCGCCGCAATTTTTAAACCTGTAATATCTTCGAAAGTATTCATTTAAATCATATGCTGTAAAGGGCCATATCGATTTATATTACATCAACAATGTATTTAAGGTATTTAATTAGATAAGGATTAATGCTGTATTGGTTGAAATCGCTTCGAAAATTAGCCATTATTTGTCGTAAAAAGTAAATGACAAAAAAATGTTACTGTGGGATATCCATAAGAGATAGACATATACCATCGCGGACTTTTCTGTAGACCTTTTCAATGTGTACAATGCTTAGTACATTTTTTGATAAATCTCGTAGGGTTCAGCCTGCGTTTGCAATGTAAGCGGAAAAAATGTAATTATTTACGACATCACATTAGAAACCTCAAAAATAGCAGTATTTCTCCACTATTTAATGGATGTTATTATACATATAAACCTTCCTCTTGAATCACTCTATCTATTAAAAAAAACCGCATCAGAATCCGTTGCGTAGTTTTAAAGATTTAAGCATACATAGGGACATAGGGACATAGGGATATAGGGACGGAGAAAGCGACTTTGTTTTATACTATGTAGTGAAGTCGTGTTAGTTTATACACTATTTATAACTGAAGAACGGCTTTACCGATTTGGACGAAATTTGGTGTAGAGGTAGACAAGGCCTTGGAAAAGGACATAGGGTACTTTTTATCCCGGAAAATTAAAGAGTTCCCAAGGGATTTTTAAAAATATTTTCCCATACAAAATGTTCAAGGGCTTCGTAACTGTCAAACATCCCGTCGCGTAGATAGATACAGTAAACTCTCTCACCTGTATATACATACATTACCTGTACATATATTATTATTCTTCTGTACGTGTGTTTGTCACCTTTGTCCTCCTAAACGGCTGGATCAATTTGCATGAAATTTTGTGTGTATGGGTTCATGGTTTGAAAACACAATTACCGGGTCTCGGTAGATGGTAGGTAACGCTGATGTCGGTATGTCACCACCGGGCAGGACGAAGTCTGCGGGATCCACTAGTTAATTTATAGAAGTAAGCGAAGTAGTGCTGCATTCACACAATGCATGGGTGCCATAAATTCCCGCTAACGGGACAAACTTGTCACGTCGGCTTTCGTGGGACTTACCAGAGAAATACATTTGCGAAGTGAAATTTCAGACAAAGAGAAAAATTGCAGTATCTCCGCACCAGAAAATGGAACTAGTTAGTGATATGGGATATCCAGTCTCCCATTATTTTTAAGGCGTAATTTCGTATTTTTTTTTTTCGAAAATTTTATGCTGAAATTTGCTGGCTAGCTGATTGCAGCAAGAATCCAAAAAACCTAACTGTTACTGCATAAACAACCAACACTCACGTAATAGGGTTTCGATTGGCACCATTTGGATAAGGAACCTAAGAACAAAATTAATACTGAAATATCAAGTACATTTATGTACAGAAAATGCCCCTTTATTTAATACTAGCTGATCCCCGCAACTTCGTTCGCGTAGATATAGGTTTTTATATATAGGATCAGATTGGATCCCATAATTATTTTATGTACCTAAACTAAATGTAGCCTAAGTTACTCCTTATAACATTGAAAGTTCCATTAAAATCGATCCAGCCGTTTCGGAGATTAGCTGGAACAAATAGACAGACCGACAAACATAAATTTAAACGCACACCAGTTAAAAATAAGCCGTACGTTCAAAGATCCGGGGCCCAAGTTATTTGAACACAATAAATGTCTGTCATTTCTGAACTAAAAAACTTATGACCTTGAAATACTTACGGGACAATACTTGAAGTATTACCTTTCTAACAAAAAAAGAATGAGTGAAATCGAACAACGCGTTAATGAATTACAGCTAAATACGCGTTTTAACTTTCATCCCCTCTCCCAAGGGAACCGTGCTGAATTTCGGGATAAAAAGTATCCTATGTCCTACCTCGGAGTATAAATCGTACCAAGTTTCATTCAAATCCATTCAGTAGTTTCGGCGTGATGCGCGGCCAAGATACAGACAGACAGACAGACAGACAGACAGACAGACAGACAGACAGACAAAAATGAAAAAAATTGCAGTTTTGGCTTCAGTATCGATTATAGAGTGCCGTCCAAAAGAAATTTTCAAAATATCTTCAATGTACAGAATTGGATCTGTTACAGTTTTATTATATTATAGATTTAACACAAACGCAAACTGTTGTAAATGAATTTATCTACTCTCATATTATGATGTCTCAAGTTGTGCGTGTTAAGTGTTCATGTATATATTTTAGAGGCCATCTTTTGTCTTAAGTCTGCCGCAAACTGTTTTATTATTATGTCAAAAATGTAATGTTGTCTCTTACACACTTATGAAAATTTTGATAAGCTTGAGCTATTTTCAAATCCACTAATTTCTATAGGACATTAGGGCTCCTCTACTACTATTAATTTATCTATGGTAACAATTGAATTTTGGCGCCATACGTTAGTTATATTATTTAAATGTTTTATTTGTTGTTTTTGTTACTCAAAACTTTACAAGACATAGTTTTTATTGTGCGGAAAAATGTCTAACAGTGATACTGAAGAGAATTTAACTCCACCTGACCACCAACCAACAATCTTTTGCCAGCAAAATCAAGGAAAACTCACGACAAATATTACCAAGATTTTATGGTTTGGATTTTAAAATATGAGTTTAGATAAAGTAGTGTATGAAACTCTACATAATTAGGTATTAAAACACTCGTGTGATACTATTAAAAAACTCACGTGCGGTTCGTTTTTTAAACCCACACTCATGTTTTAATAACCTCTATTATGCAACCGTTTCATAAACTAATATTGTATACGCAAAATGTCGGGTAATCGCTAGGTCACATATTCAATAACAATAATACTTACATCGGAAATGGCGCTGCTCTTCGCTCTTGTAATTTAATTTTGCTGAAGAACCTTATAAAAGTGAAACTTGGCTGTAAAAAGATATGGAAGAAATCGGGCGTGGTGCCAGGTACAAGATTTGTCTTGTACGTTCCTAATACTATGGAAACCTAGCAAGGTATAATGTACTAAGTACGGCGTACTTAACCACGAGACAGTCGTTGTGTTATGTGAATAGGTACCTAACCTAACTAAGATCCTGGGAAAAGATATATTAAAATCGTGAATTTGAGCCTCCCATAAAAAATATAGTTTCAAGTTCTGTTTAAAAAGTTCTTTTCAGCGATATCCCGCAACCCGATGAAAAACCAAAACATATTTTTGACCCCATTTGTTTTATGGCATTTTCGGCTTTGGGCCATCGATTTATATTGAATCACCTACCTTATATTATCTGTAGCTATGTTCCTTTACATAATTATATACGTCTTTGGTTGCCTGTAAAACATCGCTATGCAGCGATAAGGCCGTCAAATATTTTCTGTATCTTCATTGTGGTATACAGTAAAATTATTAAAATTCATTCATTCATTCATTCATTCATTAATTCACTCGCTAATTTTGCTAACAGTGGTGCGGTCTTATCTTACACCAAGCGATACAAGCAACTTTATGACACTGGGTGTCATTATTCCGACATTTGTGTTAAGTTTATACCCCGACTTTATATCGCGCAGCGAAAATTGTTTTCTATTAGACCCGTGCATGTTTTTACTATCTGAAGCGCGTTGGACTCAGTAAAGAAAAAAGTTGAAGTCGGTTAAAAAGACCGAGTTTCGTACTCCTCATTGAGGGTTGTTATCCCTTGTCATTTCATTACATATCATAAAAGTGGCTTCGCACGCGTTAATTTCGGTTTTTCACAAATCCCGGGGGAATCTCCACGATTCCGTTCCTGCTCCCTTTTCCAACCTTTATACTTAATTGCAAGGAAGTTTGCTATAGTATAATCTACCTATAGCTGTAACTATAGATAGATCTAGGTTTTTTCAAAATCCTGTGGAAACTGGTTTTTTTCCAGGATAAATAGTACCTAACATATACGTTGAGTCAGGGCATAATCTATCTCCATTCAAAATTTAGCCAAATCGGTTCAGTAGTTGCGGCGCTTAAGAGTAACAAACATACACACACACACATACACACACACAAATATACTCACACACACACACACACACACATACAAAAACACACTGAAACTTCAAGTCAAGCCGCCTGGGAGCTTGCATCGAAAACGCTGCCTAATGCTCTGAAATATAATAAAACAGTTATGGTGGTGATAGTACCGAGTAATTACTACCCGTACGATTCGTGCGAAGCCGAGGCGGGTCGCTAGTATTACATAATGGTAGGGCTTATTTTTTAATGCAATTTTTTTCTGATTTCTGAGATGTTAACCGGGCCCAATGGCTGACATGGCTGTCTTGCTATCGGAGGTAGGGTAAAATAAAAAGACGTTTTTTTTTTTTACTTTTTGTTTTCGTATTTACCTACTTTCTTTTTAAAAGTAAAGCCAACAATAGACTTTTTCGTCGTAATCCATTTTGTTAATGGCAGGTGTACCGGTTGTAAAAAAATATCAATCAATAGATTGGAATGAAAATGGAATGGGACGAGAGGGCACTCGGTAAAAGTTTAATTGTAATCGATACAGTAATTTACCGCACCTAGCTACTAGGTATGTACGCAATTTAATGTGTGTAGTGTGTGAAGTTGCTCTTATAAATCCTACAAATTCTACAGAAATATGCTATTTTTTTTAACGAATATATTAAATTCGGTCGGAAGGACATTATTTTACTATATGAGGAGTAACAATCAAAATGTATTAACTCCATCCATCCAAAAAATTTGATTTGAAATCGATAAATATGGGATTTTTAAACGTTCTTACTTCAATCTAACTCAAGCCAAAATATAGTGTGTCAAACCGTATTACTTTCTATTTTACAAAAAGGCAAAATGTGCTTTTCGTTTCAAAAAATATTAAGTCCTATTAGATTTATGTTAATTTGTATTAGATATTTCAAAACGTATTAAATTATGCCCTTTACTCAAAATTTATATCAATGGAATCAGTATGGTTTGACCTCTCATATGGTTGCTCCTCATATTTGAGGATTCCTTATTAAACAAATGGTCCCACCGTAAAACCAGATAAAATAAGACCTTTCATACTTTATTGTACACTTCCCTCACAGCATTCATTATGGATGCCGGCTGTCAGAGGAGCCGTGCCCCGGAGAATACTGCGCCATTAATGCGGAGAGCATTAACGTTATGAGGTCATATTCTTTGTGTGTCATAATGCGACTTCCATGTTCATACGTACTACCTACCACCGGTGACATTGCAAAGCCAAATTGTATCCACAGACATCTACATCTATATATATATATATCTATATCTATATTTATATCTATATCTATATCTATATTTATATATATCTATATCTATATATATAAAAATCAATGCTACTTTTCGTTGTAATTTTACGTTTATTCGTTGTTAACTCAAGAACAGGCTCACCTATCCAAACCAAATGTTTAGGCTTTGTTCGGACTATTTATTAGATGGTTTATGTGAAGTTTGCACAAAATCGGTCGAGCGGTTCTTCATCTATCACATTTTTTGTAACGAATATGTATTGGTCTGTGGGTGTGGCATACACGGTAGGTGGCGCTGACGTTGGTATGTCACCGGGCAGGACGACGTCTGTTAGGTCCACTAGTATCTATCGGCAATCACTACTGTTTACTAAGAATTCACTCGAGCCAAAATAAACACTACGTGCGTTCAGAAATACCTTCTTTATTGCTATTTATTTCTGAACTTCTGTGTTTACAATTCGAAATAGCGCAAAATGGCACTTTCACGATTATTTTTGTGCCCTAAAATAAATAAATTATGTCCAAATCTCGGTGCGTACTGAGTGTGATTTTGAAAACTCGTGTACAATACATACAAATTTTGCACGCGTTTTCCTCCCACAAGGCAGTTCTATCCTTGATAATATTATATTTCTATGGTTGCATCACACTTACCCTCTTTAGTGGAATATTATGTTATCATCGCATACCTAAAATCGCTGAAAAGGAGCTCGTCTTATAGACATCCCCTACTCTCGTCTCTTGCAAGTATTGCCACAAAATACAATCTTGTCCCGGTTGTATCCTACGGCTGCAAGGGACTTGCTTGAGATCAGCTGTCCATCTAGGGAGGGGGGAAGGGGTTGTCCAATGCTGCGTTTGCGGGGTCGCCAATCGGGTACGTTGGGGCCCCAATCGGTTCTTCGAGCTATCTGCTGGAGAGTGCCCCACACTACGATCACTTATACCAGGCCATTGCCTACTGCGCATTACCTACAATCCGCTACAAGTACCTAGCGCGATTTGGTTGGTCGGGCCCATTCCATATGAAATAGAAAGAGAGGCAAACACTATAACGGTAGGTAGTTAGCACTACTGCGACTTGAATTGCACTTTATTGTGTCGTAAAAAGAGTCGCTATTTATTTAAATGATTTTACGGAATAATCTTCTGTAGGTACCTTGTAGGTACAATAAAGTATTTTGTGATTAGGTATATTCATTTTCCAGTCTAGAACTTCCAGCTACAAATAGCTCCTGCGACAATCATGGCCTATCTTTGATTTTTAGGGTTCCGTACCCGAAGGGTAAAAACGGAGCCCTATTAATGTCACTCGGCTGTCTGTCTGTCTGTCTGTCCGTCTGTCCGCCGGTCACAGGTCTCTAGCTCGCAGACGAAATGAGTTACAAACCTGAAATTTTGGTATTTAGTGTAAAACGTTAACCCAAAATCAAATATTGAATTAGAAATTGAATTAAATTATTTTTCAGGGGGGCTCCCATACATGAAAAAGGAGCCGGAAAAAAAAAATTTCTTTACCCTAGCTTGTGGGGTATCATTGTTTAGAGCTCATTAAGTAGAGTACAAATATATATTTTTTTAATTTTTATCTCAAAAAATAAGGAAATGGGAGGCCATCAAAGTTGTCAGTTTTAGACCATTTTTGTGACGGGGGCTATCTCAAAAACTAAACTAGTTGGGAATATGATATTTCAGTATATTATGTACTATATGCTCTATTTAAACAACAAATACTGAAAACAACGATTTATTAAATAGTTTATAAGCTGTGACCAAAATAAACGAACATTTTTTTGGGTTTTTCTTTCACGGTTTGTTGCGATGTCTAGCTCGGAAATTAAATATTTCTTAGACCCAAAATATTATATTGTTCATAATTATGTACAGAACCCTGAAAGAGCGAGGCCCGACTCGCACTTGGCTGATTTTTTAGTCCTGTCCAAGCGAGCAAGTGAAACGACCAAGTAAAACGAGCAAATGAAACCCTCATCATATTATCTTGGTGTTTTATTGTACACTTTCCAATATATTACCCTATTAGCTTCCCGGAGAATTCCAATAGACTAGCACTGCAATATTAAACTATTAAATATTGATAAATTCAATAACAACTGCTACCACTCACTAGCTAAAGTTTACAACTTTGAAATATAAATTTAATCGAAGTTACGTCGAACAAAACTTAGTTATTTTCCACAACTTTGTATGAAGTCTGTTCTAACTTCGTGAACTCGGCAACATTATCTCATATTAGGTAATTTTATACCCTTGAGAATGATTTTCAAAGAATTCTCTACCATAAAGCTGCCCGAATAAGATTACTGTTTTAGCGATAGTGCTGTTTTGTACGCGTTTACTTTAATTTAGCTGATATAAAGAGTTTTTATTTGCAACGCAGAATCCCTAAATATTTAATGAGCAAAAACCTTGTGAAAAACTCCTTTTAACTGCCCGTGAAAATCCCGTCAAAATTGGTTCAGCCGTTCGAAGAATATCCTGGACCTAACGGGCAGACTGCCAGACACAAAGACTGACAGACGGACAGACAGACAGAAAGGCCAAAAGACAGACAAAACTTTATAAAAATGTGTTTACCCTTTTCATATTGTTCAAATAATCCGTTGTTTATTAAGAGGCAGTTATTTCTAAATCACAGACAAGATGACTTCAAATTTATTTATTCGTAAAGGTATACATACGTTTGTTCAGAGGACTACATTTAGTCTATGGACTTGATCATGAATTATTCTCAAGCAAATAACTTCTCGTAATGAAAATGGAATTTCTGATACACTCCAGTTAAGACTGAAACGAAGATTAATACACATTGTAAATAATATAAATTGAGAACGGTATAATCCCTTGATGCAAAGTGTATTTGTGGCGGTGTGCAACCTCATGGCAGCGTTGCAACCTCCACAGTTTTCCTGGCTGGTTTTTCTCGCCGGCCGTTTTTGTGTGTCAAGAGATTATAAGTGTTTATATTTTTCAAATGTAGAAGCTGTCTCAGCCTGCGCCTTCGATGTGCGCGGTGTAGTATTATTATTCCGTTTTTAGAGCCGGAAGGTCGGCTCCAGATTCTGTTTTGATATCATTCTATTTTGTTATCCCAGTGGGATCAGACCTCAGTGATGGTCCTATAGCCTGAGACAGTTTCATTTTCCAGAAGATTAAACCTGTACTAAATAATAACTCTAAAAGTGCGAGAATACAACATATGTCCGTGAAATCTCTATTGGATTTTATTTTATTACTTTCACTGCACCTATATTTGGTGACCCCGACGAAGAGAAGTCCTATAATTATGTTACGTATGACGTCACTTAAGGAGTACATAGTGTACACGTTGTATAAGCTTAGTGTACACATTGAATAACATGAAATTTAAAAATTGAGTTGAAAATGAAGTGAAGAAATAAATGTTGGCGAATTATTGAAAATTTCAACGAACATGTCAAATAAAATAATAATTCAATTTAATAATTTCTGGAAGACATTCTGAATTATGAAATCATAAATTTTGTACAATGAAAATTTTCAGCGGCCATTTTGTGGAGTGAACATTAGAGACATTATTTTATTAATTTACGTTCATGTGTCATATATATTAATATTTTTCAGGAATATTTTAAAATTTTCTAGGAACTAACATTATGGAAAGCAAATGCCAACAACTGGAAGATGAAAATAATGCTCTCAAATTAAAACTTATAGAGTTGGCCGACAAAACTTTCCCAATCTTTAAAGAAAATGAAGTGTTACGTTCGCAATTAGCGAGTGTTTCGGATCCCCCCACGGGTCAGGAATCAAAAATTTGTAAAGTTTCAGCTAAGCTTCCTCCCTTTTGGTCTGACCGGCCGAGCATTTGGTTTTCCCAGGTCGAGGCTCAGTTTGCGATCTCAGGTATCACTGTGGATCAAACCAAATATGATTATGTTGTGGCACAATTGGACTCGCGAATCATTGGCGAGGTCGAGGATGTTATTACACAACCTCCAGCGTCAGGGAAATTTGATTTTCTTAAGAAGGAATTAATTCGGAGATTATCCACATCTGAGGAACAAAGGGTCAGGCAGTTGGTAAGTGACGAAGTGTTAGGTGATCGGAAGCCATCTCAATTTTTGCGGCACTTACGCTCTTTAGCTGGTCATGCACTTACGGATCAGAATATTTTACGGCAATTATGGATGCGTCGTTTACCGCAACATTTACAGGCAATTTTGGCAGTTCAATCGGAATTGGGTTTAGACAAAATAGCAGAATTGGCGGACAAAATTCTAGAAGTTTCGCCGAATATTCTTAATTCTTCCTCTTCGATTAATAACGCGGCATGCTCTTCAAATACTAATTTAGATGCGCTAGTCACTCGTTTAGAGAGTTTATCGAGGGAAATTTCAGAAATTAAGGAAAATAATAAAAAAAATTCGCAACATAGGAGTAAATCGAGAAATAGGTTTAGGTATAGGCGGTTTTTATCACCGTCCCCTTCTCGCAATAATTTAAATAATAGCAACAGCGATTTATGCTGGTATCATCGCAAATACGCAGCGCGTGCCCATAAATGTATTAAACCGTGTTCTTTTAAAGAATCGGAAAACGTGAGCGACAATCAGTAGCGACGGTACCTGATTTGTCGTCTCGTAGTCGCCGTCTTTTTGTAAATGATATCCGAACCAATAGACGATTTTTAATCGACACTGGTTCAGATGTTTCTTGTTATCCGGTCTCATGGTTGAATAGTCGACCCAAAATGGCCGACTATTGTATGCGTGCGGCAAATGGCAGCGATATTAAGACTTTTGGGACAATTTTATTATCGTTGGATTTTAGATTAAGGCGCAATTTTAATTGGCATTTTATCATTTGCGATGTTACAACTGCGATTATAGGTGCAGATTTTCTCGCGTATTTTAATTTATTGCCAGACTGTAGGTCAGGTCGAATTCTAGATGGTTCGACTGGCCTATCGTGCGTTGCATCAATTATTTCTCACGAACAAGCGAGTGTGAAAACTTTAGTTTCGAGTAATAATATTTTAGCTGAATTCCCCGCTCTTACTCGCCCGCCTGGTCCGGATCGGGAGATTAAACATAATACGGTTCATTACATCCGGACAACGGATGGTCCTCCGGTTTGCTGCCGTCCACGCCGACTTGCTCCACAGAAGTTAGCTATTGCTAAGAAAGAATTCGATAACATGTTAGCTTGTGGTTATGCAAGGTCTTCGGATAGTCCGTGGTCTTCGGCACTTCATTTAGCGCCGAAAGGTGAAAATGAAACTGTTTCAGGCTATAGGACCATCACTGAGGTCTGATCCCACTGGGATAACAAAATAGAATGATATCAAAACAGAATCTGGAGCCGACCTTCCGGCTCTAAAAACGGAATAATAATACTACACCGCGCACATCGAAGGCGCAGGCTGAGACAGCTTCTACATTTGAAAAATATAAACACTTATAATCTCTTGACACACAAAAACGGCCGGCGAGAAAAACCAGCCAGGAAAACTGTGGAGGTTGCAACGCTGCCATGAGGTTGCACACCGCCACATATTATATTATTGTATCTCGTAGGCGGACATTACACGATCAATCTTCAGTTTAATCTGTGATCCTGGATTGATAGGATTGATGCCGAAGATCAAAACTACTTACTAGATAGATATTTTGTGATCAATTTTTTCAATCCGTCAAACTATACTTACATACTTGTTCCTAGATATTACATGATAAATCTGGCATCAACCATACCTTGGTCACTGATTGAACTGATGCCAGATTGAACGAACGATTTATTGCCACAGAAACTAAAAACGATATTTTATTAGATCGTTTGAACCTTGCCATATAGTAAATAGTTACTTACGTCTTTAAAAAACTCGATAGTAATTTTTGGGAATAGGCGTGAGTTTGTATGTTAAAATTCACAGTTGATCATGAAATCAAAATGAGGCGATTCAAAGATTTCTCTCAACGATTCTTTGAAGTGACAGTGATCGGACCGAAGAACCGATAGGCGTTGGGGTCCAAGGAAACTTATAAATAAATAAATACTCACACATACACACACGGTCGTCTGTTCCTAAAGTAGGCAACTTAATGCCTGTGTTATAGGTAACAGCCGACTGATAGACATATTTACATATAAATACATATATATTTTAATAAAGGTATACATACATACATATTATAAATACACCCAGACTCGGAGCGGGAATCGAACCCGCGACCCCGGAGCGGAAGGCAGGGTCACTACCAACCGCGCCAAACGGGCCAGTCAAAAAGTCATAAAACTTGAAAAGCGACCGCGAAGTTTGTGAGACCCCAACACTGACGGAGATCATGTTGTGTAGAGATCCATGCAAGGGATAGATGTCTATCGATTGAGATGATGACAAAGACTAGATTCAAAAATTCTAAATAATTTATTGCATGTAAAAGAATGACTTAAAACTCAAGTTTAATATTACAAATCAAGACTCTAGCACCTATTAAGGCCGTTCTCTTCACGCGCTTCTCCGTACAAACGTATTACGCCTATTATTCTAATATTTGTCGCAATAGGTCTAAAGTTAAGCCAGATATCAATTTATATCTTCATTGTCTATGCCATAAAATAAAAATATTAGTAAAATTATATTTATTTTGAAAGTTATGACGCTTGAAAAATCACTATTTTTGGGCAAATTTTGGGGCAACTTCGTGCGTAAATAAACTATATAAGAAACTAGAAAATTGAAAAACGACCGAAGTCTTATCATAGGTTACTTCATAATAATTATAAATGTTTTTAGTTCATGTAAAAAATTGCCAAATATTTGCTAAAATAGGCGAAATACCAAACCTAGATTTGCATCTTTTTACTTTGCCGTTTTTCACTAAAAATCATGATATCTCAAGCAAAATTTATTTATTTAATTTATTTATTATTTATTTATGTATATATTTTTAGTACTCTTCTTTACTGAAGACGTCTCGCTCTCTAAATGCAGAAATCACTGTTTTAGACTCCACTCACCAACGATTTGTCGATGCCATGGAGAGGGCTCTTAAAACTAAGCA
Source organism: Melanargia galathea (assembly GCA_920104075.1). NCBI lineage: Eukaryota > Metazoa > Arthropoda > Insecta > Lepidoptera > Nymphalidae > Melanargia > Melanargia galathea. The sequence goes on along the minus strand of OV049863.1, from coordinate 24,059,759 downwards.
CTAATCCTCCTGACGATAAATTCACGTTATGACAGCTCGAAACCGTAACAATGATTAAGGTGTTATTGTGATGCCAGAATCAATGCCTGGTATATTCTAGAGAGCAGTGCCAAAACTTAAATCTACATGTTGTTTGGCAATACAACTAGAGAGACTTGTAATTCTTCATCTACATGAATTCTAGAATCTCACAAACAATGTAGGTAGGTAGGTACATGTCAGAAATCTGTAATCCAAAGCAAAATGTAATATTTTATATATTTTCATTAAATTCATCGTGGACAGACGTTTACCGCTGGACATAAATCTACTGCAAGGGTCGCCATAGTCTAAATTATCAGATCATGTGCCGTTTGTATCCAGCGGATGCTGACGCTCTATTTACCTGTGTGAGGTTGCCCGCATGAGCACTTTGGCCAATATTTTCACCTATTGGCCTTAAAATTGAAGATTTTACTGGACATTGGATTGATCTAGAATTGGCTTATTTATTAAGATATAAGATACACGGGTTACATTCAAAATATATGTAAATATTGTAACACCGGTTAAAAGACATGGAAATGGATTGGTTTTATATAATAAGACATATTAAAGTACATAGTTAAGCATATTAAAGTACTACTTTAATATGCTTAACTTATCAACATGCTTTTAAGTATAAAAGATACATAAAAACTTTCACACACAAGTTTTTTTACGCCCAACAGGAATTAACGTTCAACGGAAGAACTAAACTCACGTGGAAGTTTTGGAGTTTAATAAAACAGGACTCTAACACTGAAGGAGAAAGGTTTACTTTTCGCTAGAAACAGTATTTTCGGTTGTAGAATACCTGTTAACACGAAAGGTTGATTCGTTACGATGCTCGCACATCCGAGTATTTTCTTAGTGCAAAATTAAAGTGCACAATTTTTATTAGATATAGCAGACACTTGTATACTAGATACTTAGGCACTTGTCTCACCGCCGGCGAGGAAGCGACTAACTCTAGGCTATTTTCTCGCTCAAGAAACGTACAATAGATATACAATCCGTGTAAACAAAAATATGCATATACATATATTATTTTAATAGTTGATCGTTGACTGTTCACACTGCCGGCGAGGACTTGCTTCACTAGTTTGTCGCTGAGCGACAAGCAAGACAAGTTTTGGGGTGTAAGTGGCCCAAATTCCACCTATGTGGCCAAAGTCAACCTCACCTGCGCGCGGTGCACCCTGCCAATATGCTAACGAGGCCCTGATGCTCTCAGTCCCCTTTACGGGTCGTTGTGCCTGATACCACAGAACTTAATCTGGATGGTATCTGGTACTGCTTTGTGGTAGGATTCTACCCCGAATCCGCCTGGCTAGCGACCACACTTCAGCCGTAATCTGCCGCAAAGCATCCGTGTGTTCCGGCAGCGAGCTGAAGAGCCAGTCCCTTTCCTCAAAAGCCGGCAATGCATTAGTGGTTCCTCAGGTGCTGCTAATGTTCATGGGCGGCGGTAATCACTTAACATCAGGTGATCCGCTTGCTCGGTTGCCCGCTATTCCTATAAAAAAAAGTGCTAGCAAAAATAATAGTCGCTTGGCCAGAACTCACGCCGAGAGACCAAAAGACCGCAGGACTGCCGCTGCGAGCGAGTGGCGCGAGTAATCGCCCGGCGCAATCGCACACTCGCTTAGCCCAGCCCAGCGACAAAACTATCTGAACTACACACTCGCTTCCCGCTGCTCGCCAACTCGTTTCTAGTTTCTAGCTCTACTCGCTTCTCGTTCATCGTCGCCCGTGGAACAAGTACCTAATGTACATCCACAACTGGGCTTGGGATATCGTAACGGTCTTGTGCCGCTTGTATCCAGCGGCTCCTGCGACTGCGATGTCATCAGTATGGTTCGTCTCAGTTTGCACAGCTCGAAAACTTTACTAAATACTACTGATCGAAACACAATGACTTCTTAGTAAACTGGCTTATTAACCGAGTTCAAAACAAGTGTAAATTAAAAATTAAAAAAACCCTCGACATTCGCTATTTTTGGCTGCGGCCATCTTGAATTTGCTATAGTGCTTTTCTACTAGTCGAGCTCTTTCATTTGATACCCATATTAAAGGGGTTGTGAAAAAATATGTAATCCGTCATTTTGTAGCGGCGGCCATCTTGGATCGATTTTCATTAAACATAGCTAGCAACTCTTTCGACTAACTCACCTTCCAAACGTTAAAAAACCGCATTCAAATCGGTCCACCCGTTTGAGCGCTACAGGGGAACAGACAGACACACACTCACACACACAGACACGTCAAACTTATAACACCCCGTCGTTTTTGCGTCGGGGGTTAAAAATAAGGACTTAAAGAAAAGAGTATTCCGGGGACAAAGTCACAGAATCTAGGTAGTAATAGATAGTTTATGGATTAATGATATTTTAGGTTGAGAGACGATTTTTAGAATTTCAGTTTAACGTTCAACTAAATAACAAAGTTGGCTATTTGATGGCGGTTTACAAAAGATTTACTGGAAAACTTGAACTCGTTAAAGTATTTCAACTAACTTTTTCTTTGATTACTTTTTATGTTACGCTCTTAGGGATCATCTAGGGATTTAAGTGGAATATTATGACTAGATACCTAGAACTATTGGAAGTTTAAATAGCAGTTCTTCAATATTTTAACGACCTAAGTTAAGAATTTATAATGAGTAAAGAGAATTTTCATTTCATTTAATAAAATCGTAGATTAGATGTGATTGGGATTTTATAATTTCTAAATTGCCTCTTGGCCAGACCAAGAGGCAATTTAGAAATTTCTGGTAAGTGGCTAGTTACCATCCTACCTACAAAGCCGTGCCGCCAAATGATTTAGCGTTCCGGTACGATGTCGCGTAGAAACCGATCGGGCGTGTGGATTTAACAAAACCTGACCTATTCGTATATTCTATTGTAATCCGCCATTTTATGGCGGCGGCCATCTTGGACCGATTTTCATCAAACGCTTCCGACTAATTCACCTTTCAAAAACTACATTCAAATCGGTTCACACGTTTGAGTGCTACGGTAAAACACACAGACACGTCGAATTTAAATAACACCCCGTCGAGGGTTAGTAAAATGAAAAAATTCCTTTCTTTCGCATCCACTCAGCTGCGACCACATTTTATTACTTGTATCAAAATAACTAAAAGCTTCTGAGTCAAAATGCGAGTAGTAAAACGTACAAAAGTGGAAATAAAGTGAATTAATGTGTATAATATTTCATCAAGTATAAAATGCAGGAACCTGAGTTCGCTCTTAGCATCTAACGGGTTTCAGGTGTGAAGTACACGCGAATATAAAGACAAATGTACGCTGTTACTTTGTTCTGGCAAAGCACTATCACACACGGTAAGAATAATACAATTTATACTAATTTATACAACATTTTAATATATTACTACCTTTTGTCAGTGACTTCGTCCTCATAGAGTTACCACCCACTAGGTTACATTTTAATTTTTACATTACAAATTGACATAGGATACATTTTATCCCTGGAAAACGGTTCCAGACATAAAAAGTAACCTGTCAATTTTTAGGCCTTTAAGCTCTGTTGCGGTGCGATTGTAGGACAAACCAACAACCTAATAACCATAGTTTCACATTCACAATAATATAAGCAAGGATAGGTATTAGTCGGGATATTTTGTTGTAACTAGATAGAGTTTGCGAAAGTGAAGGATTTAAAGTGGATTTCTATAAATCGCTGCCTATGTGACAGAATTGACAGCGTGGTATGCAGTGATACTATCGTTAATAATGAAAGAAAGAAAGAAGGAAAAAAGAAAGAAAGGAGGAAAGAAAGAAAGAAAACATATTTGTTCAGTACTGAGCTAAAGCTTCAGCATTATTTTAATACATTTTTATAGGTATATGAACATTAAAGGCAAAATGTAACGCACTGGCCGTCGCGTCAGCTAGACCACAGATCAAAGGTTAGACTATAATTATTATGCTAATAGGAGCCTTTTTTAACCCCCGACGCAAAAACGACGGGGTGTTATAAGTTTGACGTGTCTGTGTGTGTGTGTGTGTGTGTCTGTCTGTTCCCCTGTGGCGCTTAAACGGGTGGACCGATTTGAATGCGGTTTTTTTGTTTGAAAGGTTAATTAGTCGAAAGTGTTGTTAGCTATGTTTGATGAAAATCGGACCAAGATGACCGCCGCTACAAAATGGCGGATTACATATTTTATCACAACGCCCTCAATATGGGTACCAAATGAAAGGGCTTGACTAGTAGAATATCACTATGTAAATCCAAGATGGCCGCCACCACAAAATGGCAAATGTCGGGGGTTTTTTAAATTTTTAATTTATTATTCATCTACAAGTAAGCACATGACTGCGATCTCACCTGATAGTAAGTGACAATGCAGTCTAAGGTGGAAGCGGGCTAACTTGAAAGAGGTATGGCATCGTATCGGAACGCTAAATCTAGCGTGTAGTAGGGTGGTAACTAGTCACGGCTGAAACCTCCCACCAGACCAGACCAGACAATATAGGTACCTATTATAAAATTCCTAAATACCACTGCCGGGAATCAAACCCGGAACCCCCCACTTATAAGACCACAGTGCTTGCTAAACTGCGCCAGGGAGGTCGACAAAATCTATCATGCGTCGAATCGATTTCATCACGACTTTCACAGGCAGATACTTTCTATCCCGGAAATTCGTGCTCCCGGGGGATTATAGAAAAATCTCCACTCGTATGAACTCGCAGGCATCAACAGCTTGTAAATCAATAAAGATGAAACTTCCATCCCCTCATATAATATTGTAAAACAATCCCCAAGGGTGATTGTTAGGGTTGTCTCCGATATCTTTGTCGCGACCCGCGTCAGGGCTGTCGCGCTCAGAGCGTGTGACACGCGAAAGAGATTTTTATCTTACAAAGGGACCGATTTAACATGCCCACGTTTCGGCCCTTTCGGAATATTAAAATAGCTCCGTGTACCTACCTATACCTAATATTTTATTCTAAAAGGAAATTCAATTAGAACGCGGTAATTATTTAACACGAAGAATTTCTGATGAGATCTCTTGAAAATTTTCGAGTGTAAATATTTTATTGTTGTAAAATTATTTTCTTGTTGTACATGATATATTCTCGACCAAATTTCGGCCACGATGGCCAATGTTAGCGAAGGTAGAGACTAAGGCCGTGATCTATAAAGCGTACTCTACTTAGACTCAAGAAAGAGTTAAAACGGGATATAAACATGCCCCTGACATAGATGTCTAGTTTTTACTCTGACTTAATTCTGAGTAGAATCAGAGTTTATAGCCTCAATAGCGCAACAGTCGTTGAGCGCGGAAAGAACCATAAGGGACCGTTCAGATACACCAGCGCGGAGAGCGTCGGAGAGCATTTTTTTTTTCACACAGACCGGCCGTTCAAATTTGCTCTGCTCTCCGCGCCGGTCTGTGTGAACGGACACGCGGATGCGTTCGGAGCCGAGCGTACGCTCTTGGGCCGGACGGCGAGCAATTTGGCCTACGGTCGGCTGTGCGAGCATGAAAGAGCACGCGAACGGAGCCGGTCGGATGCTCGAGCGCGAAAGAGCACGAGCATGGAACAGCCGACCGGCTCGATGAGCAGCCGAGCGGCTGCTCTTAATATTTCACACCGAGCGTATTGGGAGCATCCTCGAGCATCCTCTTATCATAAAAGAGATAAAATGTAAAAATAAAGCTTATTTCAAGGTCTTAAGATTCTATTTTAAATGCGATTAAAATCGATCTATCGGTTAGGTTAGGTTAGGTTAGGTTAGGCTATTGTCATAGGTTACACGATTCTTGTATGTCATATTCATCCATCATCTACTACTACTAATCTGTATACACACATGTATACAAAACACAATATAACAAATACATTATGACGTACTTCATACCCTACCACCATACCCAACCCCACCCTACGACCCAAGATGGAGGTGGAGAGATGTATGGAGTGACGTCATCAATGAATAAATAGACAATAACTTGCGCAATATCAGGAGTATAAAGGCGCGAGTGGGCTCAAACGACAGCATAAATGGCAAAGCAACCGGACGAGCAACACGGATTAGTGCTACCAGGATACAAGTACTTGGGACCAGGAAATTCGTTAAACAGAGGAGTTCCAGTGAATCGGTTGGACGCTGCAGCGAAGAAACACGACGAACAGTATCATAAGATCACAGAGTACTTTAGAAAAACAAAGAACCGGAAGAGATTTGAAGAGCAGATACAAGAAGCAGACGAAGAATTTATCGCAGAAGTAGCGACACACGCACCCGAGAGCACATACGACGGAATAGCAAAGTGGTTAGCGTACGGAGGAATAGGAACAAAAAAAATACTCGAAAAATACGTAGGAGTGATATATCCACGAGTGAGCGAACAGGATAAAGACGGAAGCATGGAAGTACCGGCGAATACAAATTCAATAATCGGCGGAGGAGTCCAAAATAACAGGCACGTACACAGTTTTGAATTTAGAAAAAAATTTACATTCGCGATAACATCGACAAAAGCCGAATACACAAAATCTGCGACTAACGTAACATACACAAGTTACATTCACAGTCTTCCGTGGCAAAATATATTTTTTTACCTGACCGAAAAAGAATACGATGACATGACAAGAGTATTTCATACGGCAAAGGTTACAAAGGTGGGAATCAAAATCACAAACTTGGGTAACAGAACACCCTTTTTGACGGCAACGAGTGCGGTAAATTACGCAAACGCAAATTCGCAAACGACAATAGGAATATGGGAAAACATGGAATTAATGGCACCAGTTAGAATGGGAAAATCGATAACGCCAACCACACTATACGGAAGAACGTTGGAAAGACTATCAGACGGGACATCGCAAGATCCGGATCACAGCACGGCACAAGCCAAAATCATGGACAATAGAATAACTTATAACTTTAAATTGAACGATATAAATAAACACTTTCATCTTCCTCCGCTAATAATGGAATCGACGAAACTGTTCAACACGGCAAATAAGTCTAGCGTTGACCTTCAATGCGCAGAAGTCGAAAATGAGGTATTTCGGGGTGTGAGGGGGTCGCGGGGAGGGCGTGGGGATCGTTCGTAAGCACTGATTAGCTCTCGCGGATCCCTCGTAAGCGCTGATTGGATCTCCAATCGTTTTGTGTCCCGCTCACTCGTGCAACGCTGCGCGCACTTGAAAGTCAGCGCTCTACTTACGTGCCGGGAGTTATATGAAAGAATACTATGCGATAGCTGGTCTATTTACTGTAGGTATTATGGTATTTTATTGCTTAGGATCTTGGGACACAGCTTTGAAGACCACCCTGGTGCAGTAGTGAGCGCTGTCTAGTGGGAGGTCTCGGGTTCGATTCCCGGCAGTGGCAATTTGGGATTATACTTATAATTTCTAAATTGTTTCTGATCTCGTTTAGTGGGAGGCTTCAGTCTTCACCCGTGGCTAGTTACCACCTTACCGGCAAAGCCGTGGCGCCAAGCGATTTAGCGTTCCGGTACGATGTCGCGTAGAAACCGGGACAGGGATTCGACAGGGATATTTATATCCCATAATAAAAACTGCCATACATCTTCCAAGTTAGCCCGCTTCTATTATACCATAGAGTGCACTGTGCATCGTCACTTACCATCAGGTGAAATCACAGTCAAGGGCTAACTTGTAGACGAATAGTAAAAAAAAGCTAATGATTAATCCATACTAATATTATAAATGCGGAAAGTGTGTCTGTCTGTCTGTCTGCTAGATTTTCACGGCCCAACAGTGTAATTTTGATGAAATTTGGAACAAAGGTAGCTTACTTCCCGGGGAAGAACATAGGCTACTTTTTATCCCGAAAAAATAACATGTTCCCACGGGAAGATGGAAAATTTATAAAGCGTAATCCGTTTAACCGATTTTGATGTAGATAGCTTTCGTCCCTCAAATTGACATAGGCAACTTTAACCCGGAAAAGTAAATAGTTCTCACAGGATTTTAAGAAACCTAAATCTACGCGGACGAAGTCGCGGGCATCATCTTGTTGATAATAATTTCACCAGCCGAGTTATTCATTCGCGTAAATATAGGTTAGTTTATTGCTTGTATTCGGGACATAGAAATGACTAGGTTTTATCTTGATCAAAGAACTCCCATGGGATTCTTAGAAATCTACACTCACGCAAATGTGGTTGCGGGCATCATATTATATAGACTTCATGAATGGTTAGTTTATTGCTCGTATCGCTGATATAGATCCCCTGATTGCGGGCATCATACCACAGATCATACATCCTACCTGTAGGGCTATTCTCTAAAATACCATCTCGATATCGAAGCTCACTCAAGTGAGATAACTCGCTTTGAAAGCAAACTCACTTCACCTTGGTTTGATATTCTGTAAACATCTGCTACGCACTTGCGAAGTGAAGTAAGTTTGAGTGAGAAGACCTGTACTATCGAGTTTTACAGAGTACAAATTAGCAAACTCATCTCGAATTCACTCTCTATAATTCGAAAATGGCTTTACAGAATAGCCCTGCTGACACCTATTCGGTTATGCAATATGAGCGGATATATGGGCAAACATCTGTAGTTTCACAATACAGCATGTTCGGTCTCCGCTTCAATCGTGTTTTGGCTTTGTGCTGAATATGGTGATTTTAGAGCCAAATATGGAATATTGTATTGGAGTGGAAAATTTAGGGTACTCGGTTGTACTCAAAATTAACAGGCATAAAGGTACTGGTATATACATAATAATATATGCACTGGATTATTGCATGAAAGGGGTAACATTTAGTTTAGAATGTCAATCCAGCTAGGTTTATCGATAAACGGAATGCAAAATTGCAATTCAGATAGTTTTTCATTTTTGTAGTCATATGCAAATCTAAATTCATTTATCTCAAGTTTAATAATTTTATTTTAGTTTTTTTCTTGTCGTATTTCGTTGATCATAATGCTAAACATCATATATCATAGCCTAGGTATATATTATGACACGCTAAGGCCTCATTTATCAAAATCCAATGATAGTTTGGCTACTACGAGGGAACTTATGAAACGACAAACAAACGTAACTACTTACCAAACACTACACCTACTCTACCGTAGTCAGAAGAAACAGTAAACACCACACGGATCATCTATCACAAACTCTGCACACTTTTATTTCCCTTACAAAAGAATCTTCAAAAATGGTTCTATTTACAGCTATCTCGAGGCTATAAAAAACACCCTAAGTAATTTTGTAATGTTCAAAGATCGACCGAATCGGTGTGTATGAAACACTTCAAGTTGCCCAATAAATATACGGAACACTTATAATGGGCGAAGTTTCTAAACAATTTTTTTTACGATTCACGCTTGAAAAAGTTCCGGAGTTTATAACGAGCAATAAAAATTGCGCGCCTGTTATCTTTGTTGTTGTAATATAAACTCTTTGGCTCCCTGCTTTCATACTTGTTTACAAGTTGCTGGATCAAATATCTCAACATCTCTTCCATCTTCCATTTTATATGACATGAATCCCGGTTTGCTAGTGATTGGATGTATATAATATGTCGCAGGCATTTTGTGCGAATCCGTCGTTTACAATACGGCATCGTTAGTTTATAAACGCTCGCTGTCATGTAATATGCCGAAGGCAAAATGTGGACGCGCGCGTCTAAATATACGGTGCTTAAGGTCCAAGAGCGAGCGAAGTGAGCTCGGGACTTGGAGCACTCCGCTTCGGATAGGTTAGGTTAGAAGGGGATGGCGGGGTCTGCAACACCTACACTTAAACTACTTTGTCTGTGCAGTGTAATTTTAACAAGTATTTGTGTATATATATTTAACTGTTGGCAGACTAATGAAATTAAAAAATAGACAAAAAAATGCAGGATGTGTATTCGAACGCAGGAAGATTTCCACATTTTTTTAAATGCTCTTGAATATAAATACAGATTTTGTTTTTTTTTTTTACTTTGGTGTTAGGCCTGGTGGTGAACTGGTATTCACCTAGTGCAGTTAATAATCACTACATTATATAACTATCTCGCAAAATAGCCAGTGGGTAGCACCTATTGTTAATTGTCTGTAAGTAATGCATCATCATCATCGTGATCAACCCACTACCGGCTCACTACAGAGCACGGGTCTCCTCTCAGAGTGAGAAGGGTTTTGGCCATAATCTACTACACTGGTCAAGCGGATTGGCAGACTTCACACACCTTTGAGAACGTTATGGAGAACTCTCAGGCATGCAGGTTTCCTCACGATGTTTTCCTTCACCATTAAAGCAAGTGATATTTAAATACTTAAAACGCACATAACTCCGAAAAGTTAGAGGTGCGTGCTCCGGGATCGACCCCACGACCACGATTAGAAGTCGGTCGTCCTAACCGTGTAAGTAATGCGGAGAAACTAAATAAATCAATCAATAAAAGTAAATCAAAGGTTTACCTAATGGCGAACCGACCGAAATGGTGAGAAAGAATTGTACTGTAGTAAATATATCGGCAATTCGTTCCATTATGCAGCACCCGCCAGTCGCCACATTATCCGGCGCTGACAAGAAATAATTAATTTATACGCCAGCTTAGTTTCGGAAAAGGCAATATTTCTTCCAAGACGACGTGTTAATTCGACCGTTAACGGAAAATATGGCCGCCGGAACAATAAGGCATCGACTACGGTGATCGTGATACAGGTTCTCGGTTAACGAACGGTTACGGATTTCCATTAGAATCCTATTTATTTTTTTAGCTATATTTTCTGTATCAATAGGTAAGAGGCTGTTTTAAATCTATTTGGTAATATTGCCTTTATCTAAAGGTGGCTTCACACCTGATTTTTTCAAAGATTACGATCGGGAGTTTGGACGCAAATTATATACGTTATTTTATTTATTTATTTACTAGCTTCTGCCCGCGGCTTCGCACGCGTGATTTTCAGTTTTTCACAAATCCCGAGGGAATCGTGGATTTCCGGTTCCCATTTCCGCTCCCTTTTCCAACTTTTATACCTACTTTCAAGGAAGTTTACTATAGTAATCTACCTATAGATGTAGCTATTGATTTCGGTTTGTGCAATATCCCGCGGGAACAGAGGATTTTCCTAGGATAAAAAGTGGAAACCCATACAGACGCATGCAACTATTGTAATAATGCGCTATGTGAGCGTGATTTATCTAAGAACAGTCAGCGCTATCTATCGCGTTTTTGGAAGTCTATATCTATTTTAGTCCCACATGAATACTTTTCCGGGATAAAAAGTTCAGTTTTAAGTATCAATATGTTTAGCAAATGTCTCTGAGATAATATGTTAATAGTTATATAATTAGTTACTTTACATGTTAGTATAGTTATATAACATTATGTAGTTATATAACATAACTAAACGATTACTCGTGTCGTCACGTCTACATTAGAAATCGGGGCACGTCGCTAGTCGCAGAACGCGGGCATAAATTGAACGGAATAAGGAAATAAACTGAACACATCGTCCCTGAAAGGTTAAGATAGGTACATTTCTGTGTGTCTTCGTTTAGAATAAACTGCCATGTAGTTTAGAAATAACTAAGTACGTATTATTTATAAAACAAAGACCGCGTCGAGTTTGTTTGTCTGTTCGCGAAAAACTGATAAAAATCGACCAAGTGCGAGTCGGACTCGCGCACGAAGTGTTCCGTACCTGTATCTGTAAAATCGGCAAAAAATCATGTCTGTTGTATGGGAGCCCCCTTATATATTTATTTTAGTCTGTTTTTTTAGTATTATATTTATCGTTATAGCGGCAACAGAAATACCTACATCATCTGCGAAAATTTGAACTGTCTAACTGTCACGGTTCATGAGATACAGCCTGGTGACAGACGGATGGACAGACAGACAGACAGACGGACAGCGGAGTCTTAGTAATAGGGTCCTGTTTGGGTACGGAACCTTAAAAAATAATAACAAATTAGTTGTGTTCTGTTCTGAATACTTCATCGTTCAGTTGATTGAGCTAAAACTTGGCTCACAGATTCCCTGCATTCTAGAGAAGGACTTAAAGAAAAGAGTATTCCGGGGACAAAGTAAAAATGTGTTTTCATATACGCTTTCCATCAGTAGTCGGAGTGATTTATGAGGAAGGTTTAAGTGTAGGTATAATTTGTTAGGGTTTTGTGTAAATTGGTTGAAATATGACGATAAAATTATTGTTGAAAATGTTGGAAAAAGTCAAGCCACTTGAGAGCTTTCATTGAAAACGCTGCCTCAAACTGCTCAATCGCCCTTCGAGATATATAACAAAACAAATGAATGTTGGTGGGATAGTATAGCGGCTAATTACTACCCGTACGAAGGCGGGTATAAATTAGAAGGAAGTGTAAAATTCTGTAAATAAAAGAGTGTAAAGATCTAGAAATATACCTACTTACAAGCATAAATTAAAAATTTAAAAACCCCCGACGTTCAACATTTTGTGGCAGCGGCCATCTTGGATTTGCAACAGTGCTATTCTACTAGTCAAGCCCTTTCATTTGATATCCATATTAAAAGAGTTGTGAAAAAATATATAATCCGCCATTTTGTAGCGTTAGCGTTAAAAAAATAGGTCCAAGATGGCTGCATCTTGGACCTATTTTTTTCAAACATAGCTAACAACATTCTCGACTAATTCACCTTTCAAACAAAAAAAACCGCATTCAAATCGATCCACCCGTTTGAGCGCCACAGGGGAACAGACACACACACACACACACAGACACGTCAAACTTATAACACCCCGTCGTTTTTGCGTCGGGGGCTAAAAATGGTAGGTTAATATTCCTAATCATAATATCTTGATGGCATTATAAACCTCTCTTTGCGAAATGCTAAAATGAATATAACTTAGTGAACAGTCAACCAACTTTACTATCACTGAACTTATATCTAACATTTGACAAACGACCACAATAACTTGAATGAGGTTCGGTACTTGTGAGAGTCAAAGTTTTGAGTGTCTACGTGATGTTAATTATAAAGGATTCATATTTTATGAACTATTCACAACATCTAGTCATAATCCCAGTGAATGTTTATGACGCCTAAGTCTTTATCAAATCCGAAAAGTTAAAGATCACGAACTTTGAATTATTATACAGTAATACAGTATAATAATTAATTCAAAGTTAATATTATACAGACACGTGCGTGCGTGCGTGCGTGCGTGCGTGCGTGCGTGCGTGCGTGCGTGCGTGCGTGCGTGTCTGTTCCCCTGTGACGCTCAAACGGGTGGACCGATTTGAATTCGGTTTTTTTATTTGAAAGCTGAATTAGTCGAGAGTGTTGTTGCTATGTTTGATGAAAATCGATCCAAGATGGCCGCCGCTACAAAATGGCGGATGACATATTTTTTCACAACTCCTTTGATATGGGTATCAAATGAAAGGGCTTGACTAGTAGAATAGCACTATTGCAAATTCAAGATGACCGCCGCCACAAAATGGCGAATGTCGGGGGTTTTTTAAATTTTCAATTTATACTTGGATGCTATTAAACTTCACTTGTTCTCGGTGAAGGAAAACATCGTAATGCATGTCTGAGAGTTTTCCGTGAAGTCTGACAAACCACACTTGACCTATGGTGGACTATGCCTAAATCCTTCTCAGTCTGAGAGGAGACTCGTGCCCTGTAGTGGGCCGGTAATGGGTGATAATGATGATGATATTAAAATAAGAATCAAACTTCATTTCTATGGGGCGAGCTTGGGGACGACTGGGAGGGACTATTCTCTTGAAAATGTAAATAATTAAAAACTCAAAATTATATCAGCTTATGCCCGCGGCTTCACCCGCGTGATTTTTCGTTTTTCAAAAAATCCCGAGGAATTCGTGGATTTCTGGTTCTCGTTCTGTACCTATAACTGTAGCTGTAGATTGCTATAGCAAATTTCGATTTTTTCAAAATCCCGCGGGAACTATGAATTTTTCGAGGATAAAAAGTAGCGTATGTGTTAAGTCAGGGTGTAATTTCAGCCAAATCGGTTCAGTAGTTGTGGCGTTTAAGAGTAACAAACATACACACACATACACACACACACAAACTTTCGCCTTTATAATATTAGTGTGATTGTGATTTCATTTATAACAAACTCTTATGAAGTTATGACAAGTCAAGACTCCTCATTGGAAGGCGGATTCTACTGAGAAGAGCTGGCAATAAACTGACACCCATACTGTGCGAATGCGAGTGTTAGTGCGAGTGCGAGTGCGACTTCGAGTGCGAGTGCGAGTTCGAGTTCGAGTGCGAGTGCGAGTGCGAGTGCGAGTTCAAGTGCGAGTGTAGTGCGAGTACGAGTGCTAGTGCGAGTGCGAGTTCGAGTGCGAGTGCGAGTGCGATTGCGAGTTCGAGTTCGAGTGCTAGTGCGAGTGCGAGTGCGAGTTCGAGCGCGAGTGCGAGTGCGAGTTCGAGTGTGAGTGCGAAAGCGACTTCGAGTGCGAGTTCGAGTGCGAGTGTTAGTGCGAGTTCGAGTTCGAGTACTAGTGCGAGTGCGAGTGCGAGTGCGAGTTCGAGTGCGTGTTCGAGTGCGAGTGGGAGTTGGAGTGCGAGTTCGAGTGCGAGTTCGAGTGCGAGTGCGAGTGCGAGTTCGAGTGCGAGAGCGAGTGCGAGTTCGAGTCCGAGTGCGAGTGCGAGTGCGACTTCGAGTGCGAGTGCGAGTGCGAGTGCGAGTGCGAGTTCGAGTCCGAGTGCGAGTGCGAGTGCGACTTCGAGTGCGAGTTCGAGTCCGAGTGCGAGTGCGAGTGCGACTTCGAGTGCGAGTGCGAGTTCGAGTGCGAGTGCGTGCGCTGCGTGCGGTGCGTGTCTGCGTGCGCTGCATCCGGTGCGTGCGCGCTGCGTCCGGTGCGTGCGCTGCGTGCGCTGCGTACGGTGCGTGCGCTGCGTGCGGTCCGTGCGGTGCGTGCGCTGCGTCCGGTGCGTGCGCTGCGTCCGGTGCGTGTGCTGCGTGCGGTGCGTGCGCTGCGTGCGGTGCGTGTCTGCGTGCGGTGCGTGCGCTGCGTGCGGTGCGTGCGCTGCATGCGGTCCGTGCGCTGTGTGCGGTGCGTGCGGTGCGTGCGCTGCGTGCACTGCGTGTCTGCGTGCGGTGCGTGCGCTGCGTGCGGTGCGTGCACTGCGTGTCTGCGTGCGGTGCGTGCGCTGCGTGCGGTGCGTACGCTGTGTGCGGTGCGTGCGCTGCATGCGCTGCGTGCGGTCCGTGCGCTGCGTGCGGTCCGTACGCTGCGTGCGTTGCGTCCGGTGCGTGCGCGCTGCGTCCGGTGCGTGCGCTGCGTGCGGTGCGTGCGCTGCGTGCGGTCCGTGCACTGCGTGCGTTGCGTGCGGTGCGTGCGCTGCGTCCGGTGCGTGCGCTGCGTGCACTGCGTGTCTGCGTGCGCTGCGTGCGGTGCGTGCGCTGCGTGCGGTGCGTGCGCTGCGTGCGCTGCGTCCGGTCCGTGCGCTGCGTCCGGTGCGTGCGCTGCGTCCGGTGCGTGCGCTGCGTGCGGTGCGTGCGCTGCGTGCGGTGCGTGCACTGCGTGTCTGCGTGCGGTGCGTGCGCTGCGTGTGGTGCGTGCGGTGTGTGCGCTGCGTGCGGTCCGTGCGCTGCGTGCGGTGCGTGCGCTGCGTGCGGTGCGTGCGCTGCGTGCGGTGCGTGCGCTGCGTGCGGTGCGTGCGCTGCGTGCGGTGCGTGCGCTGCGTGCGGTCCGTGCGTTGCGTGCGGTGCGTGCGCTGCGTCCGGTGCGTGCGCTGCGTCCGGTGCGTGCGCTGCGTCCGGTGCGTGTCCTGCGTCCGGTGCGTGCGCTGCGTGCGGTGCGTGCGCTGCGTGTCTGCGTGCGCTGCGTGCGGTCCGTGCGCTGCGTGCGGTGCGTGCGCTGGGTCCGGTGCGTGCGCTGCGTGCGCTATGTGCGGTGCGTGCGTTGCGTGTGCTGCGTGCGGTGCGTGCGCTGCGTGCGGTGCGTGCGCAAACGATAGTCCTTACGACTAATTATCGCGACTATCGTACATAATATATTCAATAAAACTATCAAAAGACATTATAAAAAATTAATAAAATACTTCTTTTGTAGCTAACAATCACATAAAAACATCCTCAAGGTAGATGCCGATCAACCTTACATTTGACTCGACTCAACTCAGCTCGAGTGAGGAAAGTGTTTGAGGTAAGGACAAAAATTACAACTATGAATATCAAAACACCTCTGTGAGGTTGAGTCGAGTCGAGTAAATCATGAGTTTAGAACTAAGAATACGGGTGTGAGTGTATTATAAATTATAATGTACAAACGTGGTGGTTTTATAATGAACCTAATGCTGGAAACATTCGTCATGATCAACCCATTACCGGCTCACTACAGAGCACGGGTCTCCTCTCAGAGTGAGAAGGGTTTTGGCCATAGTCTACCACGCTGGCCAAGCGGATTGGCAGACTTCACACACCTTTGAGAACGTTATGGAGAACTCTCAGGCATGCAGGTTACCTCACGATGTTTTCCTTCACCGTTTAAGCAAGTGATATTTAAATACTTAAAACGCACATAACTCCGAAAAGTTAGAGGTGCGTGCCCCAGGATCGAACCCACGACCTCCGATTAGAAGTCGGTTGTCCTAACCACTAGGCTATCACAGCTGGAAACATTAGGTTCGTTATAAAAAGATGTCTCATTATTTCTAATCACGTTAAATAACCAGAGAGCTTTACCGACTCCATCAATATTTCATCAAGGGCCCGGCGTAACCCTTTGATCCCCATTTTAAGGCACAACGCACGTAAACCGGAATTATTACCGAAAGCACTCCAAGGCCACAAGTACGGGGTGAATGGACTGGCTTGTGGTTCTCTTGTACCCATACAACACGTACCTATTTTTAACCGACTTAAAAAAATGAGTATCTTATCACTTTAACACACGCAGCGGAAGAGGCACGATAGGGCTATATTACGTGTTCTAAAAAATAATAATTTAGTGCACAAACGCGGGGCAAGCAGCTAGTGGCGCCATCTATTATGTCTATCCGAAACTAAATAATATTTTACTTTTTCCGCTCGGACGTCGCTTCTCGATTTTTTCCGTATATAAAATGTAGCCTATGTCACCCGGACGACAACAAAGAGTTAATTGACACCTCATTCATCATCATTCACAAAATCGGCCCAGTAGTTTAGGTGCAAACATACCAACATACATACATACATACATACATAGACTGCTAAAATCCCTTTCTTTTGGCTTAATTAATTATCGTCCGTAAACCAACTTTACAGACAACCAATTTTTTTTTGTTATAAATACTTTGTTTTGACTTTACATACAGACACTATAATTTTATTTATCTGCAAAGGCATTTCAATACGTCGTTATTGTATGTTTTTGTTTTTTTCAACATTTCCCACGGAGCGATAACAGCGTGATTGGATTACGTACTAAAATATTTTTCGATACAATACAATATGTGAATCGGTGCTTGCACGTACCTACACGGGTCGCTGGATATATGACTCAATATCATATAAAGGTCGCTAGTCGCTATATCAGATTTTGAGCCCACCATTTTTAGGGTTCCGTACCGTAAAGGGTAAAAACGGAGCCCTATTAATGTCACTCTGCTGTCTTTAGAACTCATTGAGTAAAGTACGAATAAACATATATTTTTTAAATTTTTTGCTTAGGAAATGGGGGGCCATCAAAGTGGTCGGTTTTATTTTTAAGGAATTGAAAAACCGGCTTTAACTCACGTGTATTTTGTCGGAGTGTGCCCGACTAGTTTCAAACCCATCCGGGGCCCTTAGTCATGAGCATTTTCGCGCGGCGCGGCGCAAAGCAAACTGCGTGCGGCCCGCGCGGCCGCACGGTGGGCGCGCTGTGAGGGGGGGCTGAGGTTGGGGGGAAGCTGGCTCCGCGACAACTTAACTTTAAATGTTAAAAATGGTCAGTTTTAGACAATTTTTGTGACGGGGGCTATCTAAAAAACTAAACCAGTTAGGAATCTGAAATTTTGGTACATTATGTACCATATTTAAAAAACACACACACACACATAAGTGTGATATCATCTTAAAAATAAATCTTGTACTGTAGTGAATAGAGATAAAATAAAATAATAAGTGATGTTGTGAATCATTCGTATCATCCCTATTTTTTTTCGTCAAAAGTAGTAACCCATGAAATGTCAGTTTACTGCATGGAATTAAAAAGTCCGACTTTAGTACAGCAGATTATCATTATAGTAGGTTCGATAAGCTTGTTTATTTTTATTCTTATTACTGTCAATTTCTGAGAGCCATACAAAATGCGTACCAAAATCTCTTTTCAGCCATTTTCAGCAATCTACCACTTCAAATAGAACAAATCCGAATACAAAAAGCTATACAGTGACACAATAGGCTGAAATCATTACAAGAATTTCGCTTTGTCGCATTTCCAGTAGACCAAGAGGCGGTGAAGAATTTTTCCATGTTTTCCCATAGAGTGTGTGTTCATATTGCGTTGTAGACATTTTTGTCCTGAGTTACGTAAGTGTTATTATTGCTAATCCCTAAGTCCAAAATATATTATGAGTAGGTACCTACCTACTTACCCAATTTAAGTTATGACACTGCGTGAGTCAAAAGTCAACTTTTCAGGAAGGCAAAATATTAATTATTTCCCTTACTTTGATGGCCCCTTGGTGCCGGTTATCCTTACTGTGCAGTGTTCAATGTATTTATTCTTTACAAAAACATAAACAATAGGTACTTATTTTTTGCATCTATGATCCTGTTTTCTATAAATAACAATAAGTAATTTTTTGGACTTTTGATGACTGATAGATATTGTTGCTTTAATTTGATATGGAATTTATGTTACTCAGTGTTAAAACTTAAGTGACGCTATGCATATAGGTAATCTCTAGGAAACCTTGCTCTTTGGAGTGATAGGACAAACACAAATTTAAAACACCATGCAGTTATGACTTAATATTATAATTAATTGCCAAAGTAAAAAAAAAAATTATAGTAACGATATCTAACAATACCATTCTACGCATAAAAGAACGCAATTTCTGTGCCAGATTGTTATTTACTTATGTTCTTTTAACACATGTATCTACATATTGTATTAAAAATGAACCAATATGAAATTACAAGGTAAGATACACTTGAAAGAAATAGTTCGTCGGCTCTTTGTCTACATTGTATTGCCGTATTGTCGTTGGTTCGTCTATTTTTAACAGTGCAATATTTTCCGATTTCCCTTGTTCTTTGAACTGTCCAATGGAAAATTGTTCTTGCACAAGTCAATTTAATAAATAGACAGACGGGCAAAACAACAGCCGGATAAAGAATGAGCCACATTCCGGGTAGAAATATCTTCGTTGGAAACAAAAAGTTTTCAGCAGTTTATTTTCTTGTACATATGACACAAGGAAATGATGTATTATTGCTGTCTCTTAAGTATATTTTCGACGACCTTCCTGGCGCAATGGTGAGCGCTGTGGTCTTATAAATGGGAGGTCGTTGGATTCCCGGCAGGGGCAATTTGAGAATTTAAATTTCCAAATTGTCTCTGATCTTTGAGGGCCTTCGTTCGTAGCTAGTTATACCCTATATCGGCAAAGCCGTACCCCCAAGCGATTTAAGGTTCCAGTATGCGCGTAAAAACCGATAAGAGGTACGAATTTAATAAAAACTTCAGCTTATTCAGCTTAGCTACGAGTAAGAAACAGGGGGTGAGACACCCCGAGGCAGGAGGCAGCAATGCCCATCGCGAGAGGAAGAAAACCTCGTTAAAAAAAAACGGGAGGGCACGAGCCTCTAAAGGGACAGCCCAGAGGCGAGCGGGAGCCCCGGCTGGGGCAGCTGCCGGACGCCTGGGATGCAGACAGCATGCGGGTCATGCCATGGTGGTTTTTAGTGGGGATATCCCCATTCTCCTCTCGAGAGGGAGTCCCACATAACCTTCGTTCTGCATCATTCTGTCCCACGTCAAACAAAAGGGGTGTATACTAAATAGACCGCGCGAATTTTTCAGCACAAATTCCCGCAGTGCGATGGTTACTTTTGACATTTGAAGTAACACACTAATATTATCATGTTGTGCCTGAGTTCAATAGCATTAAATGCAAAGGTATTCAATCAAGCGCTACAAAACATCATTCAATGCGATTGCGTAATCTCAAAGCACGAATTAATATCTACCAAGCGCAAGGCACACCGTGAACTAAGCTTGTCTTAGCTCACGTAGCTTTGGCTTCCTTTTATACTGCCTACCACACCCTAAAATTATGAGTCATTTTAGAACTCAGAAAAGAGAGGGAAAAAGAAGAAAAGACGAAGACTAAAGGACAAAGTGATGCCAAACAGTTCCATGTTTAGGTACGTGGTAGACTAGTGAGCGTATTTCCTCAACAGTTCCGTGCTTCATACGACGTCCAGGTAAGCACGAAACTGTTTGCATGGACCACACTGCGCTGTTACCTCAGAAACTGTCTCAGTTAAACCTATAATGACATCCCTGGGTGTAGTGGTAAGCGCTATCCAAGTTTATAGTCCGGTTCCATCTAAATCTTCCCGGTTTTGTTTATTGTTTTTTGGTAATTTACCATACAAGTAATCACGAGCAAATTAAAAATATCCCGCATTATGCAAAACAGAGAAAAATGTTATAAGGAGTCCCATTTTATTGTATGTACTTACCATTGTTTCCTTTTGAAAAAAAATGTTTACCTAATTTTACGTTTGAACTATAACGAAACGAGAGAGATGTTTTGTTCGCTTAAAATTCAGAGATTCCCAAAGTTTTTTGACTCGTTTATCATTTACCTTTTTTTTTTCTTCGATGAATCAAAATCAGACTGTGATTTCTTCTGGTTATAAGTAATGATGAGGTCTAAGATGTAGGCTAATCTGGAAGGGGTATGGCAATATATTCTTAGGAAAGAGCCTAAAGAGATACACCTTCTAACACTTTTTATAATTTTAATGAGTTAGATAATTTTAATGCGTTACATAATTTTTTCAAATTCAAAATCATTTATTAAAATTGCTAAACTATACACTTTTTGAACGTCGAACGATAATATTTGAAAGTGTTTCGCTTTCGAGATTTTTTGGAGTGATTGATAATGGAAATGGTTTTTTTTTCTGAAGCTGTATCCCATCATGCGATATTAACTGGGGGTCAGTCAGTATTATGAGCAACTTTGGGAACTCATTGCTGAATTTAAAGAAAACGCTTTCTCATTTTAAACACACAATGCCCAAATAGAAAATTCCCAAACTCCCGTACATTTCTCAGCGAAAACAATTAGTGCAGCATTACAATGAGAACTTTCGGAATATTGTACAATTTGTACAGCGCTCCGGCATTGCTGGGGAACTTTTTGTACTATTTCGTTTGAATATTTCCATTAGCAGGTATATAAAAATAATGGTCTTTGTTTGACATGAGTTAATACAATTGAATAAACTTAAAAAAGTATATCAGCTAACGATCTCCAAAATCTCTTAAGCTCTAGTTTTGACTGTATATCATATTATTATGATTAATCATGATCATGATACTAGGGGTAGTACGCATACTAGGGGTTGTTACTTGGATCTGAACTACTATTTATTTACTCTAATAAATAAATAAATAATGCGATTGACTAACCGTGAATGGTCAGCTTTACACAAATTAAGTGGCAACTTTTAACTTGAGCAAAATATTTATAAAGCTTTGTTGTTTTGCAAGTTATGTTGTATCGTAATACATTTTTCCGCGCAGGAGCAACACAAAACGTTCTTAATTATTAGTGCATTTACGGCTTAAATGTGATGTTAGCAGCTTATTCTTGCTAACTGGACTCCATATTACAGCGTATACTGTGTTCTGAAGTTGAATGAAATTGAACTTTACAAGAAAACTTCTTGTTATTTAGTCGCAAATGCAGTAATATCTAATTTTTATATCGCTAATTTTCCACTTGGGACGCTGGTTGTCGATGTATGGATGAACTCGAGACATAAAATAATGCTGTTAAAAGGAGAATGATCACCCCTGACCCAAACATTTACACAAAATGTAATTTATTAAAAATTATCTTACGAATATATGACAATTTGAAAATTAATAATTATTAATGCTACACTTCACGATAAAAAAAATGTCATAAAAAAGGAATTAAACCGTCTTTTTAACTTCCCGTTTAAGTCTGACCGCCATTTGCATTACATTCTACGCATAGGTACATGCCCAAATAAAAAGAGGTTTGTTATTTTTTTAAAAATAATTTCATTTAAAATAGAACGGATATTAATTATTTAAATACATTATTTTATTTGTTATTTGTTGTAAATCGTACAATATATGCTTAAAGTAAATAAGTAATAATTAATATTATTATTTTTTTATAATATTGTTTTAACTTCGTTGCGTTTTGTGCAATGGAATATAATATAACTACAACCTTTTTGATTATGTGTAAAGAAACTTATTTCAAGATGTCAATATGACATGTCATTGTTTTAGTTGTGTGTGACGCTAGTGACGTCTACTCTATTTACATTTTGAATGTTTATTGTAGCACACCGGAGACCAATATTAATTTGGTTTATTGTGTTTGTATTGGATATCGTTGGACAGGTATGTTAAGTATAGTGCGCGCCAAACAATTAATAGTTCAAATCGGCAGGAAAGATACACGGCTTTCCTTACTACTTTAACAATTATAAACTACACATAACCTAGAATCATTTTCAAACTTAAACTTAGATTTATTTAAAACTACAAGTCCTAGAGGTATTAAAATGGTGTGTTTGGTTATCAGGTATAAATCTGCAATAAATGCTGCATACAACACGTTTGTAAACGACTGGGTTACACGCCCATAGATTTTTGGGCATTCTCCTTTACTTTTACGTTATAGTGTTTCGATACTCAAAATGTATAAGCTGTATTGATAAGCTTTGTCGAGAAGTTCCAAAACGTACTAAGCATACTGATATTCACTTTCGTATGTCTCTAATACCACGTTACTTATCGCACATCTCAGGTGTGAATGATACAGTCATTTTCGAGAATGTTCGAGCATTATTTATGTTTAATGTCTGAAGCCAAGAATAAATGAGGGCAACATTTAACCCAAAAATACTCCCGAGTAAATATCACGCTGATATATAAATGTCACACTCGCAGATAGAATCTCCCGAGATACCTACATGACTGCCGTTACTATTGGGTGAAGGTAAAGTGTGTATCTTACACACAGGAGGGAGGTGAAGATCAATTATTGTAAACAGAATTTCAATAAAAATGAAACTGAATGCCGATTTAAAACTGAACCCGATGGCACTAGAAATGCTGTATATACTATTTATTTTAAAAGTGTGCCACAACTAATAGCAGTATTAAGCTTTCAGCGTGATGAACACTCCCGACTAATTCACCTTTCAAACAAAAAAAAAACGCATTCTAATTGGTTCAGCCATTTGAGCACTACGGTGCCACAGACAGATACACACACACACACAACACACACACACAGACGTCAAACCCCCAACGCAAAAACAGCGTCTGCACGTTTGTGAAATCGAATTTATAGAATACGTTTTGTGCAAACCCTCCTTCTATCTTCGTTCTTTAGTCTGTGTTGTATCAAATGGGTAGGTAGCGATTTCATAACTTTTTTATTGTTATATAATAAACTACTTAGAATATAAGTTATTGGATATTCCGTAATATGTGGGATAGAACATTTTTTGACAGTCGCCTGGATTAAATACAATATTTATTT
Organism: Melanargia galathea; assembly: GCA_920104075.1. Classification (NCBI taxonomy): domain Eukaryota; kingdom Metazoa; phylum Arthropoda; class Insecta; order Lepidoptera; family Nymphalidae; genus Melanargia; species Melanargia galathea. Next base: position 24,036,016 of record OV049863.1, on the reverse strand, counting down.
GTATTATATCCAACACTACAGCCTTTTTAACGTCCCACTGCTGGGCACAGGCCTTCTCTCTCATAGGAGAAAGGGATTTAGAGCTTTGACCCGCAACGCTGCTCCAATGCGGGTTGGCGGGCTTTAACGACTAATGTCACATGATAGTGATAATAACCGGGACCGACATAACTTGCTCTCCGAGGCACGTGGGTGAACCACCGCCAACTACCAACTCCGGGTTAGCACTAAGAATTTCTTGACAGAAAAACCCAAATATCTAACAATTTTTGCCCGACCAGGGAATCAAACCCGGGACCTCATAATCAGTCAAATATGCTAACCACTAGGCCAACGAGGCAGACTCGTTCAGTTGGACGTAATTAAGCAGATATTCAGCGGGAAGCTAACGTAGCTACGTAAGCGTTAACGTAATTAAGCTGACGCGAGGTTACTGCGAGCGAAGTTCGTGTCGCGCCCACACTGTCGCCGTGACGACCATGTAATGAGCGAATGATTAACTTGCTGTTTGATTCTGTGGCCCTGGTACTTTTCTGCCTCGTTGGTCTAGTGGTTAGCATCACTGTAGATCACGAGGTCCCGGGTTCGATTCCGGGGTCGGACAAATATTATTGTTAGCCTGTTAGGTATTGGGTTTTCCTGTCAAGAAATTCTCAGTGCCAGCTCGGAGTTGGTACGTGGCGGTGTTTCACCCCCGTGCCTCGGAGAGCACGTTAATCAGTTGGTCCCGGTTATTATCACTACCTTATGACAACAGTCGTTAAAGCCCGCCAACCCGCTTTGGAGTAGAGCGGGTTTAAGCTTTAAATCCCTCTCTCCTATGAGAGAGGAGGCCCGTGCCCAGCAGTGGCACGTTAAAAGGCTGTAGAGGTGGTGGTGGTGGAGGTAGTGGTGGTAGTGGTGGTGGTAGTGGTGGATGTTACTGCGAGTGAAGTTCGTGTCGCGCCCACACTGTCGCCGTGACGACTATGTAATGTGCGAATGATTAACTTGCTGTTTGATTCTGAGGCCCTGGTTACTTTTCAAGTTAACGTGTGTTCGGTCGTAATCTGGCATATCTGGCATTAAGTGTGAACGAATGAGCGAATTAACTGACTAATTATTGGTCTCTGAGGGCTTAGGCCTACCATTCACGGGCGCACCAATCCGTGAGATTTGTCGCTGATGACAAGGCCGCTGACCAATCTTCGTGTGAATGGTAGGGTTCGCGGTTCGTCATGAGTATCGCGGATTTGTTTGCAGCAGCGCTAGCGGTGAGCCGCATTTTTGTTAATTAATTATATGCTGGATTGAAATTTATTTGTCAAACCTTTTGCAATATATTTATTGACATATTTGATTTGATATAAAATACTTTGATTCTATTAACTAGCTCGGTAAAGGTCATCTTTTACAGGGATCTTAGACTATTAGTATTATTTGGCATGCTTGCGAAATCGTCGTGACATCCATATGGCTTTTTAGCAGACAGACTTTGAGTAGGTAAGTAACAGAGCCACGTGTTTAAACGGTTTTTTTGGTACTTTAGCGCATTTTCAACAGATATGCATTTGGTTTCAATGTGGGTTTGTCGTGTTTTTCAATCACCTACTATCCCAATAAGCCGTCCACTCAGATGGATACATAGAGGATAGATCAGATGAATAGTAGATAATTATTGGAAAGTTTCCTGAATGAGGAACTCAAGCGCCATTTTGAAGTCTACTAGTCTACTATTAAAGTGGTGAATGAATTATTCGCTTCAGTTCTTTTACAGGCAATTTAACCGAGAGATTTCCACACATAAAAGCCCATAAGTCGAGCACATGTCAGCGATTTTAAATAAAGTGTCAACGGAGTAAAGGGTAGGTACGGATTGATCGGACGATCGCTTTTATTGCTCGCATTTCACAGATTAAACTCTAGTGAAGGATTTATAATAATTGAAATCGTTCCAGTACGTTTCGTCTTTGAGAGACTGCATATTGTATCAGTGTATTTTTAACCCCCGACGCAAAAACGACAGGGTGTTATAAGTTTGACGTGTCTCTGTGTGTGTCTGTCTGTTCCACCGTAGCGCTCAAACGGGTGAACCGATTTGAATGCGGCTTTTTTTTGTTTGAACGGTTAATTAGTCGGGAGTGTTGTTAGCTATGTTTGTTGAAAATCGGTCACAAAATGGCGGATTACATATTTTTTCACAACTCCCTCAATATGGGTATCAAATGAAAGAGCTTGACTACTAGAATAGCACTATGGAAATCCAAGATGGCCGCCACCACAAAATGGCGAATGTCGGGGTTTTTTAAATTTTTAATTAAGGTAGATATATTTACTTGTGCTGAGTAAGTAACGTTAATCTAAATCAGTAATTGGGGAGACAATTTTTGGAGATTCAAAGGCTTTTTCCTTTCACAGCAATTGCATTTGCATTAAAATTAATGAATGCATCTTGTTCACAAGACAGTCTCTACGAGAGCTCGCATAACTCTCCATGTCACCAAAGAACGGAGGATTTAAAAGAAATACACGTACTCTTCAGTTTAAGAGGCTCGTAACAACTTTAAACTTTTACTGTGAAACTTTTATAGCGCCATCAAATCGCCGCAATGTCGTAAACCCCTAAGTTTAATGTATTGCTGTAAAGTTGGTCTTATCTTATGCCAGCTTAAGTCCCTCATCCAACTTAATACAGTTGATAAGAGATGATAATATAATTATTGTCTTAACGAGCTGACGCCCGCAACTTCGTCTGCTTGGATTTAGATTTTTTTTAAATCCCGTGGCACCTTTTTTTTATCAAGTACAAGTTAGCCCTTGACTGCAATCTCACCTGATGGTAATTGATGATGCAGTCTAAGATGGAAGCGGGCTAACTTAGAAGAGGTATGCATACCCCTGATCGGTTTCTCCACGGCATCGTACCGGAACGCTAAATCGCTTGGCGGCACGGCTTTGCCGGTAGGGTGGGAACCAGCCACGGCTGAAGCCTCCCACCAGACCAGAGCAGAGAAAATTTAGAAATTATAACAAGTATAAAGTGTATAAAGTTCGTAAACTAAAACCCGACTACGCAATAATTTAATAATAAATTAGTGTACGAAAAAGCGGTTCAAGCAATTAGTGGCGCCATTTATTATATCTATCGGAATTACTAATTTAACAATCGAGAGAGCTGCGCGAAGGTCACTTCTTGACTTTTTTCGTAAATAAAATGTAGCCTATGTCACCCAGACCATAACAAAGAATCAATGGACACCTCATTCATCAAAATCGGTCCAGTAGTTTAAGCGATACGGTGGTACACACAGAATCTCATACAAAACTTGGCCACATACATACATACATACATACATACTTACATACATACATACATACATACATACATACATACATACATACATACATACATACATACATACATACATACATACATACACACATACATACATAAATACATACATACATACATACATACATACATACATACATAGACTGCTAAAATCATAACCCTTCCTTTTGGCTTTGCCGTAGTCGGGTGAAAACCCAAATTCCCTCTGCCGGGAATCGAGCCCGGGACCTCCCACTTATAAGACCACAGTGCTCACCACTGCGCCAGGGAGGTCGTCAGTACCTGCTTAAAGTAGTCCATATCCGTATCATGGATGCAAACTAATTACTAGTTAATTATGAAAATGTAATCTTTCTCTAATACAGAATTTTTTTCGTTAACACCCTAAATAAGTAGCCTAGATCAGTGCTGGTAGGTATATCAATCTATCTATTTGTGAAAGTCCTGTTAAAATTGATTCAGAAGTTCGGAAGATTAGCTTTTAGTAATAGACAGGCAAAAATTAAAGAAAATCAGCCAAGTGCGAGCCGGGTCTCGCTCTTTTAGGGATCCGTACATGATTATGAACAATATAATATTTTGGGTCTAAGAAATATTTAATTTCCGAGCTAGACATTGCAACAAACCGTGAAAGAGAAACCCAAAAAGTGTTTGTTTTGGTCACAGCATACAAACTACTTAATGAATCATTGTTTTCAGTATTTTTTGTGTAAATACAGTATATGGTACATAATATACCTACCGAAATTTCATATTCCTAACTGTTAAATAGTTTTTCAGATAGCCCTCGTCACAAAAATGGTCTAAAACTGACAACTTTGATGGCCCTTTCCTTATTTTCATCGACGTTATATGCTTATTTTTCTCCTTCTACTGGTAAAAGAGTAGGTAATTATAAAATGGCAATAAATTACTGCTGCACTCAGAGGCATTCGTTGAATTAGTGTAACGAATCATTACCCAATTATTATCATTAAATATTTAAGAGCTGCCATTTGGCTAAATTTTTTAATCTGTACTAAGGTTCCTTAAGTATAACCATTAACGACTTTGAGTGTGGCAGTTAATGTTGCAATGAAAAAAGCGAAAGTGGCACCCCTAGCGCTGGTTTTTATTTTTCTGGTCCGGCTATAACTAGGTTAAAGTACAAAAAAGCGTCTTCATTGTGTCGTACCATACTCTGACATTGACGCTCTTTGATGAGGGTCGGGGCGGGAATAATCCAAAGTTAACAATCACAGTTGAGGAATCGGGTGACAATATTATATCCCTGTGAATAGTGCCAATCTTATTTTATACCAAAAGACCGTTTCCGTGAAGAGAACCCATAAAAAATAATTCTTTTTTTGAATAAGTAGCGTAAGTAATCTTTTTACGGTTCAGCTGCTAAAGCGATTTAATAGATTATAGAGAAAGCTTGTATCTTGAAGGATTTCCATATTGACCCCGCTGGGAATCAAACTCCGGCTCTTCCACTGATAAGATCACAGCAGTGTCACACCGTTACATCAAGAAAGATTATCATTGGTTTATAACAAGGACCCGTAAGCCTATTATAATAAACCTCCTAACCGCATTGCGGTCTCGGCGGCTATTCGGAAAAGAATATTCTACTAAATTAATTTTTTTTTTCAAGATAGTACAGTCGTCCGTAGCGGTCACAAATTTCTATAACTGTGCCAAATTTCAACTGTCTAGCTTTTATAGTATCTGAATAAAATATCTGTGACCGACTGACGGACAGGGTGAAACTGTAGGAGTTCCATGTTTTACTACGGAACCCTAGAAACGTCTTCCTTCCCTCTGACACACGGCATCCATAATGAATGCGGTTCGTGCGAAACGGAATAAGGATTGCTTTGAGTGCGCCCTCGAGATAAATTGTTTGCGGCGGTGGAGAAGTTAATCATTGGGCCTATTGCGTGGGTGAAATTCCATTTGTTTAGGTTTAATTAAATTTTATTTAATTCAATGTAAACTTAATTAACTTAGATAATTACGTACTAATCTTATTAATTTCTTTTATCTCTTATATCTTATAGCTCTCATATCTTAAAATCCTGATAAAGAAATAAAAATGTATCATATATTGGCCTACTTTATTCACATACAATATCTTTAATACTAAAAAAAATAATTGTAACACTTTTTTGTTAGGATATTCTTGCAAAATAATGCTTTAAAATAATTTTTTCTTCATTAAAGTACAGCTGGTCTGGCCCGATCACGACTCTATTCTAGTTTCGGGTTCTAGCTTTTTGAGCCATGGCGGGAAAGTTGCGCGACATCCTTGGCCGTTTACGTGAGACGTATTGTATTGTCTATGGCTATTGCGTGCTGTTGTCTATGATAATTACCTACTATAATTTTAGATATTGTACAAAATACAAAGTAGTGTATGAAACTCTACATAATTAAGTATTAAAACCCCTATTATGCAACCGTTTCATAAATTACTTTATCTACACCCATGATTTAAATCCTCTATTAAAGATTCTGAAACAGTTAGCTTATTGCCAACATTAAAACACCCAATGTTCTAATAACCATTACATCATCCAAACGGATGATGTTATTTTGTACTGAATTTCATAACAACACTCCTTTGTTTTTTTTTTCAATCCCTTCATGCGTAAAGAGTTTCAATATACAGCCACATTCATTGCTTGATGCGCGGTATCTGTATGAATTTCAAAAAAAGAACATTTTCGTTTACACGCGTTCTGACTACGTCGCGCGCCGTAAAAAAAATTAAGTTATTCGAATCCCCGCCATTTTTCTTCGATATTTTTATTGTTACAAAAAATGAGCGATTCAAGTTTTAATAGCACACCGCCAGATATTTTAAACGCTGCAAAAGACATTTACAATAAATTACTACCGGAAAAATCAAGAACGCGTTATGAAAAAACGTATCAAGATTTTATGAATTGGAAACTATCAAAGGGTTCATCATCATTTTCTGAAGAAGTACTTTTAGTTTATTTTCAAGCTTTATCAGAGAAATTTAAATCTTCATCCCTATGGACCTTCTACTCAATGCTCAAAAGTACACTGAGTATTAATCACAACGTGGATATCTCAAAATATTCAAAATTAATTACCTTGTTAAAACGTAAAGGAGAAGGCTATACAGGGAAGAAATCGAAAACGTTTTCACCTGATGAAATAAATAGGTTTTTAAGCCAAGCGCCTGATCAACTATATCTAGCGATAAAGGTACGTTAGTTACTTACTTCATTATAATGTTATTTTTCTTGTGATATGATGAATAAATTACAATATTACTTATTCTTTCAGACTGCGCTAATATTCGGAACCATGGGCGCATGCCGTCGTCAAGAATTATACGCTTTGTTATATACCGACTTACAGATAAATGAAACTGTAATTGTGGTCAATGTCAATAATACAAAAACCAAAACAAACCGCACATTTACTATTACGGGCAAATATTTAGTTTGCAAAAAATATATAGCATTGCGTCCGGATCCATGCAGCAATCCGAGTTTTTTTTTACAATACAGATCTGGAAAATGTATATCACAAAGGATGGGCATAAACACATTTAGCAGTTTGGGTAAAACAATTGCTCTAACTATTTACAACTTGATAATCCTGAGTTATATACAGGACATTGCTTTCGCAGAACATCTGCCACAATATTAGTAGATGCCGGAGGAGACATAACAAGTTTAAAACGGCACGGCGGATGGAAGTCTACATCTGTTGCTGAGGGCTACATTAATGACTCTATAGCCAACAAAATCCACGTGTCGAATGTAATTTCGAATTCCATAGAAAATAAAAATAGTGAAGTGGTAAATATAAATATTCCGCCGAGTACATCGGGATCGGGACCTTCCAACATTAAAGAACATAATATTCAAGTGAATTTTAATAATTGCACTATACAAAATGTAAATTACTACTAAAATAAATAATTCTTTCATTAATTCTTAGTTTATTTGTATATTATTAGTAATGGATGATATTAGGTTACTACTAGAACTGGCTATTTAATGTTAGCAGTAAGCTAACTGTTTCAGAATCTTATAGAGGATTCATATTATGGGTGTAGATAAAGTCTTGTATGCAACTGTTGATAATTAGGTATTAAAACACTCATGTGATACTATTATCACACTCAGCTTCGCTTCGTGTGATAAACCCACATTCGTGTTTTAATACCCCTTATTACACAACAGTTGCATAAATAACTAATTATCCACGACGTAATAGATATATTATGCGCTAACATAACAGCGCTAACATAATATGCTACCATAACAGCCCCGGCACACTGGGCACTAGTGGCGACGACTAGTGGCCGCCACAAGTCGTGGAAGAGATTTTTCATATTATATATTATATTTTCTTGTGGCTCGAACGCGGCCACTCGAGCGCTCAGTGTGAGGCGATACAAATATCTCTTCCGAGACTTGTGGTGGCCACTAGTCGTCGCCACTAGTGGTAAGAAGTTTGATTTTGTGTTTTTTTTTTAGCTGAAGTTAGCTAGGTCTGTAGGGCTAATGAAAACACAAAAGAACACAATGCTTTGCCGAATGGGACCAATGGCATCTCCCAGTGACGCATTGTATTCCCTCTAGATACTTAAATAACCTTCAGACTTAGCGCAAGTGAACCACTAGTGGCGACGAATAGAGGCCCAGTGTGCGGGGGCTGTAATATTACAATCTGTATATTATACTACATAGCGCATTTTTCTATGGTGCTACTATGCAACTAACTTATTTCCAATATACCTACTAAGCCGCTTACTTCATAGTTTTCCCAGATCAAGTTGCTCGTTTCCAAGTTCAAGTTATTTTAAGACTTGCTTGCTATAGTAACGAAATATTCCTCTTGATATTTCTGCGGAATAAACTTCGCCTTATTTTGTAGAGCATCTGCTTGGATAAGTTTGTAATATTTTTAGATAGGTACATAAATAGAGATGAAATACATCACACTAATATTATAAAGGCGAAAGTTTGTGTGTGAGTGAGTGTATGTGTCTGTGTATATTATTGTTACTCTTTAACGCCGCTAATACATAACCGATTTACCTGAAATTTTGAATGGAGATAAATTATGCCCTGACTTAACACATAGACTTTTTACCCTGGAAAAATCCACAGTTGCCGCGGGATTTTGAAAAAACCGAAATCTATAGCTACAGCTATAGGTAGATTACTATAGCAAACTTCCTTGAAAGTAGGTATAAAAGTTGGAAAACGGAGCGTAACGGGAACCGGAAATCCACGATTCCCTCGGAATTTGTGAAAAACTGAAATTGACGCGGGCGAAGCCGCGGGCAGAAGCTAGTTACATGATTGAGGCTTTGACGTTTACATAATGCTATACCCCAAGCTCTGGCTTGCCAGCTGCGAGTGCCATTCTAAACGTAAATACCGTGAGTAAGAGCCCTTCAAGGCGCGTGTCACTGTCAACGGTCTTAGAACTAATCCCAAAGATGGCTGCCGTCGACTCATGCGGCTTTCCTCTTTGAGAAACTGTAGTCATTTATTCGCTACTCCATGACTGTTGGTAATACATACATACAAAAGCAATAAAGAACACAACCAGTTTTACGCAAGACGAGCGGATACCCGCGACTTCGTTCGCGTAGATATTGATTTTAATAATCCCGTGGGAATCATTTTGTTTTTCCTATGCTCCTTTGAGCTTAAACCTTGCTAAAAACTGTTAAAAGTTCACTAGCGGATGTTTAGGTACATCAAAATGTAAATATCCGCCAGTGAAAGTCCCATCAAAATCGGTCCAGCCTTTCGGAGATAAGCCAGTAGTCTTTAAAGTATCTACTTTCTAACAAAAAAAGAATGAATGAAATCGGACCACCCGTTAACGAATTACAGCTAATTACACATTTTGCCTTTCATCCCCTCTCCCAAGGGAACCGTGCTGAATTTCGGGATAAAAAGTATCCTATATGTTACTCCATAGTATTAAATTAAATCATGCCGAGTTTCATTTCAATCCATTCAGTAGTTTTTACGTGATACGCGCACAAACATACAGACAAACAGATAAACAGACAAACAGACAAACAGACAAAAATTTCAAAAATAGCTTTTTTACGTTCTATTACTTATCCCTAACATCCCCCAGTTCATATTATTTTGCAAAAATCTTCAATGTACAGATACGGCAATTCTACGATTTTATTATAATATGTATAGAAGATATCAAAATTATGTGGAAAACAATAGGGTATTTGACTAATTTTTGGAAATTGTTTTAAATTATTCTTTATTACTTATTAAAACACACTACATTGATATTTTTCGCAATATCTACAGTATTAAGAATTAAATCAATGATAAAGTTTAAGTTTTGAAAAACGACATTTCTGATCACATGATACGCGTGACGTCACAAATCGCTATGCAAGTCACTTCTCTCGCTCGCTCCTTTTCGGAACTCGGTGCGTGCGACAGAGACGCTACGCAAGGCGACTGCTGTATCGTAATGTTTTAAATTGTTATACCTACTCATTTTAATATCAATCTTATTCTTTCAAGTATAAAGTTTAGTTTCGGTTGACTTGATAAACTTCAATTATAACAACCAAGTTACGTGCAATCAATTGACGTCACAAATAATCCCAGAGCGTTCACGTTCCTGATAAAATTTCAAAAATTATTGTTTTATTTCGTGCAAAATATCGCGTAAAATTACATAGTTTAGTTTGATTGAGTGAAATATGTCTTTTTTAGGCTATTATCTGATAAGATGACCACAATCAATAGTATATTTTCAATGTTGTCAAATACCCTATTTGCCTATTCTATGAAGTCTAACGACAAAGCCATACTCATGATAGTTACCAGACAGTCTTATATCACGTCAACGGTCTTAGAACTAATTTCAAAGATGGCATCCAATTGCCAACGACTTGCAAGGGTATAAAATTTTGATCTCAGAAAAAATCATACTCTGCTGTAGTCTGCAGGGCTATTCTGTAAAGCCATTTTCGAATTATAGAGAGTGAATTCGAGATGAGTTTGCTAATTTGTACTCTGTAAAACTCGATAGTACAGGTCTTCTCACTCAAACTCACTTCACTTCGCAAGTGCGTAGCAGATGTTTACAGAATATCCAACCAAGGTGAAGTGAGTTTGCTTTCGAAGCGAGTTATCTCACTTGAGTGAGCTTCGATATCGAGATGGTATTTTAGAGAATAGCCCTACTGCTGCTATAGAATACTTTACGCCTTCTCAACTATACTGCTTCTCAAAAGCATACTAACCTAGGTGAGATCTGTCTCTGACATTTTGCTTACTTTTAATTCAAAAGTAAAGTCTGAGCAAATTCAAAGAAGCTCATTAGAATCTCACAGTTTAAGTCTATAAAAAATTTGAACATATTTTATAATAATAATAGCCAATTTTAAATATTCAAATTACATTTTTATCTAAGTGTATTTATACTAACTTTCGTATTTAATTGAAAATTGAAATATTGTTATTCATATTCTAATTGGATGACTTAGATAAACTTAAACAACAAACTTTTGTTATTCATGGAACAATTTCGATATTATTCTGGATTATAATATAAAGTATCAAGGACATAATAGTGATTTGATTAAAAACACATACTTCTGAATCCTATGTTATTTTTTAAACAAGTATTATGTTATGTTTAAGTCATAACAAAAGTTCTTCATCATCAGCACTATCAACCCATTACCGGTATTTACTAGAGCTGACCAAGTGCAGATTGGTAGACTTCACATGCCTTTGAGAACATTATGGAGAACTCTCAGGCATACAGGTTTCTTCACTATGTTTTCCTTCAGTTTTAAAGCAAGTGATATTTAATTGTGATATGAGCTCAAAGGAGCTTAGGAAATACAAAATGATTCCCACGGGATTTTTAAAAACCAATATCCACGCGAACGAATTCGCGGGTTTCCGCTTGTAGCAAAATAATTTTGTTCTCCATTGACAGATTAGCTCAGAATCCGCAACGCACTTTGTTTACTCAAAAACTTACTCAAGTATTCTCGTCCGTGTTATATACAGGTACTTTGGAAGCGCCTACTTTGAGGCCCCGTATCAATTTGCAAAGCTTCGACCTAAACAAACTCGCCGACATAATAGTGAAGTATTATATAAAACCTGCCAAACTTTCGCTTCTCCTTTTGGAAGTAAACATTTGTGATGTTCGAAGCGTACCTAGATATTATCTTTTACACATATTTTTTCATAATACGTTTATACTTTGTTCTAAAGTATTTTAATATTAAAAACTACTGCACAAGGCACTTTAATTGACACACATCGTTTAGATTAGGGTTGTCACACAGATAGTAAAATATATACAAATAGTGTATAAATATACACACACATAAATGTAATTGTATATTGTAAACACAAGTACTTTGTTTTACTCATTGTTTGTTGTGAGTGCGAGAAAAGTGCCTGTGTGGACGAAGAACGAACGAAGACAATCACTACATCACTAGTCGCTACATATACCTACTATCTGTATAAAACAAATTCCTCCGCCTCGTCTGTCTGTCCGGTCGCGGTAAACTCAAAAACCAATAAACGGATTTTTATGCGATTTTCCCCAATAGACAACGTGATTTATGAGAAAGGCTGAGGTGTATAATTTCTAAAACTTGTGTGTGAATTGGTTGAAATATGACGATAATTGTTCAAAATGTGGAAAAATGTCAAGCCACCTGGTATCTTTCATCGAAAACCCTGCCTAATCCGTTTAACATATCGTCGTCATCTCAACCAATAGACGTCCGCTGCTGGACATAGTTCTCTTACAAGGAACGCCGCAGAACACGATTTTGTGCCGCCTGTTTCCAGCCAGGCAGCCTGGCTGGAAACAGGCGGCACAAAATCGTTTTGCGAGCGATTTGCTTGAGATCGTCCATCCATCTAGAGATCTTTGAGATTTAATAAACCAATATAATAATATAGAGGACTTTCGAACAAATAACTCCATCCATCCTGAAACAACTTAAGATAAAAGAAAGGTCGACTGTGCAACTACGAATTCTAAAGTTCTTTGGCCACATCATTAGAAATGAAGGATCAATTGAGTGTTTGGTGGTACAGGGTCAGGTGGAAGGAAAACGAACTAGAGGACGTTCACCTACTCGATGGACGGATTTGATTAATGCTGTGACCCAGACAACTGTGGTGGAGTGCTCCCGCAACGCCATGAACAGACACAAGTGGAGAAGCATCGCGCAGGAGGCGGTGCGACCTTTTGGGTTGCAAGAAGGCTGATGACGACTGATATGACTACCATCCTAACAGCCACGACCACTCTGTCAAGACTGCACGATTGAGAAGAAGAATATAGTGGGATAGGTATACCAGGTACGCGTGCGAGCTGAAGAGCCAGTCTCCTTCCTCAAAAGCCGGCAACGCATTTAGTTGTTCCCCAGGTGCTGCTAATGTTCATTAGCGACGGCAATCACTTAACATCAGATGACCCGCTTGCTCGTTTGCCCGCTATTATTATTAAAATACCCATATTAAGGGAGTTGTGAAAAAATATCTAATTCGCCATTTTGTAGCGGCGGCCATCTTGGACCGATTTTCTTCAAACATAGCTAACAACCTTTCAAACAAAAAAACCGCATTCAAATCGGTCCACCCGTTTGAGTGCCACAAGGGAACAGACACACACACACACACACACACACACAGAGACACACACACACAGACACGTCAAACTTATAATACCCCGTCGTTTTTGCGTCGGGGGTTAAAAAAAAAGCGGGAGTCGCTAGTAATATAATAAATTTAGTCGTCGAAGATGTAGGTAAGCACTCGTGCAGCAACTAGCCAATGGCGTATGTATTACTTAGAATTTAGCCTTTAAGAACGTTTACGAATGAATGGTCATGTCAAAGGCAACCCTATTCAAATCGGAGTTACTGGGAGGGCAAAGAATTCCAATATGGCAGCTTTGTGCTATTTTCTAAGAAGAGATTACGTCTTTAAACTAAGAAAGAGTTCCACATGAATTGTTCAAGCACGAATAAAATTTTATATTGGTTTTTAAAATAGAATTTTGATATCTTACGACTATTTAATATGCTTAAAAGTATCTGGCTAAGTTATTTGTTATGTTTGCTTTAAAATGGAGTTTGATATCGCTGAGTTGAGAATTCAAGAAGGTCTCACTAAGGCGACGTCCTACGTTAGTGAACTTAAAACAAACGCGATGCGGCGCGTCAATCGGGACTTAATTATGGTCTAAATATACGGACTGCATTTAAGCTTCACGCAGATTGCAAAATTGCAGTTTGAAGGAATTTCTATTGCAGTTTACATAAGAATTTTTACTACTAGAGAATGCCCGCGGCTTCGCCCGCGTGAGTTTTGGTTTTTCACAAATCCCGAGGGAATCGTGGATTTCCGATTCCCGTTCCCGCTCCCTTTTTCAACCTTTATACCTACTTTCAAGAAAGTTTTCTATAGTAATCCACCTATAGCTGTAGCTATAGATTTCGGTTTTTTCAAAATCCCGTGGGAACTGTGGATTTTTCCAGGATAAAAAGCCTATGTTTTAAGTCAGATCATAATCTATCTTCATTCAAAATTTCAGGCAAATCGGTTCAGTAGTTGCGGCGTGATTGAGTAACAAACATCCAAACATCCAAACTTCTAAACATCCAAACATCCACACTTTCACATTTATAATATTAGTAGGATCTAAAGGAATAGTTCCAATCGCGGAAATATACCATCTAATCGCGTTCACTTCATTCACACTACACTGCATCGCATTCGCGTTGAGTTCGCTCACATTAGACCATAACCTTAGCTAGTATTACTATAGGTAGACCAGAATCTCATGGAAAATAGGAAAATTAAATTTTGTAGTAAGCAACACTAGGTTAACTCGGCTGCCCTAGTGATAAACAAAGTAATTACATTCAGAACACCTTACCTGGGATCGTTTCACGAAACGAAAAATCAAGCAACTGCATTTTAAATACAAAAACAAAGTAATCAACACCAATTACTTTGTTTTTGTGTTGTGCTTGTTGTTTACTTGGTTTTTGCATTTATATTCCGGGTTAGTGTTACAGTTACTTTGTTTGGGCAATTCAAATTTCAGTAAACGGTTCAAGTTATTTGAAATATTAAACTGTGGTAAAAAACTACTCGACATAAAACTTTTTTTTAATGCAAAAAAGTCAATTTCACAAAAAATTTCATTTACTTTGTTTATCGCTAGGGCAGCCGTAGTGTTGCTAACTTTGGAATTTCATTTCCGTATTTTTCATGAGATTCTGGTCATTATGCGTATGACATGTGACCATCATGTGACACTACATAATATACTTACTTAGCTTTTATTTCAGTACGAGCGGATACCCGCGATTTCGTTCGCGTGGATATTGATTTTAATAATTCCGTGGGAATCATTTTGTTTTTGCTATGCTCCTTTGAGCTTAAACCTTGCTAAAAACTGTTAAAAGTTCACTGGCGGATGTTTAGGTACATCAAAATGTAAACATCCGCCAGTGAAAGTCCCATCAAAATCGGTTCAGCCTTTCGGAGATTAGCCAGTAGTCTTTAAAGTATCTACTTTCTAACAAAAAAAGAATGAATGAAATCGGACCACCCGTTAACGAATTACAGCTAAGTACAAATTTTGCCTTTCATCTCCTCTCCCAAGGGAACCGTGCTGAATTTCGGGATAAAAAGTATCCTATATGTTACTCCATAGTATGAACTTAAATCATGCCGAGTTTCATTTCAATCCATTCAGTAGTTTTTACGTGATGCGCGCACAAACATACAGACAAACAGACAAACAGATAAACAGACAAACAGACAAACAGATAAACAGACAAAAATTTCAAAAATAGCTTTTTTACGTTCTATTACTTATCCCTAACATCCCCCAGTTATTATTTTGCAAAAATCTTCAATGTACAGATACGGCAATTCTACGATTTTATTATATGTATAGATAGATAGAAGAAGATAGATGTATAGATTTATTATATGTATAGATCAACACTTCATCCACCTTTCTATTCAACACTATTACTTACCTGTCTAGAACTAATACTTGAACTGAGATCGATTTCAGTAATATGGAAACCGATACTAACTATACTTCAATGGGATAGTCATTATGAATTCCTTTATCCCAAGTTTCAATGTGGGCGACCTTAATTCAACATCTGTTTAAACTTCCACAATAATAGAACAGTTTTGAGAACCCTCGAACATGTAGGTACTAATGTTATTTATACCTAACCAGAACAATTATTATTCAACTATTGGGCAATGTTTGAATCTACTAATGTTTATAACCAGAACAATTATTCAACTATTGGGCAATGTTTGAATCTACTAATGTTTATAACCAGAACAATTATTCAACTATTGGGCAATATTTGAAATTCAAAAGCGTGTAACTATTATACAACTAGTGGACCCGGCAGACTTCGTCCTGCCCGGTGACATACCAACATCGGCGCCACCTACTGAGACCCGATAGGTTACCTGTACCTACCCGGTAATACCCACCCAGGATTGAAATATACAAACAAAATTTCATCCAAATCGGTCCTGCCTTTTAGGAGGAGTTAGGTAACAAACATAATTACGGAAGAATTATAATCACGGGTGAGAGAGTTTACCGTATCCACGCGACGGGATGTTTGACAGTTACGAAACCCGTGAACATTTTGTATAGGAAAACGTTTTTTCTTTTATTTTATTTTTTCGACAATTTTCCAATGTTTTTAATAGTTATTAAAAACATTGTATAATTAATGGAAAATATAGTTCGGGATAGAGACAAACACAAAAAATCAATAACCATGAGTATCGCTACAGCCGTTCTAGAGTTATAAGTGTTCGAACTAACACGACTTTGTTTTATATATACCTATAGATACTAGCTTCTGCCCGCGGCTTCGCCCGCGTGAATTTCTGTTACGGTACGCTCTTGGCACGAAAGCTATTCAAGAATCAAAAATAGAATTAATGAATGGTCTTCTACAAATTGCAAAATAATGAGTGCCTACGTAATATGATTGCTATTTTTGAAACATTATTCGACATTGATTAAGCTTCAAAGCAATTTGTTCGTATCAGTCAACGAATCCCTACTAAATGAAATAATCATTGGAGTAGAAAATATCTTCAAAGTCATAATGGACTTACAATTAAACTGGATACGGTAAGTGTAATTTAAAACATAATTTTCCAAACGAAGGAGAAATTTTGACGATTTGATCAAATAGTAGAGGAAATTCTGGCAATCAATCATTCTTCCCCGCCATGCCTTTGAGATGCCATTTATCTTTTGCAAGCACTATTTTATCACTTGTACATCACTCGGATTATTTTCTTGGCTTATGTTACCTACTGCCTCATTGTTTTAGTGTATTAGGTTATTTGTCTCAATTATTCGTTATAGATTACCAGCACATTAGTTCGTGTTTAGATTATCAACACACTTTAACATGTTTAACCTTTTACGCAAAAAGAGGGGTGTTATAAGATAAATAATTAGCTTATTCAGTCCCAAATCTGAAGTGGACACAGCACTTAACCTTTAAGTACCGACGTGTGGTCTGACAGACACCTTGAGAGGCCGAAAAGTCTGATTACCTATGTTAGCGAAAAATTATCCTCCTGTGCTTCTCTCTACCCCTCGGAAAGTCGTCCAGCAGCGTTCCTGCAGAGTTGCAGTGTTGGCGCGAACAATTTCGGTAAGTTTTGATTTTTATAAGATCACGAGTGGTCTGTCAGACCACTCGTCGGTACTTATGTAACTTTTTTTGGATGCGACTTTTTTCAGATTATATTGTTTTCTCTTGTATTTTCAGTCAGTTATAACAATGGATTAGCCAGGTTCTTCGGGCATGAAACGGGCAGCCACAAATAAAAATAAAAATGTTCCTGTACGTAAGAAATGATATCATACACTGCTTCAATATAAAGACCACTAAGAACATTTAGGGGAATGGCTAAATGAGAGCTCAGAGTCCGAATCTGAGGATATCTACCCAAATTTTACTGCTGGAGAGTGACCATAATTCAGCATCTGAACAGACTGTGATACTTGTATGAAACACGTGTGCCTACAATGCAGCAAGCCTATGCAAAGACTGTTTGTAAACTTTGATAGTTCCTACAATTTGATTCCTTGTGATTTTTGAGAAAAAGGTAGATTATTTATGTTTTTTTATTTTTATTGTTCATAAATTATTAGTCTAAAGTCTAAACTATTACTCTTTAAGAAAAATATGCTGACAAGAAAAAATAATAGTATTACTGATACATATTAATTATTTAGATAAAAGTTAATTTTTTCTAACGAAGAATCTATGATTGCTATATTAATATTTATAATTAGTAATAAATGTGAAAACTTCTGTATTTTGTTTTACTTAAACAATAACTAGATATTTAATAATACATAGAAAAATTTTTTTTAGAAGAATATTAATTAGAAAAACAAAAGTTTTCGTTTGGAAAACTATATACTATAACTAACTCACGTCACTCACGTCGGTACTTATGTAACTAAAATAGTACGTCGGTACTTAAAGGTTAATTATCTCAAAGACTCGATAAATTTTCTGATCCCAAGGTGCCCAAATTACAAATTCCCAAAATGCCTCTGCCGGGAATCGAACCTGGGACCACCCACTTATATGACCACAGCGTTTGCCACTGCGCTAGGGAGGTCATTAAAAGGAGTTTGAAAGGAGTTTTTCTTCCGACTACTAAGGTAAAAGCTAAATTTAACCGAGGCCAATAGGTATAATAAAGTAGGTAGGTAATAGCCGCAGCGTCTTAGGCGAAACTTCGGAGTGATCCTCTTGTTAAGGCTTCAACAGACTAGACAGTGGTACGCGACGGATAAGATTTCTTGATCACACGCCGTGAAAAATTACGGTACGGTACGGTTTCTGACATGGATTATACGGTACGGTGCCACCGTCGTTGTTCCGCACGGCGTGTTATCAAGCTCCCATTGTGCTCCATAGAACACTGAGGACCATGTAACCGTAACCGTCATTTTTCACGGCGTGTGAACAAGAGGCCTAATGCGATTCTTATAGTCCACGCGCATCCAGAACGGAGTGGCATTTTGTAAGGTTTAAAAATATTCTGGAAATCGAGAATAAAATGTACGAAACAGTCCTACAGCATTCACAAAAAATCGCATCACGCGTTTCGTGTAAAACCAAATTATTTGTTCTGATTCGCTGTATTACCTATGTGTGGCATTCTATGCATTCTTCTATGTCATTGCAATGACGCTGTTCCGCGTTACAGTACCGCGGTATACTATGTCACATACTACAACTTTTTCTATATAGAACGCCCCTGCGGTGACGTAAAGTGACGCAGCGTAGCCGCAACACAGTGTGACATCGCTCTTATGCGAAACTTCGCAGTAATCCGCCGGTTCGCAGGCTCTCGTTTGACGTCATACTTACATCCTAATCTTCCGTGTACTGGTAATTTTGGGTAAAGCCGGGTAAGAACTTCGCCAAGGCTTCCAGGGAAGGTTGTAAAATTCACTTATAGGATCAACGACGTGTCCGAACAGTAATTCATTGTTACATTTTGTATGGTTTTAACCTTAACAAGCCCTGATTTTAATTAGGGCTTGTTAAGGTTAAGCAAAATTAGTACATTGTGTTACAAAGGCGGGAAGTAGGTTTTTACAAACGAGTTGGCGAGAATCTAATATCGGCACCAGTTTGTAAAAACCTTAACGCCCTTGTATCACACGATGTCTTACAATACATTTTGTAAGAAAACAGACAAAATATGAACTAGAATGAAAATCCGCCACAGGTTACCTACTTGTAATGTCTCGAAATTACGTCGAAATTCGCATTTAAAATATTTGCTGGAAATAATTTCATTTTATTTTCCACTTCAACGAATGCGCCCATTTGCGAGGATATTCTTTTTATACCTAATCGATAAAGAAAGTTGATGAAAAATCTGGTTCCTACTCATCAATCTTGATGCCGCAGAGCTACACGAGGATTCAGGAAATGTCCGTTGTGAATTGATTTAAAATCACACTTAACCTTCCAGAGGTCGCGCCCCTGCGTCGAACATGAGTGGTCGCGCGCGGTGTGACAGTCCGCAACTTTGACTGCCTGTTTTGAGTTAACTTATAAGCAATTTGTGTCTATTTATAACATAATAGTAGTAATTTGGTCCTTTGTCGAACTAAATAACAAAGAAAATTACAGGGTTTTATTTATTTATTTATTATTATATCAAAAAGTAATGAAGTCTATAAAAACATCAAAATTCGCCTCCTCAAAAGAATACAGCTTATATAATAGAATACAAACAATATTAAAAAAATATTACAACTTCTTTTCTAATTTTAAACATTACAAAGGAGTTTACTAATATAACAATAAAAATAATCAATATTTTAAAAATTGGCACTAAGTTTTAGGTACTTAAAAATCACAGAAAAACGTAATTACTGCTCATGTGCATCTGTGACAAAGGTCAAATCGCTACTAATAGATGCTACCCCACCCCCTCGAGGCAATCACGGACGTACAGTGTGCAAAAATATTAAATTTCTTAAATATGACCAAAATTAGTTCGCTGCGGACTCACAAACCGTGCGCGACCACTCCAGGGTTAAGTATAAATTGTTTTCAAAAATGTATTTAACATCTTGTAAATGTAATGTATGTAATGTATGTATGTACAAAATAAAGACCAAAAAATCAGTCATACAACATTTTATCCTTGTTGTCATGAAAAGTTCGTGATTACTTTATAAAAATTTCATAAAACTTTCTATATTTCGCATATAGGTATTATGCAAAAGTTTAACGAAGTCGATTTTTGCTTCAAACTTTTGCAATTTGTATTCTCATACATGTTTGTGTAACATTTCGCATTACTCGCAAATATGGTATCAGCACACTCCCGACACCTCATTCAAGCGAATCTATTACTGACGAGGGCAATACTATACGTAAAATGAGCGAGAAAAGGATAACGATATAAGTAAAACTACTAGGCGTACTTCTACGATGCGTGCAACGTAGAAGAACGATTGGTTGGCAGTTACAGCAGTATCTCTTTGTATGAGTATCAATGACATTTAACAGTAAAATGTGAATAGAGAAAATCAGAGAAGCCTGGTAACCCATAGTAAATTTTGAGAAAGACTTTCTAAATAATGTTTAAAATTAGTCAAAATCTGGTTTAATTCAATACACTGCACTAAAAAACTAGCCTACTTACAACTTTCAGCTTTTATCACACACCTCAAAATTTCTTCATTAGGTACTTGCACAACCTTCAAATCATACTAACTTAACAGCTACGCTGGTTAAGTTCCTATAATAACTGCGAATAGGTCATTATGCACAAAAATCATCATCTTTAACTAAAAACCGGACTACTATGACATACCGACAGACTGTCAGACAATGCCCAGCATAAAATAACCTAGGTATCCCGAAGGTAGGAGGAAATATACTTGAATATGTACATACCTACTAAACTACTCAAGAAATACCTTCTTATTACACAAAGAGGGGATTTTTCAAAATTCCATCCCTGAAGACGTGATGAGGCATGGTTAAGTTCATATCCAGAAACATTTTTCAAAGTCCTCAATCTCCATGGATTTCAGCTGGTACATTGGGTTTCAGCTGGTACATAATGTTCGTGCGGCAGCATAATTTTTGTACGTTTGCGAAATCAAACAAAACGAAGCATGGACGCAAGTGCTCCGGAAACAAAGCCCACCGAAGCGCGCAGCGTATCTGCCGGCGACTTGTCTCTGTCAACCGCAGCACTGCTTCTGTGTTAGTTCATTTGCAACACTAATATATCAGTACATAGGTTGGTTTGATTGAACAATTGCTTCGTGCTTTGCTAACCGATTTATGACTACCTATTTAGATGCCGTTTTATTAACCGTCTTCAAAAAAATAAGGTTATTTATTAATTCGACACGTAGGTATTGTTAAAATATTACTGGAACCACAATATATTCACCATAATATTATGATCTAGGTTTCCAAATAAATAGTACTTTCATAGGTGTATGTATGGTACTATGTATGTTTGTCCGCAGATTTCTCCGAAAGTATTAATTGAATTTTTAACATTATTTTATTATTGGATTATGGAATAGTGCAAACTTCATCAAAATCGGTTCATTAGTTATTATCGATGGCACCCAATGTGAGACTTTTTCAGTTCGGAATTGGTTAATGGCGCCCGATGAGGGACCTTTTTAGTCCCAAGTTGACTTAACCTTTAAAAGCTGTGGTCGTAAAAATACATAGGTTTCTAATAATCTTCCAGTGGAATTATGTGATTTAAAAATGATAATAGTGTCATAATTTCATTAAATTGGGAGACATTAGACGACATTAATGAATGTTAAAATTAACTTCTTAAACGAATGATAAAATAAGTCCGCCTCCCACTAAAATGGTAACGGCGCCCTTCCAGGGTTCCATTATTTTGTTCAAATGTGTATATACTTATATATGTGTATATGCGAATATAATGATGGATATTGTTACCTATTATAATAAATCTATACTAATAAATAAAATTGAAGTGTCTGTCTGTAATATCGAAATAACTACCTCATATTAAGCTCATATGGTTATTTGAACGCTACCATAACCGAATCACAAGTTTTTAAAATTTTTGTCTGTCTGTCTGTCTGTCTGTCTGTCTGTATGTCTGTCTGTCTGTCTGTCTGTCTGTCTGTCTGTCTGTCTGTCTGTCTGTCTGTTTGAACGGGCTAATCTTCGGAACGGCTGAACCGATTTTGACGGGACCTTCACATACAAGTAGAGAATTAACCAGGGAGTAACATAGGCTACTTTTTTAACCGACTTTCAAAAAAGGAGGAGTTGTGTTTTTCTACCTATGTACACCGATATCTCCGAGATTTCTGAACCGATTTGCGTAATTTTTTTTTTAATCGATAGAGAAACATTGCGACCCTGTTCTGTAAAAAATTTGGATTCCAACTCCTCAATCCTGATGCTGTAGGGGACCTAATCCCCAAAACTAATGGGTTTTAGAAACTTTCTGTTATTTAAATTGATATTGGGGGTACCAATTAAAGACTTTATCGTTGAATGAACTCGAGTAGGTACATATCCAACTCCTCAAATCTGATGCTGTAAGGAATTGTATTCCGAAATCGTGGGGATCCCACGAGATTTTTCCGTTTTGGGGACGGCCTTCTACAGATTAGCTACTTTTTGTTCTGGAAAATCAAACGTTCCCACGGGATTTTTAAAAACCTAAATCCACACGGGCGAAGCCGTGGGCATCATCTAGTAAATAAATAAATGTATGGTTAAACACCTTGTTGGTCTAGTGGTAAGTATATTCGGTTGCAGATCACGAGGTCCTGGGTTCGATTCCCGGATTGGACAAATAATTGTTAGGTTTTACTATCAAGAAATTCTCAGTGCGAGCCCGGAGTTGGAAGCTGGCGGTGTTTCACCCCCGTGCCTCGGAGAGCACGTTAATTAGCCGGTCCAGGTTATTATCACTATCATGTGACAATAGTCGTTAAAGCCCGCCACCCGCATTGTAGCAGCGTGGTGAGTCTAAGCTCTAAATCCCTCTTTCCTATGAGAGAGCATTGTGACCAGCAGTGTAAGTGGTGTAACGTTAAAAGGCTGTAGTTGCTATGCAAATTTTTCTGTTATGCACCAGTTATATTTTAATATTTTCAAGCAAGCCACCAGAATCAGTAGTTCCAGCAGGCGGTAGACAGAACATAAAACACCCGGAATAGGTGGTCGGCATAAATCCGAACAACTGCACAGTTTTATGGCCCCTCTAACTGTTTACGGTTCCGGTTGAAAGATGTTTACTGGATTGAAGCTGTTATTTATTTTACCAATTTCCAGATAGGTTATACTATTTTAAGAATCCTTTTCGGCACGAGAAACAACAATTAGTTTATCCAATATCTTCATCATATAGCCTCAATAGCGCAACGGTCGTCGGGCGTGGAATGAAAACCGAAAAGTCGACGGTTCAAACCCACCCGTTACACTATTATCGTACCCACTCCTAACACACCACTACAGCCTTCTAACGTCCCACTGCTGGGCACAGGACTCCTCTCTCATAGAAGAGAGGGATTTAGAGCTGAGACCCGCCACGCTGCTCCAATGCGGGTTGGCGGTCTTTAACTACTATTGTCACATGATAGTGATAATAACCTGGACCGGCTAATTAACGTGCTCTCCGAGGCACGGGGGTGAAACACCGCCAGCTTCCAACTCCGGGCTCGCACTGAGAATTTCTTGATAGTAAAACCTAACAATTATTTGTCCAATCCGGGAATCGAACCCAGGACCTCGTGATCTGCAACCGAATATACTTACCACTAGACCAACAAGGTGTTTAACCATACATTTATTTATTTACTAGATGATGCCACGGCCGGAACAGACTGCTTAACGTGCTCTCCGAACCACAGGAGTGAAACACCGCCACATACCAACTCTGGATTGGCACTGAGAATATCTATACAGAAAAACCCAATGCCTAACAATTATTTGATCGACCCGGGAATCGAACCCGGGACCTCGTGATCTGTAGTCGAATATGCTAACCACTAGACCAACGAGGCAGTTGGTATAGGCACATACCATAGTCAAGCGGAAAAGATAAATATAAATTATGCAAACTCAATTCTCAAAGGGAACCGGCAAAAGAACCACTAAGTGCTTCATTCAATTACCATTAGCTGCGGTTTTCCGCTTGTATTCTTGGTAAGCGAGCGAATGAACGTTCTTATTGCACTCTTTTCACAATTAAACTAGATTGTAAACAAGGCTAATTAGGTCCTGTTTTAGACTCCGTACTGTAGTAACAAGAATTAAAAATTTAAGAAACCCTCGACATTCGCCATTTTGTGGCGGCGGCCATCTTAGATTTGCAACAGTGCTCAACAACAACACTCTCGACTAATTCACCTTTAAAACAAAAGAACCGCATTCAAATCGGTCCACCCGTTTGAGCGCCACAGGGGAACAGACACACACACACACACACACACACACACACACACACACACACACACACACACACACACACACACACACACACACACACACACACACACACACACACACACACACACACACACACACACACACACACACACACACACACACACACACACACACACACACACCCCCACCCACCCACCCACCCACCCACCCACCCACCCACACACACACACACACACACACACACACACACACACACACACACACACACACACACACACACACACACACACACACACACACACACACACACACACACACACACACACACACACACACACACACACACACACACACACACACACACACACACACACACACACACACACACACACACACACACACACACACACACACACACACACACACACACACACAAACACACACACACACACACACACACACACACACACACACACACACACACACACACACACACACACACACACACACACACACACACACACACACACACACACACACACACACACACACACACACACACACACACACACACACACACACACACACACACACACACACACACACACACACACACACACACACACACACACACACACACACACAGACACACGTCAAACTTATAACACCCCGTCGTTTTTTCGTCGGGGGTTAAAAAGCGCGCATTGCTGTAGATTCTTGTAGGTTTTTCTGCCGCAAAATCTGTAAACTACAGTAAAAGTCAATGTATAGTTATTGAAAATTGGTTTTGAATGTCAATATAAGAACGTGAATAATGATGAGAATTTCTTACTTGCGAGAACTTAAAACTAAAACTACAAAGATTCTAAACGCGCCCTTGTCTGAGAAGAGCCCTGGATGCTTCAGCCGGAGTTTTTTTTTTATTATCACCAGCACAGAACAACTCCCGACTAGATGGGCAGATTACATCAAACGGGTCGCTGGGAAGCGCTAGATGCAATTACAATACAAGACCGTGCCACGTGGAAGTCGAACTAAGCAGTGGACGTCTATCGATTTACGACGACAATTCTATTTTATATTTCATTAAATCATTAGATTTTTTTTTTTATTAAGTATTTTCAGTAACCGCGACATGAGCGGTACAACGAAGAAACTTAATGAGTTTTGTTGTCAATATTGTACTTCCTTTGGTACTTCCCTTGCAGCTTTTGCCGGCAGCCGTAATTATAGCTAATAGTGAGTGACCCAATATAACACAGGTTTAATTGATGCCGGCTACTCCGTCCGTTTTATTTATTTGTATGTATTATAAATCTGCGGCACTCTATCAGACTAATATTATAAAGGCGAAAGTTTGTGTGTGTGTGTGTGTGTGTGTGCGTGCGTGCGTGCGTGCGTGCGTGCGTGTATGTGTGTGTGAGTTTGTTACTCTTTAACGCTACAAGTACTTAACTGATTTAGCTCAAATTTTGAATCGAGATAGATTATTATACCCTGTCTTAACATATAAGCTACTTTTTATCCTGGAAAAATCCACAGTTCCCACGGTATTTTGAAAAAATAAAGGACGAAACGAAATCTATAGCTACTGCTATAGGTAGATTACTATAGCAAACTTTCTTGAAAGTAGGTATAAAGGTTGGAAAGGGAAGCGGGAATGGGAACCGGAAATCCACGATTCTCTCGGGATTTGTGAAAACCGAAATTCACGCGGACGAAGCCGCGGCCAGAAGCTAGTTATATATATTCAAAAGGATATTCTTTATTCGAAATAGGCTATATACTTTTTAGATCAAAATAATAGAGAAGTGTGATCTATAAAATTATTGGCATTTATTTCTCAACCATTTTTGGTAGACTAACTAGGAAGATGTACAGCCATACCCACAGTATTGTCATACTGTGGCAGTGCCTCTTCCTTACCTAAACTTTCCGCTCAGTTGCAGGAGAAAGGGTTCAAAGTCATATTGTTTAACATACCTTTGAAAATGCACCAGAAAGAGATATGCTTGCGAACGTTATTAAAGAATTTTTTATCAAAAGAAGAATACCACAATTTTTATAATAATTAAAGATGAGCACGCCCAGGTCCTCAATTTAGAGCTTTTGTCTCTAAAACAATGAACAATTGCAATTAGAGCTTAGTCCTGAGCATAATGAGACGAGATTCAATTATGAAAGCTATGAAGGCAAGATAGTAGATTGTTCTAAAGGAAATTAAAATAATAATACCTGGTCTATCTAAGGCTGAAGCTTCTAGTATTTAAAAAAAAAGAAAAAGGTAAAGATGTCTTACCTATTATAAAAGATTTTAAGTCTTTTCAGAGTGTTAAAGTTGCATAGTATATGCCAACATGCAACTTTATTTCTTCTCTTTAATTTCTCTTAATAATATAGGTAGTAAAATTGATTTTCTATCGCTTGGTATATTTAAATATTGTACAACATTTATGTATATTTATGAACTTAGAATTTTTTTCTCTTTCATTTGACATCCCACTATATACAATAGAAAAAAAAATTTGGAGACCCCTAGTGTTTTGGATGTAACGTCCATCAAGGCGATTGTTTTCGTATAAAATATAGCCCATGTCACCTGAATCATAAAAACGAATCAATTGACACCTCATTCATCAATATCGGTTCAGTAGTTTAGGCGCAACGGTGGTAGATTCGTTTGACGATTCAAAAGTACTTGTAAAAGTTTATTTGAATAAAAAACTTTTCTATTCTATTCTGAACACACAGAATCCGATACAAAAATCAGATACAAATATACATACATTGACTGCTAAAATCATAACCTTTCCTTAGGCTTTGCCATAGTCGGGTAAAAATATAGGAAATATTTTCAATTTTTTTGCGTTTATTTGTGGTATCTTGTCAGTAATCATCACAAATATTACATGTTTTCGTTTCCGAAATAAAAATAACCCCCGGCACGTAAGTCGAGCGGTGACCTTCAAGTACGCGCAGCGTCGTACTAGTGAGCGGGACACAATACGATTGGAGAGCCAATCAGCGCTTACGAGGGATCCACGAGAGCTAATCAGTGCTTACGAACGATCCCCACGCCCTCCCCGCGACCCCCTTACACCCCGAGATACCTTATTTTCGACTTCTGCGCATTGAAGGTCACCGCTCGACTTATTTGCCGTGACTTGTACTTACTATGAATTTCTATATTCCGTGCGCGTAGATTATAATGGATCACTCCGGTGTCGTACTACCCAGCGTCCGATATGCTGGCAATAAATTGTTTGCGGCGGACGGGCGACCGCCTCAGAGCGAGATTAGAAAATGTACACGTTAGAATGGCTTCATCGGGGTTGGATTTGTGCGACTATTTATTCAAGTTACGTTTTGAATCTGAAATGAAATAAGAATAATGCACTTCCTTTTCCGCTCTAACATGTCTTTGGTATCAAGTTGTCTCATATTAATAGCTAGAGTTCAGAGTACCTAAAGAGTAACATCAATTATTGTAGTCAGATAGTAGGTAAATATGAGAAAAAAATTGACAAGTGAAATGATTGATGCTGGTATAAAAAGTAAGAACCAGTTGTAATCATGCGTATTATTTTTTTTATAATATGCATATAACTTTGTTTAGTTACAAAGCAAAGATAACATGTAAAAACTAACCAAACCATTATCTATTCGGCTGCGTTATGGAGCGAGGTCCATTTAAATAATGTTCCAAACAATACTTACATTTAAAGTAAATGTAGTACTTATTATAGACGCTCATGTGTCATCATCATCATCATCATGATCAACCCATTACCGGCTCACTACAGAGCACGGGTCTCCTCTCAGAGTGAGAAGGGTTTTGGCCATAGTCTACCACGCTGGCCAAGCGGATTGGCAGACTTCACACACCTTTGAGAACGTTATGGAGAACTCTCAGGCATGCAGGTTTCCTCACGATGTTTTTCCTTCACCATTAAAGCAAGTGATATTTAAATACTTAAAACGCACATAACTCCGAAAAGTTAGAGGTGCGTGCCCGGGATCGAACCCACGACCTCCGATTAGAAGTCGGTCATCCTAACCACTAGGCTATCACAGGCTATCACAGCGCTCATGTGTAAATTAAGTAACATCTGACTAAATATTTGGTTACGCTATAGAGTAATGCCCAGCCAAAAAACTTCATTGCCATAAATAGCTAATACAATCACTTAACCAAGACAGGCTAACATATTTGAACATCGAGTTGCTCAGGCCATATGAACCCAGAATCAGCCGTTTCGCAAATCATTACCAAAGTTATGAAGTAGCGAAGAACAGACAGTGTAGCTAATTCTGTTGTACACAATTTCTAAACTAAACTGACAGGTTTAAAAATATTGCTATCCTTTTCCGCACGTATCGTTATGAAAGAGATAAGAATATATTTAGCCCTGTCATTTTAGTTTAGGTTTAGAGATTTTGTACAACATAATTAGCCACAATAACTAAGTAAATATATCAGCCATCCGACGCTTTGATAGACACCTTTCAAAAGACACATGCACATAAGTAACTTTTATTATCCATAATGCTATGCTATGTTTCAAGACATTGTTTGTGCAAAGATAATTGATAGTTTAATAATTATAGATGTACTTGGAAAGTTTATGACTAGCAAGATAGCGTTTAACGTCTTAACTTGCAGTCATAAATTTTAAAACTAATACATAGTTATCCAGTTAGTATTGCTAACGTTCTCACTGTCTTGTATTACTCATTACTTTGAGTGAGTTCTTTCCATTATCATTAAATTATTACACTATGGTAGGGGTTTTATTTAGTCCGGGATTTCTTTTTTTTTTTTTTTTTTTTTTTTTTTTTTTTAATTTATTAAATAGTCAACAACTCCACAGACTCTTGGTCCGTGCCTTTTTTTATTGTTTGTTTTGTTTTATGATTTGATAATTTACAACTTCTCCTTATGGTGCAGATCACCTACTTCTTACACAGCGGCTTAAAACTAAGGTTAATAATAATAAAAATAATGTAAATCTAAATAATACATACCTTTTTTTTATATATATTAGTTATAATTAATTTTTTTTTTTTTTTCTATTTACTTTTTTTTTTTCTCTATTATTATTATCATTGATATTATTATTTTTTTTTAATTTTATTATTTTAAGTATTATTAGTATTTTTTTTTTTTTTTTAAGTAATTACAGTATTCTCTAGTTGTTAATGTTAGTAGATCGAGACAAGCACGTCACTTTAAAATCTATGTTAGTTTAGTTAAAGGTTATACAATATATATATTTTTTTTTTTTTTTTTAGGGACTTATTTTAAGGAGGTTCCTCATCACGACTTCATCTCCACTCCGTATAGCCATTTTGATGTTATATTCCCGGATTATGCTGGATGTGGCCTTAACCGCCTTTGAGATGAACAAGGCAGTCGCATCATTGCTGTCATCAGTGTAGTAAGTACAGCTTTTTGTATGACGCGACACGGCCACTACCGCGTGTGGGACGCTGTCAAGAAGCTGTATTTTCTTTCGTGTCGTACGCGCTATCACCACTGTCTGGAAGGTCGCTCCCTGAGCTTCATGTATGGTGTTCACGCGCGATCCCGATCCCGTCCCGTAACCCTCGGTTTTCAGGGTTTCCTTCTCTTCTTGTGTGTGTGTTAGGTACAAGGTGTTGTCTGTATCTTTCGGGATATTTGCGCCTGTATACTGTCTCAGATCAAGAGATCGAATCTGAGTTTTGGATGAGTATATGCCCTCGTAAACGTCACTGAGGGCATATGCTACATCCAATGGGTTCCTGTGCGTACATAGCAGCTCTTGGTTGACTGTTGCGATTAGGTTGGGGCGGCAGTAGAGCATCTTGAAGAGGTTTTCTCTGTCGATATAGGGCAGCTGATTTATATCGCCGATCAGGAGGGTCTCGCTGGCTCCCGCTAGCCTGGTTGCCATGACTATGGCTCCAAAGTGGTTCATGAGAGCCTCGTCAATGATGAGACGTTTACATCCCATTCGGTCCGGCTCCCTTAAACCATTCACTAAGACTGAAGCCATAGTGCGCACCTTGTTCTTCGATTGATTCCCGATTTTGGGCTCCAACTTTTCCCTCAAGTCTTTCGCTGCCTCTGTCGTGCTGGTGATGACAATATCTGTGTTTGTGTCAAAGTTCCTCATGATCCAAGTTGTCTTGCCACAACCTGGAACTCCGTTTACCCACTTGATCTTCGGAGTCTCCCAGAGTTCCAGGGTCTCGTTGTCGCTACCGGCAATGGTTTTTGCCCTTTCCAGGATCTTTTCGTTTAACATGATCCTGGTACATCGAGCTATCACCACTACCGGGTCGTTTGGATCTGTTTGGAACTTTGGTTGCCTACTCTCTTTTGTTCCCTCCTCGTCCAGTTCGACAAAGCCGCGTTTAGCGCTGTATGCGGCCATGTGGGCTCCTTTTTCCTCTCCGATGATGATTTGGGAGGTGTTGTTGTTATAGATCGACGCTTCCGCCTCGCTCAGCCTCACTTTTAGCAGACCAGTATTTTCCAGGAGGTATGCTTGCATGATATCTTCGCAAGTTTTACGACTGACCTGCTGTTCTGCTTTTGTGATGGCTTGGAATTCGAGAAAAGCGTTTATGACATGATCTAAGGGCCTTCTTACGTATCTAAGTACGGGGGGGAAACTTGTCCCTTGTCGGCTCTTGTCCTGTTCTGTCTGGATGGTCCTGGTGGAGCGTCTCTCACAGGTTTGAAGAATGTTTGGATGGCCTCTTCGACTCTCTTTGTCGTCTTGGTTGATTCTATGTAGTCTTTTCTTCCGGACATGCTTCGGATTGCTCCGGTTAAGGTGCTTACCGTAGCGCTCAGCATGCTCTTTCCTTTTCTTAGCACTTCGGAGGTTTTCAACTTGCCGGCTGACGCTCTCTTCAGCTGCAGTTTCTCCGAGCCGCTCAGTGTTTCTGGGGTTCTTGAAGATTCCTCTTGGCTAGTTGTTGGGCTAGGTGTTTTGGTGTGGACGGGTTTTTTTGGTTTAAGAAAACTGAGGTCTTCACCTCTGTTTTCATAAACTACTACCTCGTGTGTTCTTGAGGCTTCTATACACCCGATGTAGTCATCCACTATGCCCTTTGAGTATCCAACTGCCATTGCATCGACACTGATGCGCCTCGGTGTGGCCACGTTCACTTCACCCAAGCGTTTGAGCACAGAGTTTGCCTGCGTGAATGGATTCTCGGAAAGATCCCATTGAAATAGTACGATGGTTTTGTTCTTAGCCCGCACTATCCGACATCGCTTTTCAGCTATTGTCGTTTCAGGCATTGCGTTGTAGGTTCTGCGCCTCATGGTGCTTTTGGAAGTGCTTCCGTTGAGTAATGCCGCCAGGCCTGGGGATATTTCCACCCTGCCTGCGCGGTGCTCGTTACAGTAGCAAATCCCTAACGCCTCGAGATTGGTGTCCATGAACATGGCCACTCCTCGTAGTCTGATCCCCGGTTCGCCTTTTTCTCCATATTTAAGCAGTTCTTCAATATTGACTGTTTGAATTACTGCGGGTCTGGCGTTTTCAGGGTTCGTTGTTTCAGCTGCTTGGTTAGTTTCCATCTCCCTTGCTGTCGTGGTGCTATTTCGTTTCGTAGCAATCCGGAAGATGTTCTGCATAAAGTCTGTTAGTATGTCTCTTTTGTCATTGTCTTGTAAAAGTTGATGTAGAGTCGTAATCGTGAGATTTGCGTCTACTCTGGTTTCGATTTCCATTCTCATCACTTCAAAGCGGGGGCAATCCAGTATGATGTGTTCGACCGTTTCACTGATGTCTCGGTCGCACTCGCACCCCGGGCTATCCCTCAGTTTGAACCGATGAAGGTACTCAGCTATTCCACCGTGCCCTGTAAAGGCTTGACACAGCAGGGGAGTGATTTTGATCCTTCTCATCGTACTATAGGCGTTGGCCACATCCGGGAAGAAGATCTTTGTAACTCGCCCTGTTTGAGAAGTACTGTACCTGTCTTGCCACTTACGCACAGTCTCCTCTCGTATCTTCCTCTTGATATAGGACAGGGGGATCTTCGCGTAGTTTGGATTGGTGTTGGTTTTTTGTGATGCCGCTTTCGCGAGTTCGTCAGCTCTCTCATTTCCTGGAGTACCTATGTGGGCTCTGATCCAGAACAGACGCACTTCTCTATTGTGTCTGTCGATTTCTCTCAAATTATCTAAGATTTTTCTTGCCAGTGGGTGTGTAGTTTTCCGGGATTTCGACTCTTAGGACTTATCGAACCCCTAGCACAGCTGTGAGCGCTAGTGGCAGCTGAGGTGGGAGGTTCCGGGTTCGATTGCCGGCAGGGGTAAATTGGGAATGTATTATTTTTAAACCGTCTCTAGTCCAGTCTGGTGGGAGGCTTCGGCCGTGGTTAGTTGCCACTAGCTACCAACCTTCCGACAAAACCTTGTCGCTGAGAGATTTAGCGTTCCGGTACCGTGATGTCGTGTAGAAACCGATGAGAGGTATGGATAAAACATGCCATACAAAAGGACATATGGCATGTTTTAGTAAATCCATTTTCCACTTCCAGTTCCACCCGCTTTCATCTTAGACTGCATCATCACTTACCAGCAGATGAGATTCGTCAAGGGTAAACTTGTAGATGAATGAAAAAAAAAAAAATGTTATGAAACCTTGTGATAGGTAATAACCGAGACATCGACATCTAAAAATGCTCTTCAAGACATGAAGGAAACAAAAAAGCCTTTGCAACTGCCAAAGTCGGTCGTCCATCCATTTACTGACTGGGTCCACGTTGTTTAACCTGTTCAATTGCCTGATGCCTAAATTGACGTTCAAAAAGTGCACAGTGTACCAATTTTGAATAAAGTTTATTTGATTTGATTTGATATTATGCTCTATGGCACCCGTCCCTTAATTGCTACCGTTATCGATATGTAACGGAATAAATTAAAATAATATAGATAATTATATGAAATCATTTTATCATTAAATTTAAATTGCAGGGAGAGCACTCCAGTATCGTCGCTGTAATTGGAATTAATTCAGGGCGCGGCCTCGTCATAATTAGGTTACTTTACAAGTGCTGTCGGCACCTATTTACCGACGTAATGGCTTCGCAACTAGTCTACGGCCAATTTTACAAGTATAAATTAAAAATTTAAAAAACCCCAGACATTCGCGATTTTGTGGTAGTGGCCATCTTGGATTTGCAACAGTGCTATTCTACAAGTCAATCCCTTTCATTTGATACCCATATCACAGAATAATAACTAGTACCTAAAGGTACCCATATTAACGGAGTTGTGAAAAATATGTAATCCGCCATTTTGTAGCGGCGGCCATCTTGGATTTGCATCAAACATAGCCATACAACAGTCTCGACTAATTCACCTTTCAAACAAAAAAAAACCGCATTCCAATCGGTCCACCCGTTTGAGCGCTACAGGGGAACAGACAGACACACACACACACACACACACACACACAGACACGTCAAACTTATAACACCCCGTTGTTTTTGCGTCGGGGGTTAAAAACACCAGAACCTAATAAAACAAGTATCATTTTAAAAACCCAATTTGAATATCAATTCAACATCTTGGATTTGCATAGTGCTATTCTACTAGTCAAGCCCTTTCATTTGATACCCATATTGAGGGAGTTGTGAAAAATATGTAATCCGCCATTTTGTGACGGCGGCCATTTTGGAGCGATTTACATCAAACATAGCTAAGAACACTTCCGATTAATTCACCTTTAAAACAAAAGAAACCGCAATCAAATCGGTTCACCCGTTTGAGCGCTACGGTGGAACAGACACACACACACACACAGATACGTCAAACTTATAACACCCCGTCGTTTTGCATCGGGTGTTAATAATATTGTGTAATTACATTCCGACGTGGACGCAAAAGATCGCTTCCCGTTATAATTAGATGTGATCCGATTTGAAAAGAGAGTCGTTAGTATGCAAAACCGTGTACCGAAAATTAGGGACAAGAAATTCCCTTTGACCAAGAATATAATTATTTTGTTGTTAATGAAAGCTCATTAATATTCTCTGTGGAAGATAATACAATATCTAACTTAAGATATTGTAATATTATCTAACTAAACTTTGTGGTAGTATTTAAAATGAATTAAAAAAAAATGTATTTTTTTTTATTGAATTGAGTTGGTAACTGAATAGCTGATCTACTTTGGAGGTCCTAGCCATTCTTATGTTTCAGAAAGCATGATGTACTTAGTTGTAATCGTTAACTAACAAGTTACTAAATTTAACAAGTAACTAAATTTTTAATTTATAAATTTAAAAACCTTCGACATCCACCATTTTGTGATGGCGACCATCTTGCGATTTTCACACACGCACACGCACGCGCACACGCACGCACGCACGCACACATACACTCACACACACACACACACACACATAGTAAGTCAATACAATCGATAATAATAATCGTTGGGGTCCAAAACTGGTCAAATGACGACCATGAAGGTCGTCATTTGAGCATTGTAAGACCTTCCGGTAGATGGACGAATGATATTAGCGATTGGGGGCTCGAATACAAGCGGAACAAGATCTATGAAACTTAATATAGCTCATCGTCTTAACTGTTAGGAGACCTCTAACAGTTAAGAGTTAAGACGATGAGCTATATTTTTCGCATAGTGATTGACAAATTTTATTTCAAGGATAGCACATGATGATGATACTGATTTTAATAAGATAGGTATTCATCCTTAAAAACTTGTTGATGTTCATGTCAATTTTCGAAAACTTTTGCTTTCCGTAGAGCTAACTATAAATATATTTATTCGAACTTCGTCGCTTCAATTCAAAGAAGCATACGACGTTAAAATCTTGCCGTTACTTCACCACCCGCCGTCTGTACTAAAAGTTACAAGATACTTTAACGTTGTGAAATTGATGGCACGTAACTTTTCGCCAACTTGTGCATTGCAATAAATCCGCGATAATTTGCATCTCCCAGTGACCCGACAACCTGCCACGGAATTATGTACTCTGAAAGCGGCACATACGATAATATTTATGGAGAAATTCCTTTGAGTCTGTCCACCCTCGGCTCGAAAGGAAAGTTTCCGCCATGTTTTATTCGTATTCAAACTTTGACAGCCGAACGTGAAGCGTCGTAAATTGGTTCAGGAGTAATCACTTTTGTATTAATTTGATTTATTGAGATGAATTAAAGGCAGAGGGGATTGTTCCCATAAATTTTTAATGAGAGGTAATAATTTCGAGCAATTTTCTCACGCGGTCAAGACGGAAATGGAAGATTCATTGCCAATATCAGATTTCCTATAGAAACTTAAACTTAAAATTTCTTTTGCGATAAAATATAACGCTCTGTATCGTCGTACTAAATGCTGAGGGTTCCGATCTTTTCAACGGATCATTGTTTAATGAACGATTTTCTGATCGGACAATGCAACTCACCGTAGGGCATCGTTCTCATTAAACGAGCCGCGAGCCGCACCCGAGCCGTCGACAAATCCGTCATCGCCCACACACTAGACGAGCGCGTCAGTCGCTTGTGAACTGTGGCGAGCCTCGCACGTATCTTTGTTACTGCTAGATTGGTCGGGCTCGGCATGGGTGCGGCTCGCTGCTCGCGTCGCCGCGGACAAATCCACAAGGCTCATGACGAACTGCGAACCCTACCATTCACACGAAGATTGGTCCGCGGACTTGTCGCCAGCGACAAATCTCGCGGATTGGTGCGCCCGTGAATGGTAGGCCATTATTTTCCATTGGTCAATTTGATCGTTGAATTTATTTTGGACTAGCTTTTGCCGGCGGCTTCGCCCGCGTGAATTTCGGTTTTTCACAAATCCTGAGGGATAAGTAGATTTCTGGTCCACCCGACCCCCGCCGCGCGGCGGCGTACCGCGGTACCGCGTACGGCGGGCGCAAGGCGCAGGGGCGCGCGGTGCGGCGCGGGACGTACCATGCAGCGCGAGCGTGCGTCGGCCGTCGCGCGCAGCGAAAATACCTATCAGGGCGTTTTTTACCGATTTCAACACAACTCCTTTTTTGAAAGTTGGTTAAAAAAGTAGCCTATGTTACTCCTTGGTTAATCCTCTACTTGTCTGTGAAAGTCCCGTCAAAATCGGTTCAGGCGTTTCGAAGATTAGCCCGTTCAAACAGACAGACAGACAGACAAAAATTTTAAAAACGTGTGATTCGGATATGGTATCGTCCAAATAACCATATGAGCTTAATATGTGGTAGTTATTTCGAAATTACAGACAGACACTTCAATTTTATTTATTAGTATAGATTTGTTGGTCGTTATGCCTTTCCTATTTCCACATACCCGTGTATCGAATAGGTTATCCCACCTGTGGGAAACCATGCATGCTGCGTATCGACAGCGCTTTCGTATTTTTCAGCTATTCATGTAAGTATATGCTCAAATGCATGTGATATTTTTACCAAAAATTTAAAATGTGAAAAATTCTTACCTACTAAAATGTTTTTTACCTGTTATCGACGCCTCCCGTCGAAAACTACTAAATCAAATTTTTCTCAAAGTTGCCAAGTCTGAGAACTTTGTCATTAGTTCCCCCGAACTTAACGATAATGTCAGAACAGTTTTGAATTCCATTTGTAAAGACGGAGCGCTAATCAATAACATTAATGTGATGACAGACCCAGCTGACGAGGAGCCCTCATTTATAACTCTGGCTCTGCCACAGAATACATATTAGTACGTACAAAGTACAGAAGATTCACTCCGTAAATTTATTTGAACAAGCATAAATTAAAAATTTAAAAAACCCCCGACATTCGCCATTTTGTGGCGGCGGCCATCTTGAATTTGCAATAGTGTTATTCTACTAGTCAAGCCCTTTGATTTGATACCCATATTAAGGGAGTTGTGAAAAATTATTAAATCCGCCATTTTGTAGCGGCGGCCATCTTGGACCGATTTTTATCAAACACTAGAAAATTCCCGCGGTTTCGCCCACGTGAATTTCGATTTTAAACAAATCCCGAGGGAATCATGGATTTCCGGTTCCCGTTCCCGCTCCCTTTTCCAGCCTACCTACTATCAAGGAAGTTCGCTATAGTAATCTATACCTATAGCTGTAGCTATAGGTTTTGGGTTTTTCAAAATCCCGTGGGAACTGTGCATTTTTCCAGGATAAAAAGTAGCCTATGTTTTAAGTCAGGGCATATTCTGTCTCCATTCAAAATTTCAGCCAAATCGGTTCAGTAGTTGCAGCGTGATTGAGTAACAAACATCCAAACATCCAAACATCCAAACATCTAAACATCCAAACATCCAAACATCCACACTTTCACATTAAAATATTAGTAGGATAGCTAAGAACACTCCCGACTGATTCACCTTGAAAGGTAAACAAAAAAAACCGCATTCAGATCGGTTCACCCGTTTGAGAGCTACGGGGGAACAGACAGACACACGCACGCGCACACACGCACACACACACACACACGCACATACACTCACACAGACAGACACGTCAAACTTATAACACCCCGTCGTTTTTGCGCCGGGGGTTGATAAATAGCGACTCTTGTTACGACACACACTACTACTGCTGGGCATAAAACCAGCTTCCAACTCCGGGCCGGCACTGAGAATTACTTGACAGAAAAACCCAATTATTTGCCTGACCCGGGAATCGAACCCGGGACCTCGTGATCTGCGGTCGAATATGCTAACCACTAGACCAAACAGGCAGTTGCAACACAATAAAGTGCAACTTATTCTGGTTGCAGTAGCACCTCTCCATCTATCACGTAGCTCTTATCCCTTCCAATTTAGTAAGGGTTGTTAAATGGGCCCGACCAACCGAAGCGCGCTAGGTACTTGTAGCGGCATCTACAATGCGGAGTGCGCCTGCCTCTGCCTACTCCAGTGCTCATTCACAATCATTTGACGCGTCGCAGTGTAGGTATCATTAATATTCGGTCTAGTGTTCTAGCTGCTGCAAAATATGTAGACCGTCATAATGAGGAAACGTCAAATACAAACTCCATAACGAGGGCGCATCATTAATATTAATTAGTGCGTTGTAATTATTACCATCTAAAACTGTAATACACAATCAATATCAATTACTAATGCAGACGATGTGTTGATAGATATTTTATTATCATCATCATCATCATCATGATCAACCCATTACCGGCTCACTACAGAGCACGGGTCTCCTCTCAGAGTGAGAAGGGTTTTGGCCATAGTCTACCACGCTGGCCAAGCGGATTGGCAAACTTCACACACCTTTGAGAACGTTATGGAGAACTCTCAGGCGTGCAGGTTTCCTCACGATGTTTTCCTTCACCGTTAAAGCAAGTGATATTTAAATACTTACAAGTATAAATTAAAAATTTAAAAAACCCCCGACATTCGCCATTTTGTGGTGGCAGCCATCTTGGATTTGCATCATTCTATTCTACTAGTCAAGCCCTTTCATTTGATACCCATATTAAGGGAGTTGTGGAAAAATATGTAATCCGCCATTTTGTAGCGGCGGCCATCTTGAACCGATTTTCATCAAACATAGCTACACACTCTCGACTAATTAAGCTTTCAAACAAAAAAAAACCGCATTCAAATCGGTCCACCCGTTTGAGCGCCACAGGGGAACAGACAGACACACACACACACACACACACACACACACACACAGACACGTCAAACTTATAACACCCCGTCGTTTTTCGTCGGGGGTTAAAAACGCACATAACTCCGAAAAGTTAGAGGTGCGTGCCCGGGATCGAACCCACGACCTCCGATTAGAAGTCGGTTGTCCTAACCACTAGGCTATCACAGCACACTAGGCTACCACACACTATCAATATCAATTACTAATGCAGACGATGTGTAGATAGATATTTTATTAACAAGACATATTTACAAAATTATGATTATAATAAAGTCCTCCTGACCGCGGGGGTCAATCTCAATCGAGGCGGAGACTAGCCAACTACGCAGAAGATATTATAGTGCACAATATGCGCCACTTATACCGGTGCAATTTATATGACATATCCCGTCAGACTATGAGAGTGAAGGAACTCTTATAGTCTGATGGGGCGCCAACACGACACGACCGTAAGAGATCAGGCTAGGGACTGATAGGTTTACGTGCTCTCCGAGGCACGGGGGTGTACCTGTCTAACACCGTCAACTTCAAATTTTTTGGGCCAATCCGGGAATCGAACCCTCGTGATCCGCATTCGATCATGCCAACCACTAGACCACCTTAATAATTACCGGCGCAGCTTAATACTTACAAGGTAATTAAATCTATTGCACAGAGCAATTAATCGTGGAACAACAAACAACAATTCCTCAACACATATACACTGCAGTGTATACTAATTACTAGTACCTGGTCATTATTTAAGAGGGAGCGTTTCATAATTAACTCTCGATGTTCATTAAAAATGCTTCAAACAGTAAATAGTATTGTAATATTTCAGGCATACCAACTGTCAAAACTTACGTCCCACAACCAGACACAAGAAATAATATGCCGGAATTTCAATTTACAATAACATGAATTTAATATAGTTTCGTGCATGATAAATGTGTCTGCGTTATTTGCAGTTACATATTGTTTATTACAGCTCTGGTAGTATAATACTAATAGGTACATAGTTTACACTGGTATATATGTATTTATATTGTGATTATATACGTTACTAGCTCATGCTAGCGACCACACGCGACTTCGTTTGCTTGGATTTTTATAAATCTCATCCCCTATTTAACCCACTTGGGGGTTGAATTTCCAAAATTCCAGAAACTCGTAATTCTTTATTTTTAACCGGCAGTTCAAATACCAATTTTCATGGATATGTCTTGAAAAATCAGCCAAGTGCGAGTCGGGCCTCGCTCTTTCAGGGTTCCGTACATAATTATGAACAATATAATATTTTGGGTCTAAGAAATATTTAATTACCGAGCTAGACATCGCAACAAACCGTGAAAGAAAAACCCAAAAAAATGTTCGTTTATTTTGGTCACAGCTTATAAACTATTTAATAAATCGTTGTTTTCAGTATTTGTTGTTTAAATAGAGCATATAGTACATAATATACTGAAATATCATATTCCCAACTAGTTTAGTTTTTGAGATAGCCCCCGTCACAAAAATGGTCTAAAACTGACAACTTTGATGGCCTCCCATTCCCTTATTTTTTGAGATAAAAATTAAAAAAATATATATTTGTACTCTACTTAATGAGTTCTAAACAATGATACCCCACAAGCTAGGGTAAAGAAAAAATTTTTTTTTCCGGCTCCTTTTTCATGTATGGGAGCCCCCCTGAAAAATAATTTAATTCAATTTCTAATTCAATATTTGATTTTGGGTTAACGTTTTACACTAAATACCAAAATTTCAGGTTTGTAACTCATTTCGTCTGCGAGCTAGAGACCTGTGACCGGCGGACAGACGGACAGACAGACAGACAGACAGACAGACAGCCGAGTGACATTAATAGGGCTCCGTTTTTTACCCTTCGGGCGTTTGTGCACTTACTCGTTTTCGATTCGTTTTCGATTCGTGTTCGTTTTTTTAATGAACATCATAAAAACGTATACGAAATTCACGAATGACATTTGTGCACTTAATCGTGATTTCACTATACGTTTTAAGCATTTCGTAGATAAAACCGTGTTCATAATGTGTGCTGCATTTAATCGTCGTCAGCTTTTCGCACTTCTCTTATACATTCGTAGGCGATCATCACTTAATGACATGACATGACATCATGAAAAAACTTTTTTTAATTACTATCGAAAGAATGTTGCTACTTTCGATTTCATATTGTGTCATATAAAAAAAAGATTCCTCGGCAAGACACACGTTTTAGAGAATGCATAACTCCAGAAAAAATGCTGGCAGTAACACTAAGGTAAGTGATTATGAATATTTCACACGGTACGGTTAGTATCAAAATTATCTAAGCATACCTACGTCATATATTTTGTGAACATCCCAAGTGGACATTACGCTCTTGTAAGAAAACAGTAACAACTAAGTATCAGTAATGATATTTTTTATGAAATGTTCATATTTTGCTGATAGTTTTTGACTACCAACCACAGGTATGGAAATTTTGATTATACTACAATATTTAGGTATTTTACTCGAAGTAAAACTAATTTGAATGAAACAAACTATTTATTTTAATGCCAAACTAAGTAGGTATTAATTTTTAATAATAATCAACTGCGTTGAATCATGTTTTGTTGGAATTCAAGAAATGCAAATACCTATGTTTTCCAAATACCTCACAACATCAGGACTCATCTCTGCCCTCTTTCCACACACCATTCCACTCGCGTCCTTATTTTAAAACGAATCGATGTGAAGAATTCACGAATATATAAACACGAAAACGAATCGAAAACAAGTAAGTGCACAAACGCCCATACAGTTATAAGGAAGGCTATGTCGAATCGTGTTTTCACGAAACACGAAAACGAATCGAAAACGAATAAGTGCACAAACGCCCTTCGGGTACGGAACCCTAATAGACCTGTGACCGGCGGACAGACGGACAGACAGACAGACAGACAGACAGACAGACAGACAGACAGACAGCCGAGTGACATTAATAGGGCTCCGTTTTATACCCTTCGGGTACGGAACCCTAAAAATGACGGACTTTCATACAAACTTTCATCCTCTATTTAACCTCCCTAGGGGTGGAATTTGTAATAATCCTTTCTTAGTATGCGCTTATGTCAGAAAAGGAAGCTTCTGTGAAAATTTCAAGTTTCTAGCTTGAGTGATTTAGGCTGTGCGTTGTTGATAAGTCAGTCAGTCAGTCAGTCAAGACAAGCTTCTTTATATTAGTATAGATTTTCAAGTCAAGCTAAGTAGGTTGACTGAGTACTGAATATGGTAATTAAATCATTATTAAATTCAAAATTAAACCTGCTCGAGAAAATATAATGAACGCAAAAAATAACGTCAAAATTGTCTTAAACAATTACGAAGTAATGAAAGTTTTGAAATTGCTCACAAGCCAAGGATCGCAAAATTGTGATGCCAAAAACTGACAACTTCATAGAGATTTAATTTTGTAATCAGTTTTTCGTAAAGGGTACATTTTTCGAACATTTCACAATTTTGTCTGCAGAGTTATTTGACGATAAACATGTATCTTTTTTAACCCCCGACGATAAAACGACGGGGTGTTATAAGTTTGACGTGTCTGTGTGTGTGTGTGTGTGTGTCTGTCTGTTCCCCTGTGGCGCTCAAATGGGTGGACCGATGTGAATGCGGTTTTTTTTGTTTGAAAGGAGAATTAGTCGAGAGTGTTGTTAGCTATGTTTGATGAAAATTGATTCAAGATGGCCGCCGCTACAAAATGGCAGATTAGATATTTTTCCACAACTCCCTTAATAATATCAAATGAAAGGGTTTGTGTTAGGTATCGAAAACGCAGTTCTTTTTAAACGAAAATCATGTTGACAAATCTTAAAGATTATAGGTATATTATAACGCGCAAACATGAAATAGCACTAGCTCTTTTTAACGCAACCACACGCAACCTATTAACCTATCTCCCATCTCACCCAATTTCACGCTCCTAACCGACCGCAGCCGAAAAACGCAATTCATTATTGCAACAAGTGTGCATCGAACCGCCGAATCCGCCGCATGCGTTACGCTAGTCGCCGCTGCAAAAACCGCCATTTTGTATGTAAAAA
Source organism: Melanargia galathea (assembly GCA_920104075.1). Classification (NCBI taxonomy): domain Eukaryota; kingdom Metazoa; phylum Arthropoda; class Insecta; order Lepidoptera; family Nymphalidae; genus Melanargia; species Melanargia galathea. The sequence continues at coordinate 23,992,918 of OV049863.1, read as the reverse complement.
GTGTGTGTTGGACATTATATTACCTACTACAATTTCAACGAAAGACACTTATCCTTGGCCAAGTGATTGTGAAATGTGAGCATTCGTGCCTGTGCTGCAAGGAACTGCTGTGACGCATCAAGAAGTTTGAAGATCTCCGATTGCTGCCACGTGAGTCCTTCATCTCATTCTCCACTTTCATTTTTCCACATTTCCTTTCCTGCCAAGAGAGCTAGTGTCGAATCGCGTATAGGGGATATATGTATAAAACCGCAAAGAATACAGTCCACTAATATCATAATAAGAACTCATATATATCGCATACCTACATACTAAGTATATTCACACCGCAAAACCCCAAGATATGGTAGTGGTCATCCCCTCAAAATTAAATTGACCTACCATATTTTTTGGCCACTTCGACCGGATTATTTATATAGAATTTAATCATAATAAATAGATCCGCAAACGTAAAAGTATTGAATACGATTGTAGTGGGTAGGTAACGCTCGTAGTAAGTTACAATTATTGTCCAAAGCGCGAGCGACGCAGCGCTCGGTCTAAAAATAGAATCATAGATCGCTGCGCGCGACGGCTTATGGTGAATGAATTGCACCTTCCTATTTAACCGCTTATTATTCAACCGCTTATTATTTCACCGCGCGCCTTAAAATAGGAGTTGTGTGTTTTCGCAATAATCAACGCATTTTATAAATATTAACCGCTATATTGTTATATAATACATCGATTTATGTTAGATTTGGGAGATAATTAGTTAAGTTTTAAAAATGAGTACTAAAGGTGAATCTGATCTACCGCGCACTAATGACGAATGTCAATTGTTATTATTACAATCGAAACGTGATACAATGTTTGCTCGAATGCAACGAATTTATGACACTGCCGTAGAAGTTGAATCGGATGCGAGTAGATTGCCGAGTCTTTTGAATCAATCTGCTAATCTAGACACTTTGCGGAAGGAATTCGAACAAACATTGGACTTATATAACGCTGCACAGTTAAAATTAAATCCCAAAAACCTTATTAATTATCAATCATGGGTATCATTCGAGGAATTGTTCTGCTATGTTAAGCAAGTATTAGCGACTTATAGCAGTAACAAAGAATCCGAGATTAATACGAACTCTTTGTCGAAATTTCCTAAATTGAAATCTCACCTACCGCCTATTAATTTAATTTCATTTAATGGTGACTTAACAAAATGGCCTTTGTTTTATCAGCAATTTAAGAGTATGATACACGATAACCCAAACTTAAATAATAGTGAAAGGGTATTTTATCTCGTCGGAAAATTAACTGATAGGGCTGCCTCAGTGTGCGCAGGGTTGCCAGCGATTGCTGAAAATTATAATATTATTTGGGATGCCTTAATACAGAAGTACGACGACCCCCGCTCGCTCGCTTCCGCTTATTTAAATCAAGTGTTGCAATTTAAATCGCTTACAAATAATAGTGATACCGCATTAGATAATTTTATAAATACCTTCGATTCATCGGTAAAAGCGCTTAAACAGTTAAAAATAGACTTAACTGATTTCATATTTCTCCATTTGGCTACGCTTAAGTTAGACGCAGATACGGTTAAGATGTTCGAGCTTATTAATCGTAAAAAACAAATACCTACTTATAAGAGTCTTATAGATTTTGTAAAGGAACAGAGCAAGGTGCTGTCTAGAGGAAACAATAATAATACGCAGTTTCAAAATAAAGCTCGCTCAAAAAATATACCCGCACCTGTCACGAGGTCTACTAAGTCTACTAAGTCTTTTGTTAATACGGATAGTGCTAGCTCAAATGAGAGTAGTAAGTGTGTCGTCTGTAAAAATGAAAAGCATGACCACTTATATAAGTGTTCCGAGTTTATGAAGTTAACTCCCAAACAAAGGTTCGAAATTGTGAAAAGAAATTCATACTGCACTAATTGTTTGAGTACCTCACATAAAAATTCTGCATGCCTCAGCATTAAAAAATGCATTTTTTGTGATGATGGAAAGCGCCATCATTCCGCTCTTTGCTTCTCCAAATCTAGCAAATCAAATTGCAGTGTCGTTGTCAATGCGCCATCGACACATAGCTGCCCGCACATTTGTAATTGTTCGCTACCGCAACCCGCAAATTCGGATGATATGTCTCGCATTGTGCCGAGCAATCAATCTGAAAATAATACGTCCGCGAGTTTACCCGCGCATACGTCCGCGAGTTTACCCGCGCATACGTCCGCGAGTTTACCCGCGCATACGTCCGCGAGTTTACCCGCGCATACGTCCGCGAGTTTACCTGCGCATACGTCCGCAAAATCGCCTTCTAACCAACCCGCAAAAAATAATATATTAGAATCGCCCAATGATTCACCCGCTAACATTGCCGCATCCATATGTACTATATCTCGTGAACATCACGACCGCACCGCTATAACAACCTTATTAGGTACCGCCAAAATAAAAATATACGATAAGTATAACCGCCCGCACTTTTTACGCTGTCTTGTGGACCCAGGGTCCCAGCAGGACTATATTAGTATTGCCTGTTGCAAACGCTTATCGCTACCTGTTAATTCGCAAAATCGGTTCGCTGAAGTCCAAGGAATAGGCGGATCTTCGCAAAAGATTCTAGGCGTCTCCGAATTTAAATTTAAGTCTCGATTTGATGAGGTTAGGGAATACTCCATACGCCCGCTTGTAGTCGAGCAGATTACGTCACAGCTGCCCGATGCGCGCGTAGACGTTGCCGCTATGAACTCCTTGATACGGAATATACCTCTCGCGGACGATGAATTCTCGGAGCCAGGATCTATTGATTTATTATTGGGAGTAAATCTTTACTGTGAAATTTTACTTTTCAATAAATTGACAGGTGGTGATAATTCGCCTTCCGCTATAGAAACCACTTTAGGTTATTTAATATTGGGTGACGCACCGGTCGTCTCTCAGCTCCCGCATACCGCAGCTTTCTGTACTTTTACGCGTGAACCACTCGATAATATTTTAGAGAAATTTTGGACCGTAGAAGAAATACCTGAAAAGAGATTTTTAAGCCCCGCCGAGCAGGAATGCGAAAATATATATACCTCGACGACAACTCGTAACGAAGACGGTAGTTTTTCCGTTGATCTACCTTTTAAAGAAAGCCCTGAAACGCTTGGCGATTCATTTATCGCTGCGAAAAAGAGATATTTAATGTTAGAAAGAAAATTCGCTAAATCGCCCGACCTTCGCGTTAAATACAATGAAGTTATTCAGGATTATTTAGACAAGGGTATTATTTCAAAAGTTCCTCGTGAGGAATGTACCTCACCTGGATTTTACCTACCGCATCACCCCGTCATACGTAACGACAAGTCGACCACCCGCCTTAGAATTGTTCTGGACGCTTCGATGAAATCGGATTCAAATCGGTCTTTGAATGATATTCTTCACACGGGTCGTAACCTGCAGGCTGAGATATTCAACATTTTATTAAATGTTAGGGTTTTTAAAATCGCTTTCTTTGCTGATGTACGACAAATGTACTTATGCATTCAAGTGCATCCACCGCACCGCAAATATCAGAGAATCTTATATAGATTCGATAGTGATGACCCGCTTGAGACGTATGAGTTCAACCGCGTCACTTTCGGATTGCGCTCCTCCCCCTTTTTGGCACTTCGCACTCTGCGTGAAGTTGCTAAGCAGGAGAGAGAGAGATGGCCTCTTGCCGCTGCGATTCTTGAAAGGGACATCTACATGGACGACCTTGCTTCCACTGCTTCTTCTACTGAGGAAGCAGTTGTGATAGCAGATCAGTTAATCCAGATGTTCAAGTCCGGAGGTTTTGATTTGGTCAAATGGACGAGTAACTCTCCCGAACTCATACGACATATACCGCAGTCTCACCGACAATCTGAAGGTGTATCCTTTGAAGATGAGCATACCTTCAAGATTCTCGGACTTCATTGGTTTCCCGCATCTGATAACTTTGTTTTTAAAGTTTCGCAACCGCCTACCGCTTGTACAAAGCGAGCTATTCTCTCAGCTACCGCACGTCTCTATGACGTTTTGGGCCTTGTAGGTCCCGTTATTTTATTCGCCAAATTACTCATAAAGGAGTTATGGCTTCTGAATATGGGATGGGATGACTCTCCACCGCAACATATTATTGAAAAATGGCAAAATTATATTTCGGAATTACCAATCATTTCCACTCTTCAATTTCCTCGCCATACAGGAATAGACAAAAATTCTCAAGTCTCACTTCTGGCGTTTTCCGACGCAAGTGAGAAGGCATATGGCAGTGTCGTGTATTTACACGTTGAAAATGAAGGTCAGCCGCCTGTAGTCACACTGGTCTGCTCGAAATCTCGTGTAGCACCATTGAAGCCAACGGTCACACTCGCTAGACTCGAGTTGAATGGAATGGTTTTACTTGCTCGTCTAGTAAACTCAGTCTACAATACATTGTCCTCCCGCATAAAAATAAAGAGAGTTCTCGCCTTCTCAGATTCAGAAGTCGCCCTCTGTTGGGCACTCTCGTCACCGCACAAATTTAACACTTATGTGGCTAACCGCATTTCTCAAATTCACACGCACTTGTCGCCACTTGAGACGAACTATTATCATATAGCAGGGGTCCAAAATCCTGCTGACTGTGTATCTCGTGGTCTCATGCCCGCACAGTTCTCAGAGCACGCACTTTGGTTTCAAGGTCCCTCATGGATTTCATTGCCTTCGGAAGAATGGCCTATAACCAAGTTTTCACCCCGCAACAATTCTTCTTTACCTGAGAAGAAAACTACGATTCACGTAGTAACATCACCCGACGAGCATCCAATTATAACGCTTGGATCAAAATGTTCTTCTTGGACTAAGTTTGTCCACTCTGTGGTGTATGTGCTTAGATTTATGAAAAAGCTTCCGCGTAGCGACATTATCTCAGCCGAAGACATCGAAGCAGCCGAGTTAACAATTATTCGCGCAGTACAGCAGTCAGCTTTCAAAACTGATATTGACAACATCACGCATAATAAACCTTGTTCGCCGCAATTGCGAAAACTCTTTCCGTTTATAGCTGACGGCGTGCTTCGCGTAGGTGGTCGGCTTTCCTATTCCACGTTGAATTACGCTCAGAAGCACCCCGCATTATTGCCAAAAAAGGGACATATAATTGATCTGCTCATTGATTATTATCACCGCCAGCAGTTACACGCGGGCCCTCAATTGCTCATGTCCATTTTGCGGCAAAAATATTGGATACTGTCCGCTCGTCGCGTGGTGCGCCAACGAATACATAAGTGTAACGCATGTTTTAGACAAAATCCCAAGCCTACGTTTCCCCTTATGGCTGATCTCCCTGAATGTAGAGTAGAGAAAAGTAAGGCCTTTCTACATACAGGCGTCGATTACGCAGGACCTCTTTATATAACTCTAACTAAAAAACGCGGCGTACGAAGTCAGAAGGCATATATCTGCCTATTTGTTTGTTTAGTCACAAAGGCAATACACATAGAATTAGCATCTGACTTAAGTTCAGCCTGTTTCCTGAATTGTCTCAAAAGATTCTTGTCGAAAAGAGGCAACTGTCAAATTTTATACAGCGATCGTGGCACTAACTTTGTCTCATCTAAGGCTTATTTAAGTGAGCTACACACCTTTTTAAAATCAGAAGATTATTATAAAGAGTTCAGTGCAGAATTGGCAAAACATCGTATTAATTGGAAATTAAACGTAGCCTACGGCAGTCATTTTGGAGGAATATGGGAAAGTAATATTAAAAGCGTTAAAACGCTTCTCTTCCGCGTAATCGGTAAACAAATTTTGACGTACGAAGAAATGCTTACCGTACTTCAAATCGAGGCTGTACTTAATAGTCGACCTCTATATGTTTTAAGTTCAGATCCTTCTGAACCAACCGCGTTAACGCCATCGCACTTTCTTTCAACAGTGCCTTTGGAATTTATTCCGGCTCCCGATGTTACTGGAGAGCGCGCAAATCTTTTAACGAGGTTCTCTTTATTAGATTCACTTGTTCAGTCGTTTTGGAAACGGTTCAAGACTGAATACTTGCATAATCTACAAACGCGTGAGAAATGGAATTCGCCAAGTAATCCTATTGCTGTAGGAACTATTGTGTTGCTTATTGTTGAAAACGCACCACCCCTACAATGGCCAATTGGAATTATTACCAAGGTGATGCCGGGCAGGGACGGAGTGGTTCGTGTCGCACAAGTTCGAACCAAGTCTGGAACTTATGATAGGCCGGTAGTTAAACTCTGTCCGTTGCCAAATCAATAATATTGTATTATATTTTAATTGTAGTTATACTTAGTTTTAAGTTATCCGCAATATTACGCATCCGTACAATATGGGTTCTTATTATATAGTTTATTGTAATACTTAATAGTTTAATGAAGCAGAGTCTTCATGCTGGGGGGCGTGTTAGGTATCGAAAACGCAGTTCTTTTTAAACGAAAATTATGTTGACAAATCTTAAAGATTATAGGTATATTATAACGCGCAAACATGAAATAGCACTAGCTCTTTTTAACGCAACCACACGCAACCTATTAACCTATCTCCCATCTCACCCAATTTCACGCTCCTAACCGACCGCAGCCGAAAAACGCAATTCATTATTGCAACAAGTGTGCATCGAACCGCCGAATCCGCCGCATGCGTTACGCTAGTCGCCGCTGCAAAAACCGCCATTTTGTATGTAAAAAGTGTGTGTTGGACATTATATTACCTACTACAATTTCAACGAAAGACACTTATCCTTGGCCAAGTGATTGTGAAATGTGAGCATTCGTGCCTGTGCTGCAAGGAACTGCTGTGACGCATCAAGAAGTTTGAAGATCTCCGATTGCTGCCACGTGAGTCCTTCATCTCATTCTCCACTTTCATTTTTCCACATTTCCTTTCCTGCCAAGAGAGCTAGTGTCGAATCGCGTATAGGGGATATATGTATAAAACCGCAAAGAATACAGTCCACTAATATCATAATAAGAACTCATATATATCGCATACCTACATACTAAGTATATTCACACCGCAAAACCCCAAGATATGGTAGTGGTCATCCCCTCAAAATTAAATTGACCTACCAGTTTGACTAGTAGAATAGCACTATGCAAATTCAAGATGGCCGCCGCCACAAAATGGCGAATGTCGGGGGTTTTTTAAATTTCTAATTTATACTTGTAAATTGGACAAGAAATTCAGGAAAGTTCCGATACAATTTGATGATAAAATCAAACTCATTAATCTTGTAATCCATTAAAAAAACTGTATGAAATCAGTAGATAATATACGCGTATTTGAATCATTATTCGAGAATCGTTTTTTTTTTTAATTTTAAATTGCGAGCAAACGAGCAAGCATGTCACCCGGATGTTAAGTGATTACCGCCTTCCATTAATATTTGTAGCACCAGAGGAACCGCTAATGTGTTGCCGGCTTTTGAGGAATTTATTGATAACCCCATATGAAAGTAAGTGGGAATACTGCCGAAGGGAATTGGTTCCACAATTTTGTTTTGATTTATTTGGTGCTTAGTTTATTATCAGGAGCTAGAAGAATCTTTATATGCGCGTACAATGTTAAAACAAGTATAAATTAAAAATTTAAAAACCCCCGACATTCGCCATTTTCTGGCGACGGCCATCTTAGATTTGTATAGTGCTATTCTACTAGTCAAGCCGTTTCATTTGATACCCATATTAAGGGAGTTGTGAAAAAATATGTATTTTGTAGCGGCGGCCATCTTGGATCGATTTTCATCAAACATAGCTAACAACACTCTCGACTAATTCACCTTTCAAACAAAAAAAAAAACCGCATTCAAATCGGTCCACCCGTTGGAGCGCTACAGGGGAACAGACAGACACACACATACACATACACACACACACACAAACACGTCAAACTTATGACACCCCGTCGTTTTTGCGTCGGGGGTTAATAAGTAGGTAGCCCAAGAAGATTATCTGCCATTGATCATTGAATTGCGCAGTCCCTTTGCGTTCCATTATACGCGTCCCTTTGAACCTTCCACCCAAGGCCACAATATGAAATTCAGTTTCGAAATTATGACACGGTTCAAGTTTTTCTCCACCAATTGTGTCTGCTCACGTAAAGACCCCATTAGGAGGGAGCGGGGATGTTACAAATAAAGGATAATGATGAACCATTACGGAGCACACTTTCATCGTGTGTTCGGGAAATGGGGGGGAATGTTTTTGTTTTCCTAATGGTGTTTATTTGAGCGCTTTGTGATAGAACGGGTTAGATATATACCTTCTCAGCTCAATGCGAAGTGAAGGCTCATTTTTTGTCACCACCACCGCCACCATTACAGACTTTTAACGTCCCATTGCTGGGCACAGGCCTCAGGAGGATTGGAGGGCAGCGTGGCGGGTCTAAGCTCTAAATGAGCTTAGACCATTGGGTTCGGACAGGTTTGGAACGTTTTTATCGGAAGGTTTAGTAAGCACATAACATATCAGTACAGGTTCAAATCCCAATAATAAAAATTTTCCAACGGACTTTTAATAAACCAAGCTATAGGTACCAGGTGTACATAATTGCATGAATATAATTTTTGATACGACGCATTCATTACAATAATTTTCGAGCAAATGACTCGAATATATTAAATTGTCACACACGTGACACGTTTAAATAATGCCCCCATTATGTAGGTAGGTATATTACAATAATTTACAATCGCAATAACCAGTTGAATACATAAATCTCTTTGAATAAAGGGTTGTATTATCCGATGATTTGATTTCTGACTATGAACTGAGATATAAAGACAAACTCAAACCAAAAAAAATGTCGCTTTGGATCAATTTCACTTTGAATTTATTGTGTTTCGATACTAGGTACAACTAACAAAATCAAAATCGGTTCATCCGTTCGGGAACTACGATGACACAGACACACACATACACACGCACATACACACACACATACACACATACACACGCACCGCACGCACGCACGCACACATGTAGGCACGCACGTGATAGATTATTGAAAATAAATGAAACCTATTTTGTGATTTTTATCGAATAATTGAATATTAAAATGTGTGAACACTATTTATTATTTGCGTGTGCCAACATTTGTTTACTTTGTATTCGTACTTGTGATGTTGGTAATGTATTTAACCTTAGCAAGGTTATATTTTTGTTACTAAAATATGTGTAGTTTTATTCAGAGAAAAGAGTAGACATTATTAAAATAAATAATTACCAATTTTACAATGCGACGTATTGATAGTCAATACTTTAAGAAATAATGTTATTTAAATTATAGGTCAATTGACTATCATAGAGCAAAAGAAACCATCATAGAGATTTGTCAACACAAGTTTTCAAGTAATAGAATAACTACTTAATTAAATTACAATCTTGTTTCAAATATATAGAACTATTTCATAAATATTTAAACAATAAATTATTAAGTTTAAGAGTATTTTTGAGCATTGATTTACTGTAATTATGATCAAATGTACTTCAATTGACTTATGGCTTTTGTATACTTTTCTTAAATAACTAAAAACAAAACATAGTATTAACTAGAAAATGATTTAAATAATTGATAGTTATGTTAAATATTATCTGTAAATGTATAGTTATTAGAAACTCAGTTTAATTGTAATTATGAGAAAATAGCTTGTTATGTTGTAACTACTGGAAATAGGAAAAAGTGGAGGTAACATAGTCTATAAAAACCGCTGTTTGGTTGAATAAACAGTTTTAGTTCTACAAGCCGCCTAGACAAGATAAGTATTCTTTTGTACCTGTATATCTGATTGTTATTGTTATATTCACTGTGTTATTGTATTATTAACCCTTTGGTGTAAAACTCTACTTAAATTATTGTGTAAATGTTGTATACCCACTTTAATATGCTGATAGAAAAGATATCATTATGAATCATTGAATAATATAAAGAATCCAAGAATACTAAAATAAAATGGTTAAGTGTAGTGCAACTCTGTGCAGCAATTCTTCATAAAGGAAAACACCTGAAATTAATTTTTATCGGTAAGTTTTCATGTGCCATAGTCTCGTAATTTGTTTACATGGTTACTGTGAGATTAATAATAATCGTTCGGCATTTTAGAAGCAGTCCCTATTTATTATATGTCCAAAACTCGTAAATAGTTATAGTAATTTTGGTTCTAGTAGATCCCTGTTGCAATATTTATCAATAATTTGATACTCTGATCTCGTTTGATGTTTCATATACTTGTGCAATTTTACAGGGCCGTATTCAGGCTCAAAGTTTGTTTAGTAGGTATATTTTGAAGGTTGATTAGATAAAAGTAGGTACGGACAAATTATAAAAATGAAATCATTTTTCAGGTTCCCAAAGGACGAAAACTAAGAAATGCCTGGTTGACTAACATGAATAAAAAAAATTGGCATCCCAAATCATCGAGTGTACTATGTTCTAAGCATTTTAAAGCACATTTAGTGGACAACAAAAAGGACAGGAGAGATTTGATTTACCCATCGAATGGTTTGATTAAAATAATTCAATCGTGTGAAGAAGTTTTGAAAATGATTAAAGGAAATATAAGTTATAATAGCATGATAATGTATATAGCTGATATATCGAATAATTGTAGTGAGTTTAAGACCAATGATGAACATGATTTCAATCATTTGCAATTAATGATTAAGGTGATTGTTAAATTTTATTTTGATTTAAGAATGAAGCATAATGCAAAGCAAAGCAAGCTATCGGAATGAAATTATTAAAAAAAATAGTTTTGTTTAAAAATAAATAATTGAAACTTTTGTTTGTTTTTATTTATTTTACTAATTTTACATAGGTAAGGTAGGTCAAATGAAATAGTTAGGTAGTTAAACTAGTAAAAAGTTAGTTTGATAAATAGTTTACAAACTAGCGTTTCACTAGTTTAACTACCTACCTATTTCATTCGAGTGAAGTGTCACGTCATAACATAGAGCACGAAGCGAATCATAAATCAGCAGGCCTATTCTGTATCTCAGTGGTAACGAAAACGTTAGAACCTATGAAAATGTGCCCATCAAATAATTATCAAACCATCATTTTACATTGTGTAACATCTGATGATGATGAACTGCATCCCAGTTGGAAATTAAGGTTACAGAATGTAAAATAAGGGTTTAACAATTTGATGCCACTTTACCGTAGTTTTCAAATTAATTTCATCACAGATTAATGATTAGTATCTATATACTAATAAATAAAATTGAAGTGTCTGTCTGTAATTTCGAAATAACTACCACATATTAAGCTCATATGGTTATTTGAACGATACCATAACCGAATCACACGTTTTTAAAATTTTTGTCTGTCTGTCTGTTTGAACGGGCTAATCTTCGGAACGGCTGAACCGATTTTGACGGGACTTTCACAGACAAGTAGAGGATTAACCAAGGAGTAACATAGGCTACTTTTTTAACCGACTTTCAAAAAAGGAGTTGTGTTGAAATGAATGTTAAAAACGCCCTGATAGATATTTTCGCTGCGCGCGACGGCCGACACTCGCGCTACACGGAACTCCCCGCACCGCGCGCGCCGCGCGCCCCTGCGCCCTGCGGTCGCCGTACGCGGTACCGCGGTACGCCTCCGCGCGGCGGGGGGCGGGTGGACCAGAAATCTACTTATCCCTCAGTATTTGTGAAAAACCGAAATTCACGCGGGCGAAGCCGCGGGCAAAAGCTAGTCTACGATAAATTTCATATCACAGATACTTAATTATAGGCCTGCAGGTCACTCACTACGCTACGCTTTACTATCTATACTAATCTGGCAATAGTGTTATTTGACTATACTTTCAAGGGCCTAGTGACTCGAATAATAATCTCAATGTTCGCGCGATTATAAATACAAAATCAACCGCGCGATGACCGCGTAATCGCTTTCTAATACGGCGACAACGCCTAAGTCTGATTCCGCGTTACGAGTTCAGTCCCTCACCCTCGCTTGCATGAGTTCGGCCCTGTTTACTGTCAATGTGTACGTGAAATTTGTATGTAGGCGTAATTGGCACGCCAATTTTTTTGTTATGTTAGGTCTGCTTCTCTTTATACGTCTGTGATTATAACTCAGTAAATTGTGGCACTACCGTACCAATATTTTAAAACACGCACGCACACACTATGTTCGCTGCCATGTTTGTTGTTTATTTCTATCTCATTCTATTCTATTGTCGTTTGTTTCTGTATCTTTGATTGTGTTGTTCGTTATAGGTATTATATTGTAGGCAAATTGTAGGATAATATTGTAATACAGGATAATATTGTAATATAATAGGATAATAATATACAAAATAAGATATTCTTTTTTGAGCCCTTTTCGGATATTACGGATGAGAAGATCTTTGATGTAGGTTTAGGTACGATATCGATTTTATTTGGCGTATTTCACAGGGGATTGGTAATACATTTAAATAAGGTGTATTCGCAGAGGAAATTATTTTATGCTACCCTACTCATAGGAATGAGTGGTAGTGCGACAAAAATGACAATTGTATTTTGCCTTCAAATAGAACCTGAACAAGCTATAATTTAAAAATTAAAAAAACCCGACTGCCATGCTAAAAAACGAACTAAAAAATTAATAAACTACCACCGTACCACTTACAGTGTAGTTGTTATTTATTTTGTTTTTCATGATTTGTCACTCCAAATTGATTTAAAACATAATATAGATTGTATACATTTTCGTACTTGCCTTTTAAAGCCCTTTATTTTGATACCCCACTCGAGGGTCTTGAAGAAAAAAAATTTTTTCAGCCCGCACATTAAAGTGCATAACATTCGCCATTTTGTTTTTTTTATGAATTTTATGTACCCAGTAACATTTGCGCCGTCAAGACAAATCTAATGACGTATAATTTATCAAAATAGGTTGAGCCGTTAAGTAGTTACGAACTGACATAGGAAACGGTCATTTTCTACGATTTATCACTCCAAATTGTTTCCAAATATATAAATTTATACATTTTCGTATTTGCCTTTTGAATCCCTTTATTTTAATACCCCACTCGAGGGTCTTGAAGAAAGAATTTTTTTTCAGCTCGCACATTAAGGCGCATAAAGTCCGCCATTTTGTTTTTTTTTTAAATTTAGGTACCCTATAACACTCGCGTCATTGAGACAAATCTAATGACGTATCATGTATCAAAATCCGTTGAGTCGTTGATTAGTTACAAGCGGACATAGGAATGGACATACATACACACAGGTGAAACAAATATATCCAGTCGGGTAAAAAGGAGTAAGTCTAGTTGTCCACGTGGACTTAAGTGTGAACTCTAAGATTAACTTCTAACTGACTAAGAATAAGATAGGTATAAAAGTTGGAAAAGGAAGCGAGAACGGCAACCGGAAATCCGCGATTCCCACGGGATTTTTGAAAAACCGTAATTCACGCGGGTGAAGCCGCGGGCAAAACCTATAATTTTCCCTACAACACAATTAGTTATCTCTGTGATAATTTTCGTGAAGAGTTTAGGGTGTGAAAATATTATATTATGAACTTTTTAATGTAATATTATCATGTACGATTTCTTAGTAAGAGAAGTAAATACTGTTATATTAATATTAGGGACAAAACTGTATCCATTTGTACACAGGAAATGAAACCGAAAATATCTGTATATTAAGGATCAAAGTAGCCCAGATAACTTCTTGTATAATTTTCTACCTACCTGTGAAAGTCTCACAACAATCGGTTCAGCCGTTCCGCACCCAGCCAAGATTAACCCGAGATGGACAGACAGGAAGGAAGATAAAAAAAATTTCTTTGTTTTGTTCCTTTCAATAGAAGATCTTGTTCCACTAGTAGAACATATTAATAAACAGTCACTTAACTGTTAATAATAATAGTTTATCACACATGGTTCCTTGCTATTCGTATAATAACAATATATTTCCGACAGATATTAATTATCGCGGAACAAAGGGTGTCTTATAATAGTTATATTATTAGGAAGCTCGCTTTCGGTGCTTTATGAAAAGGTTCTGCTGATTAATTACTTGGTAAGGCGGGTTCAAGTGTCACGCTGATCGTCGGCGCCGAGAGTTCGGCGCGTAGTTGGTCGGTGCCGACCGCTGCCTACGCGTCTCTGTCTTCAGTGGGCGTTTTAGGGTTGCCGCACACGGGCCACACATGACAGCCACAAACGCCAGCGACAGACACACACACACACACACACACACACACACATACAGAGACACGTCAAACTTATAACACCCCGTCGTTTTTGCGTCGGGGGTTAAAAATGAGGCTCTTGCGACGCGTGCGTTTCAATTGTTGTTTTTCAGTTAGCCCCCTTTGGGGAGAGGATCTATGACCATACAGCCTGTTCAATCGTATGCGAATTACTTGCGTGCGATTCAATTGTATCTAATCCGTGATCCGTTTAATCTGTTAGCGGCGCGGCTTTGCGGGCTTATTCTACGTTTAGACAAAGTTGAAATACATCATTCGCGAAATCCTTGTCGAAGTCTAAGTCCCCTCACACGCGAGCGACGAGATTTAAACCGTAATAAAATGCAAATTAGTCCCATGTCATCCTTAGAGTGTTTAAATAATAAGCTTCAAGCGATTAACTCAGCTGTTCTGTGGGTGACTGTCTTGTTATAGACAGTTCAAGTACTTTGTGCGCGCGGCGCTGTTTACGTAAACAAGTGGAATTAATTTGTGCGGCAGATACACGTCAATTGTCGTACGTGTACTTATTGACATGCACACACAAAATACCTATCAATATGTGATTAATGGAAAGGGTAATAAGTACACAGCAACAACTAATATGCCCCAAAAAGAGGTCTCTGGTTGGTTAATGCTTCGTCACGTCTCGCTTTGTCAACTTGTCAACGAATACATTTACTTTTCAGAAAATTTATCAAGAAGAAACTAAAATAATCGAAAGAAACTGAAACATTCTATAACTATTAAACACTGTACAAGTCCTAAAATAATATCAAGTCGTTATAATATCTCACTCGCTCTCAGTTTCTAGCTTGAGCCATGACCTCCCACGCTCATGTATCATTCATCGTCGGTAAGTTTCAATGTTGCCAGGTGCGGGCTGCGGAGTGTTGTCGCGTAGTTGGGTGTCGCACTAGTCATTAGTGAGGCAATTTGCTTTGCTGATATCCACGGATTAAGGATACGGAATATTATATCTATCGCTGGAGGCTACGCGAGCAAATTCTATGCAAAAGCAGTATAGCGCGATAAAAGGTATCAAACACTATACAACTCACGCCTACTCTTCATCATCGCCGATGCCATCGTACCATTGCCGGTAATTATCACAATCATCGTGCAAGCATCTAAACGATCGTCCGTGATCATTTATTGAGCGGCTCGCGGCGCGAATTCCCTTTGATGCGTGCCCTAAAACCGACAAATCGCCGAGCGCCACGATTACTGACAATTGTAACGACGATGATCGACGACTACAAGTGGTAAGCCCTCCGTAACACAATCAAGTACGAGTGTAATCGTCTATAGTTGCTGATTGTGAAGAGGAGGCTTTAGAAAAGACCAGTAGGTACGCTTAGTACGACTTCGCACATCTTGATAACGTTGATACACTTCATATATCGAAAAACTATAACGACAGCGTAAAGCGGACTTAAAGCTTCTTATTTTTGAGTCACAAATTCAATACTACCCATTTTTGTCTTGCTTCTTTTCCGGTTAGGACGCTGGCTGTCGATGTACGAATGAAATACACCTTAAAATGTCATGTCCTTGACAAAAAGGTATCAATATTATGCACCCTATTCCATACTAATATTATAAACTAGCGGACCCGGCAGACGTCGTCCTGCCCGCTATTAGCGCCACCTACCGGGTCCAATTTTTCTACTTATAAACCTTCCTCTTGAATCACTCTATCTATTAAAAAAAACCGCATTAAAATCCGTTGCGTAGTTTTAAAGATTTAAGCATACATAGGGACATAGGCACATAGGGATATAGGGACAGAGAAAGCGACTTTGTTTTATACTATGTAGTGATGCGGAAGTGTGTTTGATTGTTTGTCCTTCCTTCACGCCCTAATTAAGCACCCAATCGAGACTTGTTTTTTAGCACAAAGATAGTTAAAAGGACGGAAAGTAATATAGGCTACTTTTTGTCCCGCGAAAAAGTATTCCTGTGGGACTCAAAACAATGTCATCTATTGGCAAGTAAGTTAAACTTTGGCTGTTAAGGGTGTTGTTCTTATTTGTGTCTTACGTGCTTTGACCACTTATTCAATGTGGGTAGCACCGCAGGGCGCAGCTAGTTATAATATTAAATGTCTCTCACTTTATCTTATTCAGTAGTCTCAAGTGTTTTATGTTGCTTAATTTACTTATCCGTAGCCGTATTTAAATATGGAACAAAACAATTTCTACTTCTCCAAATTAATCTGGATTCCTCTTCTTCGCAATAAATACGGATCAAGTGCTGTCTCGCACTAGACAGCCGCCATTTTTTGCTAGAAATGTATCTTGGAGAGCTGGAATTTCGCGGATCCTACGTAGTGAACTAAAATGTACTCTGTTTGATTAATTAAATAACAAATGATTGCAAACCTATTTTCTTTTCTTTTTTCCGCCATTAGCACTAAGATACTTTAAGGCCACTCTCTTCACGCGCTTTTCCATACAAACGTATTACGCCTATTATTCTAATATTTGTCGCAATAGGTCTAAAGTTAAGCCAGATATCAATATATATCTCCATTATCTATGCCATAAAATAAAAATATTAGTAAAATTATATTTATTTTGAAAGTTATGACGCTTGAAAAATCACTATTTTTGGGCAAATTTTGGGGCAACTTCGTGCGTAAATAAACTATATAAGAAACTAGAAAATTGAAAAACGACCGAAGTCTTATCATAGGTTACTTCATAATAATTACAAATGTCTTTAGTTCATGTAAAAAATTGCCAAATATTTGCTAAAATAGGCGAAATACCAAACCTAGATTTGCATCTTTTTACTTTGCCGTTTTTCACTAAAAATCATGATATCTCAAGCAAAATTTATTTATTTAATTAATTTATTATTTATTTATGTATATATTTTTAGTACTCTTCTTTACTGAAGACGTCTCGCTCTCTAAATGCAGAAATCACTGTTTTAGACTCCACTCACCAACGATTTGTCGATGCCATGGAGAGGGCTCTTAATGGTGGACTCTAGGGTAAAGGTTTTAAACAGTCATACACTGACGTATCGAAAACAAATTATAATGTGGCTAATTCTAAGGGCCTATTTCACCACCTTCTGAGAAGTGTCGAATAGCCTCGATAGCCTAAGCGTAAGTTTTGTCACTTTCTTACTTATGTCAAGTGGCAAAGACAAAAGTTGTAAATAAGCTATCCGACACTTATCAGAAGGTGGTGGAACAGGCCCTAAATCTACTAAATTGACGAGTTTAAGAAAAGCTCTATCCTTTTCAGCATTGAGTATTGTGAAAGAGATAAGTATATATTTAGCCCTGTCATTTAACTTTAGAGGTTTAGAGATGGTGTAAAACAGAATAAGCTACAAAGTGACATTAATATTGGAATAATTTTGATTAATAACAAGTCTCATGAGAACCGAGTTACAACGTAGACCAAATTTTTAAATATCTCTTTCAGAAAATATGAATAGCTGATAATAAATTTTAATCACAATTTATTCACCAAAGCGAGCACTCCACAGTTGATTTAAATCAAATTTGTGAAATAGCCTGCACCGGGGGACATTCAATTCAGCGCAATTTGACGATCGCTCAACGCGTGGATTGATAGAACTGCTAATAACAAATGGTTGGTGATAAATCATGATTCATGCCTCGCTTTTAGATTCGAAATATTTTTCATCAACCTATATTTAACGAACGTGATGTGGCAATGTTGCTACAGCAAACTTGTGTTACGATTAGTTAAAAAAATTTGCGGTCTACAAATTGTAGACAAGACAAAAATTAATTATTTTTCAAAACTCTATTGAGGAATAGATTTAAAAGGCTAAATGCATTTGTACAATTAAGACCATGCCATCGATAACACAGAACATATCGTTATCTCGCAGTAAAAAAGAGATGAAAATCAATTGGTGTTCAGCAAATAGAAGACAGAAGAGTTTTTTTTTTTTCAAAACTATATTGAAGAGTAGATATACCAGGCCTAGTATGTGTAGTAGGCTACAATATACGTCCATAGTATGAAAATACTGAATCTCCACCTCGTTATCTCGCAGGAAAAGAGAGATCAAAATCAAGCGTTACTCCAATGACAAAAATCAAAAGGTTTTTTTAACACTATGTTAAGGAGTAGATATATCAGGGCTGGTACCAGATATATCAGGTCTGGTATATCTGGTAGGCTAAAATAAAGGTCCATGCCACGAAAACTCAGAAAAGCTCTCCACCTCGTCATCGGCTAATGCAATACCAGTGTAGTGTATGACCCGTGTCATATGGAGAGCTTGAGTGACCGCGATGAAATTAGGGCCTAGTTTCATAACCGGTGGCGTCTAGTATTATCTTATATAATATGATAGTCTAGAACTATGTGATACTCGATCATTATTATCATTTTCTCTAATATTCACTCTGACACGTTTTCATAATCAATTTCATAATTTAGGGCCTGTTTCTCCACCTTCTGATATGTGTCGGATAGCATAAACGTAAGTTTTGTCACTTTCTGTCAATTGACAAGACAAAAGTTGTGAATCAGCTATCCGACACTTATCAAAAGGTGGTGAAACAGGCCTTTAGTGAAATAAAGTCCAAATTATGGTGGAACATAATTATAAAATTATAAACATCCGGGTCCTGAATATATAAACATACGTTTTCTGTTTCCAGCTATGCACTCAACTTATTGCCTTACGAGTCATGATGTCTAGAGCTGTTTACTAACAAACTTATATACTTGGGCCAGTAATAAAGTTTTTGGATATCGTATAGTAGCAGCCCGTAGTTGGGAAGTTGGTAGTGTTACACCCCGTACCTCGAAGAGCACGTAAATCCGTTGGCGCCTGACCTCTTTTCCCGTCCCATTGGATCATGAGAATGAGGAAATACAGAGTACACCTATGTTTTCTCTTCCACTCGTTCACTATAATATCTCCTGCGTAGATGACTAGGCTGCGTTTAGATTGACTACCTCGGTCGATATTCAATCTTTTTTATTTTCTTCCATATACACCTATGTTTGCTCTTCCACTCGTTCACTATAATATCTCCTGCGTATATGACTAGGCTGCGTTTAGATTGACTACCTCGGTCGATATTCACTCTTCTTTATTTTCTTCCACATACACCTATGTTTGCTCTTCCACTCGTTCACTATAATATCTCCTGCGTAGATGACTAGGCTGCGTTTAGATTGACTACCTCGGTCGATATTCACTCTTCTTTATTTTCTTCATTATTATTTTCTTCGATATAATCTACAAAATGACCAGAAATGTAGGTACTATCACAATTAAATTATCAGACAATAATGAATTGTCGTAAGAACACAAGCATCCATCAGGCCAAATGAGTGGAACAGCCGGGGAGGAAACAAGATATCGTCGTCCGCAAGAGATTGAGCGGTCGCCGAATAAATGTGCCGAGAGCGT
Source organism: Melanargia galathea (assembly GCA_920104075.1). NCBI lineage: Eukaryota > Metazoa > Arthropoda > Insecta > Lepidoptera > Nymphalidae > Melanargia > Melanargia galathea. The sequence goes on along the minus strand of OV049863.1, from coordinate 23,973,302 downwards.
TTATTGGAGCAAGATTTATCGGCGTCTTAGAATGGATACTGGCTGAACTATTTCAATTTAAGCTTGAGCAGAAAATAGGTGCTATATTCCGAGGTATGATAATAGCCTTGTTGGTCTAGTGGTTAGCACATTCGACTGCACATCACGAGGTCCTGGGTTAGATTCCCGGGTTTACAAATGATTGTTAGGTATTTGGGTTTTTCTGTCAAGAAATTCTCAGTGCCAGCCCGGAGTTGGTAGTTGGCGGTGTTTTCACCCCCGTGCCTTGGGAGAGCACGCTAAGCAGTCGGTCTCGGTTATTATCACTATAATTTGTGACAATAGTCGTTAAAGCCCGCCAACCCACATTGGAGCAGCGTGGCGGTTCTAAGCTCTAAATCCCTCTCTCTCCTATGAGAGAGGAGGCCTACGCCCAGCTGTGGGACGCGGGCAGATCAGGGGTATGGGTTTAATAAAAACTACCATACCTCATCCATGTTAACCCGCTTCCACCTTAGACTGCATCGTCACCTACCATCAGGTGAGACCGCAGTCAAGGGCTAACTTGTAGATGAATAAAAAATACTTTGAGCTGGAGAAAATGAAGATGCATAGAATCAAACGCCTTTAGGCCTGTAGCAGACTTCCGCCACTAAATAACAGCGAAACCGCTAAGGTAACCGCTCAGACTGGAATACATTAATTTAAACTTGAGCAGAAAATAGGCGCTACTTTGAGCAGGAGAAAATGAAAATGCTTAGAAAAAATGCCTCCGTATTTAGGCCTGAAGCAGATCTCGACTATGAGGTAATAACGAAGCCACTAAAGTATGAATATAATTTTATCAATAAGGTATCTATGTATCAACGCTATTAAACTTCATATGAGCACAATGGATATATGAAACCACAATCGTGTTTTGTAATTTTCACTGATTCAAATCACACATATGTATAATGTGTACCTACAACTTATATATTCACAAAAAAAATCAGCCAAGTGCGAGTCGGGCCTCGCTCTTTCAGGGTTCCGTACATAATTATGAACAATATAATATTTTGGGTCTAAGAAATATTTAATTTCCGAGCTAGACATCGCAACAAACCGTGAAAAAAAAACCCAAAAAAATGTTGGTCACAGCTTATAAACTATTTAATAAATCGTTTTTTTCAGTATTTGTTGTTTAAACAGAGCATATAGTACATAACATACTGAAATATCATATTCCCAACTAGTTTAGTTTTTGAGATAGCCCCCGTCACAAAAATGGTCTAAAACTGACAACTTTGATGGCCTCCCATTCCCTTATTTTTTGAAATAAAAATTAAAAAAATATATATTTGTACTCTACTTAATGAGCTCTAAACAATGATACCCCACAAGCTAGGGTAAAGAAAAAAATTTTTTTTCCGGCTCCTTTTTCATATATGGGAGCCCCCCTGAAAAATAATTTAATTCAATTTCTAATTCAATATTTGATTTTGGGTTAACGTTTTACACTAAATACCAAAATTTCAGGTTTGTAACTCATTTCGTCTGCGAGCTAGAGACTTGTGACCGGCGGACAGACGGACAGACAGACAGACAGACAGACAGCCGAGTGACATTAATAGGGCTCCGTTTTTACCCTTCGGGTACGGAATCCTAAAAAAAATGCCTTTCAATTCAATCCAAAACACGCCTCAAACGTGGCCCAGATTTTCCACAAAACTATCCTGATAAGAAATACAGGGTAATTACAGGTAATTTGAAATGGATCAGCAAGAATATTATACTGTTATGAATATTATTTTCAACAAAAAAAAAAAAAAAAGACTTTCTACATTATTTTCTTGCGTGTAAAGCATATTCTACATCTGATAGCACTCATCTTAATCTATATTTAGAACTAGCTTGTGACTAGGAGTTAGATTTTTAAAAATCAAGCGAAACCTTTTTACCCGACTGGGTATATGTGTTTCACCTGTGTGTATGTATGTCCATTCCTATGTCCGCTTGTAACTAATCAACGGCTCAACGGATTTTGATAAATGATGCGTCATTAAATTTGTCTCAATGACGCGAGTGTTATAGGGTACCTAAATTTAAAAAAAAATCAAAATGGCTGACTTTATGCGCTTTAATGTGCGAGCTGAAAAAATTTTTTTTCTTCAAGACCCTCGAGTGGGGTATCAAAATAAAGGGATTCAAAAGGCAAATACGAAAATGTATAAATTTATATATTTGGAAACAATTTGGAGTGATAAATCGTAGAAAATGACCGTTTCCTATGTCAGTTCGTAACTACTTAACGGCTCAACCTATTTTGATAAATTATACGTCATTAGATTTGTCTTGACGGCGCAAATGTTACTGGGTACATAAAATTCATAAAAAATCAAAATGGCGAATGTTATGCACTTTAATGTGCGGGCTGAAAAAAATTTTTTTCTTCAAGACCCTCGAGTGGGGTATCAAAATAAAGGGCTTTAAAAGGCGAGTACGAAAATGTATACAATCTATATGTTTTAAATCAATTTGGAGTGACAAATCATGAAAAACAAAATAAATAACAACTACACTGTAAGTGGTACGGTGGTAGTTTATTAATTTTTTAGTTCGTTTTTTAGCATGGCAGTCGGGTTTTTTTAATTTTTAAATTATAGCTTGTTTATTCCTGAGATAAAAAGTCTCTTCAGGTCCTCAACTTTAGCCATGCAAAAATTCCGTCAATTCGTAGCTCTACTGCGGCGTCATTGAAGGACAAATGCGTGAAAAATATCATGCCATTCCAGGAATAAACAAGTATAAATTAAAAAAATTAAAAACCTCCCGACATTCCCCATTTTGTGGTGGCGGCCATCTTGGATTTGAAATTTATCATTTAAGGTACTAGTGTGTACTAGTCAAGTCATTTCATTTGATACTCATATTGAGGGAGTTGTGAAAAAATATGTAATCCGCCATATTATGGCGGCGTATCATCAAACATAGAACACTCCCGACTGATTCAACTTTCAAACAAAAAAAAACGCATTCAAATCGGTTCACCTGTTTGAGCGCTACGGTGGATCAGACAGACACACACACAGGCACGTTAAACTTATAACACCCCATCGTTTTTGCTATATAATAGTAGCTTATGTCATTCTCCAGATCCTCAACTTTTCGTTTTTGGTACTTTGTCTAACTCCATGCGTCCTTCGTCACTTATGATTGACGGAATTGACGCATATTCTTACAGACCCCATAAACTTAAGTGGGGTATGTTTCTTCATAGTTTCCTATAGTGTAATGCTCTATTTATAGGAAGCATTGACCCGTTTCAAATTACCACCCTACATACAATAAAACCGCCTCAGCATGACTAGGTCTTTCGCATTTAGTTCTGGACATTGACGTACAGGGCCCTCTATGGATTATGCGGAACCTTTGAAGGAACGTCGAACTCGCCTTATAATGGGGCCCTGAAGGCTCTATTCAGGTCATTTACTATTCATGAAATTCACATACAATTATAAGGGTTGTAAGTGATAGAGCGAAATAGTGTCAGCAATCTGGGTTGGATATTTCGTGATGCTTGATGTACTGCTGGAAATAGGTATAGTGTAGGGACTTCCACAATCCACACATCACGGTCTTCCGCCACTTGTATCCAACGGCTGCCTGCGACTGACATATTCTGTCATATTCTGTTCAGTAAGGAGGGTGTCTGCCAACACAGCGCTATCTCGCACCAGAAACTTTGGGACCCCAACGTCCACCGTATATTCTGTCCTTGTTTTAGCTTTTAAAGGCTAATATTACAATTATATACCATAACAAATATCGCTCAGCATTTATTCACATTAACTGCAATTCAATTTTTTCATAATAATTATGAAAAATTCATACTAAGCAGTTCTATATAATAGTATTGCTGCTTATGCTTATGACCATAGAAATATATTATCAAGGGTAGACCGTAGACCGGTGGGAAAAAAACACGTGCCAAACTTGTGTACACTTGTACACAAGTTTTAAAATCACACTCAGTAAGTATGCACCGCGATTTCGACGTAATTTATTTGTTTTAGTGCACAAAATTAACCGTGAAAGTGCCATTTTGCGCTATTTCGAACTGTAAACACAGAAGTTCAAAAATCGCAAAAAAGGAGGTATTTCCTATCAAACCTCTTAGTAAATAGTGGTGATCACCGATCTACACTATATACACACATCAACACTGTCTAGGGATATTCTGATTTTCTCAATTTATTCAAAATTGGTTATAACTAACATACAATATGTATATATTTTTGTAAAGCCTATTTATCAGACTATCTTTTAGAATAAAACAGAATTAGTTTTTTTGTGTAAATAATTTTTTATTGAAATAAAGACAAAAAGTGAAATGATGGTAAACTTAAGGATAGATGTCTTTTTAAGAAAAAATATAATTTTAGCAAAATTATCAGGTTTTTTGCAGTTACGTGAAAAATTATTTAAAATTAGTAGTCAGTAAACCACCCATGGACGTTAACCACGGTCCTACAACGGCTTTTCATGCTTTGAATCAAGTTATCAAAGTCTTGCTGTGGGATATTGTCCCAGGTCCTGCTAAGATGCAAAAAAAGTTGCTTTGCAGTCGCAATGTTCGGAGGAAAACTCCTCAAAGCCCTTCTTTGGAGCATGTCCCATGCGTGCTCTATGGGGTTTAGGTCTGGTGATTCAGCGGGCCAGTCTAAGATCGACACATCGTGCTCTTGTAGCCAGCTGGTCACCACTCGCGCAGTGTGCGAACGGGCTTTGTCGTGCATGAGCGTGAAAACTTGGTCCATTTGCAGTCGATGGGGATAGATTATTGGTGCTAGCACCTGATTACGGTATTTTTCAGAAGTCATGGTGTTTCTGATCCAAACGAGATCTGTTCTTCCATCGATACGAATTCCCGCCCAAACCATAATTGTTTTGCCGTGGTATGGCTGGACTTCCTGACGGTGTCGCAGACGGTTGTCACGACCAGGAGCTCGCCATACACGTACTCTTCGTAAATCAGGATGAAATCCGAATCGGGACTCATCGGTAAACAGCACTACAGACCACTAGTTATCTTCCTAGAGCAAATGTTCGCGAGCCCACTGTAATCTTCGTCCACGATTTCCTCTGCGTAGTGCTGGAGTACGAAGCGGCCTGCGAGCATGAAGGTTAGCCTCGTGCAGTCTTCTCCTCACAGTTTCGTCACTGACAAGCAAATGGTGGTCTGACTGGAGCCTTTAAACCAACTGCATGGCTGTAGCATTTGGTTATCTTCTCGCGGTCATTTGCGAAAATCGGTCCTGTCTTCGGGCGGTTATGCGCTTCTCGCCTGGGTGCCGTTCAGCCACTTCACCAGTGGTGCAATAACGTGACCACAACCTTGATATCACGTTTTTTCTTGTTTCAATCGCCTCGGCAATACTTCGTTGAGGAGCCCCAGTTTGGAGCGTACCTACTGGCCTTAACATTTCGTCTCTTGTTAAATGGCGCCTCTGCATGATGCATACAGTTGCATAAATTAGAAATTAACCAATAATTTTCATTGAAACTTTCATTTGATACAAAAATATACCAAAAACTGGGTTAGGTCAATTGAAACTTTCGAACTTCGCTACAATTATGCCGCACAAATCATTTGTTTTCAATTTATTTTTTCAAATTCAAATTTAGAATCATTTAATATGGTCTACAAAATAAGCTTTCATTAAAATAATTTAAAACCGATTAATATTTTTCGAGTTTCAGAACTTTATACAAAATATCCCTAGACATTGTTGATGTGCATATAACTCAGTATGGTACCTATAGTAATTTTTTTTTTCTTTTATTGGTCAATATAATACAAAAAATATATATTTCTTTAATGCTATTTCGGCCATCCTCAAAGAAACTTTGCGTTTATGGGAGGATGGCGAGTTCGTCTTAATGTACTAAGTAATATTACTTTTAAATTAAGTATATACTATCATTAAACTAAAAACACAGAACAATATTATATACTTACTAAATAATATAAATATGTATATTGTATACCTACTAACTAATCTAAGTAAATACCTTATTAATAAATAAATAGCAGAATAGTATAGAGTAGCCTGAACCACGCTTCAGGCAGTGTCATAAATTGTGCAAATTAAAGTTAAAACTACTCGTACCTACAACTTTAAATCACCGTTTAATTCCTAGCATTCAAAAGTTTTTGCATAAAATTTGCCCTCATTCATTCGCTCTATAGCGAACAGAATGCAGCGTGATAAAACTATGTTCAGGCTTCATTTGGGTTCCGTTTGTGGGAACCAGCGTAAAACACAATTAGTGAGTGACCTGAGGCCAGGGCGAGTTTTGCGAACATTTGTACAGTGTACACGTTAGCGTTTGCGTAAAATATTTTAATCAGTACATAATCAGTAGGTACATTATATTATGTATGCTTTTTCGTTTTAATAGTATTTGCATGTTAAAGGTAAATTTAAATTTTAACTATGTGGTTTTGGCAATCGCTTTTTTGCAGTCACTAGTAAGTTACTTAATATTACCTATAGGGTTGTTACATTACCTTGGTATAGGTACTTATTACAGTACAGTATATACAGTAGATGTGTTACTAGTGTTTCTTTCAGTAGTGTAATTATGGTAGGATTATTTGCAGGATATTTTGTATGGACAACCAAACGTTCTTATTTGACAACTCCAAACTTCGGTAATTCACTTTATCTCTCATTACTTACTTGATAAATTACTACATTGATAATCACACTTCACACTAATATTATAAAGGCAAAAGTTTGTTTGTGTGTGTGTGTGTGTGTTTGTTACTCTTTAACACCGCAACTACTGAACCGATTTGGCAGAAATTTTGAATGGAGATGGATTATACCCTGATTAACACATAGGCTATTCTTTATCCTGGAAAAATCCATATTCCCCACGGGATTTTGAAAAAAACAAAATCTATAGCTGTAAGTAGATTACTATAACAAACTTCCTTGAAAGTAGGTATTAAAGTTGGAAAACAGAGTGGGAACGGGAACCGGAACTCCACGATTCCCACGGGATTTGTGAAAAACCGAAATTCACGCGAGCGAAGCCCCAGACAGAAGCTAGTAATTATTAATAGTACTTTTTACAACATGATAATTGAAAAGTAAAATTTCTGACAAACTTAACGACATAAAAAAACCGGCCAAGTGCGTGGCGGGCCACACGCAGTGTAGGGTTCCGTAGTCACAATCCTCGAAAAACAGATATAACTCCTTAACCTGTGAACCCTACTTAGCCGTGATAGTTTTCCTTTAAAATTGATTATATACCCTACTGCTGTGAATTTTTTCAAGTTCCTATATACTGCCATTTGGCTGATAGAGGGGGGGACACTTGACTCTAATAAAAATTTTCACTTTAAAACATCATATTTTACAAACGGATCTAGAAATCGAAAAATGATGTTCCCACACCCACAGTATTTTTAAAAGACCTATTCAACGATACCAAAAAAAATATTCATCCCCACTTTACATGTAGGGGAGCTACCCTAAAAAAAAATATTTATCAAAATTTTATTTCACCACTTTATCGGCGTGATTAATATTTATACCCATGCCAAATTACAGATTTCTAGCACTAATAGTCTCTGAGATTAACCGAGGACGGACGGACAGACAGACGGACGGACATGGCGAAACTATAAGGGTTCCTTGTTTACTACGGAACCCTAAAAAGGACATAAAAACAAACAGCAAAATGTACAGGAAACAAAGCTAAAGGTACCTACTCCTCGTAACGGTCCCAGAGGGACTCTTAATTTTAATTTAAGAGAACGACACAAAGAAAAAGCTACCTACCGCGTAATGAAAGGATGCATTTGTTAATAAAGAACAAGCTCACAATGTCTTTAGGTTCTTTTGTTAGATGGTAATATTTACTATTCCATAATATTATAGGTAGTATGTATCTTTCAGAGTTTATACGTGTGTAATATTAAATCTCTTACTATTTTTTATATTACTTTTATGTAAATAATTAGCTCCTGACCGCGGCTTTACCCGCGTGAATTTTGGTTTTTCATAAATCCCGAGGGAATCGTTGATTTTCAGTTTCCGGTCCCGCTCCCTTTTCCAAAATCCAACCTTTATACCTACTTTCAAGGATGTTTGCTATAATAATCTACCTATAGCTGTAGCTATTGATTTCAGAGTTTTCAACATCTCGTGGGAGCTGTGGTTTATCCAGGATAAAAAGTAGCATATGTGTTAAGTCAGGGTCAGTCAGTCATCAATCTCTACCTATTAAAAATTTTAGCGAAATCGGTTCAATTGTTGTGGCTTTAAAGAGTAGATACCTACCAAACATACACATATACACGTGTGTGTGTATATGTGTGTATACATACACACAAACTTTCGCCTTTATAATATTAGTGTGATTGCGATTCCTCTGAGTTTAATAAAGATTTCAGTTTAGGTCGCCTTGCGGAGATCATTTTCGTGATAAGATAAGGCTTAAAATATTTCCAGTATATCTTACGTCTAGCTCTATAGTTACGACATAATCTTAACATAATCTAACATAATCATAATCTGCAATTATGACAAATACATAAATAAATAAATTGGTTTCAGATTTCTTGCAAATAAAATCATCCATATTAGTGCAAAGTTCGCTTAGCTTTCTAGATTCGTATAAATAAAATTATTCTTTGTCAAAAACAGCGTGATTTTATCTGAATTTGCTAGTGTTATTTTCGTCCATACAACAGATAGCGGAATTAAATATTTAAGTTAAAAAATATATATTTTTATTTCATGCGAGAACTATAAATAAAATGAAAATGAAGAGGAAACTGGATGAGTATATTTCCTGGCGGGGTCCCAAAGGAGGATCATTAATCGCAATTTCAGAGAAAACTCCCGTAATGAATTTGTTCCGCATAATGAAAGGATATGTGCTTTAATAAAATATTATGACGAGATACCGAGGAAATTTCATAATTATTTATTTACAGGTAGGCATGTTGAATTTTTTAAATATTTTGGGGCACCATCAAATACACAGGCATATATACGCCGTCAGTGGTAAAACGTTAAGCTGTTAAAATTTTATATCTACAAAATTGAGTTAGTAAATTAGGCTTTAAATCATCATCATCATCATCATTATCAACCCATTACCGGCTCACTGCAGAGCACGGGTCTCCTCTCAGAGTGAGAAGGGTTTTGGCCATAGTCTACCACGCTGGCCAAGCGGATTGGCAGACTTCACACACCTTTGAGAACGTTATGGAGAACTCTCAGGCATGCAGGTTTCCTCACAATGTTTTCCTTCACCGTTAAAGCAAGTGATATTTAAATACTTAAAACGCACATAACTCCGAAAAGTTAGAGGTGCCACTAGTTACAATAGTTACAAATGTATAGCATTAAACTCAAAAGCAAAAACTCAAATTCGATTTCTATTGCATTTCATTTCTCCTACAAACTCAGAAATAACAATATATACCACATTCTATAGAAAGGCAAATCAGAAAATCAACATAATAATAAACAACATGAAACGAATGCAATAACCGAACATCCCGTAACTGAATTAATTTATCTGTTTGTTACCGGCCCCGCAATACGTTTGCTCATAAATAAAACATCTGCCATCGCTCCATTATGAAGTCCATAAGCTTCGATAAAGCAATTTGTGCAAACAATAACAGAGGCATCATACTCTTTGTACTGTATATTTAATGCAAAGTAAGTATTTTATCAACATTTCACCGGGGATTACTAGATGGCTTTAGTTACAACTCGCTAATGTTCTAACTCATATTAACTACTAGAGGATGCCCGCGACTTCGTCCGCGTGGATTTAGGTTTTTAACAATCTCAAAAATTGGGGTGTAAGTGGCCCAAATTCCACCTATGTAGCCAAAGTCAACCTCACCTGCGCGCGGTGCACCCTGCCAATATGCTAACGAGGCCCTGATGCTCTCAGTCCCCTTTACGGGTCGTTATGCCTGATACCACACAACGTAATCTGGATGGTATTACCGCTTTGTGGTAGGATTCTACCCCGAATCCGCCTGGCTAGCGACCACACTTCAGCCGTAATCTGCCGCAAAGCATCCGTGTGTTCCGGCTGCGAGCTGAAGAGCCAGTCCCCTTCCTCAAAAGCCGGCAACGCATTAGTGGTTCCTCAGGTGCTGCTAATTTTCATGGGCGGCGGTAATCACTTAACATCAGGTGACCCGCTTGCTCAGTTGCCCGCTATTCCTATAAAAAAAAATCTCGCGGGTATTGTTTGTTTTTCCTAAGCTCCTTTGAGCTCATACTCTTAAAAGTCGCGCAATGGAACTACAGTAATGAGTAAGTATTAATTTTTTAATAGATCTTTTCCATGACTAAGATTTTCTCAATGAAATTCCCATCAAAATCAGTCCAGCATTTCGCACACAGACAAGCACTTATAATGACAACACCCGCGTAAATGATAATTAGGACGTTCAAAGGTTCCTGTGCAAGCCGGGTTCGAAGTTATAACATAGTACAAACAGAAGGCTGTAAATTCTGATTTACAAAACCGATGACCTTATTTATTTATTTATTCATATATCTTTATTCCTTAAAATTATTATGACTAACCTAAAGTAGAGGAAACACTTACAACAAAAGGCGACCTTATCAGCTACTAAAAGTGATCTTCTTCCTTCTAACCTAACCTAACACCTGCCAATGCTGAATTATGGAGTCCATAGACTTTATAATAATTTCAGCAAACAAAATTAAAGGCATGTTAAACTACGTAGGTACCTATACAAATTAATTAGTGTACCAATTTGGAAAGTTAAAGCACACGAGTAGATAGGTAATCTACTCGTGTGGTTAAAGCTTATTGAAGAGTCCAAAGAAAAGACAAGATTATGGATTTGTTCAGCAGGGTATTTATAGTGCGGACAATATATCGCTTGGGTAAGTTGACAACCGCAGAAAGGGTAATCCGATTTCCTTTCCCGAAAACGAACCACGACGAAACAATTGGAAAACTGAGCATTAATTATTCGAACGTTTAGCGTACAGAGGCCTTATGCCGACTTTTTATATAGTGGCAACGATGATCGAAATTCAAGTATCAACACACAATGACTTCAGAGCAAAATGACCTTAAATAGTCTTATTTTAAAGTCGTAATTCAATAGTTCGAATATTTATTTTACAACATTTCTGCTTGGGGTGCTGGCTGTTTTCGAACGCTGAATGTATTGGCGAAATCAAACCTTAATATAAACCATTTTAGGTCCATTTTACTCTAAAGTCATTGTGATAACAATATAACAACATAATTACAACATATTTTTTGTTATACATTACTATGACAACATAATTTATGTTAAGCAAAACATTCACAGTTACAATAAAAAGTGTGAATTACACGATAGGCAATTAAGAAATAGAAATAAACTCGTGATTCCTCAATTACGCCTCAAGAAGGTCCGAAAGTCGCTTTTGGGAATGGGCATAATGTTCTATAACAAAATTCCACAAGCAATCTTAGACTTGCCTTATACAAGTTTAAGAACTCTATTAAAAGTATGCTCATAAAAAAAGCTTATTATACAATTGAAGATTAAATAAACGATAAAAAAGCATGGATTTAACTCGTTCCAGCCATGCGCGAGACGGCATTTCAATCATGTACATAAATAATTGTAATATTGTTATTTTTAAGAAGAGCAACCGCCGAGTTTCTTGCAGGTTCTTCTCGGCTGGAACTGCATTCCGAACCTGTGGTAGATTCAATTGACGATTCAAAAGTACTTGTAAAAGTTTATTTGAATAAAAACTTTTCTATTCTATTCGATCAATAGTATACTATAAAGTTTTGGAGCTCTGCAAAGTGAGACTAAGCGTACAATGTAAGCGCGAGGAACGCGAACTAATACAAACGAACTGAAGTTCTGCGGAGGCACTGAATGTGGGAGGCGCGGAATGTTATCTGTTGCAATGCTGATAGTAGGGGAGCCCAGGGGATTTTTGGATTTACTCGAGCGCGTCAGATTAACATAAAAGAGGTATCTTGCATTCTGCTGAGTAACCTCTACCATCACTACATAGTATAAAACTAAGTCGCTTTCTCTGTCCCTATATCCCTATGTCCCTATGCCCCTATGTATGCTTAAATCTTTAAAACTACACAACGGATTTTGATGCGGTTTTCTTTAATAGATAGAGTGACTCAAGGAGAAGGTTTGTAAGTAGAAAAATTGGACCCGGTAGGTGACGCTAATAGCGGGCAGGACGACGTCAGCCGGGTCCGCTAGTAATATATAAACCCTTCATATAGAGCCGCGCGAAAAAAAAAACGATGGTCAGAAATACTCAGAAACGTCAGATTAAGGTGGTGGGTTAATTACGAGCTAAAAAAGTATATTTGGAAAGTCAGACTATTTGAACGTAACGTACGAAAGTAGGAGCGTTACAAAGCTGCAAAAAAAAACGTTATTTTGACATTCTCGAATCTCGAGAGCGGTTGAATTTTTTTCTCTTTTGAAGGAAATAATTCATAAATAACAAAAAAATATAATCAGCCGATTTACACAAGCTGAAGTATTAAAAATCGTCTATGAAGATGAGAGTGCAGTTAGACGTTTTCCCCACCACTGAAAGAGGAAACATTATATTATAACCTTTTATTCTTCTTATAAACTAATCTACAAAATGTAATAGGTCCCGACGACGGTCGAGTAAATCCACATTTAGCATCATCGGCTCCCCTACCATGATTGTTCGTGCCGATGAGAGCAGGGAATTCAATTGTAACTTTGGAAATTTCCAGCGTGCGCGCTGTGCATACAGCCATTGCACTTAGGGATTCGCTGATTAAGAGGATTGGAAATGCGTATGGCTATGGTTTTAAGTTCCAACAGGAGATTTTTGTAAAGTGTGTATTACTTTCGATGTATTATTTGTACTAAGTAGGTATACAGTGTGTGTTTTTTAATTGGAACAGTATGTGAAAATCCAAAATCGCGATACAGATTTGAAAGATCTGTTCTAGCATAGTCCAATTTTTTCGTCCATTTTTGGACGTTAAATATTAATAAAATATAACAATATTTTTATAGATTTATTTCAAGATTATATGAAAAAAAAACTAGCCAAGTGCGAGTCGGGCCTCGCTCTTTTAGGGTTCCGTACATAATTATGAACAACATAATATTTTGGGCGTAAGAAATATTTCATTTCCGAGCTAGACATCGCAACCAACCGTGAAAGAAAAACCCAAAAAGTGTTCGTTTGTTTTGGTCACAGCTTACAAACTGCTTTATAAATCGTTGTTTTTAGTAATTGTTGTTTAAATTCAGTATAAATTGTACATAATGTACCGAAGTTTCATATTCCTTACTGATTTAGTTTTTGAGATAGCTCTCGTCACAAAAATGTTCTAAAACTAACAACTTTGATGGCCTCATATTTCCTTATTTTTTAAGCAAAAAATTAAAAAAATATACATTCGTACTCTACTCAATAAGTTCTAAACAATAATACCTCACAAACTAAGGTAAGAAAAAGAAAATTTTTTTTTTCGGCTCCTTTTTCATGTATTTCGTGTTTTTAGCCCCCCTGATAAATAACTTAATTCAATTTCAAATTCAATATTTAGTTTTGGGTTAACGTTTTACACTAAATGCCAAAATTTTAGGTTTGTAACTCATTTAGTCTACGACCTAGAAATCTGTGACCGGCGCGGCGGACGGACAGACAGACAGACGGACAGCCGAGTGACATTAATAGGGCTCCGTTTTTACCCTTTGGGTACGGAACCCTAAAACGGGACGTGTGGGCGATGACAGATTTGTCAACGGTTCGGGTGCGACTCGCGGCGCGTTCAATGAATGGGGCACTTAAGAATCCATTCAACTTGAATCGCTTATTTAATTATTCCATTTGTCTAAAACTGTTCTTTTAGTCTACTAACTCAAGAGTTCCGAGTGTGTTACCCCGAGGATAACAAAATCGCAGTATAACTCAAGTATATATACTGCGATTTTGTTATCCTAGGTAACACACTCAGCATACACATTTGAACACATGGATGACAGGGGTCTTTGGTATTTGTTTAAACTTTGAACACACATTTGCACTTTGCCATTCGGTATCGGATTTTCGAGCGCATAATATTTGCGTTCAAAGTTCAAATTCAAATGTAGCGAATGTATTTGCAAAGTCTGTCTAGCAGGTAAGGAAACCTGTGTTCAAATGTTTGAGTAAAGTCGTTCAAAGTCTTTGTTCAAATTTTTGTCTGTGTCTGACCCGGGGTTATGATATATGAGATGAATTCCATGTATCTTAATCCTTATGACTTAAGAGCGGGTATTGTTTCCGGTAATTAGGGTCACATAGGCAGGGGTGCCAAACGAGATCCCATTACTAAACCTCAGCTATTTGTCCGTCCGTCTTTCGCAGCGGCCTAAAACTTCAGCCGTGTAGTTAACTTAAGTGCCATAAGTTTTTGGCACCATTCCACCATACCACCATTGGGTACGATTTGTATCATCATCATCATCATCATGATCAACCCATTACCGGCTCACTACAGAGCACGGGTCTCCTCTCAGAGTGAGAAGGGTTTTGGCCATAGTCTACCACGCTGGCCAAGCGGATTGGCAGACTTCACACACCTTTGAGAACGTTATGGAGAACTCTCAGGCATGCAGGTTTCCTCACGATGTTTTCCTTCACCGTTAAAGCAAGTGATATTTAAATACTTAAAACGCACATAACTCAGAAAAGTTAGAGGTGCGTGCCCGGGATCGAACCTAGGCTATCACAGCTTTTTTTACGATTTGTATACTCGGTAATTAACTTGAGGGAACTATAAATTTTACTGTCATAATTTGTATCAAAGAAGTTTGTAATTTTTTTTACAAATAATAGCATTGCTAAGTAATTTATTGACTGAAGGGCCTTTCAATGAAAATCCTGGCAAAGTCGTGTAGCTTGAAAGAACGCGAGAGATTACAATTGTTAAGAAAGATCGTTCAACTCGAATTTTGCTAAACGGCCTCGTTCAATCCCCTAAAGACACTCTAAGTTACTTTTAGTTAATTTAATTATTGTTCCCTTTGCCTCCTTAATCTGGGAACTTTTGAGGAGTGTTTTCGGCGTTGAGATATGGTTAATTCCGTTTTAATGAAACTCTTGGAGTGTCATAATATGCCACAGACTCGGGTGCGTTTTGTGAAATAATTGTAAACAAAAATGTCGCGAATTTGAATTGATTTGTTTCAAATTTTAATTAAAACGACCTAATAATAATAATTGTTTTGATATTTTTATAGACAATTAACAAATAGCTGTTTTTTTAACTTTGGTTAAATCGTTTTACGCGGGTGTAAGCTATTCTAAACTTATCTAATGTTGTAAATCTCAGTGTAGTTATCTGTTTATTGTTTTATTACGTCTTATTTTACAATAATTCCTCAACCATTTTAAAAACTACCTGCAGAAGGACATAGGATATCTTCCTATATCCTGGTAGTACAAATGTACGAAGACTTTTAAAAGAGATTTTTAAAAGTGGTAGATAATTTTTTTTTTTTGAAAACCCACACATAAATTTGCTTAATCGATGTACATAATATTTGCAAATACGGACGAGGAAGGACCGATTTTTGTTGAAAATATTTTTCATGCATCCATACGTGTAGCGCGCAATGGGGACTCTTTTTAAGCCCCGACGCAAAAACGACGGGGTGTTATAAGTTTGACGTATCTGTATGTGTGTATGTATGTGTGTCTGTGTGTGTGTGTCTGTCTGTTCCCCTGTAGAGCTCAAACGGGTGAACCGATTTGAATGCGGTTTTTTTTGAAAGGTGAATAAGTCGAGAGTGTTGTTAGCTATGTTTGATGAAAATCTATCCTAGATGGCCGCCGCTACAAAATTTAGAATTACATATTTTTTTACAACTCCCTTAATATGGGTATCAAATGAAAGGGCTTGACTAGTAGCTTAAATAGCACTATGTAAATCCAAGATTTAAATCTAAAATTTTTAATTTATACTTGTAAGTACTCTGTGTTAAAATCATTAATCCATGTGATGAAGGCTCAAGGAAAAGCTAGTGATAATTGAGAATCTGAAGTTATATTATATCTTTCATTATAAATCTCTATATAATATTATCTCTAGCTCTGTCTATCAATTCTCTCTCAGATCATTAATCTGCCTCAAATTTTACAAGCCCACTTTTATATACAGTTTCGCTAAAGTTATAGCAACCGCGGAGCTATCTACGGTATAACTTTTGCCTACTCAACTCGACTTCAAACACCACCAAATTCGAAGTAACTCATAAAAGTTCCCCAACTGTCGGCCACGGGAGCAGCCTCTTTACCGTCTTCAGTAACTCTGGGAGCACTGAGGAAACTTTCCTTTAGGCAACTGAGAACCTTTCTTACAAATCTTAGCTGAACTGAAGTGTAAGTAACTTTAACTTTCAGTTGCTACAATTGTAAACTTATCTATCTTCTTTGGTTAATAAAGATACACTTAAAAATCAAGCTGATAACTCGACGCCAAATGCCAGAATAAAAAGATCTACTTATACAAGGATTTTCTCAAGAAGGTTATAAGTATATATTCTGTGTAGACACTGGAGACTGCGCCTAAAACATTGTAGTGAAAACAAGGTCATTCACCTTCAACTCATCAAATTATTTTGTAGACACAAAACATCGAAGCTATATAAAAATATAAGCTTTTAACATAGGTAGATTTAATTTTAAAAGTGTCACGATCGTGTGTCTATAGAATTATTTTCCACAAAAAACATTTATTTTAGATCGGATATAAAATTGAGAATAATTCAATTAATGTTTAAACCAATTATCATCTTGTAAGTCCGTTAAAATGTCTTAGAAATCTATAATATAATAAAACTGTAACAGATCCAATTCTGTACATTGAAGATATTTTAAAAATTTTTATTGGAGGGCACTCTATAATCGATACTGAAGCCAAAACTGCAATTTGTTTCATTTTTGTCTGTCTGTCTGTCTGTCTGTCTGTCTGTCTGTCTGTATCTTGGCCGCGCATCACGCCGAAACTACTGAATGGATTCAAATGAAACTTGGTACGATTTGAGTTTATACTCCGAGGTAGGACGTAGGATACTTTTTATCCCGAAATTCAGCACGGTTCCCTTGGAAGACGGGATGAAAGTTAAAACGTGTATTTCGCTGTAATTCATTAACGCGTTGTTCAATTTCACTCATTCTTTTTTTGTTAGAAAGGTAATACTTTATATATTGTCCCGTAAATATTTCAAGGTCATAGGTGTTTTAGTTCAGAAATTACAGACATTTATTGGGTTCAAATAACTTGGGACGCGGATGTTTGTACGTACGGCTTATTTTAAACTGGCGTGCGTTTAAATTTATGTTTGTCGGCCTGTCTATTTGTTCCAGCTAATCTCCGAAACGGCTGGATCGATTTTGATGGAACTTTCAATGGCAGATAGGTGATGTTAAGGAGTAACTTAGGATACATTTAGTTTAGGTACAAAAAAGAATTATGGGGTCCAATCCGATTCTATATAAAAACCTATATCCGTGCGAACGAAGTCGCGGGGGTCGGCTAGTTATCAATAATTATGCATCATTTTCTACGAGAAAACCCCGTTTCGATTTTATTTCCCGCCAAGTTTATTACTAGCAGATAGGTACCAGCAAAGTTCGTTTTTGTTTCCCATTTTTTTTTCCAAGAGCGCAAGAGCTGTAGTCATCAATATACCACTTAAAGTTCAGCGTATTCCCCGCAGTTCAATTAGAATCGACTTTGAACCGAAGTATGAATAGACACTACGGTCCAATTCAAAATATCGGTGAAAAACAACGACAAAACAACGAATAAAATTGGCATGTTGGCATCACACTCCGTGCCTTCTATTTTCAAAAAAACTCGCAAGCGCGAACCTGGGAAATATGATCGTAAATCACAGAGTTACAACGGAGGTTATTCGATAAACCGGTGTTATTTCTCTCTGGTTTCTATTGTGGCCACTTGATGACCACTAAAGTGAGCGCTAATCTCAAAAACTACTAAAGGAGTTTTCATTCGATTTTCACTGATATACTAAAGTTAGCCTCATTGTGTGAGTAGTATAAAAGTTTGCTGTAAATTGGTTAAACTATATCTATAATTTGTCAAAAAAGTCGCGAAAACATGGCTCCCAAAGAGCTTTATTAATGTTTACTGCATCCAATATACTCTAAATCAAGTCAGTTGTCTTTTTGTGTGTAGGTATTTATCTAAAAATGACTATAGAAATTTTGATCTGCAATGGATAGCTTGATTATGCGAAATGGTATCGCAGTGGATGTTGTAAAGTTTTAGTGTAAATTAATTGACCTATGAATGTCGATAGTAGGTATTCGAAAAATTCCTCGAAAATACGGGCGAGTTTTGCTTGCGTATACTGCATCCAATTTACACTAAATCTTTATATATTAGACAACTAATCCTTAGTACTTTACCTAATGTATTTTGTGAAACCCATGCAACCCCCTGATTAAATTTGTATGAAGCAGAAATTCTTTCTTTGGCTCGTATATAATGTGTGGTCCACATATGGATTACAAGCAAGCTGCAAATGCAGTTTGAATGCGGGTTTGTTGCAGCCGAGATTAATTGTTTTTGTTTTGTCAACTGCACCAAACACAAAATTGCCACCACAACTATTTCACCCCTTTTTCCCCTTCTTATAGCTTCGGCTGCTTTCGCCTAAGGTTCTTCTCATTGGGATTTTGTGGTCATGTGCGTTTACCTTAACAGTAGAGTATAACAGCAGCATAGCATCGGCGGCGGTGGGAAAAAGTCAACCAGGTCACAGACACTTTTAGCTAGAAAAATGTGTCTAGCTGATGCGGCGCTGTGGAAGGCGGAGTAAATCCTTTTCAGAGCTCCGGAGAAAATGCCCCGGGAATTCGTTAAGTCCCCCCACTTGGGGGTTCTTAAACTGTAAGTACTCGTAACAGTGGCTCTATCGATTTCCGATGACCTCTCTGACGCAGTGGGAATCGCTGATGGTTTTTTAAGCATGAGGTCCCGGATTCGATTTCCGGTGGGGTCAATTTTGTAATTACTTTGCACTACATAAACTAGATTGACTCAGGTCTGGTCTGGCTTACATTAATTCAGTGGAGCGCGCTTGCTAGAAGACGTCGATCACTTTTGATATAAACTTAATGATATATATATATATATAGGCAAGACACTCAGAATCTCAGTTTTCAAACCTTGTTAAAAAATACAAATGTTCAAAACATTTTTCGGCACACATCTGTTGAGAGAAAATAGGAACAAAAGTCTATGTAAAATCAAATTTTCCTCCAGCTTTACCTACCGTAGCCGAACAAAAGTCACGAACTGGCAATAATAAGGCCTAAATATAACCCCAATAAACTGTTCCTTTTATGAATAAAAAAGCGGCCATCTTCCCTTTATCACTCTACATAACTAAGAATTACATTACATCACCGTGAGTTAATCCAGAAAATTGACCTGCCCTTATCGTGGCTGCTATTTCTCCGCCTGCCAACATTGCCAGTATGGATATGCCGAGCTTGCACACCTCAAAACGCTACTAGAATGCGAATATCGAATAACTATAATGTCAGAGTAAAATGGACCCAAATGCCCTTATTAACCGACTTCGAAAAAGGAGTTTCTGTATTAGACACGTATTTTTGTATGTACGTTCGCGATTATTTCAAAAACCAATGAACTGATTTTGATGATTATTTCACTATCGTAATCTAGGTAGGTACATACTTTCAGGAAGGTTAGCATTTAACACACTAAGTTATCGAAACGAGCTAAGTTACGAAGTTATACGCATAAATGTCACAAATATTTTTGATTGGTGCACTGATTTTTCTGAGATTACTTTACCGAAGTTGGTTAATTTTTTCTTAAAATATAACTTGTTTTAAAGTCGTAATTCAGTAGGTAAATCAAAAGTTTATTTTGCAAAATAAATATTCACTACACAATAACAGGGGCGCTGGCTGTAGGCGGATGGTTGAATGTATTGGCAATTGTTGCCACAATGTACAAAGTCGGCATAACGCCTCAGTTCGCCGCCCTCAGCGGGCCCTATTACAATATTTTCTCACCGAAATAGAACGATCTAACGGTTTACTGGGAATACTAAAAAAAGGTGTGAATAATACTTTTTTTTAAACAGACCCGTAAAACTGCCTTGCCTGCTCTGCCTGCACTGCCTGCGTGTGTGTGTATGTGTGTGTCTGTTTGTGTGTGTGTGTGTGTGTTACTCTTTAATGCCGCAACTACTGAACCGATTGAATAGAGATAGATTATGCCCTGACTTAACACAAAGGCTACTTTTTATCCTAGAAAATCCACAGTTCCCACGGGATTTTGAAAAAAACCGAAATATATAGCTACAGCTATATGTATATTACTATACCAAACTTCCTTGAAAGTAGGTGGTACACAGGTTGGAAAAGGGAGAGGAAACGGGTACCGGAAATCTCCACGATTCCCTCGGGATTTGTGAAAAATCGAAATTCACGCGGGCAAAGCCGCGGGCAGAAGCTTATTTATTATAATAACATTAATATGTACTATCTTTTGACTTGTTCTATGACGAACGCGCAATCTCAAGCACTAGTGCAGACTTGTTTAATTTCCTCTGATTGTAAATGCTCGAGTGGGCTCCGCGGGACTGTTCGCTAGAGAGGCATCTCATGTACCACTTCATTTTCTCGTTATCTCCAATTTTAAGTGCTGATGAGTGATGACACAGAGTACAATGCGAATTAAAAAAAAATACCTTTAGCACCGAACTTGAAATATCGTTGTGCTACTTTTTTTAAGTTTGACGTGTCTGTGTGTGTGTGTGTCTGTGTGTCTGTCTGTTCCCCTGTAGTGCTCAAACGGATGAACCGATTTGAATGCGGTTTTTTTTTGTTTGAAAGGTGAATTAGTCGAGAGTGTTGTTAGCTATGCTTGATGAAAATCGATTCAAGATGGCCGCCGCTACAAAATGGCGGATTACATAGGTATTTTTTCACAACTCAACAAAATGGCGAATGTCGGGGGTTTTTTAAATTTTTAATTTATACTTGTTTAACTACAAGTTGGCTATTGACTGCAATTTCACCTGTTGGTAAGTGATGATGCAGTCTAAGATGGAAGCGGGCTAACTTGGCAGAGGTATGCATACCCCTGATCGGCTTCTACACGGCATCGTACCGGAAGGCTAAATGCAAATGGCTATGGCATATATAGGCTATGGCAAAGCCGTGCCGCTTGGCGGCACGGCTTTGCCATAGGGTGGTAACCAGCCACGGCTTAAGCCTCCCACCAGACCAGACCAGAGACAATTTAGAAATTATAAAATCCCAAATTGCCCCTGCCGGGAATCGAACCCGGGACCTCCCACTTATAAGACCACAGCGCTCACCACTGCGCCAGGGAGGCCGTTATGAAATTAACATGGACACATTTTGAATGTTTGTTTCGAAAATTGAAATATCCAATCACAGGTAGGTATTTAGATAGATATTTGATGTACGAGGTATTCAATAAAACCCTTGTTTTGATTAACTTTGGACAGGTGTAAATTATTAATTGCTAATACAACACTCTGATGGAAATGGATTGCTCCAAATACGAGTATGTAGGTAAATCAAACACAGTGAAAGTATCTCATAAAATGTAAAAATAAAACCTATTTTTGATTCAAGCGCTAGTAATGAATTATTTTACCTTTCATGTTTGTTTATTTATGTAGTACCATTTAAAATCCGTTGTGACTACTGTCGAGTGCACACATCTAATCTATCATAATTATACATAGATAAATTATAACAAGAAAACGTTCGTAAACTAAAACCCGACTACGCTTAATAATTTAATTTAATATTTAATATAAAATAATATAATTTATACTTATTATGGCAGATCTAATATCATAGCTTCCTTTTTCCGCCCTAAACTTCCAAACTCGTAATGTTTTCGTATGTACGGAGACAATCTTGGCCAATGACGTATTTTATTTATTACTAGATGATGCCCACGGCTTCGCCCGTGTGGATTTAGGTTTTTAAAAATCCCGTGGGAACTTTTGATTTTCCAGAACAAAAAGTAGCTTATTTGTTAAGTAACCCGTCCCCAAAACGGAAAAATCCCGTGGGATCCCCACGATTTCGGAATGCAATTCCTTACAGCATCAGGGTTGAGGAGTTGGATATGTACCTACTCGAGTTCATTCAACGATAAAGTCTTTAATTGGTACCGCAATATCAATTCAAATAACCGAAAGTTTCTAAATCCCATTAGTTTTGGGGATCAGGTCCTCTACATCATCAGGATTGAGGAGTTGGAATCCAAATTTTTTATAGAACAGGGTCGCAAAGTTTTTCTAGCGATTAAAAAAAGAATTACTAAAATCGGTCCAGAAATCTCGGAGATATCGGTGTACATAGGTAGAAAAACACAACTCCTCCTTTTTTGAAAGTCGGTTAAAAAAGTAGCCTATGTTACTCCCTGGTTAATTCTCTACTTGTATGTGAAAGTCCCGTCAAAATCGGTTCAGCTGTTCCGAAGATTAGCCCGTTCAAACAGACAGACAGACAGACAGACAGACAGACAGACAGACAAAAATTTTAAAAACGTGTGATTCGGTTATGGTACAGTTCAAATAACCGTATGAGCTTAATATGAGGTAGTTATTTCGAAATTACAGACAGACACTTCAATTTTATTTATTAGTATAGATTAAAGTTGGTTCCAACTAGTGATGAG
The DNA here is from genome assembly GCA_920104075.1 of Melanargia galathea. Classification (NCBI taxonomy): domain Eukaryota; kingdom Metazoa; phylum Arthropoda; class Insecta; order Lepidoptera; family Nymphalidae; genus Melanargia; species Melanargia galathea. The sequence continues at coordinate 23,950,511 of OV049863.1, read as the reverse complement.
GGTAAAATAAAGTATGTGTTTTCACGAAATATCGGTATCGAATTAACTGCTCGCCAATGTTGAGTCAAGCTATACATATAAATACGATTTAAATGTTTGTCTGTGTCGAAATAAATGCTTCTAATTAAGCTCTTGTGATTATTTGAAAGATAGATACCATAATACACGCTTTTTACACGACTACAGCGAAGCAAAAAGGAACAGTTATGATTTTAGCAGTCTATGTCTTTTTGTATTAGATTCTGTGTGTTACACCGTAGCACCTAAACTACTGGGCCGATTTTGATGAATGAGGTGTCGAAGAATAAAATACAATAAGTTTATGCTAGTTTTTTATAACGAGAAATGAAAAAGTTTCAAAAAGAAACCTACATACACGCGAACAAAGTCGCGGGCATCTCACCAGTACAATTCAAATTATTTGGAAGTAAAAAATATTTTTACAAAGAAAATAGGTACAAATCATGATTTGAATCAGTTTGCAGTGTAGCACCAAGTCGTATTGTTTTGGCACTTCACCAGAATAGAATCGAGTACACTTGATTGTAGAGCTCTTGCTTTGCCAAAAGTTTTGTTCTACCCAACTTCATAATACAAGGAGTATTGTGTTACTCGTAGGTATATTTGTAACTTTTAGGAACAGGAGTTAGATAGTTTGAGACTGATTTTCTATGACATTTTTCATACACCTGTTATACCTGTCGGTGCACATATACAATTATTGCCTCAAAATCTCAAGAAGAAAAAAAAGATCAAGGGGTCGATCACCTACCCGCTAGTCCGACCTGATACTGGTTATATTGGGCCATAATAACCGGGACCAACTGCTTAACGTGCTCTCCTAGGCACGGGGGTGAAACACCCTCAACTAGCAACTCCGGACTGGCACTGAGAATTTCTTGACAGAAAAACCCACTACCTAACAATTATTTGCCCGACCCGGGAATCGAACCCGGGACCACGTGATCTGCGTTCGACTATGCTAACCACTAGACCAACGAGGCAGTTAACTAGACAAGATGCTTGACGTTTTCTTCGGCATTTTGCCCGCGCAGTTTTGGCGCTCCACAAAGTTTTCAATAAGTCAAATTATAGCAGCATTAGAATTGTTTCTGGACTGACTTAGTTGACTATCATCTTCACAAACACCCTTTCTAGAAGAGCTCCCGTACTCCGTAGCACTAAGTTGTTCTAACAATACACAAACCCAGTTCGCAAGATGCTCTATACAAGATAGTTCTGGCGTGAAACCAATTCCGGCTCTAATCTCAATATATAACTTTGTCTCGCTGCTGGATTCAATATTCGACTGAATAATGAGATTATTATTAAGAGAGTGTTATAGGTTTGATTGCTTTGTCTACCTGTCTGTCTGTGTATGTGTGTGTGTGTGAGTGTTGAGCCACGTGTGAGCTATGTTTGATAGCGTATGCTCAGCTGTTTAAGGATTAAGACCTATTCACACATATCAGTGGAGTCACACTTCTGGCAAACTTGTCAGTGTCAGTGAAATCACAATGGTACGGGAGCCGAGGATGCTAAATGTGGATTTACTCGAGCGTCGTCAGGACCTATTACATTTTGTAGATTACTTGATAGGAAGAATAAAAGGTTATTATCCTTTAAGTACCGACATACTATTTTAGTTACATAAGTACCGACGTGAGGTCTGCCAGACCACCATAGTTTTCCGATCGAAAACTTTTGTGTTTCTTATTATACTTCTAAAAAAAATGTTTCTATGTATTGTTAAATATCTACTTATTGTATAAGTAAAACAAAATGTAGAAGTTTTCACATTTATTACTGATTATAAGAATTAATATGGCAATCATAGATTCTTCTTTTGAAAAAATTAACTTTTATCTTAATAATTCATAATGTATCATTAATACTATTATTTTTTCTTAAAAACAATTTTTTCTTATAGATTAATAGCTAGATAAATAATAAAAAATAAAACACCTTAATAATCAACCGTTTTCTCAAAAATAACAAGGTATCAAATTGAAGGAACTATAAAAGTTTATAAACAGTATTTGCATAAGCTTACTGCATTGTAGGAACACGTGTTTCATACAAGTATCACAGTCTGTTCAGGTGCTGAATTATGGTCACTCTCCAGCAGTAAAATTTGGGTAGATATCCTCAGATTCGGACTCTGAGCTCTCATTTAGCCATTCCACTAAACATTCTTGGTGGTATTTATATTGAAGCAGTGTTTGATATCTTTTCTCACACTTTTATTTTTATTTATGGCTGCCCGTTTCATGCCTGAAGAACCTGGCTGATCCATTGTTATAACTGACTGAAAATAAAAGAGAAAACCATATAATCTGAAAAAAGTCGCATCCAAAAAAAGTTACATAAGTACCGACGAGTGGTCTGACAGACCACTCGTGATCTTATAAAAATCAAAACTTACCAAAATCGTACGCGCCGACGCTGCCACTCTGCAGGAACGCTGCTGGGCGACTTCCCGAGGGGTAGAGAGAAGCACAGGAGGATACTTTTTCGCTAACATAGGTAAATAGACTTTTCGACCTCTCTAGGTGTCTGTCAGACCACACGTCGGTACTTAAAGGTTATATAAGGTTTTCCATTTCAGTGGTGGGGAAAGCTTCTAGCTGCACGCTCTCATCTTCAATAAAAGATTTTTATAACTTCGGCTTGTGGAAATCGGCTGATTATATATTTTTTTGTTATTTTTGCATCATTTCCTGCAAAATAGAAAAAAATTCTACCACCCTCGAGATTCGAGAAGGTCAAGATAACGTTTTTTTTGCAACTTTGTAACGCTCCCATTCTCATACGTTACGTTCAAATAGTCTGATTTTTTAAATATACTTTTTTTAGCTCGTAATTAACCCACCATATCTTAATCTGAAGTTTCTGAGTATTTCTGTCCATCATTTTTTTTACGCGCGGCTCTATTTAAAGGGCTTATATATGGTAGAGGGTACTCAGCAGGATGCAAGATGCCTTCCTTATCTTAATCTAACACGCTCGAGTAAATCCAAAAATCCCCTCTTTGGCAACATTGCTTTCGTAGAGAATGCATGAAACAATAATCAGCATGGTAGGTAGGTACTGCGTTTAAACTGTGACTTCACTGATATTATGTGTGAATAGGCCTTTATAAGTTGTTTCTAACGTATATGAGGATTTGTGATGAGGTAAGCGATTTTGCGAACTCGCTTTCCAGCTTTGAAATTTATAGACTCGCTTTCCAAAAAACAAATATTAATGTTTTGCTAAAAATATACCTACATCCAATTTTGTTGAAGTAAAACCTGAGCTGTTGTTGACGAAATGAACAGTAAAAATATGAGAGTGGGCGGGTTATTGACCATTTCAAGTGGAACATATTTAATAATAAATAACTTAATTGAATGTTTGCCGTTGGCGGTTTCCCTCGGCCTCGTATTTACTCAGGCCGTACCTGCCTCTGTATCAAATAACAGAGCCCGACCCGATTTGTTTCGCTTGTTCTGTTGGTTTAGGGTCCCAAGGTAACACCGTCTCTACCTATTTGCGTAATGAGTTTAGACGATTTGTTTTCTCTCTCATTCCTCATTGTGTCTCTATCTCTATCTCTCTGTATTTTTATTTCTGAGGGTCTCGAGTCCTTCTATTACTCAAGTAACAAGCGTTACGGTAGCGGTTGGTGTTTTCTTGGGATAGTGAAATCATACTTGACTTTTGACTTCTTATTTATTTATAAATTTACCATCATACAGTAGCTTTACAGGTTACCCTAATTCTATAGTGTAGATACTTATGTTTAAAAAATTAATACTATGACTAACATTAACTATCTATAACTAAATTATTAACTATGACTAACATTAATTTAATTATAGCACACTGTCCATGTCGCATGCCGCTGTTTTTGACTTTCGACTTTTCGATTTTCTATCCGCATAATATCATTATCATTATCAACCCATTACCGACACACTACAGGGCACGGGTCTCCTCATAGAATGAGAAGGGTTTAGGCTGCAGTCCACTACACTGGCTAAGAGCCGATTGGTAAATTTCACCCGCCTTTCATATAACATTATCTCAGGCATGCAGGTTTCCTCATAATGTTTACCTTCACCGTTAAAGCGAATGATATTTGATTGCTTAAAATGCACTAAACTCCGAAAAGTTAAAGGTGCGTGCCGGGGATCGAACTTCGTCTTCCCGAAAGGAAGGCCGAAGTCTTAACCACTAGACTATCACCGCTATATCAGAATTGCTGACTTTCAATAATTTACAAGTATAAATTAAAAATTTTAAAAAACCCCCGACATTCATCATTTTGCGGTGGCGGCCATGTTGAATTTGGGTAGTGTTATTCTACTAGTCAAGCCCTTTCATTTAATATCCATATTGATGGGGTTGTGAAAAAATATCTTTTCCGCCATTTTGTGGTGGCGGCCATCTTGGACCGATTTTCATGAAACATAGCTTAGAACACTCCCGACAAATTCACTTTTCAAACAAAAAAACCGCATTCAAATCGGTCCACCCGTTTGAGCGCTACGAGGGAACAGACAGACACACACACACACACAGACACGTCAAACTTATAACACCCCATTGTTTTTGCGTCGGAGGCTTAGAAGAATGAAGAAGCGAAGGTAGGGGTGAATTTCCGTTCGTATGATCCAGAATACCTGTCACCAGCCTAAGCCACTCTTTCTAATAGAAACTTATATTCACTACAGCATAACGAGGTACTAAAACCCCATTATATTATACGACGACATCCCTCGACCGAATTTCCCTACAAAAAGCGCCTCTTCAATTCTATAGGGGGAAATGTAAATAGAATGGAGTCAAATAACCCACGACCGTAGAAACCATTACTGTAACGTTTTTTGTTTCACTTATCGTCCCTCTCGTAAGGTGGACTTTTATTCTTAAAAAACCGGCCAAGTGCGAGTCGGACTCGTGCATGAAGGGTTTTATACCATTATTTATAAAAACGAAAAAAAAACCATGTCTGTTGTATGGAAGCCCCCTTATATATTTATTTTGTTCTGTTTTTTAGTATTTGTTGTTCTAGTGGTTAGCATATTAGACAGCAGATCACGAGGTCCCTGTTTCGATTCCCGGGTCGGGGAAAAAATAATTGTTAGGTATTGGGTTTTTCTGTCAAGAAATTCTCAGTGCCAGCCCGGAGTTGGTAGTTGGCGGTGGCTCACCCCCGTGCCTCGTAGAGCATGTTAAGCAGTCGGTCCCGGTTATTATCACTATCATGTGACAATAGTCGTTAAAGCCCGCCAACCCGCATTGGACCAGCGTGGCGGGTCTAAGCTCTAAATACCTCTCTTCTAGTAGGAGCTCTGTGCCCAGAAGTGGGTCGTTAAAAGGCTGTAGTGATGATGGGATCCATTTCCACTACAGCCTTTTTACGTCCTTTTTACGGTGGTGGGATATTATGTACATAATTATACACCCCTTCCTAAAATACAGGTTTGTTTGTTTAACCTTTTCTGTATTGTTTACATCCGATTCGAGGGAAATGTATCGGTCCCACACAACACGTATCGCAATACCTACACCCTAACAACTCCCAGGAGCAACATGCAACCTTTATACAACCGCTGTGAAGCTTTGGGCTTTGTGTTAAACGATTTATGTGTTTATAGCACGTACAGGAATACCTATATAACTCTACTGTATAAGCAATTCGGCATATAAAGATTTTAAGACGCAGAAAATTAAGTAGGTATACATACGTATGTGATGAGCGATGTAGCACACCCCCGACACTTCATGTAAATTAACCTACTATAACTATTCTACTGTATAAACAATTCAGCAATTCATAAAATTTTAAGATGTAGGAAGTTAAGTAGATAATATTATGTACATACGTATGTGTAATGAGCGCTGTAGCACACCCCTGACACTTCATGTAGATAAACGAGTTGATTTAATAACCTTCTAGCACTTTACTATATAAACAATCCTGAATTTTGCACAAGTGTTAGAAGATTTTAAGAATAATTAATAAAATCAAAATGAATAAATTTATATGAATTTTTTAAATTTAAATTACTTATAATATACCTAATTAACAATTCAATAGTTTAAGTTTCTTTGTAATTTATAATAATATATAATTTACTTATATCTATAAAAAAAAAAAAATTAACAAAGAAATATAAGACGATTTGGTCTACAAAAACAAAACAGAAATTAGTAACCATTTCCGAAAACAATTCTATTAAAAACAAACTAACTAAATTATGAAGGATTTTTTTGAAAGAATTTTCATCGAGAAATAATTTCACGTTAGGTATAACAATAATAATCCATCTAGAAGGCTTTGTAAATACAAGGGGCCCTCTTTCTCAGTCTTTCTCACTACAGTCATTGTCAGTCACAGCGTTTGTCTCTCAAAACAAACGCCAAGACTCAAACTTCCTTTGAGTGCAATAGAATGAAACAAACAATGGAAGACACTTCGTATCTCGGAAAGAAATAGCGAAAGAATAAATTAAAATATATTTCTAGTATTTTTTAACAATAAGTCAGCATATTTTCTAAAGTCGTTATAAGAAATAAACTATTATTTTTCTCCTGCTTCTTCCTCAACCGCTTGACGTCCACTGCTGGACATAGGTATTTTGCATCTTTTGCATCCAGTATTGTTTGAATTTAGCCTTATTATTGCGCTAATATAGTTAAATCTAGTGGCTTTTTGTGATTCAAGTGAGTGAGTTTTTGACCCATCATTGTCCAAATGGCGGGTCAAAACTACTTAGCTATATTTTTGAAAAAATTAAACTGACTGTGGTCCAGCAATCTCAGAGAAATAGGTGTACAATTTATGCGTGTAACTTCGTACATAAGAATTATTATAAATAGACATATACTAATCTACAATCTACTATCTAATACTAATTGCAAACATACATACATAAAAAAAGATATACCGTTCGAATACAAAGCCTCATTGTTTAAATCGGTTAAAACTAAAAAATTGCGGGATTGTCAAGATATATCGATCGGTTCTTCGAGCTATGTCGGTGACTATGTTTCTTAACAGACCATACATTAGCTCAAAGTAAGAAACAACAGTTTTTAAATCATGTACGTTAGAGTTAAGTAACGCAATAAATTGATAGTTGAAAAAATGCAGCTGAATTAACATTGAGTGATCAACACGTCCAAATTGACAATATTATTTTGCCCGGTAGGTAACATGTTTGCAGTGGGCTTTTTGTTTTGTATATTTTATTTATACCGAACAATTTTAATAGACTCGTGAATAAATTAATCCATTAAGCTTACATGGAGAGCTTAATGAAAAGCTTTCATTGTATCGATGTGTTTCAAATACCTGGACCTTTTCAATGAAGACTAGATTAAATTGCTTTTCTGTGCTTGTATATACTTTTAAGATTCAGACTTTTTCTTAATCCCGTGGAAACTCTTTGGTTTCCCGGGATAAAAAGTGGTCTTTATACGAGATGTAAGCTTTCTCTGCGTTAAATTATTCCAAAACCTAAATAATATTAATATACAAATATAAAACGAAAAGGTGACTGATTTTACTGACTGATCTATCAAATCAAAGTTCAAACTACTACATTGGTATGCAGATAACTATCCGCATATCTATAGATCATATCTAACGTAAGCATTATTGAAGAAAGGATTTTGGAAAATTCAACCACTAAGAAGGTTAAAAGGGGTAAAAAGGGGTTGAAAGTTTGTAGGAGATTTATGTGAATCCACGCCGACGAAGTCGCAGGCATCAGCTAGTAAATTAACGTAAACGCTTCTATTACCGCCAGTTTAAGCTGACTTCGGATTTACTTCAGAAAATTAGATATAAGCCGTTATGCTAGAAAAGAAGTTTCAAATAATTTATGATTATGATAGTGTGTTCTTTGAAATTCAGTGCTTAAATTTCATATTCAATCACACAATAATTAATAAATAATATTTTCATCTGAAAAGGCATTTGTTTCTATTGCCGACCCATGTAATGAGATTTGTTTCTATTAACGTTTTTAATGTTTCTATTACCAACCGCTCAGAATTTACAACCTCTCCATACAATTAAATAAAATTAAAAATAAAATTATAATTTCAAATCAATTAAAATATTTATTAAGTAGGTATAGCGGTAAATATACAGTGTGTGCGGGATCGAACTAGCGATAATTTAGAGGTGTATTCTGCAACTCATTACCTATAACTCTAAACTTAACTTGAGGTGCAAAATCTGTTCGTCTTTATTTTGCAAAGTTGTTTCGAATGTACTCAAATTTCGAGCAAATAAATAAATATTAATATTTAATAATAATAATAATATATTATTATGATAAAATCATGAACAACGATTTTCCAAGTTCGATAAAACAATAAATAATATAATAGAGATAGTGGAATTATTTTACGCCACCACAGCCTATTTTACGTCCCACTGCTGGGCACAGACTGGATTCTCATAGGAGAGAGGGGTTTAGACTTTAGGGCTAACTCGCCACGCTATTCCGATGCGGACTCGCGGGCTTTAACGACTATTGTCACATGATAGTGATAATAACCGGGACCGACGGCGATGAAACACCGCCAACTACCGACTCCGGGCTGGCACTTAGAATTTCATGACAGAAATCCCAATACCTATCAATAATTTGCCCAACTCGGGAATCGAACCCGGGACCTTGTGATCTGCAATCGAATATACTAACCACTAGACCGACGAGGCAGTCTATTGTATATGTGTCTATTATTTTACACAATGTATTATTATGTACAAAGACTTTCGTCTCTTCGCAGCTTGCGTTATAGCTATAAGACGGTAATAGAATTAAGTATAAATATTACTATATTCTATTAGCGACCAACAAAAGAAACAGTAACCAGTAAAAATATCTACTTTAATGAAATCTTGATCAGTTAAGTGTAAGTGATATATGTTTTTTTTGTATTTTATATTAAATAGCTATTAAGTCTGATACAAAAGGTGATACAAATTATATTGCCATACATTATTAAAGATAATTGCTAACGTTGAATATAGTTTTACGCAAAACCTATAAGACAAAACGTATGGCGTTAATTGATCCAATTATGTGAAATATTCTTACGAATCCCACAAGTAAAAAAATCGAGGCAAAATGCGTAATTAAGAAAGATAATTACTAAAATACTAAATGTTCTCAAACAACTAATAACGCCATGGATCGTTATTAGAAGCAACTTATGAAAATTTGTTTCTAACACCGCTCTAATTTAAAATTTGATTTAAACTACAAAAAAACAGCCAAAATGTAATATTGAGGGCCCATTAAAGAAACTAATATATAAATTATTATAATTATATTTAAGCATGTTGATATACACATTTTAAGCGTGTTAATATCCTTAAGTGATATTTAGGTGTTCTTACGTTGCTGAGAGCGCGACAGTATGAAAAGTGCGTCCGTTGCGGGCGCGTCTTACTCATTGTGAAATTACTTCGTTTACTGGTTATTTACGCACAACAACTTTATTCTTTTTGTTTATCAATAAACATACCTAGATAATTTTAAGATTACAACTTTTCTAGAACCTATATTAAGTCTTTTATAAAGAATTTAAAAATAAGGCGGTAATAGAATACAAATTTTGGGGGGTCGTTAATAGAAGCACTTACGTTAATATAGTGCAAGTGACTTATCAGATCTGACTTCTTCAATTTTAATTGCTAGTGAACACTCCTCATAAAGTTAAAAATACTCTATTCCAAATTTTACTGCCTCGGAAAATGAAATTGAAAGACAATTTAACTTAAATTATTGGAACCAAGATAAACAAATAAATTATTGTAGTCAGTAAACTTCTAAATGTCACACGAACTGAAATCAGTTTACTAGTTGTAACTGAACGAGAGGAAACTTGAATTGAACAGTTTTGATTTTATTCCGTGAACGTGACAAAGTTTCAGGTAAACTTTCACAGCGTCTTTGCAGGAAATAGGTACTCACCTTTACTCTGATTTTTAATTCCGTGGAATTCTGACGTTTCTTAATGTTGCCAGAGATAAAACATTTCCCACAAAAAAGATAGTAAATTCAAAACTTACATAAATAAAAATCAATTGCCAATTTATGTTTTTCTGCACACTAAATTTATTATTTTATACTATTACTAGCTGATGCCAGCGACTTTGTCCACTTGGATTCTTATAAATGTCATCCCCTATTTAACTCACTTCAGGATGTAATTTCCAAAATTCCTGAAACACGTTTATTTTTAACCAAAAATAAAATTACCGATTTTCATTGATTGATTGATTGACCTTAAAAATGACGGACTTTCATACAAACTTTCATCCCCTATTTAACCCCCTTAGGGATCGAATTTGCAATAATCCTTTCTTAGTGTGCACCTAAGTCACAAAAGGAAGCTACTGTAAAAATTTCAAGTTACTCGCTTCAGTGGTTTAGACTGTGCGTTGATGATCACTGATCAGCCAGTCATCAGTCAGTCAGTCAGGACAAGCCTCTTTATATTATTACTAGCTGACCCCCGCGACTTCGTTCGCGTGTTTTTCTTTGCTATAAACCTCACGGAGCCTGAAACCTTTCCAACGAATGCAAAACCGTGGAAATCGGTTCGTGCGTTCTGGAGTTATAGCGTCAGGAAGGAAAACCCGACTTATTTTTATATAGTAGATAGATAGATTATTATGAGTAGTCGGCTTTTAGTTTACGAACTTTATCTCTTGTATTCCATGAACATTGTGACAAAGTTATGGCAATCTCCCGCGGAGCCGCATCCCGCAAATAACTACGTTTGATAGACACGTCGTAACAAAGTTGTTGCGCAGCGTAGCAGTTTGTAGTAACACGGTTTGCGACGGAAATGGACTTTGTATTGTGGTATAAATAAAATTATTATCGTACGAATCTAGTTTAAGCGACTGCAAATAACGGAGTAAGTTTTCTAACGTTTTACCTAAACTCTATCATACTTTTAAATTCTTTTAAAATAAAATCCATTTATAGAGTTGTCGTTTCAACATACAGGGTATAAGAGGACCGCTATGGAAAACTAAGCACTATTACCTAAATACAATCCAATACCAATGACGATTTGTCTACTTGTTGTATAAGTGGTTTGGTATTTAGTATTTTTCAAACCAGCAATGAACAGCGAACAAACCACCGTGACAAGGTATTTATCCATCTGTCGTGTAACTCTACCGTCAGCTGATTGCAATATATTGTGAACTTTTAAGAAATACAAGAAATATTTAAATTTGTTTGTGGTATCTTGTCAGTCTAATCACTACGGATACGAGAGCGGTCGCCTTTAACCCATTAGATCTCTTGCAAGGATTGCCACAAAACGCGATCTTGAGTCACTTGTATCCAGTGGCTGCCAGCGAGTAGCTTGACATCGTCCGTCAACCTAACGGGGTTTTTCCCGGTGCAAGGTCGTCATTCGAGCACCTTGCAACCCCAACGTCTATCAGTTCTTCGAACTGTGTGTCTCGCCCATTTTTACCTCAGCTTCGGCCGGTTATTGGAACTCCAACGTCTATCGGTTTTTAGAACTATGTGTCTTGCCCATTGCAAATTCAGATGAGCTATGTCGGTAGCTGCCTCGTCGGTCTAGTGGTTAGCATATTAAAAACTGTAGCTCACGAGGTCTCGGGTTCGATTCCTGGATCGAGTAAATAATCTATTCTATACATATAATAAAATCCTAGACTTGCCGTATCTGTACATTAAAGATTTTTGCAAAATAATAACTGGAGGATGTTAGGGATAAGTAATAGAATGTAAAAAAGCTATTTTTGAAATTTTTGTCTGTTTGTCTGTATGTTTGTGCGCGAATCACGCAAAAACTACTGAATGGATTGAAATGAAACTTGGCATGATTTAAGTTCATACTACGGAGTAACATATAGGATACTTTTTATCCCGAAATTCAGCACGGTTCCCTTGGGAGAGGGGATGAAATTCAAAATGTATACTTAGCTGTAATTCATGAACGCGTGGTTCGATTTCATTCATTCTGTTTTTGTTAGAAAGGGGATACTTTAAAGATTACTGGCTAATCTCTGAAAGGCTGGATCGATTTTGATGGGACTTTTTGATCGACCTAAACATCCGCCAGTCAACTTTTAACAGTTTTTAGCAAGGTATGAGCTCAAAGGAGCTTAGGAAAAACAAAATGATTACCTCGGGATTTTTAAAAACCAATATCCACGCGAACGAAGTCGCGGGTATCCGCTTGTGTGAAATAAATGTAAGTTGTTTTCTGTCAAGAAATTCTCAGTGCTAGCCCGGAGTTGGTAGTTCGCGGTGTTTCACCCCCGTGCCTCGAAGAGCACGTTAAGCAGTCGGTCCCGGTTATTATCACTATCATGTGACAATAATCATTAAAGCCCGCCAACGCGCATTGGAGCAGCGTGGCGGTTCTAAGCTCCAAATCCTTTTCTCCTATGAGACAGAAAGCCTGTGCCCAGCAGTGGGACGTTAAAAGGCTGTAGTGGTGTTGGTGGATGTCGATAACCTAATGTTCCTATGGATCTCCTCATTTCTAATTTGAACCAAAACTATTTTGCTATTGAGGCTTCACATGTGTTGTTGCCGGAAGCGATATTACATACATATTTCGATCTCCTGATAACAATATCGTAACTAGTAAACTTTTAATGGACGCCCGGCAAGTTTATATTTTCCTGCTCGCAAAACTTGTTCATGAGTTCACTAAGAAGTTATAAACTTCGGGACGGTTGGTTAATGTCCTGTAAAAAAATAGCCACGTTAGAATAAACTTGAGGAAAATAGTTGCGTAAACAGATGACGAACAGAGTGCTTAGTCTAAGTTTGAAGCGCTCCAAAACTAAAAGTATACTAGAAGTATACTATTGATCGAATCACAAATGACTTCAGAGCAAAATGAACCCAAAGACTCTTATTTTAGGCCCATTTTACTCTGAAGTCATGGTGATAAAAAGTTTTGGAGCGCTCCAAACTGAGACTAAGCACTCAGGTATGGGAGGCGAATTATAATTGGATCAAATCCTACCCGTTGGATATTTTGAGTACAGTACCACTACATAGTTGCATCGACAATATTCGCTAGCGCAGGGAGGGGTTAAATATTTTAACCACGACCAAAAAACAAGTATAAATTGAAAATTTTAAAAACCCCCGACATTCGCCATTTTGTGGTCGCGGCCATCTTGGATTTACATAGTGCTATTCTACTAGGCAAGCCCTTTCATTTGATACCCATATTAAGGGAATTGTGAAAAAATATGTAATCCGCCATTTTGTAGCGGCGGCCATCTTGGATCGATTTTCATCAAAAATAGCTGACAACACTCTCGACTAATTCACCTTTCAAAGAAAAAAAAACCGCATTTAAATCGGTCCACCCGTTTGAGCGCTACAGGGGAACAGACAGACACAGACACACGCACACACACACACACACACACACACACACACACACACACACACACACACACACACACACACACACACACACACACACACACACACACACACACACACACACACACACACACACACACACACAGACACGTCAAACTTATAACACCCCGTCGTTTTTGCGTCGGGGGTTAACAATTGTCAACCCAAATGAAATACACGGCTAAATTGTTGCTTTACTTTTAGATTTACATTAAAACAACAACATTTCACCAAGCAGCGAAAGCCAAAATAGCGGATGAAGCAAGAATTAATTTCAATAAATAATTTAAATAGTAAAAATTGTAGACGTGCATAATCCAGTTTGCATAAAGAGCCTTTGCGTCTGACGACAAACGCTGGATTTGTGAACGTAAGCGGCCTGCAAGCGACACACAGAGGCTCTATGTCTATAAACAGGACATCGATAGGGTTAGTATGAGTTCGCAAATTGCGACAACGTTGACCGATTTCGAGTATCGAAACACAATAACGTCAAAGAAAAATGGACCTAAATTCACTTGATTTAATGTTTGAGTTCGTCAATACATCTATAACATTCTACAAACTGCGTCCCAAGCGGAAACTTTGAAAAAAAAAAAAATCGGAAGTAGATACTCAATGTTCGACTATAACGTCCATTTAACTCTGACATTATAATAAATTTTCGATCTTCGAAATCTAGCAACTTTGTCGAAATGTGCAGACTCATACTAGGGTAAGTATGGCTTAAAAGTGGGGTGAAAATCACGCTATTTCTGCACGAGAATGGTACAGAGGTAAGTTTATACCTGCCTCTTCCAATATAAATAGTCACAGGTCCGCCACCGGGCACACGAGGCTCTGCTTTGTAGTGGATGTTTGTGAGGATTCTTTCGATGCAAACTTCCTTTGGGCTTACCTTTGTAAGGATTTTTTCGATGCAAATTTCCTTCGAGCTTACCTTTGTGAGGTTGTTTCGATGCATACTTCCTTTGCGTTTCCTAGTACCCATCTAAAATTGTCGGCGATATTTTATTCGATAACCTCAATGGGATTTATATTACACGGTTTTAACCCCTGACGCAAAAACGACGGGGTGTTTTAAGTTTGACGTGTGTGTGTTTATCTGTCTGTTTCCCCGTAGCGCTCAAACGGGTGAACCGATTTGAATGCGGTTCTTATGTTCGAAAGGAGAATTAGTTGGGAGTGTTCTCAGCTATGTTTGATGAAAATTGGTCCAAGATGGCTGCCGCCACAAAATGGCGAATGTCTGGGGTTTTTATTTTTTTAATTTATACTTGTTGAACTCAGCGTGTTTCGAGGCCTATCGATCGGTTTATTATTTTCAGGCTAGTTTATTGGTTTGCAGACCATGAGTTCCCCGGTTAGAGTACTGGGTCAGGCTGAAAAATTTGGGTTTTCTTTCAAGGAATTCTCAGTAGGAGCCCAGAGTCGTGAAGTTGTTAAAGTTACATCTTTGTGCCTCGGAGAGAGAGAGACAGACAGAGAAACACGCGCACGCCGCGCCGCACGGCTTACAACTATAGCAAAAAGTGTCGTTACAACTTTTTCTCTTAATTTTTTCCGTCTAGCCCCCTACCGCAACGCGCGATAAGGAACTTCGTTCCAAAAATTGTGGACAAGGAAACACATATTTGAGATCTTTACCAATGACTCTTGGCAGCAGGAGAGGTTGTAAGGAAGAAGAAAGGAATATTGGTTGATTTATTTGTGTCGCTGATTAATCATTATGATTATTCCGCTTGTAAACAGCAGGTGAGGCGGTAATGTCACAATAAATAGTTATAATGGCCGCCACACGCAAAACTTTAATGAGGCTGCGTCACCTGAACGCGCTACGCTCGTGAGTTACGACAGTCATTACGACACGCACGCAATTAATGCACGCCGTACATACGACTCTACAGGCTGTTGGACGTCGCAACTGTGTACTTAAACTGCCTATTACCGACTATTACTATTTCACATTTCATACGTAATCACCTCTTTATTTAATGAAGTGAATTAATACATAAGTTTGAGCCTTAATAGCGCAACGGGCGTCGGGCGCGGATAGGGGACCGTATGGTCGACGGTTCAAACCCTACCCGTTACAATTTTGTCGTACCCACTCCTAGTACAAGTTTAAAGAAGAATATTAGTCATGCTCATCATAAATAATATTATTTTTTGAACTAAAAAAAAATATATTGTTCGACGAGGGGTAAAAGTGACCAATCACTAACGAGGGTGTAGTTTGTCTCAATACACCCGAGTTTGGAATCGCACTTTCTCCCGGAGGGATACAATAGTGCTTTATATTACACCTACGAGGAAACTAATGGAATAATCGAAAACAAGATTGACGTTTTATATTAAAATTTTTACCGGAAATCAATTAGAAAAATACGGCGCGTTTTTGTCGGGTTCACATTGTAAAAAATCTTCGAAAATTTCATTATACACCTATGAGCAAAAATATGTGTTGCCCAGACAATTGAGTGTGTTTCATCGCCGCGGTTAAGACGCGTGACGATTGAATTTTTTCCATTTAGGTCCCCATCCGTAAAGAAGTGCTTCGAAAATTTCCTGCGTAAGCTTAAATCGGTTTATCCTAAGAGCAACGCTTAGTCGAATTAAGATATGTAAATGTAAATCTCTTACGTGACGAGATGTTCAGTTTGTTCCGTGTTCCGTGTTCAATGTACGCTCACGCTCTGCGACTAGACGTGCGGGGCGTGCTAATGCGGGGATGCGAATACTTCAATGAATGTACAGGGTATAAGGGGGCTGCTATCGAAAACTTAGCGCTATTATTATACTACCTAAACATAATCGAATATCAATAATCATTTATAATATTAGTGATTTTTATAACCCCCGACGCAAAAACGACGGGGTGTTATAAGTTTGACGTGTCTGTGTGTGTGTGTGTGTATGTGTGTGTGTGTGTGTGTGTCTATTTCCCTGTAGCGCTCAAACGGGTGGACCGATTTGAATGCAGTTTTTTTGTTTGAAAGGTGAATTAGTCGAGAGTGTTGTTAGTTATGTTTGATGAAAATCGATCCAAGACAGCCGCCGCTACAAAATGGCGGATTACATATTTTTTCACAACTCCCATAATATGGGTATCAAATGAAAGGGCTTGACTAGTAGAACAGCACTATGCAAATCCAAGATGGCTGCCGCCACAAAATGGCGAATGTCGGGGGTTTTTTAAATTTTTACTTATACTTGTGTACCTATTGTATTTTTCAAACTGGCAATGACAAATGTAGGTTGACGTTCGTTGAACTCTAGCACCAGCTGATCGCATTATATGCAAACTTTTTAAAAATACAGGAAATATGTTAAATTTTGTCCTAAAATTTACATAGCTCCGAAAAGTTAGAGTGAGAGAGTCATAGAGTCGCGTGCCGGGAATTGAACTTGATCTCCCCGAAAGGGAGGCTGCAATCTTGACCACTAGACCACCGCAGGTCCAAGTAAAGTATTGTAACCCGATACGCATCCCGCCCGCACTAGTCGTTGCAGCCAACCTACATAATGATTTTTCTGTCCTTTCTGTTTCCAATACTTGAATCTTAGTATGGTATCAACCAGGGGACCTCCATATCAGACCAGGGCGCGTTCGGAACCCTCGTGGTTTTAGTTTTAAGTTTTCGTGAGTAATTATCACCATTAGCTACCTCACTTTTATGTACTTGTAAAATTGACGTTCAAAAAGCGTTAAGTCTACCAATTTTGAATAAAGTTTATTTGAATTTGACTTTGACTGCGCTTTAGGCCTCAGCATATTATTGTCATGACATGCCATTAGACCTAGAGACACAGTAAGAACATGACGTAGAGCCGCAGTAAGAACATGACGTAGAGGCACAGTAAGAACATGACGTAGAGACATAATAAGAACATGACGTAGAGACACAGTAAGAACATGACGTAGAGCCACAGTAAGAACATGACGTAGAGACACAGTAAGAACATGACGTAGAGCCACAGTAAGAACATGACGTAGAGACACAGTAAGAACATGACGTAGAGACATAATAAGAACATGAAGTAGAGACGCAGTAAGGACATGACGTAGAGATACAGTAAGAACATGGTGGAGGCATAAAGAATAGAATTTCAGAGGCTAAACTAGAATATGAAAGATTTCGAAGAATTATGATTGTGGACAGAAGCAGACTCTCTTTCGCGAGCAATGTAGTAGAAAATGCGTTACCATATTTCCTTTAATGGGCTGTTAGTCGTTCTTTTGTGGAACTATCCTTTTAGTGCCGAGTCTGTTCCGGCCTATTGTGGGCAATAAATTTTGCGTTTAAAAGCAAACCGACCTTTTGTGTTCTCCGCAGTGGGTTAGGCTGATTTTAATGGGCGTAATTACTCTTCTGAAACAAGATATGGAAACTAAAACCAGGCTTAGTCAGCTAAAAAGTTAGTTTATCTACAACAATCGAATTTCGGCCACGGCAGCTAATCTCGACGTAAGCGGAGATTAATTAACTATGATGGAGATATTATAGTCCACAAATGTTCAATTCTCTATTCTTTAATAATCGTAGTTCGATGGGATGCCCAATACGACACACTAGGAGAGATTAGGCACAACGCAGCTTTACGTGCTCTCCGAGGCACGGAGTTGTATCACCAACTTCCCAACTCGAGGCTGCTACTGAAAAGGTAAACGGGCACTTTTGTATGGAAACCATACTCACGGTGCACACAAACGGAATTAACAGTACGTATTCCAATACGACACTGATCTACAACATGATCATGAACAAAATTCCACAAGCAATCTTAGACTTGCCTTTACACAAGTTTAAGAACTCTGTTAAAAGTATGCTCATAAAAAAAGCTTATTATACAATTGAAGATTATGTAAACGATAAAAAAGCATGGACTTATCTCGTTCCAGCAATTCATTTTCAAAGACGGCATTTCAATCATGTACATAAATAATTGTTATATTGTTATTTTTAAAAAAGAGCAACCGCCGAGTTTCTTACAGGTTCTTCTCGGCTGGAACTGCATTCCGAACCTGTGGTAGATTCAAATTGACGATTCAAAAATACTTGTAAAAGTTTATTTGAATAAAAAAACTTTTCTATTCTATTCTATTCTATTCTACAGTGCCATCGGTCGCATTGTTGTATTACCTTGTCAATCTCGAAAAATTTAAAAGTTTCGGTATATGAAATGCTTAGTAAAATAAACAGCGTATGCGACTCATGATCACGTAGCTCAACGTGGCTCAACCGTGTGCCATCTGCTGTACGTAGAAAATATTTTTAAATATTTAGTAACATTTTTTTTACTTCGATTTCAAATCAAACATTTATATATTGAAAGGTTATATTATATTGTCTTTCATTTAAAACTACAGATATTTTGGTGTATGTCCGCAAAACGGGTCGGATTGTGCCTCAACACCTTTATTGACTTAAGCACAGTCTACAATATAACGTAAGTGTGACTGTATACGTGTACAAACAATAAAAGTATTCGATCAACTGAATAAAACATAAGTTCGCGTTGAAGGAAAACCATTATCATTCTCCCATGAATTTGGAGATCTCACTCGAATAAAAAAATATTAATACGCGGAGGAACATAACGCGAGTGACAGTGAATGATCAACGCGCTGCTACACCGACAGGTTTATTTGGTGCGAAGCGAGCGTCAAACGAGTGAGCTTTTTGTATGTCAATCAATTTGTCGTTATATTAAGACCTTAAACGTTGCTGTAAGCTTACCGTTTCATTGAGACGGTTTCTGAGTAACTGAGGAGTTCTTGAGGTGAGGAGGCGAGGTGAGGGGGGAGGAGTGACGGACGGTACTTACATACTTTGTATTATATTTGAGCAAATAAAAAACTATATTCGAGAAAATAAGAAAATTTGAAAAATTTGAAATTTGATTTAATTTTGCCAACCTAGTACGTTCGGTAAGGCGCTTTGAATCTGCACTGAAAAATCATTTCATTTTGTATGGTTGTCTATAGCCCTACAACCTTATGTTTAGATATTTTAAAACCTTTTTAGCAACGCTAATATTCACAGATTAAAAATAATGTCAACACAGATAATGCAAAAGTTTTGGAAAATGCCCGAACAATATAATAGAGAAGTTCTCCCATTGTATTTGCCGCAGTAATAGTTTTCCCTGGGAAATGTTATAAAATGTAAATTTGCTACGAAACTGTGCTTTAATTGTTTTGTTGAAAGCATTTAATAAATTAGGGTCTTCAGAGCTATGTTACCTAAAAATTAACTACGACCTTATTATTCAATTGATTAATGTGACCAAGATAAGAATAGGAATGTTAAGCATCCATTTTCTATTTCTGACTGTCCTGCTGACTAGGGGAAATTTCTGTGTCTGTCTTTATTTTCTCTGTCAGTCCATGGACCATGCCCTTATGTTATGAGCGCACGAGTTTTTTTACCAGTTTATATTATTTGTATTATGATTATTTACTTTAATATCTGCTTGTCTCATTGAACCTAAATGATTTCACATAATCTCTCTGTAATAGTTCCTAATCCATGCCAATAAAGAAGCCCATAGTAACCCCAAATGGAGCCATAAATATTAATAAAACATTTTTCCGTAAGCTCAGTAAATCCACCCGCATGGAAATTATTGCCCGCATACATCCTGATTTTCATGTAACTCAGTACAAAGTTACACTCCCCTACATTGTAACTTAGCGATATCCTTACATATTGCTCGAGAGCAACTTTTAATGGCTGCCCATTTATTTTCCCTTCAACTGGTACGTGAACTTACCAAGCAATTTTCTACTTTATTGTTTATTACATAAAGTTTAATTTAGGTTTGTTTTTATGAATGAAGCTATCATAAGCTTTCGTGGCACGGAAGAACAGCTTTTAAGTAATTAAATCCGTTTTATGATATTCAGCTTAACATTTAGTAAAGTAAAAGTAAATATAAATGAATGCTCATCATATTAAGACTTGTTTCACTTTATTAGAAAGTAGGTATCTATTTTCAATTTTAGAGTTATCTGTAGTTTATTTCAAACGAGCGGATATCAAATGATCGGTTTTTAAAAATCCCGTGGGAACTTTTTGTTTTTCTTAAGCTCTTACCTTGCTAAAAACTGTTAAAAGTTCACTGGTGGATGTTTAGGTAGATAAAAATGTAAACATCCGCCACTGAAAGTCTCATCAAAATCGATACAGCCTTTTAGAGATTATCTGGTAATCTTTAAAGTATTTCCTTTCTAACAAAAAAAGAATGAATGAAATCGGACCACGCGTTAATGAATTACAGCTAAGTACACATTTTGACTTTCGTCCCCTCTCCCAAGGGAACCGTGCTGAGTTTCGGGATACAAAGTATCCTATATGTTACTCCGTAGTATGAACTTAAATCATGCCAAGTTTCAATTAAATCCATTCATTAGTTTTTGCGTGATGCGCGCACAAACATACAGACAAACAGACAAACAGATAAACAGATAAACAGACAAACGGACAAACAGACAAAAATTTCAAAAATAGCTTTTTTACGTTCTATTACTTATCCCTAACATCCCCAGTTATTATTTTGCAAAAATCTTCAATGTACAGATACGGCAAGTCTACGATTCTATTATATGTATATAGATCATGACAAGTGGTTCAGCTGTTGAGCCGTGAAAAGGTAAAAGACAGACAGACAGGCATATTTTCTATATATTATATATTTATAATATTAGTATAGATAATACATTTAAGATCTAATTTATACCACTTTTTACGTGTATAATTTTAATTATCCATTCCATTTCTTATGCTTTTCATCTGTTTAAAGTCTCTAAAGTTTTCCTGTTTCAGAAACACAAGGTTTGAAAATTGGGTCGGAAGCGCTTTGGAATCTTTTGATAAATGTCCTGAAACTTTTAATGGAAGAAGTTGTGATTAAGGTTTTTTTGTATGATTTCATCACAATACAGTTAGGTTAGGTTACATCACATTACATTTTATTTGTGATGACGTTACTAGCTGATGCCTGCAACTTTGTCCGCGTATATCCTAAAACTCCTGCGAGAGGTCTTTATAAACCGGGATCAAAATTATCCTATTTCCTACAGAAAAATATTTTGAGGAGCTTTCCTCGAGATATGATGATGATCTCTCTGTACTAAAGGTTTTCAAAATTTGTTTAGCAGTTGAGCCATGCAAAGGTCAAATAGTCAGACAGACAGACACACTTTGGCATCCTTACTAATATTATAAAGACTAAAGTATGTTTGTTTATTAGTTTCTTGATTTACCAATCACGCTGCAAGAGAGCTACATATCTTCAAGATTTTTTGCATAGATATTATACTTAGTTGAGGACTCAGAGAGTAAATTAGGGTAATTTTTATTAGGGTTCCGTACCCAAAGGGTAAAAACGGAGCCCTATTAATGTCACTCGGCTGTCTGTCTGTCTGTCTGTCTGTCTGTCTGTCTGTCCGTCTGTCCGCCGGTCACAGGTCTCTAGCTCGCAGACGAAATGAGTTACAAACCTGAAATTTTGGTATTTGGTGTAAAACGTTGACCCAAAATCAAATATTGAATTAAAAATTGAATTAAATTATTTTTCAGGGGGGCTACACTACACTATACACTATACATGAGAAAGGAGCCGGAAAAAAATTTTTTTTTCTTACCCTAGCTTGTGGGGTAGCATTGTTTAGAGCTCATTGAGTAGAGTACGAATATATATTTTTTTAATTTTTTGCTTAAAAAGTAAGGAAATGGGGGGTCATCAAAATTGTCAATTTTAGACCATTTTTGTGACGGGGGCTATCTAAAAAACTAAACTAGTTAGGAATATGATATTTCGGTATATTATGTACTATATGCTCTATTTGTACAACAAATACTGAAAACAACGATTCATAAAATAGTTTATAAGCTGTGACCAAAACAAACGAACTTATTTTGCGTTTTTCTTTCACGGTTTCTTGCGATGTCTAACTCGGAAATTAAATATTTCTTAGACCCAAAATATTATATTGTTCATAATTATGTACGGAACCCTGAAAGAGCGAGGCCTGACTCGCACTTGGCTGATTTTTCCTATTTACCTTGAGTCGTGGTTACCCTGAGATTTTTTAAAAATCTTACTCCTCGTGGATAAAGTCGCGTGCAAGAGTTAATTTATAATATTAGAAGGGTAGCTTTAAACTTCCTGTATAGAAAATCAGTGACTGACTGACAGCTAACTCACAGTCTACACCTAGAGATTTGAAATTGAAATTGTTTGGATGCAATAGGTATGTATTCGGGATCTCGGATACATAGGTTTACACTACAACAGGATCTACCTTAACCAATACATTTTCTCGTACCGGTTTCAAATCTAAGAGCTCTTGAATGCGCATTTGCATCAAAGCAGTTGCCACGAGATCTTTGACTGAATACATTTATTAGACTACAGGATACCTTTCAGTATGGTGTTAACCGAAGCGACCGAACACAGAATACAGTATGCTTAGTCTCAGTTTGAACACCTCCATAACTTTACTAAATACTACGTAATTAAAAACTGTTATACGTAATGTAAAATGAATCCAAAGACTCTTATTTTAAAGGCGTAATTCAATATTTCGAATATTTATTTTACAACATTTCTGCTTGGGGCGCTGACTGTAAACGAATCCTGAATGTATTGACGAACTCAAACCTTAAAATAAGCCAAATTTAGTTCCATTTTACTCTGCAGTCATTGTATTTCGATCAGCAGTATTTAGTAAAGTTTTTGAGCTGTGCAAACTGAGACTAAGCATATAGGTACCTACCTCGTTACAGGACCGAATACCTACCTCGTTTTCGCAAATTTCCATATTCAGAACACCATGTTGGCTAAGCCGAAACATAGTAATCTAGACATGTTGTATTGTGACCGTTCAATGTTTGTGTTGAACATGTGCGACCGTGTTGCATATATTCAAACGG
The DNA here is from genome assembly GCA_920104075.1 of Melanargia galathea. Classification (NCBI taxonomy): domain Eukaryota; kingdom Metazoa; phylum Arthropoda; class Insecta; order Lepidoptera; family Nymphalidae; genus Melanargia; species Melanargia galathea. Next base: position 23,927,116 of record OV049863.1, on the reverse strand, counting down.
TTACCGATGGAATAGGTGTACATTATGTATGCTTGCTAAGCCGTTAACCTGTCTAGTAGTTAGATTGTTTACAATGCATGAGGTTCAAATACCAAAAAAATTATTGACCTTCTCTGTCAAAAAATTCATCAATTATAAAATAATAATCATGTCCTCTCGACCGAATTTCAGCCACGGCGGCCAATCTCAACTGATGCGGATACTATCCATCTGGGCAGGAGGTATTATAGTGCACAAGTGTGCACTCTCTATTCCCTCACTCTCACAGTCCATCGGGAGGCCAATGCGACACGACCGGCGACACGACCGGCGACACGACGGCGGCGCCTGATCTCTCAGACGCAGAACCGACGGCTTTACGTGCTCTCCGAGGCACGGGGGTGGATCTAACACCGCCAACTTCCAACTCCGAGCTGGGACTGAGAATTTCTTGACAGAAAAACCCAATACCTCATTTTTTTAGCCCGACCCGGGAATTGAACCCTGGACCTCGTGATCCATAGTAGAACGTGCTAACGTGCGTGGTCTATAGGTTCTTATTGACATTTTTGTATATATTAGCGACTCTGGTACTACAAATCTCCTCGTCTCCAACCTACCTACCTATAAACCTAGGTAAGAATAAATATACTAAACGTAAACCAAACTACAAAGCTTCTGCTGAAATTCCATTCAGGTAAATAATAATACTTAATATGTAAGCTTAAAAAAGACATTGAATCCCGGGAAGTCTATAAAGTAATTAGGTTACGGAGAGTTTTAAGTGAATCAATGACAAATCCAATTTACCACTCTCGATTTACGACGAATCCGGATTTAATTTGTTTGGAGTTTTCCTTTTTTCGCTTAAATACAATTAAGCCTCCTCCATATAATGGAGATGTACGGTGGCGTTCTGCGACATTGTGATATCTATTTTTAGAAAATTTTGTTGTATTAGGACATACGATATTTACGCATGGCTGTAATGTAAACTGTAGGAATGAATGAATGAATACTTATACTTTTATTAAACATATGTCTTTATTTTTAACCGAAACCTAAATACCAATTTTCATGGATAAGTATAACTCGATAAATGACGGACCCTCATATAAATCTTCATCCCCTATTTAACCTACTTGGGGGTAGAATTTTTAAAAATCCTGAAATACGTATTTCTTTATTTTTAACCAACAGCAAAAATACCGATTTTTATTAATATGTAACTTGAAAAATGACGGTCTTTCATACAAACTGTCGTCCCCTGTTTTACCCCTTCAGGGGTGCAGTTTGCAATAATCCTTTCTTAGTGTGCGCCTACAGCATAAAAGGAAGCTACTGTGAAAATTTCAAGTTTCTAGCTTCAGTAGTTTAGGCTGTGCGTTGATCAGTCAGTCAGGACTTAGGAGAAGCTTCTTTATATTGCGGCTGCTAGCGTATTTTTTGAAATCACCACCTAAATGGTCTTCCAATGCTGCATTTGCATGTGTCACCATTTAAGCACTTTTGTACCCCAACATCTATAGGTTCTTCGAGTATATACCCCGCCCATTGCTACTTCAGTTTCGCGACTCGATAAGCTATCTGGGTAACTCTGGTCTGGTGGATCTCCTCATTTCTGATTTGAATTTGTAACCCCCGACGCAAAAACGACGGGATGTTATAAGTTTGACGTGTCTGTGTATGTGTGTGTATGTGTGTGTGTCTGTCTGTTCCCCTGTGGCGATCAAATGGGTGGACCGATTTAAATGCAGTTTTTTTCATTTGAAAGGTGAATTAGTCGAGAGTGTTGTAAGCTATGTTTGATGAAAATCGATCCAAGATGGCGGATAACATATTTTTTCACAGCTCCTTTAATATGGGTATCAAATGAAAAGGCTTGACTAGTAGAATAGCACTATGCAAATCCAAGATGGCCGCCGCTACAAAATGGCGAATGTCGGGGTTTTTGTTGTTGATAGTGTCGCTAATATTCTTATCGCTAATTCAAGTAAATTATAAATTGTCACTCCAACCAGTATGTCCTAACTCTTAAATTAACCGGCGATATCGTTAAATTTAACCGCTATATTAAAACAAGAAGTTCCAAAGCTCTTTAAAAGTTATTGTTATGGCGGTTCCGCGCCGAGATTGCCGCCGCTGCGCGTTGTACCGCCAACCTCATCACTGTTTAACACGAATTTATATCGGAAAGATTTTATCTGGTGTCTTTTATCTAATGTGCATCCGTACTATAGGTTTAGAATTTAGATATTCCAAAAATCCAAGTTAGCCCGGTTCCACGTAAGCACAAAATACACATCGAGACGGACGCACGGAGTGCGTCAGGCAAGTTCCGATCGCGTAGCTCTTATCCCTTCCGACTAAGTAAGGGTTTTTGAATGGGCCTGATCATCGGAGCGCGCTTGGTAGTTGGTACTTGTAGCGGCATACGCTAGCGGAGTGCGCCTGGCCTGATATCAGACATATTATACAAAGCTATGACAGTGTTAGGCAGGTGTTTAAATGTCAACATGTCACATGTCACAATGTCACAATGTCACATGTCAACGTCATGCTTGGCAGCATGACGTTGACATTTACCGTTCCAGTACGATGCTACATTTAAACACCACACCACACCACAACCACTACCACCACTACACTACTACCTTTTTTAACGTCCCACTGCTGGACACACCTTCTAAAGACTTAAGTGCATCCTTGGACGAGGATAGTCTGATGGTGATGATCAAATTGCCTATGCTGGGAATTGAACCTGGAACCTACCGCCACTGCGTCAGGAAGGCCATCAAAGGCCATGAATGTAGAAACCTTTCTGAATTTGCACAGTGACATTAATTCCAGTATTCAATCAATTAGTATCATCTAAGATTCATCCCTGGGAAAATCGACAATCGTGCCGTGTGATTTGGCTGACGTGAATTTTCCACTCCGTAGGGAGAATGTATTGATTTAACGATTATCATGATATTGCCGTTTATAGGATTTGATGATTATGGTATTATCGAAGAGGTCTTTAAGGCTTTAGAGGCTTTAAGTACCTATCATGTTTCTAGTTTGAATCTATAGTAACGTTAACGCAAAAGTATGTCTGTCTCTGTAGCAATAAAATGTTTGAAGTGAAAACTTCTTTAGCGGCGTTGAGCGATTTTTTGTAGGGGAAAAATATGGGTTCGCGGTGAAAAGTTGATTTTATTTCAAAATCACAGCCAGCCAGCCAGCCACTACAGCCTTTTACCGTCCCACTGCTGGGCACAGGCCTCCTCTCTCATAGGAGAGAGCGATTAGAGCATAGACCCGGCACGATGCTCCAATGCGGGTTGGCGGGCTTTAACGAATATTGCAATGTCACTTAATATAGACATAATAACCGGGACCGACTGCTTAAAGGTGCGTCCAGACTTGAACATTTCACCGAACCGAACAGCGAACATTTCGGCGAACTTGTTACGCTCAATGTGGACGGCGCGCTTGGAGCGCTTGAGATGGGTTACTGCGTAACAGTTCGGCGAAAGTTTCGCCGAACTGTTACGCAGTAACCCATCTCAAGCGCTCCAAGCGCGCCGTCCACATTGAGCGTAACAAGTTCGCCGAAATGTTCGCTGTTCGGTTCGGTGAAATGTTCAAGTCTGGACGCACCTTAACGTGCTCTGCGTGAGGCACGGGGGTGAAACACCGCCAACTACCAACTCCGGGATGGCACTGAGAATTTCTTGACAGAAAAACGCAATAGCTAACAAATATTTGCCCGACCCGGGAATCGAACCCGGGACCTCGTGACCTGCAGGCGAATACGCTAACCACTAGACCAAAAATCACAGACATTTTAATTTTACTTACATATTTGTATATAGATTGCGACGTAATAAATAACAGTTCATAACAGTTAGGTAATAACATAGTATTGGTAATAGCTTGTGGGATCGCTTTGATAAGCAACCGTTAGAGCAAACTAATAACTATTAAGTACGCTAATATTACTTGAGAACCAATGCATTTACTTCGTAAATAGTTCCTGATGCATAAAGGTTTAGGTGCCGTCTAGTCGAACGCTTTAGCTATAGTATAATAATATAGCAAGGGATCCCGGCACGGTAGGGCCAGTTGATGCCTAGAGCATTCGCTGGTCAGGCCTAGTGATGCACCCTTCATGCAACCGGGCGGGTCGGCGGAGTTGCGGATCGCCGGTGTCCTTTGGACCCTGGACAAGAAGGACTATCCCGTGTCACCCCCAGCACGGGGTTAGGCCCTGTAAACCTTGGTCCCTTGATCCCCAATCCCATCCTTACCCTAACACCTAAAAACAACCCTTCCTTCCAGATGACCTTTTAAATCCCGCACACTTTACATACACTTACACACATAGACACTCAAATACTTTACAAATAAACACAACCCCAAACCCAAACTGACATGAAATGGATCCTAAAACACGTATACTACTCCAGGTGGGTAGCGATTCCATATCCAAATCCCACCCTGGCACCCAGGCGACGACTTCGGTCGACGCCCAGGGCCCAGGCTGCCCCTCGTACTCTGGAGGGGGCAAAGACCCATTTCAACGTACAGACAGACCAACGACCCCGGCAAGCCCACTGGACATGACCTCTCTGGCCACAGCGATCCCCGATACCACACCAGTAAATTTTAGTGCGTGGACGCTCGTAGAACCTAGTGCCAAGCGAAAGGAGAAGTTGAAAAGGAAAAAAACGAACAGACGGACGGACAGACGGACGGATGAACAGATAGCTACAGACAGACGCACGGACTTACTAAGAGACCGACAGACTGACACTGTAGGAAATACAGGCGGAGGGAAACGGAAAGACTCCGACTGCCCGACCGCGACCGTCGGTGGATCGGCCGGGGGAAGTGGGGGGGTGCGCGGGGGGCGGACGACACTTGGTGGCGATTGCTCTCCCGTGTGCCCTGGCGCGGCTCCCGGCTGCTCTGCAGACGGATCAGTGGACGGGCAGAGACCGGGCCCTGACCGTGACCCACGAGCCTTGCGAGAGTCGAGCACCACCACCACCAGGACTGGGCAAACTGATGTCAAGGATAGGGCGACCTATGGCGGTCAAAATGATCCCGAAGGGAACCCAGTCCAGACTCAGGGCGCAACGGTCCTTGGAGGTTACAACATCGCTCGACCTCCTAAAACAACTGCAACAACAACAACAACAACAACAACAACGACAACTACAACAAAAAACAAAAAACCGAACGCCCATGACCTACCTAACACGCGGGCACATCCGCGCTTTAGGAAGCGTAACAGGGGCGCAAACAAACAAAACGACCCGGGTATGTCATCAGCCCAACCTTCCACAAAAAGGGAAAGGCTCGATGACACACTCTCACCTAGAGGGGAACACAAACGGGCACGCATTGAACACCGGCAGAACCGGGATGCGACAGGCTCCTATGCCAAGGCAGCCCAATCGCATCTCAGCGTAGCCATAAGTACTGAACCAAGAATAGACCTAACCCAGACTGAGGCGAATGCCATACAGGGACAGATACAAAAGGCGATTTTCGCGGCCTGTATCGAACCCTTGGCACCAGGCCAGACCCGATATGCTCCGGCATTTGAGGGAAAGGCCTTCCTTAGCGAGGGTGTATTAAAAATGTGGTGCCACGATGAACAAGCACTAAACTGGCTGAAGATCGTGGTACCAAAACTAACGCCACCGAAAGAAGGAACTGTGCTCGCCGTGATACGCCAGACCGAGATACAGATGAGGGTCAGGTCAGGGCTATATGTGCCCGACTATGATGGAGAGATAGGCCAACTACACCAGGTCCTATCTTTCCAAAACCCCTGGTATGGCGTATCGCGGTGGACACTACATAGCTACCGTAGATCGACCGGCACCCCTCCTGGCGTTTTCCTTGTTTTGGGAATACCGAAGGAGGAACTGCCAACAATACTGGCCCGCGGCAGGAAGGTAGCCTACTCCACGGGATCAATCTACATCAAGTTCTTCACGAGTGAAGGACTGAGTGATGTACCGCCAGGACAAAACTCAGCACCTGAAGACCAGGGAGAACTTGATGTAGAAGTGGACATGGACGTGGACAAACCAACCGGCCGTCGCCCCCAAACACCAGAGCCCTCCGTAAGCGCTGTACTCGACAACATTGAGGCAGTGCTGGCGGAACCTCGGGCCAACAATATACAACCCCGGGAGAAAAAGCTCCCTACACCTAATGCTCAGGAAGGAACAGCCCCCGCCGACCATACACCGGCGCAGAGGGCGACCCTAGAATAAAAATTATACAAACCAACCTCCAGCACAAACACCTAGCCACGGCCACACTACGCAGGCAGCTGGAGGTTGAAGCCGAGACCATCGCCCTGATCCAGGAGCCGTGGGTCAGGGGCAAAACCATATATGGGTTCGGAAGCTGTAATGGTAAGATATACTCATACAGCAATGATGAGCCACCGAGAACATGCATATATATCCCACGCTGTATTACAGCTTTACTATTAACACAATACTGTTCCAGAGATCTGACAGCAGTAAAAATAAAAAACGGAATACAACAAGGCATGGGTACGTCGTCAAAACCATTGGTGTTAGCATCAGTCTACATGCCCATCGAAGACCAAATACCAACAAAAGTGCTGATGGATCTCGTCACGCACTGCGAGAACAACAACATAGACATAATCCTCTCTGTCGACAGCAACGCACACCACAATCTGTGGGGAAGTACAACCAACAACAATAGAGGTGAGCAACTTGTCTCTTATTTATTAACAACTAACCTTACCATCTTAAACATCGGCACCGAACCAACGTTCGTATCAAGTAGGTACCAAACCATAATTGATCTAACTCTAGCAACATCCACGTTGGCAGACCAGGTCAAAAACTGGCATGTCAGCGAGGAACCGTCGCTTTCAGACCATAGGCGAATATGCTATGAATTAGATCTAACTAAAACTCAACATATACCGAAGAGAAATCCGAGGAAAACCAACAGAATAAAATACAAAAATTTGCTGAACAACATGATCGGCACAACAGAACCACAAGATATCGATTATATCGATATGATAGAAAACAACGTAACAAAACTAACAGAAGAAATAAAAACATGTTATGAACAAGCTTGTCCATTAAGAAAAAACAACACTAAACTAACCCCAAAAAACAACTGGTGGGGCCCTGATCTGCAAAGAATGAGGAAAGATCTCAGACATCTTTTCAATAGAGCCAAGAACACCAGAACGGAACACGATTGGGACAAATTCAAGGAAGCCCAATATAAATACAACAAACGTGTCAGAGAAAAAAGTAAGAGCTCCTGGCAAAAATTCTGTACGAACATAGAAACGAATGACACCGCCGCCAGGATACGTAAAATCCTAGCAGCAGACAACTCCCGCACCCTCGGCTCATTGAAGAAAGCTGATGGAACCTTTACCAAAGATGATAAAGAGTTAAGCGAAACACTAATTGAAACACACTTCCCAGGTTGCAGAATTGTAAATTCACCAGACTGGGCAAATACTACAAATACCCATCCAACGGAAGATGACTGGGATCTTGCAAACAGAATAGTCACTCCAAACAGAATAAAATGGGCAATTGATACCTTCCACCCCTTCAAATCAGGAGGGACTGATGGTATCTTCCCGGCACTACTACAGTGGGGCGTAACCGCAATAACACCCTGGCTGGATACAATATACAAAGCCTGTATAGCATACAAATATATACCACTGGCCTGGAGAGAAGTGAAGGTTGTCTTCCTACCTAAACCAGGCAGGAGTGACTACACCCTGCCGAAATCCTTCAGACCAATAAGTCTTACATCATTCCTACTGAAGACACTAGAAAGACTGGCTGACAGATTCCTTAGAGATGGAGCCTTAAAATACAAACCCTTACACCCACACCAACACGCTTACAGTACGGGTAAATCAACAGAAACCGCACTGCATTCAGTTATAGCCAAGATAGAACATGGACTTGAAAACAAACTGTCAACTCTAGGCATTTTCATCGATATTGAAGGTGCCTTTGACAAAACCACATTTGACAGCATAGACAAAGCCCTGGGCAGATATAACGTACCAGGAACCCTACGCAGCTGGATAAAAACACTGCTTGAACAAAGAATTATAAAATTGGACATCAACGGCACCACGAAAGGTGTGGTAGCGAGAGGCTGTCCCCAAGGAGGTGTCTTATCACCAATCCTGTGGAACCTCGTGGTTGATGACCTAATAACGAAATTAAACAAAGACGGATTTTACACAATTGGTTATGCCGATGATATTACCATTCTAATTAGCGGCAAACTTGAAAAAACACTTTATGAAATTATGCAAAGAGCTTTGAGACTAATCGAGAGATGGTGCAAAGAAAATGAACTAACGGTTAATCCCAAGAAAACAGAGATGGTTCTTTTTACAAATAAAAGAAAAATCGAACTAAACAACCCACCGACCTTGTTCAACACAGGCCTTCAACTATCCAATGAGGTAAAGTATCTTGGAGTTATCCCTGACTCCAAGCTCAGCTGGAAAAGGCATATAGATGACAAAATCAGCAAATCACTCATAACACTATAACAATGCAAACGCATGCTGGGAAAAACCTGGGGATTAAAACCAAAAATAATGAAATGGCTTTACCTAGCAGTGATAAGAAGTGCACTAACATACGCCGCACTAGTGTGGTGGCCGAGAACACTTCTTATCACTACCCAGCTAGAACTACAGAAATTTCAACGACAAGCATGCCTCGCCATTACTGGCTGCATGAGCACAACGCCAACAACAGCACTAGAAGTTATACTGGGGATCACACCTCTACAATTACACATTAGGGAAGAAGCAACACTTGCGGCCCTCAGACTCAAGACACTGGGTTTATGGAAGGGCTATGACACAGCACATACCAAAATTCTAACTCAGGGGATCAATAAAGAGCCCCGTTTAGAGTGGATATGCGACAGAACTATCAAACAATTTACACTAGAAAGAAATTACAAAATAAATGCGGAGGAATACAAAAACCCGAAACCAGCCCAAGACACGATTGAAGTGTACACCGACGGGTCCAAAACCAGAACTGGCACAGGAGCTGGAGCCTACTGCCAAGAACTCAACATTCAGATAAGCCACGCACTCGGTAAGGACAACTCCGTTTTCCAAGCAGAGTGTGCTGGAATCACAACAGCAGTCATAGCAATGACCAACAGACAGGTAACAAATTTTAAAATTAACATTAACTCGGACAGCCAAGCCGTTCTCAAAGCCTTGGCTAGTACCACGTCAACATCCCTACTCATACAAGACTGCCATAAAGCCCTGGAAGAACTCTCCGTCTCCAATGATATCACCTTACGGTGGATCAAAGGACACGCGGGAGACCCGGGCAACGAAGCAGCTGACGAACTAGCACGTAAGGCCACGACACTGGAAGTTGCAGGACCGGAACCTATGGTACCTATTCCTTTCAGTGAGTACAAGACCTGGTTGCATGCACTAACACGCAAGGAACATTCAACACTCTGGAACAATACCACAGACTGCCGTCAGACAAAGGAAGCCTTTTCTACTCTGAACCAACAACTAACTAACAAACTACTGCACCTAAACAGAGGTAAACTCAGGAAGGTGGTGGGACTCATAACAGGGCACAGCCCACTAAACAAACACCTTTTCATTATAGGTGTCACAGACAGTCCTCTATGCAGAGCATGCATGGAGACAGATGAAACACCAGCGCACGTGCTCCTAGAGTGCACGGGCGTGACCGAACAACGCAGGATTCATCTAGGATCCCCAGCCTCACTCCAAGAAGTCCTCGGCAACCTGGGCGGCCTGCTAGGCTTCTGGAGTGACCTCGGATGGCTGGAGTGAAGACTTCAACGCAAGAGGCACATCACGCACAACAGACCTGTATGGTTTATGTGCGGACACCTGCCCAGAATGAAGATGAAGATGAAGATGATAGCAAGGGATGACAATTAACTAAGTTATATTATAATCAAACACACACACACGGGAAAAAACAGAGTGCTTAGTCTCAGTTTGGAGCGCTCCAAAACTTTTTAGTATACTATAAGTATACTATTGATCGAATCACCATGACTTCAGAGTAAAATGGACCTAAAATAAGAGTATTTGGGTTCATTTTGCTCTGAAGTCATTGGTGATTCGATCAATAGTATACTTAATACTTATAGTATACTTTTAGTTTTGGAGCGCTTCAAACTTAGACTAAGCACTCAGGAGATAAAGAAAAACACAAAGGTATACAAAGGCGAAAGAAAACTTTTTGTTAACTTCTCATACTTTGTAACCTACAAAGTACGTGAAACACTTTTTGCATTCGACTGTACATAAACAACTCAGTATTCTGCTGTCGAGTTGACCATCAAAAAATTGAATTAGACCAACTCGACCATTCCGTCGAGTTTATTGCGGTCGAGTTGTACGGTAACCCATACGTACCTACAAAAAGTTTTCTTAAATATAATAATTTCTGAAAATAGTTTCAGTCAAACAAAAAAAGTTGAAAAAACACTTCAGGAACATTGTGATAAATCGTAAAAAACACCTGAAAATAACTTTTAGATTTTAAAATTTACGCAGCAAAATAGAGACTTCAAGCGACCGACTACCGCGAACCATCTTCTATTTGTATTTATTTTGCCTGTCGGATAGCAAGCAGGCAGGGGGTTTGTTCTGCGAAACGATTTTGATGTTTTCCGTCGTAAATATCCGAAGCCTTTGAAATATTTTCCACGTTTCAGAATTTCCTAGTATAGGTATTTACATTAGTACCTACCTACGAGTTATATTTTCCTGCAGTCATAATGAATGTCGCCACCACCACCACTACAGACTTTTATCGTCCCACTGCTGGGCACAGGCCTCCTCTCTCATAGGAGAGAGGGATTTAGAGCTAAGACCCGCTACGCTACTCCAATGCGGGTTGGCGGGCTTTAACGACTATTGTCACGTCATGATAGTGATAATAACCGGGACAAACTGCTTAACGTAATTACCAACTCTGGGCTGGCACTGGGAATTTCTTGACAGAAAAACCCAATACCTAACAATTATTTGCCCTACCCGGGAATCGAACCCGGGACCTCGTGATCTGCAGGCGAATATGCTAACCACTAACCAACGAGGCAGTGAATACAATGAATAACTGAAAATAACTTTTATATTTTAAATTTTAAATTTTACACAACCAAAGAATTCCAACAAAATAAATCGTTGAAACTCGTCCTTTATCGTCTCTATTTACAAAGCAGTTGATAATATCGAGTGGTAGTTATGTATTTGATGCGGAATTATCACACAAACAAAGCTTACTTTCTGTCACATAAATTAATCCCGGCGTATATAAATTACGCGCGCGTAACAAATGCGGGTCGTAACTTACATACGCCCTTGAATATGTGCAAAAGGGATAAGGAAGAGATTTATTTTTCGGTGTTATAACGTTCCGCCGTGGTAATTACGTTGGAAAAGCATAACAAAAGATACATTTTGTTTAATAACTCTATGATATTTTAGTGTGGATACTCTTCAACACTCAATGTTCAAAACATCATTGAGTTATTCGAGTAGGCTCGATACTACTTGAACTGATCTGATAATAATATCCACTGTTAGCTTTTATTTCATTGAACGAGTATTGGAAGTTAATAAACATTTGACTACAATTTAAAATGATAGAGAAGAGACACCTAATGTTTGAGTTGTATAAAAGTCACGATAAATGTCTATAAATTAGAGTGATTTTGGCGATATTGAATAATTTAAGTTTGACAGTTCTACATAATTTATAATTATACTAGATTTTGCCCACGGCTTGGCCCGCGTGAATTTAGATTTTTCACTAATCCTGAGGGAATCGTGAATTTCCGGTCCCCGTTCCCGCTCCCTTCTCCAACTTTTATAACTACTTTCAAGGAAGTTTGCTATAGTAATCTACCTATAGCTGTAGATATAGATTTCTGGTTTTTCAAAATCCCGCGGGAACTGTGAATTAGCCTATGTTTTAAGTCAGGGCATAATCTATCTCCATTCAAAATTTCAGCCAAATCGGTTCAGTGGTTGCGGCGTGATTGAGTAACAAACATCCAAATATCCAAACATCCAAACATCCACACTTTCACATTAATCTTCTATTCTATCTTCTATATACATCTCATAATCTATACATATAATATATATATATATATATATATATATTATAATAAAATCGTAGACTTGCCGTATCTGTACATTGAAGATTTTTGCAAAATAATAACTGGGGGATGTTAGAGATAAGTAATAGAACGTAAAAAAGCTATTTTTGAAATTTTTGTCTGTTTGTCTGTTTATCTGTTTGTCTGTTTGTCTGTTCATCTGTTTGTCTGTTTGTCTGTATGTTTGTGCGCGCATCACGCAAAAACTACTGAATGGATTGAAATTAAACTTGGTATGATTTAAGTTCATACTATGGAGTAACATATAGGATACTTTTTATCCCAAAATTCAGCACGGTTCCCTTGGGAGCGGGGATGAAAGTCAAAATGTGTACTTAGCTGTAATTCATTAACGCGTGGTCCGATTTCATTCATTCTTTTTTTGTTAGATAGGAAATACTTTAAAGATTACTGGCTAATCTCTCAAAGGCTGGATCGATTTTGATGGGACTTTCACTGTACACAAGTATCTCCCTTCTAACAAAAAAAGAATAATTGAAATCGGACCACGCGTTAATAAATTACAGCTAAGTACACATTTTGACTTTCATCCCTTCTCCCCAGGGAATTCTACGATTTTATTATATTATGTATAGATAGTCTGTTTCTGCCGCTGCCTTCGCCAGTGTGGTATAAGTATTTTTATAATTTCAAGGGATCTTTTTATATAATGGGATAAAAAGTATCCAATGGTAAGATAATACCCATGGTAAGAGAAACTGAACGCGTAGTAGTGAGGATGACAGTGTTCAGGAATAAGCGAGAAAAAAGACTTTTTAATTAAACACTTCTGTTGTTTTTCACCCGTAAACACGTCCCGCCCCGGGTCGAAAAAGTTAGAAATGTATAAACGAAATCGGAAAGAAAATACGCGGCCAAATATCATAAATCAAAACGCGAAACACCCGCTCAGTATTCGGGGGTGTTGTTTTTTGATAACCGCGACAAGAGGGGTTTAATCACACCCAGGGGTCATTCCGCTCTCCTTTCGGCTCACGTTCGCGACGACCGCTCACGCTGCATTGCTAATGGCTTTATACCCGCTGCGGACGGTACGATTAATGATAGTAATGTTCGAAAACCGAAACTCGGACACGGTTGCCAATCTTAAGGAGACTAACCAGTATCCTTAGTCTCACTTTGAACAACTCAAAAACATTAGTAAATACTACTGATCAAAATACAATTACTTCAGAGTAAAATACACACACTTGGCTGAATTAGTAGGATTGTTTAAAACACTATTATAAATGAAATGTGAAAAGTCCTCGTCGATCTGATGTAATCGTCATATTATGTATGTACACCACTTACAACTCTTTCAACTTTTTTAATCGTTATATCTCAAAAACAGTGCTCTTAGGGATAAGTATTTAAACATTTTTATAGATAATTATCTGATAATTATACAATTTTTGTCTGAGCTAATTTTATGATAAAATTTAACGTTTTGCTGAAAACTCCCCATGAAAATTTTGACCCCGAGTAATTTTTTTCCAGGTGTCGGATCGATGAGGACTTTCACATTTCATTTATAATAGTGTTTTAAATAATCCTATTAATTCAGCCAAGTGTGTGTATTTTATTCTGACGTCATTGTGTTTTGATCAGTAGTATTTAGTAAAGTTTTCGAGTTTTGCAAAGTGAGACTAAGGATACTGGTTAGTCTCCTTAAGATTGGCAACCGTGTCCAAGTTTCGGTTTTCGAACATTACTATCATTAACCGTACCGTAAGTGTGAATTTTTATAACCTTGGATGTCTAAATTGACCAGGCTGTATACAGCCTGGTCAATTTAGAGTTCTTCACAGTGGCACTTCAGTGGCACACTTAGAGTTCTCTCATATGATTTTGGATATACATAGAGGGTCATATAAAAGCTCATATCTTCAGAATTGCACAGATTTTGATGTATCGAGATATATTCGAATAGCGTACGGGTGAAATTTGCGCCCGATCAAATTATGGCCTCTCGTGCGGCCCGATGGGAAATGTTGAAATCTGTGTATCGGTGCAACGAACTTTGGTGTTTGGAAAGAATATTTTTAAGCATTTTCATACTTTTCTGCGATTTTAATTTTACTCTGAGTACGATTTCTATAATTATGAAATAGTAGATTTTGCCCGCGGCTTCGCCCGCGTGAATTTCGGTTTTTCACAAATCCTGAGGGAATCGTGGATTTCTGGTTCCCTTTCCCGCTCCCTTTTCCAAACTTTATACCTACTTTCAAGGAAGTTTCCTATAGTAATTTAAATTAGAAGTAGGTACACTGTACACTTTTTGAACCTACCTATAGCTACCTATAGCTGTAGCTGTAGATTTCAGTTTTTTTTTAATCCCGCGGGAACTGTGGATTTTTCCAGGATACAAAGTAGCCTATGTATTAAGTCAGGGCATAATCTATGTCCATTCAAATTTTCAGCCAAAAAATACTTGACTAAGATGATCTGAACGCGTAGTAATTAATATTATAGTAGAGGAGACAGAATAGACAGCTACCGACTAAAATAGGAAAATTTGTGCCAAAACAGTTCGCATATTAATTTCATATCCCATTTGTTTGCACAACATTGTCCTCGCTGGAAATTAATTAAGTAAGGAGGGTCTGTTAATTAATTAACGAACTGAGAACTATGCAGATATGACACGAACAAACTTAGTTCCGCTCCAATTATAAGACTATAACTACCCTCATCTGCGTTATTTACGTTCGAATAGCAATATAATTTATTGCCTGTAATAAACTGGTAATAGATTTTGATTTATAGCCAACACTGGTATTCGTAACTGCTAGTTTGTGAATTAAGTCAGAGGAAATGAATTGGTTCCATACAACCTTTCGCTCGTACTGATCTGAATTCAAAAGAGTTTAACAATTTGTGTTTTGTAGAGTTAGATGTCTACAAAAAACCACTATCATTATGAATGTTTAATGAGAAGAAGTATTGACCTTGCATAATGAGGAACACATACACCGAGAAAGAGACAAGTATAAATTGAAAATTTAAAAAACCCCCGACATTCGCCATTTTGTGGCGGCGGCCATCTTGGATTTCATAATGCTATTCTACTAGTCAAGCCCTTTCATTTGATACCCATATTATGGGAGTTGTGAAAAAATATGTAATCCGCCATTTTGTAGCGGCAACCATCTTGGACCAATTTTCATAAAACGTAACTAACAACACTCTTGACTAAATCACCTTTCAAACAAAAAAAACCGCATTCAAATCGGTCATCCGTTTGAGCGCCACAGGGGAACAGACAGACACACACACACACACATACACACGTCAAACTTATAACACCCCGTCGTTTTTGCGTCGGGGGTTAATGAAAATTCATATAAATAAAGAAGTGTTTGTGTGCAATTCACACACGGCAATTGTGAAACTTACTTATATTCGAATTTTTCGAATGTTCCAAAATATTTTTGGAACATTTTTTTTTGTTTGAAAGGTAAATTAGTCGAGAGTGTTGTTAGCTATGTTTGATGAAAATCGATCCATGATGGCCACCGCTACAAAATGGCGGATTACATATTTTTTCATAACTCCCTTAATATGGGTATCAAATGAAAGAGCTTGACTAGTAGAATAGCACTATGTAAATCCGAGATGGCCACCACCACAAAATGGCGAATGTCGGGGGTTTTTAGATTTTCAATTTATACTTGTTGAAATAAAATTTGGGTTCAAAAACGCAACGTAGGCGGAGAGTGGAAACGGAACATCTTGGAAACTGACTTGTATTCTATCACATTCTCTTGCAGGTTAAATCCTATGTGAATATATATATTTGTCCCCCTCTGACATTTGTACAGCGTCTGGGAACCATCTGGGAACTCAAACGACCTTCCTGTCTTCTTATGGGCTCCTGGTACGCCATAGAGGATTTTTCGTTTCATCGATTTTCAAATGCACAACGATACTAAAAGAAGTTTCACTTTAAAATGAATATGTTTGTCTGTATGTCTCTTATGCATTGCTATATAAACCGTTCATCTAATTGCAATGAAACTTTGGAGAATGGTTGGACGCAAAAAATCTAGTATATAAAATTAAGGTCGTTTGTTTGTTCTCTATGCATTCCCTAACCATAATTTACGTTGCCGGGAACAGCTAAAGTTCGGCCGTTCAGAGAATGCGTTCCTGACACGTCGCGATTGAACTGACGACGTAGCTTTGTAATGGCGTTGCAGTTACGATAAAAATATTTTTGCTGGTTGTTTACCGTTTTAACAATTGATGAGCATTAAAACAACATTATTATATCAATAATCAATGAATGTTATAATTTTGTGCCAAACTGAGTGTCAAATAACTTGGTAAACAATATTTTTCTAAATCTATACTGCGCTATTACAAGGTTATGTCAGCGCTTTATATTTGTATAATAGTGCTGTGCTAAAAATAACATGCAAGTATCGTAATCTGTTCTTATACAGTTATACTTATAATATAAAATAATACGCTTTGTTTTTCTTTTTAAGAATTTGAAATTATTGGACTATAAGATAACTTTTATGAAATATAAAAATAAAACTATGACCAAACCGAACGCGCGAAAGAAAGTAGCATTTTTATATTTAGGTTGAAAATGGTACCCCAAATGGCGTTGGGCCGCCATTTTGTGACGCTAAAACAGTCGTCTGTTGTCGTTTCGTGCGCATAGACCACGTTCTTCAAGTGTTTTCGATCTGTTTTTATTTGACAATTTTATTATATGAATATTACCTTTTTTTGGTTTCTACTTAAATAACTAAAATATAAATTTTAAATGATTCCGCCAATTTAAAACGAAAATAATCTTAAAATAATGCGCCGGTTCATTTTGGAGGAACGGTAACGAACTCAGTGTTATGTTGTGCCCATCACTAGTCGTGACTAACTGATAGGTGTCAGGAACGCATTCTCTGAACGGCCGAACTATAGTATAACAATATTAAAGTAAAAAAGTCGGTAATAACAAAAAACAAAAGAGATTTACCTACTTACATTTTGTTGAAATCACGAGAAAGAAATACGTCCTAAATTGTGTTTTGATAGCATATATTCCTTTGAGACCAACACATTTTGATGAAGGAGGCCCGGAGGATTACTTCGTCATATAACCATTTCACGATTATTTCTGGGAAATCGTGAAATGTTTTCGCAACCAGTGTAGGTACAGTCGATTGAAAGAGATGGGTAATTTGAAATTGAACACCGTAAAAGTAGACTTTGAGGCACACGAGTAGTAAATCTACAGAGAGGAAGCTTCCACAAGCGGCCCGCTGTAGGTATACTCACACAAACACACTCACCAACGGTTCACGGACGCGCGCTCGTTCCACTAACCGGTACAGTAATTGGTGACAAACATGCGCATATGTGTGAGTGTACCTACAGCGGGCCGCTTACTAGAAGCTTCCTCTCTGTAAGTAGGTACTCTGTGTTTGAGGTACGCGACTGCGGCTTGCGACCGCGATACACGACAGTTGGGAAGCGACACTTATAACCCCCGGCACGTAAGTCGAGCGGTGACCTTCAAGTGTGCGCAGCGTCGTACGAGTGAGCGGGACATAATACGATTGGAGAGCCAATCAGCGCTTACGAGGGATCTGCGAGAGCTAATCAGTGCTTACGAACGGTCCCTACGCCCTCCCCGCGACCCCCTCACACCCCGAGATACCTCATTTTTGACTTTTGCGCATTGAAGGTCACCGCTCGACTTATTTGCCGTGACTTGTACACACGGTATAGAAATGTATGGAGGTCATTTGAGGCGGGCGACCTCGACGCGCGATGTATGCAGTTGATCTCTATAGCCTCAATAGCGCAACAGTCGTTGGGCGCGGATCGGGGACCGTAGGTCGACGGTTCAAACCCCACCCGTTACACGATTGTCGTACCCACTCCTAGCACAAGTTTTTACTTAATTGGAGAAGAAAGGGGAATAATAGTTATTGGGTAATATTCTTAAAAAAATCTAGCGACACTAATTATCGCGTGTCGCTGTAGCACGTCTCCGTTTTGTATCTCAAGGCCTATCTTTAGTATTTAATAAAACAAAACAGTTTATACAAAAATGATGTAGATAAACTATTTATTACATTTAGCTACATTTATTATGGCTCTTTGTACAAGAAGCTTATTAATTTATACTACGTATTTTAAATTACTGAGCAGATGCTGGTGAGATATACCGGGAACTTTTTACGAAGAAGAACAATCAGAATTTCTTCACCACCACTTGTTTACAGCTCTTCTGATCTGTTCTCCAATGATGGTATTGATTTCGTTCTGAAACCAAAAGCCATATAGCATTTAGAAATAAATCACTTACAAGTATAAATTAAAAATTTAAAAACCTCCGACATTCGCGATTTTGTGGCGGCGGCCATCTTGGACCGATTTTCATCAAACGGCTAAGAACACAAATTGGTTCATTTTTTAAGCACAACGGTGGAACAGAAACACACACACACACACACCCAGTCACGTCAAACTTATAACACCCCATCGTTTTTGCGTCGGGGGTTAAAAATTAAACCCACTTGGTTAGGGGAACCCACTTGGAAAGGTTAAAAGACACCTTAAACTTATCTAAGAACCTGCTTTGATGTGATACATGTAGATTGTAGGTATAATGCAAAAAATGTCATTTGGCTTTGATATGTCATGAGTACGAAAGAAGCTAAAGATGATCACTGTTACCTTATAAGTATCAAGAAGACCAGGTATTTCCACGTTAAAGATGTTGTTTATCCAGGAGGAGTAATCTCGACCAGATTCGATTAGAGTCCAATATGCCTAAAAATTGTAGACAAACCAAGTTCACTATTAACATGAAACGGAGTGGGTAAAATTTTGTTTTAGTTATTTTTATCAATAATCGTCATCAGCATTATTGACCCTACTACCGGCCCATTACAGGGTACGAGTCTCCCGTCAGAATGACAAGGTTTTAGGCCGTAGTCCACCGCGGATTGGTAGATTTCACACGCCTTTAAAAACATTATGTACAATTCTCAAGTATGCAGGTTTCCTTATGATGTTTTTTCTTCACCGCTAAATGAAGTGATACTTAATTTCTTAATCAATTATAATGCAAGATGGTAATTAGAAATTGAAATAAAATGGTGGTAAAAACACTAATGAAATGAACGCAATTACCGTTACCTCAATATTCTCAATACTAAAGTTTGGGTTGATGTTGATGATGGTAACTGAACCCCCATATAATCTGATTATAGCATCACCGGCAACGCGAATATTTTCAAGGATGAGACTGAAAAATAAAAAAATAGAATATGAAAATATATACATAACTGCTTCATTATATAGCTCATTATTATTTGAGTTATCCAAACACACACTTTCTACCAAACGCATGTATGGGTTAATCTTCGAAACGGTTGAATCGATTTTGAGGAGTTTTCCACTGACAGGAAAAGAAATTCACAAGGAGTAGGTAATTTAGGCTATAATAAAATTCTTCTGTCGTTTTTGTTATTAAATAAAATATTTAAATACCCGCCATTTACTTCAAGATCAGCCTTTAAACCTCCATAGACTAATTTTGTTCTAGAGTTTCCTGAAACAATGAAAAATATAATTATTTTAATTTATTTTATTAAAAGACGTTTCTACACTCTAGTGTATCCACCACAGACCAGTAATTCCACTGGCCTCTACTAATACAATTTGTAATTTCTGGAAAGACCTCCCTGATGCAGTAGTGAGTGCTGTGGTTTAAGTGGGAGGTTTTCCGGGTTCAATTTCCGGCAGACATGGCGAAAATTTTATGAATTATTCAATTGCATTAATCCGACTTGTATTATAAGATAAGTGAGTGTTTTATAAGAGAGGAGGTCTGGGCCCAGCAGTGGGATATTAAAGAGACGTTAGAGTAGTGGTGACTAAATTCAAATTATAGATAACTTACCAATTTCAAACCAGACCTTCGGGATCACCAAATCTATATCGAGCCTCCCCAGAAAAATATTGTAGTAAAGATTGTCAATGTTAATGTTGCTAATACCCTTGAATTGTAAACCTTCTATGAATCCAACAATTTTGATCAGTCTATAAAAATAAAAAACAAATTCTTAAAAGGTGATCGTATACCATTAAATAAAGTGTAAGAGTCGCTAGAGCTGCAAAAGCCGCAAGAAACTCATTTAAATCTCCAACATAAAAGGAGGGGTGTTATTAGTTCGACCGGATCTATGTGTGTCTGACTGCGTGTAATCATAGTGCTTAATCCAAGCACCATCATGTCAACTGTAACTTACTCATTACAATATAATTATTAATAATTTATATTAATACAATTCAATTCTTCCAACCATTAGCTCCCGTATTTCAGACTGTTAGCTCCAATTCTATGAAATTCAATAGGCTGCATCTTACCCATCGAAAATAACATAGTCCAACTTAAGATCGGTGTCTATGGGATCTAACCCCCTGTTTTTGATCCACTGTGTCAAAATCTCAATAGCATCTATGAGCCAATAATCGATTATTCTGTTTTGTGCAGGTACTGTAAACACGAAGATAAAGTGATATTAGGGCGCGCACACACGAGCAGCAGTCTACACAATACTTCGCCTAAATCAATCTAATGCCAATTAATGAAATAACGAGTACCTAGACAAGATTATAAAGTACCTTGCAATTTCTTTTGAATCGTCAAAGACCTGTTTTAGCAATGGACTTTATTCAAAATAGCCAAACGACCTTATTTTAACCCGATTTTTAGTAACTTCGTTGGGACTTCATTACAAATGCCTTTGGTATTAATTTGGATGAAAACAATTTAATGCTTGTAATTATTTTATTACTCACCGATATTTGAGGGCGGTGAGGCGTACGTCCCGGCAATTACCAGTAAGCAAGCTAAAACTACTGACTTCATTTTGTAATTATTGTGCTGAAATAATAAAACCGACTACTAAGAATTAAATCAATTTTTTCTTTATTGCGAACTTCTGCGAAATCTGTCTAAATTCACCAGTTACCTAAAGCTTATGCGTTCCTAATCTATACGTACTAATATTATAAATGCGAAAGTAACTCTGTCTGTGTGTTACACTTTCACGCCTAAACCGCTTAACTGATTTTGACGAAATTTGGCACAGATATAGATTAGACCTTGGAAAAGGAATTAGGCTACTTTTTATCTCGGAAAATCATATACAACCCGTGGCACGTAAGTCTAGCGGTGACCTTCAAGTGCGCGCAGCGTCGTACGAGTGAGCGGGACACAATACGATTGGAGAGACAATCAGCGCTTACGAGGGATCTGCGAGAGCTAATCATTGCTTACGAACGGTCCCTACGCCCTCCCCGCGAGCCTCTCACACCCCGAGATACCTCATTTTCGACTTCTGCGCATTGAAGGTCACCGCTCGATTTACGTGGAACGGGTTGTACTTTCTAAGAAATTAAAAAAAAATCGAAATCCACGTGGATAAAGATGCGAGCATCAGTTAATTAGTAATAATTATTATTAGTTATACTTACCTATTTTCCCGTTGAAGTGATTACGAAATAATCATTTCTATTATTTATAGGAAAAGAAACACTTCTACAAATCTCATTATCGTTGGATTACAAGATTTAATCGTATCTAGTAGGTGGATTACGAACTGTGGATCAAAGCGACTATATCCTTTTTTTTTTTTTTTGACGTGGTGGAAACCTTTTATAGGTACCCCCGTTCTGCGGCCGAATGCGGCAGAACGAAGGTTATGTGGGACTCCAACCGGGTATACCCACTAAAACCACCACGGCATGACCCTCATGCTGTCTGTGCTGGACGCCTGGGGAACCCGAAGTATGCATCCCAGGTGTCCGGCAGCCGCCCCAGCCGGGGCTCCCGCTCGCCTCTGGGCTGTCCCTCCAGAGGCTCGCGCCCTCCCGTAATTTTTTAACGAGGTTTTCTTCCTCACGCGATGGGCATCGCTGCGACTATATCCTGGTTCTTTCAGTATTGGCCAATATCGCAAGTTTGACAAGAGTGTTACCAAGACATGCTAAACCCACCACCACTAGTCTTTTTACATTCCACTGCTGGGCACAGGCCTCCTCTCTCATAGAGGGATTTAGAGCTTAGACCCGCCACGCTGCTCCAATGCTCTCGATTGAAACGGCATTCCGAACCAGTGGTAGATTCAATTTGACGATTCAAAAGTACTTGTAATAGTTTATTTGAATAAAAAACTTTTCTATTCTATTCTATTCTAATGCGGGTTGGTGGGCTTTAACGTCTATTGTCACATGATAGTGACAATAACCGGGACCGACTGCTTAACGTGCTCTCCGAGGCACGGGGGTGAGACACCGCCAACTACCAACTCCGGGCTGGCATTGAGAATTTCTTGACAGAAAAACCCAATAGTGCTAACTCCATAGTTGTGTTAAATGTATGGCCATAATTATAGAAAGACCTTCCTCCGGGCTTGTATTATGCTTGGTCTGATAGTTTAATTTTTAACGGAATGCCTTATTGGCCGCTACAGGATAACCGAGGGGTTTGGGCCAATAGCTTTGCTAGATAAGGTTTAAGAGGAAACGCGGATGCTCTTTTCTCCATACAAACGTTCTCGCGTGTTTTCGCCCTGGTTTATGATCCTAAAGCAATGATTTTTTACAACAAAATTAATATCTTCTATGTCCCTATGTTTTCCTTTTTGAAGATACATTATTTTGTAAGCACTAGAACCGTTACAAAATGCCCAAAATTGCCTATTTTAGATTGCTTTCAACAGACGTCTAATGCACTTTGACAATTAATAATGAAGAAAGCAAAACATAGGAACACAGTATATATCCTTTGTTATTCAGTTTACGAAATATCTTTTAAATTGGTCCAATATTGGAGGAGGAAACACTAGAGAACCAAACCTCGAATTATGACTTTTTACTTACGGCTATTGAGTCGGATTTGCAGTTGTCCTTATTGCACGAATTTGAGGCGCGGGACGGTCGAACGCGACAACGATAGTTTTCTTAAATACCTAATTTTCAAAAGTCTCTTCGACCACATTTCCTCTTAAGTAGGGCTCGAAAAAGATCGGAGTCAACTTCGTCCTTAGGGCACACTGCCGTGCTTGTGATAAACGCAGTAAGTACGTTTTGCTTTTAATTTAGTTAAACATAGATTTGAAATCAGCTCGTCATGCTGATTCCAAATCTATACCTATTTAACTCAATTTAAAAAATTTGCCAAGTGCGAGTCGGGCCTCGCTATTTTAGAGTTCCGTACATAATTATGAACAACATAATATATTTTTGAGTGTAAGAAATATTTAATGAAATATAATTTAGTTCAATTTTTATTTCGATATTTGATTTTGGGTCAACGTTTTACACCAAATACCAAAATTTCAGGTTTGTAACTCATTTCGTCTGCAAGCTAGAGACCTGTAACCGGCGGACAGACGGACGGACAGACAGACAGACAAGTGACATTAATAGGGCTCCGTTTTTACCCTTTGGGTACGGAACACTAAAAACGTACTAACTGCATTTATAGCAAGCACGGCAGTATGGAGACCGATATAAATTATATTAATTGAGCCAATAACTATGATTGCGAGATTGCAATCGCAATGCATCCATTGATTCGTAATATAGAAGCTGATTTGATCGTGATAATCAGCAGTCTGTCTAATGAACAATATGTTATGATAAGCATAGGTAAATCGTAAGGATTATCCTATCATTAAAAAAAATTAAGACTTATTGATTTTTTATCTTTAAATTTTAGGCCTTTAAAAATTTATGACAAGGTCACATTTTTTTCTTTTTCCAATAATATTATAGTATTTTTTTATGCTATAATAAATTTAGATACTTAAAAATTATGACATAAAAATTTCTCGCAAAATTTTCTTATCGTCACAATTTTTTTTTCCATTCCATCGTTGAACTTTGTAATTCCTTACAACTTGTTGAATTATTCAGGCTTTTTTCTCTTGCCGATACTTTCCGAACATCCATCATATTTTTCTGATATATTATTCTTCGTAGGGATTTATCTGGATAAAGTTTTGTTGTTGAAAGGTTCATGTCTTATAGACTGTTATCGTAATCATATTATCATTTGAACATTACGTTTTAGTTTTTCTAATAACGCGTCAGCTGATCACTTCTATGTTTCTGCAAAGATATAATTAACTCTTGCTTAATAAAAAGCTGTGATAGCCTAGTGGTTAGGACGACCGACTTCTAATCGGAGGTCGTGGGTTCGATCCCGGGCACGCACCTCTAACTTTTCGGAGTTATGTGCGTTTTAAGTATTTAAATATCACTTGCTTTAACGGTGAAGGAAAACATCGTGAGGAAACCTGCATGCCTGAGAGTTCTCCATAACGTTCTCAAAGGTGTGTGAAGTCTGCCAATCCGCTTGGCCAGCGTGGTAGACTATGGCCAAAACCCTTCTCACTCTGAGAGGAGACCCGTGCTCTGTAGTGAGCCGGTAATGGGTTGATCATGATGATGATAATTAACTCTTGAGGTTTCTAAATAGTGCTGTCCTTTCTCGACATCCTCCATAGCGCAGTGGTATGGTCTTATAACATAAGTGGGAAGTACCTACTTGGGTTCGATTCCCAGCAGACTTAGTCTGATTTTTAATTCGGTGGAATTTTGACTGTTTGTCGTTTTAAAAATAGAATAAGTTATTTGTATGAAAAACAGGGTTACCACCTAAAGTTCGATTTTACTAACTGTCAAGCATTTGTCATATCTACATGCAGCAATAGATTTTTATCTCTATAAGTTTTTTATTTATTATATTTTTTGTGGGAATTGTTTTATCTCTGGTAACATTAAAAAACGTCAGAATTCCACGGAATTACAAATCAGACAGAGCAAGATATAAGCAAAACAAGACAAGATATAAGCAAGACACGAGCAGTATACATTTTGTTAGTAACGCGATCGGTTGCGCCATTCACAACTGTGTTCTAGTGAGATAGTGTCTTAAATTGTCTGTCAAAAATATGTCTTCACGCAGTAATAACGTAACACAATTATTTAAAGTGACTAAGCACACTGAGCGCTGTTTTTCATTGTATATCATCCGTTATTGCTGCTTGAACCGCGTTGATCCGGCGATATCCTGTTTCATTGGGCCCCGCTGCATTTCGGCAGGGCTTTATGGGCCATTACCCTAAAGGATTACCCCAGAATGTTGTCCTTATGAATTTAAAGCGCTCGCGAACGGCAAATATTTTCCATATAAATAGCATCGGTATTTCGTGGGCGGCTTAGACGACTTCTTTACAGTGTTAAATGAAGTTTGAGAAAATTATTCACGATATCATTGAGTATTTTTATTTCCTTCTTTGATACAAACTAGCTACCAGTAGCCTTAGTATTATCAAATTCTACTTAAAATTTGATGAGAGTTTTTAGAAGTAGGTACATTAATTTAAAGAGTTTTAATTAATTATTGAAGTAAGTTTAATTAAATTGATATTAGACTCATTTACAGCTCCCGCACACTGGGCCATTAGTGGCGGCGACTAGTGAGTGCCACAAGTTGCGAAAGAGATTTTTCATACATTTTCTTGTGGCTCCAACGCGGCCACTGGGGTGCTCAATTTGCGGTGGTAGGTATACAATGTATGAAAACTCTCTCGCGACTTGTGGCTGGTCACTAGTCTTTGCCACTAGTGGCCCAGTGCGCGGGGCACAAAACTGACAACCGTTGTGAATAATTATTTGCATCTATCTTCAAAGCAATGTTTATGTAAACTCGCTTCGACGTTAGAAATTCAGTCTTGTGACAAGACCCAATTGACTTGTAGATGCTTCTGCGTCTAGGTCATGATATTATTTGGTTGAGGGGTTAGGGTAGCAATCCCACCGATGGATGGAATAAATATTGCAAGCCAACACTCAGCAGGTAAATGTACTTAATAATTCCTGCACCTGGAATAATGTTTACAATAATATATTAACATACGATTAAAGGCACATGGCCATAAAATACGTAAGAGGATGTTTTAGTACTGATAAAGTCCATTAAATGCAACCCGACTTTATCATAGGCATTTTCAGTGGTAAAAAATGCGTAGATCGTGTTTTCATGCGTCTTTGACTTTGCAGATCTTGCCATCTCTTGCTTTGACTTTGGCAGATCTCCTGTGGATCTTTAAATTGGGCCGCGATGTTTTAATAATTAAAAAAACAGACCAAGTGCGAGTTGGACTCGCGCACGAAGATTTCCGTATTTCTATAAAAACGGCAAAAAATCACGTTTTTTTATGCCTCCCTTAAATATTTGTTTTATTTTAATTTAATTATTTATTTTTAAAGTGAACATAATATAACTAAATATTCTGTGAGTATTTCAAACGTCTACCATCTGTTGCCGTTATCAATATCGAGCAAAAACTAATAACAAAATAATCACGTTTGTTGTATCGGAACCCCTATTTAGTTGTATTAAATATTTATTTTATTCTGTTTTTTACCCGACTACGGCAAAGCCAAAAGGAAGGGTTATGATTTTAGCAGTCTATGTATGTATGTATATTGTATATATACTATATGTATTTATTAGTACTTGTTGTTATAGCGACAACAGAAATACAACATTTGTGAAAATTTCAAGTGTCTAACTATCACGGTTCATGAGATACAGCCTGGTGACAGGCGGACGAACAGACAGACAGACAAACATCGGAGTCTTAGTAAATAGGGTCCCGTTTTACCCTTTGGGTACGGAACCCTAAAATGTAGCAACAAAAAGTAACAAAGCGTACACGTGCTGACACATAATATTAATTAATTGGAGCGAAAGTTGTTTGGTAAAAACATACCATTAAAATTTTCAAGTCCTTAACTGAAAAATTATTTTATATTTCGGACGGAATTTACATTTTACACGTAATTGCCCCTTAAATCGGATGAAAAGCACTTTGTCGGCGCGGTTCAATCGTAATTTTATGGAGTTACTACGTTTTCATGAAACCCTACCTTATTTTATTTTATAACTTTGTTGCAAATATTATGCTGTAAAATGTTTTTGAGGTCGTTAAATAAGAAAAATATCTTGCAAGTCTCTGACCAAACCAATGCAGAATTTTTGTCAAGTTTTTATTTGATATTTTATGTTCTAATCTTCTCCGATACTTAAAATTATCTTTAAGTCTTAATATTTTAATATTTAACAGTTTATGGGTCAGTATCATGACAGGCGGTTAAAGTAAGGGAGCGGTTATGGTTTTGAACACCAAAAAAGGTTGCGCTAATCGCCGTAGGCGTTTGGATTCGAATTTTAGTTAAAATTTAACAAATCCTGTCTTGTAAATCAGAGGTTTTTTTATAGATAGTCTTATAGTATAATTTAAAAGTTTTTTTATTATATTAGCGAACTCGCCTCACATAAACGCAAACTTTTCTTGAGGATGGCCGAAATAATAACTGAAAAAATGAAAAAAAAAAAAAAACTAATTTTTGTATTATATTGACCAATAAATGAAAAATAAAACTTTAATCGCACGATGTGGGACCTACCCTAAGTGCAAAAAAAACGTACAAGATATTTCACCGCTAGTAAATTGCCTTTTCTACTGATAGGGTTGGCAGTTTAGCTCGGAAATGCAGCCATTATTCCTCAGCATAATTTGACGTCGGAATGACTTGAACAGTAAGTAATTAGATTAGACTAGCTGTAAATATTTGAGAAAAATATAATATTATCTAATAACTCGAGCATGCTTTGTACAGTAAATAAAATAAAATTGGTTGTCTGTAAAGTAGGTTTACGGGCGATTATTTTACGTGATAACGTCATAAGAAAACATTATAAAACACATAATTATATAGGCCGATCGTGCCTCTCTATCGCTTGTTTCGCACTCTTGCTCGGGAACGTGACAATGAGTCATGCTTTTTAGTGCGTGCAGCCAGCGTTCAGATGTTATCACGTCAAAAAAGAATCTAGTTGCAAGTTTATGAAGAAATTGTACAAGATATTTAGTACACCGAAATTAAATTGCTGTGTATGTGTCTGTTTGTCTGTTCCCCTGTAGCGCTCAAACGGGTGAAGCGATTTGAATGCAGTTTTTTTCGTTTGAAAGGTGAATTAGTCGAGAGTGTTGTTAGCTATGTTTGATGAAAATCGATCCAAGATTACATATTTTTTCACGACTCCCTTAATATGGGTATCAAATGAAAGGGCTTGACTATTAAAATAGCACTATACACAAATCCAAGATGGCCGCCGCCACAAAATGGCGAATATCGGGGTTTTTTTTTAATTTTCAATTTATACTTGTTATAAGTTTATTTAAGCGCGAAGTTTCTTTTAAAGAAAGAATTTTCTTTCTTAGCTGTAAAAAATAACTTAATTTTTTGTATTCTATATCTATGTTTTGTACGATATAGCACAAATAATTAAGACCTACTCGTAAAGCGATATCTGGCTTCGTTTCAGATGTAGAACAATAAAACGGTAAAGTTAAATATTTGCGCAACATATTTGAATGAAAAAGGCCACGACCAGCGTCACCTTAAGTAAACATTTTAGAAAAACTATACCTAACATAAATATTGCTTCATACTATAAACTAAAGTTGTTTTATAAATTTGAAATGTGCCGGTGCAAGCAAACTTCCACTCCCGATATTAAAATACCGGCTCGCTTGTGTCAGAAGTGATTTGGTGCATTAGTTGCAACTTGGGGAAAATATTTTCCAATTTCACTAAGTTACGAGAAAATCCACTTAGAAATACCCCTCCCTCTCGCTCTCTGTATCGTAAGCTACATTCTTGAGGGTCATGACCTTTTTTTATTCAACTACAAGTTAGGCCTTGACTGCAATCTCTCCTGACCCCTGATCGGGTTCTACGCGGCATCGTACCAGAACGTTAAATCGCTTGGCGACACGACTTTTCCGGTATCGGTAGGGTAGTAACCAGCCACGGCTAAAGCCTCAGACCAGACCAGAGACAATTTAGAAATCTCAAATTGCCCCTGCCAGGAATCGAACCTGGAACCTTCCTAACCTTCCTGGAACCTATCTAAGGCACTTTCAGAACTTTTATGTTCGAAGAACTAAGAAAGACATTAAGTGCCTGTTTCACCACCTTCTGATATGTATTAGATAGCTATCTACAACTTTTGTCTTTGTCACTTGACATAAAGTAAGAAAGTGACAAAACTTACGTTTAGGCTATCCAACACTTATCAGAAGGTGGTGAGGCCGTAAAGAGTTTTAAAAACCTTAATCCACACGGATTAAGTCTCGTGTATCAGCTAGCATTGAAATAAGATCAAACTTCGATCGTATAGAGCCCGCTGGGGGGAAACTTCTCAAGTGGCTAAGTTAGACTAGTACCTTACCTACCGCTACAGATACACATCAAAGCAACGATTAGACAAGACAAAGTGACGTAACAAAGCGCTACTTGTCGCTGTAATCCTGAGAAACGAAGGTCTTACTGCCTTACGGCTCGCTGCGGTTACCTCACAAGCCGGACTGTTTATTTCGTCCATTAGGAACATTTAAGGCCTTTAGGGTCCGTCGGTACAAAAGATCCTAGCTAAGCATAGCAGCTAGCATAATCACTACATAGTATAAAACAAAGTCGCTTTGTCTGTCCCTATATCCCTATGTCCCTATGTATGCTTAAATCTTTAAAACTACGCAACGGATTTTGAGGCGGTTTTTTTTAATAGATAGAGTGATTCAAGAGGAAGGTTTATAAGTAGAAAAATTAGACCCGGCAGGTGGCGCTAATAGCGGGCAGGACGACGTCTGCCGGGTCCGCTAGTATTATTATACAGTATGTAAAAAAAAACCCTGTCAGATCCGTGACGTAGTAATTAGGTATCGTGAGTTGGTTCTATTTATGGTAATCATTTTGAAATACTAAGTAAAAAAATTACCCTTAAAAAAACTAAAATTTAATTTTATCAAATGGGGAAAGTCACATGGTAACACAGACGCGGCGTCAGCGCTCAGTAGGTATCGGGTAAAGTACCTATCGGGTACAAAGTATTTTAGGTACTTATCGTCTGTACAAAAAGATATAATAGGCGTGAGATTTCAAGGGCACAGCTGTACTTAGTTACCTTTATTGTTTAACGGGCAATACAGAACAATACTATGTACCTACTTACTATAGCACATGTTTTATTTTGATCCTTTTAAACATTTCTTTTAGTTTTTGAATCAATACGTCGACAGAAACCAGATCCTAATTATTATCAATCCTAGTTAAAATAAGGTAGGTAATATTGGAACGGATATTAAATACGACAAATTAAAAAAATTAAAACAAAGCTTTGGTCAGGTTATGATGAGGTAAAAAAGAAACTGCTTTAGAAAGAAGACCGCGTTGGCCACGTACCTACTTAGTTGGTCCACCTCTACCAATCCACCGTTCTCCATACTGCTCGTTTAGGTATTCACGCACGGAACGGGTGAAATGTGGCGGGGCACTATCATGCTGGAACCACATTGACCGATGGGCAGCCACATCCAAGACTTCTAAGGCTTCATCTAGCTAGCACCCAGACACATTAACATATTGAAATACTCTTGATTAGAATAAGACATATCGCAGAAATGACAGAACACAAACACAGCTACGGAACGACCACTCGGAAACAGTTTACGCGCGAAACTGTGTGACTTCAGGACTTCAGAGGTGACACGTGCCCACCCTCTGTGACGTGCCGCCCAGTCGAGTCTTTGAAGAAGCCGACGCCGCCTTTCGGTATGAACTGGCGGCATTTATGACGGCTTTTAACAAAGCGAAATTTGTGTACCTAAACCAGGGATTCCCAAAGTGGGGGGTCGATATCGACCACAGGGGTCGACATAAATGAAAACTGATTTTGGGGGTCGACGAGGTGTCAAACCCTGTTAATTAACACAAGCTGTTAAGTAGGGTATTCACCTAGACGTATAGCATGTAACGTATCTGATACTGTATCAACTTGCAAGTGGGTACGGCTCGTCCACGGTCGTGTTGCCGTCCACGCGCACATTGGGAGCCGCCTTTGTGTTCGCAGTGATACGGCCACTAGGGGGGACACTACGAACTTATTGCGCTTCACGGGCGAGCGGCTCGCAGCGGGCTCGTGCCTTGATACAGTATCAGATACGTTACATGCTACACGGCTAGGTGAGTACCCTGCTTTATTCAAAATTTCAAGTTACCTAAGTTGTGTTACGTGTACCAACTTGTTATAAGAATGATTAATAGTTTACCAATTAATGATGTCAAGTTTACTCACTTAACCAACCGCAAAGTTTTTAAGTTGGTAAATATTTTGTATCAATAGAGAAAACTAGAGGTAGGATTTTAATGTAATTGGTTTATGGGGGTCTAAGCTATCAGTTCATTTTGGAAAAGGGGTCTCTTGCCCAAAATACTTTGAGAATCCCTGGTGTAAACGAATAGTAATAAAATAAATAAACTTATTTCAAGGTCGGGATAGCTTAAGGCATCTTCACATTATGCTCATTACGCGTTAGGGTCCAATAGTATGGAGGTATGTCTAGTGTTACAGTTTGCTGCTAAACAACAACTTGTTCTGTCAGCGGCAGTAATTACGCACGCAAATGAATACAGCCGGCTGCGATACGCGCGCTATCTGATTCAATCAGCAGTTTTATTCATAAAATTATTCGATAGTTTTTATTTTGATCACACTAACCAATTCAGTAGGTACGTGAGTCTGTGGCTCAGCTCAGGCCACTGACTGAGAGTGTGAGCTGGGTGATTTGTTGCTTCTTAGGGTTCCGTACCCAAAGGGTAAAAAGGGAGCCCTATTAATCTCTCTCTACTGTCTGTCTGTCTGTCTGTCTGCCTGCCTGCCTGTCTGTCCGTCTGTCTGTCCGTCCGACCGTCTGTGCGCCGGTCACACAGGTCTCTAGCTCGTAGTAGTTTGTAAGCTGTGACCGAACAAACGAACATTTTTTGGATTTTTCTTTCACGGTTTGTTGCGATGTGTAGCTCGGAAATTAATTAATATTTCTTACACCCAAAATATTATGTTATGTTTTATTATGTTCATAATTATGTACGGAACCCTAAAAGAGTGCGGCTCTCTCGAATCAAGGCCGACTCGCACTTGGTTGTTTTTTTTTATTTTAGTCGGCAAACAATATGCTGCGCCGGTCGATTCTAAGCTTATTGTGAACACGCCTTTACAGGCTTACACGTGCCAGCGGTATTTACAAAAGATGCCGCCCGCCGACTCTGGTGTTGTCACATTTCAAAAATTTGCGCAATATTGGGGAATTAGGGCACTAAAAATGTGCATTTTAAATTACAATAACATTTTTATCTTAATGAATAAAAATTTTTAAATATTTTTTTCAGTGATGTCTGTGGGCTAACAATCTTTCCCTTTCGGATCTGACAGGGTTTTTTTCTACATACTGTATATAGATTGAACATAGAAAACGCACGAGATCTACCCACGTGCCTTACGAAAATGGTAACTCATATTGTACAAGAAACTCCAAGGTTCTCCGTCTTAAACACACAACCTTGAACACCGTTGAAACGTACCTAATCTGCCTAAAAGTGATAATGTGAATATCACTACGCAGGAAACATGTAAAATCGACCCATCAAAATGTACCCCACACATACTAAGACACATCTAACCACTGACTTACATACTTAGTAGTTACTTAATTACTTCGTTGGTCTAGCGGTTAGCAAGTTCGACTGTGGATCACGAGTTCCTGGATTCGATTCTCGGGTCGGGCCAAAAAACTATACAAAACACTCCGTTGGATGATAATATTATAGTTATAAGGACATTGGGTGTTTTTAACCCCGACGCAAAATCGACGGGGTGTTATAAGTTTGACGTGTCTGTGTGTGTGTGTGTGTGTGTGTGTGTGTGTGTGTGTGTGTGTGTGTATCGAGAGTGTTGTTAGCTAGTTTGATGAAAATCGATCCAAGATGTCCGCCGCTACGAAATGGCAGATTACATATTTTTTCACAACTCCCTTGATATGGGTATTGGAAAGGACTTGAATAGTAGAATAGCACTATTGCAAATCCAAGATGGCCGCCGCCACAAAATGGCGAATATCGGGGTTTTTAAATTTTTTAATTTATACTTGTAATGTTGGCAATAACGCTAACTGTTTCAGAATCTTTAATAGAGGATTTAAAGCATAGCTGTAGATATACGCATATTATATCGTCTGCGTTCTGTCGTGGGTATAGTTCGTTCGGTAACTAGTGTCGGTACAGGCGCAGGTGCTCTTAGTATTCTGCTTTTATTTTTATTACTTTTTTTCTGTTTGTAATTTTTTTTCTATTCTAACAGAATCTCCGAATAGTCTACCAATCCGCACTTGGCCAGCGTGGTAGACTATGGTTAAAATCCTTCTCATTTTGAGAGAAGACCCGTGTTCATGAGAATATTATATTTTATGTTTATGGTTATATTGTAATAAAATACGAATATAAAAAAATATAAAAAGGAAAGAGAATTTTAATGAAAAATATGAGTAGGTATAAAACGCCAAAACCCCTTGTGCCTGTACACCCCTCGCGGCATGCTTTGAAGTCACGGCGGTGTCTTTGGCAAAACACCGCGCGGCGGAGGCGGCTAGACACAAAAGGCGACCGTAAGAAAACGAACAGACTATAATAAATTCCATACAACTTTTTCCCACGCTAAGCCTTTAAGAACCGATGTGACAAGTTTTGTCTTCGTAAGTGGAATTTACGAGCGACGCGCATTGCAGTACTGCAGCTCTGCGGGGAACTAAAGCGACATAAATTCGAGACAAGAAACAAACGGGTAATACAGAAAATGTATGCACTTTAACATATATTATGATTTATGAGAACAATGCATTCGGGTGGTTCCCACTGAACTTCCCAAGGAAAAATTCGTACTAACTCTGTATTTAAATAAATATACCTAAATGAATTTTTTATCTGTCTCTTTATCATAATATTATTTCTATCTATATATCTCTATCACAGTATTATTTTTATTATTATATTATAATTATTATAGAGGATTGAACAAGCAATTGTCGAAGGCTATTTTTTATCCGAGGGAAATCAGAAAGTTCCTATTACGGGATTTAAAAAAATATTCCTACAATAATTATATACCTATTTATGGAAATTATATACCTATTAATTATGTTATCTACTGTCTAAGATTACAATGCAGCATATGCTGCATTGTAATCTTAGACAGTAGATAACTTGTTAGGTATATATTTGTCTTACGATAGCTGTAATAAATATTTTAACTGTGCTCTACTTATTATTTTCTGAATAAAATAGTTGTGAAACATAGATGGAAAGACGAACTTGGAAAAACTACGAGCACTTTATAAGTATTTTTTCCGATTTCATCATAACTATTACTAGACTAAAAGAACAGCAATGTAACTGGGAAGTAGGAACAAGTTGGAACAACAGTTAGGCACTTCATTCGATTTCCATTAGCCGTGGTTGCCCCGTTGTGTTCCGTGCGGATGCGGAAATGAACTTTCTTACAACATTCGTTTGCAATAAAGCAAGGCTAATTGCGGTCCTTGCAGAATTTATCAGACTAACCAGTAACCATAGCCCGCGACTACACGTCTGTATTAACCGCGCGCTTTCTGAATGAGATAGTCTTGTCGAAAGGAAATCGAAAATGACAATTCTAGAGCAAAATAGGGTTAGCAAAAAAGTCCAAAATATTTAACATTTATTTATTTGAATGATCATATTTTATTCTTTATTTAGTGCGCCAGCGATACTTTTGGCAATCACTGTGTTTAATTATGTAGCCAGTTTACGGAACCGACAACAACTCTGAATAGTTAGACAATTTATTAAATCCGATGAAGCGATTTCAATGGCTGCGGTTCCTAAGTCCACCGAGAGGCGGTCAGGCGTCGTTCACATGCAATTTATTGCTGACGTCAGCCCCCGGACAAAAGGATGAGGAAGCGTTCCATTATTGCATAGAACGTGCGCTGAATGCCTAGGTGAAACGTCTTGTGTTATCTGACGCTTTTGAACCGGCTGCTTTTTGAGTGGATTCTGAAAACACAAGACTGTTCATACCAGCAAATGGTCTTGTGCTATCTGATGCTAGTAAACCGGTTACTTTTTGAGCAGTTTCTGAAAACACAAGACTGGTCATACCAGTAAACATTCTTGTGCTATCTGACGCTTTTGAACCGGCTGCTTTTTGAGTGGATTCTGAAAACACAAGACTGTTCATACCAGCAAATGGTCTTGTGCTATCTGATGCTAGTAAACCGGTTACTTTTTGAGCAGTTTCTGAAAACACAAGACTGGTCATACCAGTAAACATTCTTGTGCTATCTGACGCTTTTGAACCGGCTGCTTTTTGAGTGGATTCTGAAAACACAAGACTGGTCATACCAGTAAATAGTCTTGTGCTGTCTGACGCTCGTAAACCGGTTGCTTTTTGAGCAGTGTCTGAAAATACAAGACTGTAAAGTGCTGATCATGCCAGTAAATACGAAAAGCTAAGTGGGCTATTTGTTTGTATTTGTCGGCAATATTAAAATCTTTACGTTTTCGGAGCAATCATCATGGCTATCAATCATCGCTCGCTTTTTTATGAGGGTTGTGACCTCTTCCAACTTACGTCGTTTCGACCTTACGTTTTAACAATTATTTATTATTAGATGGATAGCTTGTAGATTCACTGGTCGTGCGCTTGATCTCTCTCCGGTCACGTCGTATTGCCAACCCGTCGGACTATGAGAGTGAGGGAATAGAAAGTGCACTTGTATTTGCACGAACGCTTGTTCACTATATTTCCTGCGTAGTTAGCTGGTTTGTATTGATATTGGCCACGGTAGCCCAAGTTCGGTATGAATATCACTCGATTTATTGTACAGTGAACTTAGAAAAGAAAATTCCCTACCCTCTATCCTCATTATTTCAAAGGAAATTTTCCATGAGAAATGACAAAATTATAAAATCCGTCGTAGTTAGGTAATATTCACAATAAATCACTTCTAACGGCCGCTCGCTGGGCCGTTTACAAAATAATATTTGGTTACATTGTACCCCTGATGCATGTTAGAAGGTTTTATGGTCCATTGCGGTACAGGATTATGCCAAGATATTATGTTCTTGTGAACTTGAAACGTCCGGGTGGAGCGTAATTATTTCCATTTTGTGTAAAATTCCATGCTTTAACATTATAAATGCAAAATGGTATATTTTCTGTTTATTACCTCTATTAACGTCTCAAATTTACAAAAAGACACCGAGATATGTGTAGGCGGATTTAAGATATTTTTGTTCCAAAAAATTTGACATTAGATTTAGAGATTAGATAAACAATTCTCTATTTAATCTAATCTCTAATTAGATTAGATAGATTTTCAAACTAATTTCCATAAATAGGTATATAATTATTGTAGAAACATAAGAAAAAGAAATACAGCTATTATATAATAGCTGTATTTCTTTTTCTTATGTTTCTTATTTCTGAAATAAATTAATATATTATAGTAGGGGAGCCAAAGAGGGGATTTTTGGATTTACTCGATCGCATCAGATTAACATAAGGGAGGCATCTTGCATCCTGCTGATTACCCTCTACCATATATAAGTCCTTTATATAGAGCTGCGCGTAAAAAAAACTCAGATAGTCAGAAGAAATACTCAGAAACGGTATGGTGAAGAAAATTAAGAAATAAGGCATGGTTTAATTACAAGCTAAAAGTAAAAAAGTATAGGTATTATTTAGAAAATCAGACTATTTGAACGTTACGTACGAGAGTGGGAGGGTTACAAAGCTGCAAACAAAAAAAGGCGTTATCTTGTCATTCTCGAATGTCGAGCGCGGTTGAATTTATTTCTATTTTGAAAGAAATGATGCAAATCCACATTTAGCATCATCGGCTCCCTTACCATTATTATATAACTTTGTTCTCTCTCTTATTTTTGCTTTTACTTTAAAGTAAGTTTTGTACTAGCATGACTACAGAACCATATTATGCATGTGCAACGTATCTGGCCAGTTATTTGCTATTAGTATTTTGCTCAACACGTGTGTTGTTCCAGTGAAACGGCTTGTTCCAGCTATCCCCGATATTTCCAGCTGATACTCTAAGCCGTTCACGTACATTTTGTAAAGCAAACTGGCATGGACAAAAGAAAATGCAAGCTGTTACAGCGAACGGAGTATGCTCTTTATGTCGCATACCAATTTTGAGCACGGACTAATTTCCCTCCACTAAGCCACTTTATTTGCTTGGAAACGTTTGAAGTTAATTGTCCGTCTTGATGGAGTTTTAATGAGAGTTTTAAATGAAGGAAGTGTTTCTGATATTTGTTTTTACATTTTATAGTATCATTGCCTAATGTATCATAGTCTTGTACAAAGAGTTAGTCGGGTGTATGTATGTATATACTACAAGTATAAATTAAAAATTTAAAAAACC
The DNA here is from genome assembly GCA_920104075.1 of Melanargia galathea. Taxonomy (NCBI): domain Eukaryota; kingdom Metazoa; phylum Arthropoda; class Insecta; order Lepidoptera; family Nymphalidae; genus Melanargia; species Melanargia galathea. The sequence continues at coordinate 23,889,467 of OV049863.1, read as the reverse complement.
CCCGACATTTGCCATTTTGTGGCGGTGGCCATCTGAGATTTACATAGTGCTATTCTACAAGCCAAGCCCTTTCATTTGATACCCATATAAGGATAAGGGTGTTGTGAAAATATGTGTAATCCGCCATTTTGTAGCGGCGGTCATCTTGGATCGATTTTCATCTAATATAGCTAACAACACTCTCGACTAATTCACCTTTCAAATAAAAAAAACCGCATTCAAATCGGTCCACACGTTTGAGCGCCACAGGGGAACAGACAGACACACACACATACACATACACACATACATACAGACACGTCAAACGTCGTTTTTGCGTCGGGGGTTAATAAATAATGGACTATTATTAATTGTGCGACTATTATAATATTAAGATTTTCTAAGTTCAACGCTCCTTATAAAAACTTGGTTGACCTGCAATAATGTTGTATTATTAATTTTTTAGGGTTCCGTACCCAAAGGGTAAAATCGGAGCCCTATTAATGTCACTCTGCTGTCTGTCTATCTGTCTGTCCGTCCGTCCGTCCGCCGGTCAAAGGTCTCTAGTTCGTAGACGAAATGAGTCACAAACCTGAAATTTTATTATTTGGTGTACAATCTTGACCCAAAATCAAATATTGAAAAAATTGAATTAAATTATTTCTCAGGAGGTCTGACATACATAAAAAGGAGACAAAAAAAAATTTCTTACCTTAGCTTGTGGAGTATCATTGTTTAGAGTTCTTTGAGTAGAGTAAAAATATATATTTTTTTATTTTTTTGCTTAAAAGCTTATAACTTTTATCACAAGAAGCTTATAACTTCATAAGTTTTCATTAGGTATATTTTTTTGAAATTTTGTATTTGATTTGATTTGATTTGAAATACTTGACAGGTATTTCGGTTTTTGCGCAAAGTAAAACTAACGTTGTATACAAGCATCGGAGTTAAATGTAATACTTACATCTAAGATATTGTAATATATACTCTAAATAGATGTCAAGTTTACATCTGTCTGTGGTCACAAGTTTTTTAATGACACTTGACAATGACACGTGACGTGCTAGTGATGTAACTATCGATATTTTGACTGTGAGGATCTATAGGGACACAAATACAATATGCGTGTTTAAATATGTGGACCATACTCTAATATTACATTATGCGAAAGTGTGTCTTTCTGTCTTTTACCTTTTCAGGGCCCATCCGATTTGGACGAAATTTTGTACACAGACAGCTTGCATCCCGGGAACCGATATCTAAGGCTACTTTTGTCTTGCAGTATCAAAGCGTTCCTACAAGATTAATAAAATAAAAACCTAAGCTCACGTGAATGAAGTCTCGGGCATCATCTTGTTAGGAAATACAAGAATAATATGTTTCATATTATAGTATATTTTTAACCGACTTCAAAAAAGGAGGTTGTATGTATGTATATATGTATGTATGTTCGCGATTATCTCCGCAACTAATGAACCGATTTTGATGATTTTTTCACTATCATAATCTACATACTTTCAGAAAGGTTTTAGTGTACACATCGAAAAATATACATATATATATATATAAAAAACACAAAATATACATATCCTTCTAGAACCTTTGTCGTCCTTTGTTGTGCCTTCTAGAACTGAAATAAAATCGAGTCTTTTTGGAGTCGATGAAACTTTATAAACGGTGTTTCGAAAATACGATCATACAAGCTATTTTTAAGAAAAAATAAACCGACTTCGGTCCAGCAATCTCAGAGGAACCGCGGTGCACCAGTCAAAAATATTAGTGACATGTGGCTACATTTATGCGTGTAACTTCGCACATACGAATGGTAACTAGGTGTGTTATACATATACTAAAACCTTCCTGAAAGTACTATGTAGATTACAATAGTGAATTGTTTTCTCTCGAAATACAAAATATTAAACCTATTTATATTAATAGGTAGTAATATTATACTTCGTGCAATTTGCACATTGCACACGTTGCACATTGCACGAAGAACCGATGGACGTTGGGGTCCCAAGGTGCTTGAATGGCGACCTCGCACCAGCAAAGGAAGCGTAGGTAGACCCCCCCACTCGATGGACAGACGATCTCAAGCGAGTCGCTGGTAGCCGCTGGAATCAGGCGGCACAAGATCGTGTGCTGTGGCGATCCTTGCAAGAGACCTATGTCCAGCAGTGGACGTCCATTGTTTGAAACGAACGAACGAACGAATATTATACACTTACTAAATTTCTTTGAACATTAATGTTTATACGTCGTTTATTACGTTTATTACGTTTAATGTTAACGGAGTTAATCTGCGAATGGAAACTTCATTGGCGAAATTTTCTTCTGCATTACAGACATCCATTGGTAACGGTTCTCTTGCCTTAAATTAAAAAATCAGACGTGGTAGAACATTTTTCACGTTTCGCTTCAGCGTTTTTCATACACCAATAATAGCTTTTAGGGTAAAACTTTTAAAACGTGCCGCCTTGATATGGGTTATGGGATGGGGGGAGGGAGAGGGTAAATCATCCAGTGTTGAGGTTAGAATTGATTTTCGTTGTTTTCTTGAAAACGATGAATTACCTTATTATAAGAGTGTTAGCATTATACTCGTGGACCAAACATCTATCACTAATGACTATTTTATCTCTGAATTCGTGCCAAAGACTATTAAGTCCAACCCTAGTATTTGCATGTATTTTGCACCTTCACACAACACTAGCATGAAATTATGGTATTATTACAAATATTTGATATTATTATAATTACCAATGTGTCTATATGCGGCAAAAATAATAGCGTTTGCTTTTAAGCGCCTCCATTTTAAATTGTTTTTGGGCACAAATCAATTAAGTGTGAAGTGTTTTGAATAAATATGACTGTGTTTCTGCGATGTCCAATATTGCGGTCTTATTCTTTGTGCCCATTCATTTCTTATTTTTGGGTTCTTTGGAAATCTGTAACAAATAAAAATTTAGCGATCATGATACAACAATCTAGCACGCGGAAATACACGTAAGTATTCATTGTGTGTAGTGGCTACGGAATCTAATGTTCAAAAATTAAAAAAAAACCCCGACATTCACCATTTTTTGATCGCGGCCATCTTGGATTTGCATGGTGTTATTCTACTAGTCAAGCCCTTTCATTTGATACCCATATTAACGGAGTTGTGAAAAATAAATAATCTACCATTTTGTAGCGGCGGCCATCTTGCAGCGATTTTCATCAAAATAGCTGACAACACTTTCGACTAATTCACCTTTCAAACAAAAAAACCGCGTTCAAATCGGTTCACCCGTTTTAGCGCTACAGAGGAACAGACAGACAGACAGACACACACACATACACACACACACACACACACACAACACACACACACAGACACATCAAACTTAACACCCCGTCGTTTTTGCGTCGGAGGTTAAAAATTTTATCGCACGTAATCGATATGCAATTTTAGTACATCACTATGCTAAAAAACATAACCTTTATTAGTCAACAGAAAATATTTAAAAAATAGGCAAAAATCGGTGTAGAATTGAACACGATGACGATTTCCAAAAACTACAAATAACGTTACATAATTTTAGATTATATTTACATACAAAACTATCAAAACTCACCGATAAAATGATAATGTTTCTTTAAAATTTTCTTTTCGGCCCCTATAGGAATTACATTCTTTCACAGCACAGGACATTATAATAAAACTACGGAAAATTTATCAAAAATAACTTAAGATCAAACATTTATAAATTCTTGGAAGAAGAACACCAAAATAATAAAAATTTATCAGCCTCGTAATGTATGTTTTTGGAAAATTATGATGCGACTAAATTCAATGGTCAATTGACATAAAACATGCAAAAACAATATCTAAACAATCCATAAAGTAATGATGGTTTATGAGACGTACCTATTTAATTTGGTAGGATTAAATTTATTAAAATTTAACAAATAAGTCCATTTGACAATCAATTTAGTGACATGCTTAGAAATAATAAAAAGCAAGTGCGATTCGGTGTTTCATTTACACCTAGACAGGAGTCATTTAGGTTAGGTGAGTACAATAACTGTACCTCAAGTTAATTTTTAGCTTCAGATCTCTTAGTTAATAGATCAATGACTTACATGCTCTATATTACCATAATATAAGAGTCAATGTTTATATTAATTAAATTGGAAAGCAAGCGCCTACCGCACGCCGGTGGTTTCGGTATCATCGCGGGTGAAAGCCGAGCGAGCCGGAGTAAAAGCCTCCATTATATTGGCGGTGTATTTTGACGGTGATAACGCGACGTTGTCTTTTGTAATTAAATTTTGAGTGCAATTTTGCACATGGCTGTTGTGTGAAACGAAACTACCGCAGACTTGCACACACACACACATTTTTGCCTTTATATAATATTAGTGTGATTATAGTTACGATAAATGCGTAAAGAAGCGACACGTATATGATTTAGGTATAGCGTTCTCCTGTTAAGTAGTAGTTCGATTGTACGATTCCATTTATTAATACAACTAAAAACAAATAAAAATAGGTATATCGAACAGTTAAAAGACTGATTTTCTTTTGGATTTTTGTAGCAATTTTTGGTAATACTCATAAGAATCAAATTTTGTATTTTCTGTATCACAGCTACATTCATGTAGATAAAGTATTGAAATCTACTTTAATTATTAAAAATTAACTTTAAAAATAAAACATTAAAAAAAACATAGGTATAAGTACCTACCTACTCGTATTTTGATTAGAAATTATTTTGGAAGAATTTCGAAGCGGACGTTACTTTACGGAAGTTCATGTGGGTGTTAAAAAGGAACACCAAAGTTCCTGACTATGCTAGACCTGTCAGAATGAAACTTACATGAGTTGTAGAGGCTTTGTGTGGTGTTTCGCAGTGCGTTTTGCTTGCTTAATTGCTAAGCTCTTTAAGAGCTTATTACACCTTCCCAAAAGTCGTCTAAATGATTCAGTTAGAAAAGTGCAATAGCATTTAGCGAAAAACGAATGGTCGCTAATGTACTAAATCAATCAGCATCCTAATTAGGATGGTAAACTTAGAAAGGTGTAATAAGCTCTTTAACTAGATAATGCTGTACGTTGCATATATTTTTTCTGATTTGGAATCAAAACAACTTTGTTGTTCCTTGCAGATATAATATGATAATATTAAATATCTTACGGGATTTACTGTGTAAAATATATGAGGAAGATTCTCAAGGCACGACCGTATTACTAACATTGAACATGTACATAATCATCATCATCATCATGATCAACCCATTACCGGCTCACTACAGAGCACGGGTCTCCTCTCAGAGTGAGAAGGGTTTTAGCCATAGTCTACCACGCTGGCCAAGCGGATTGGCAGACTTCACACACCTTTGAGAACGTTATGGAGAACTCTCAGATGTGCAGGTTTCCTCACGATGTTTTCCTTCACCGTTAAAGCAAGTGATATTTAAATACTTAAAACACACATAACTCCGAAAAGTTAGAGGTGCGTGCCCGGGATCGAACCCACGACCTCCGATTAGAAGTCGGTCATCCTAACCACTAGGCTATCACAGCTTCATACATGTACATAATATGAAGGGCATAAATATTAAAGGACCGACAGCACACTGCACCGCCCCGGGTCTCAGCTCTCAATGCACCGGGGCTTCCAACACGGAAGGCAGGTAAATATTGTACTCTGCTTGGAATTCCGAGTTTCAGACGCTCTGCTCTAGATTTCGTTGAAATTATCTCACTACATAATTGCACGTAGGTAAATATTTTTTGTAAATTTATTTTTACCCCCGACGCAAAAACGACGGGGAGTTATAAGTTTGACGTGTCTGTGTGTGTGCGTGCGTGCGTGCCTGCGCTGCGTCTGTCTGTGTCTGTGTCTGTATCTGTGTCTGTGACTGTGACTGACTGTGACTGTGACTGTGACTGTGACTGTGTCTGTCTGTGTCTGTGTCTGTATCTGTCTGTGTTGGTGTCTGTGTCTGTGTCTCTGTGTGTGTGTGTGTTTGTGTGTGTGTGTGTGTGTCTGTGTGTCCACTCATCGGCAAAACCGTGCGTGCCGCCAAGGTGTTTAGTTTTTAACCCCCGACGCAAAAATGACGGTGTGTCTGTCTGTTCCCCTGTAGCGCTCAAACGGGTGAACCGATTTGAATGCGGTTTTTTTCGTTTGAAAGGTGAATTAGTCGAGAGCGATGTTAGCTATGTTTGATGAAAATCGATTCAAGATGGCCGCCGCTACAAAATGGCAGATTACATATTTTGTCACAACTCCCTTAATATGGGTATCAAATGAAAGGGCTTGACTAGTAGAATAGCAGTATGCAAATCCAAGATGGCCGCCACCACAAAATGGCGAATGTGGGGGGTTTTTTTAATTTTTAATTTATACTTGTTTAAATATATGTGTTCTTTTCATTTATTATTGTAAAATATTATATTGTTGTGTAAAATAAATAACAGCCATTGGAAATAATTGTATGATTAATTAGTTATGAATTTTAGTAGTTACAAAGTTTAACTTTTTGTTATTGTTATTTTAAGGCCACTCTCTTCACGCGCTTATCCATACAAACGTATTACGCCTATTATTCTAATATTTGTCGCAATAGGTCTAAAGTTAAGCCAGATATCAATTTATATCTCCATTATCTATGCCATAAAATAAAAAAATTACTAAAATTATATTTATTTTAAAAGTTATGACCATTGAAAAATCACTATTTTTGGGCAAATTTTGAGGCAACTTCGTGCGTAAATAAACTATATAAGAAAGCAAAAAATTTAAAAACGACCAAAGTCTTGTCATAGGTTACTTCATAATAATTACAAATGTATTTAGTTTATGTAATAAATTGCCAAGTATTTGCTAAAATAGGCGTAATTCCAAACCTAGATTTGCATATTTTTACTTTGCCATTTTTCACTAAAAAATCATGATATCTCAAGCAAAATTTATCATAGGGGAAAGGTGCGGTGGAGAGGGGTAAGTTAGATACGAAGAAGAAGCGAGTAGCGGCCGATTTCGCACGATCGCATGACATAATTAGTCAACTACGAAACGTAAACAACAAATATGTCACACGTTACGTATAATTAGCATTTTTGTTGTTTATTTTGCCTTCTTATTTTGCTAATTGTAATTTACTGCTCTTTTATTCTATTCTAGACTCGTCAGCTAGAGATTATCGATACGGATACAAATCTAGACTTTTTCCAAGCCGGGCCCCCAAAAATCCTCGACAAAGAAAAAGGAACAAACAGCATCTAATGATGCGTAAGTATCTACATATCTACTTGGTACAAGCTGGCTAAAAATGAACATGAGTAAGACGAAAATCATGTCAAACACTCATGTCCCGCTTCACCCGATAATCGTTGAGAACTTGGTGCTCGAAATTGTAGACGAGTATATATACCTAGGACACGCAGTCCAGCTAGGTAGGTCCAGTTTCGAGAAAGAGGTCAACCGCCGAATCCAACTCGGATGGGCAGTGTTCGGGAAGCTTCGCGATGTCTTCTCGTCCAAAATTCCTCAATGCCTGAAGACGAAAGTCTTCGAACAGTGCGTGTTGCCAATGATGACATACGGATCCGAGACATGGTCGTTAACTATGGGCGGGGCACATAGTTCGGAGAACCGATGGACGTTGGGGTCCCAAGGTGCTGGAGTGGCGACCGGGAAGCGCAGTGTTGGTAGACCCCCCCACTAGGTGGAACGACGACATCAAACGAGTCACAGAGAGCCGCTGGATACAAGCGGCACAAGACCGTGGCATGTGGAAGTCCCTTGAAGAGACCTATGCCCAGCAGTGGACGTCAATCGGTTGATAACGACGACGACGACGACAAGCTGACTCCCATTGCTTCATAAAAATGCTAGAAATAAAAATGTTATTAACAGTACTACTAAATATAAGTTTTACGCCCAGTCTGTGTTCCGAAACGAACGAACTAAGGTCGAGTCCAGACTAAGTAACACCTTTCAAACTATATAACATGCAATATAACCACTACCGCCACTACAGCCTTTTTAACGTCTCACTGCTGGGCACAGGCCTCCTCTTTCATAGGAGAGAGGGATTTAGAGCTTAGACCCACCACGCAGCTCCAATGCGGGTTGGCGGGTTTTTGTCACATGATAGTGAAAATAACCGGGAACAACTGCCGTGCTCTCCGAGGCCGTTGCCTTCGGGCAACAACTTCGGGCTGGCACTGAGAATTTCTTGACAGAAAAACCCAATACCTAAAAACTATTTGCCCGACCCGGGAATCGAACCCGTAACCTCGTCACAGTCGAATACTCTAACCACTATATCAACGAGGCAATATAACAATAGACTTTTATAGCAAATTAGGTTTCAATACTAAGGGATAAAATATAATAAACATAAAGTATAATAGGAAAAAATTATTGCCATTTTACAAACTGGTTTTTTTATAGGTAATTTTTAATTGCACATCTAAAATACTAAACATGCAATAAATATACTGACTTGCATACTAAATGATACCGTATTACTACTAATTTGTACAATTAATATACTGATTTGCAGACTAAATTATTTCTTAGTTATGGTCCACGAACGAGCGAAGCGAGCTCGGGACTTGCGGCACCCCAACTCAGATAGGTTAGGTTAGAAGGGACAACGAACAGGGGGATGGCAGGGTCTATAAGACTCCGCCATCACCTTCGTTGTTATTTTTTTGTTTTCTTTTCATACTGCCCAGAAAAAGGAACCCTGCGAAGCGAGGCTTCGTCAACTGCATTTGGTAACATCTATTTAACGATTTACTATTATATTGTATAACTGTCCACTATAATATTATCTCCTGCGTAGTGCCCTGCGTATGCGCACACACTTGTGCACTAGAATATCTCCTGCGTAGTTGACCCTGCTTCTGTTGAGATTGGCCGCTTTGGCCGAGATTCGGAGCGCTGTGGTCATAAAGTGGGTGGTCCCGGGTTCAATTTCCGGCAGGGGCAATTTGGGATTTTATAATTTCTAAATTGTCTCTGGTCTGGTCTGATGGGAGGCTTCAGTGGTTGGCTACCACCTTACCGGCAAAAGCCGTGCCGTCAAGCAATTTAACGTTCCGGTACGATGCTGTGTAGAAACCGATCAGGGGTATGTATACCTCTTTCAAGTTAGCCCGCTTCCATCTTAGACTGCATCATCACTTAACATCAAGTGAGATTGTATTGTATTGTATTTATAGAGGGGACGCTGCCAGGCGGGTGATCAGTCCTATGTAAGGACCATTTCACCCAATTCCCCGTAATTGGACACAGGTTACTGGTGTCCTGGCAGTTTGTTGTGCACCGGTTTAAGGGGGGCAGCCCCTCAAACCTTCCCACGACTTTCGTAAACCTAAGAATGTATACCCTATAGAGAGGTGTCTTCTTTTTAGGGTTCCATACCCAAAGGGTAAAAACGGAACCCTATTAATGTCACTCGGCTGTCTGTCCGTCTGTCTGTCCGTCCGCCGGTCACAGGTCTGTAGCTCATAGACTAAATGAGTTGAGTAGAAAAACCTAAAATTTTGGTATTTGGTGTAGAACGTTAACCCAAAACTAAATATTGAATTAGAAATTGGAGTAAATTATTTTTCAGAGGCATGGAATATTTTTTAGGGGGGCTTTCCCATACATGAGAAAGGAGCCGAAAAAAAAATTTTTTTTTAACCTAGCTTGTGGGATATCATTATTTAGAACTTATTAAGTAGAGCACGAACATATATTTTTTTAATTTTTTGCTTAAAAAATAAAGAAATGGGGGGCATCAAAGTTGTTAGTTTTAGACCATTTTTGTGATGGGGGCTATCTCAAAAACTAAACCAGTTAAAAATATGAAACTTAGGTATATTATGAACCATATACTGTATTTAGACAACAAATACTAAAAATAATGATTTATAAAGTAATTTGTAAGCTGTGATCAAAACAAACGAACACTTTTTGGGTTTTTCTTTCACGGTTTGTTGCGATGTCTAGCTCGGAAATGAAATATTTCTTACGCCCAAAATATTATGTTGTTCATAATTATGTACGGAATCTGAAAAGAGCGAGGCCCGACTCGCACTTGGCCAGTTTTTTGATAATATCGTTACCTTGCAGTTCCCTTCTTACTAATAAGTAGGTACATAGGGCAATCAGCTATGAAGTGAAAGCTGGTTTCTTTTTCTCCACACTCTGGACAGGATGGGTCTTCTACGAGTCTCATTATTGCATGATATCTATTAAGCAGATAGTGTCCAGTTGTTATACCTGCTACCTAGGTAGTGTAGTAGAGTAGGCTAGGTTTGGGTCCGCAGAATTACATACATTTTATGTGTCATACTAAGTATAGGTGAACGGTTTTATAATGTTCTCCAACCTAACTTCCAATCTATACAAGATTAGTTTGTATGCGTACTACTCTTGTATAATTTGGACGATCTTGATTAAAAAGTAATTTACAATCTATACGCGACCAGTTTCACACCCTTGCGGTTTGGCTTTGTATAGAATGGAAATACACGTAACCGTGCACAAACTCCAAGGAATCACTCTATAGTACAGCTGTACTGACTTCGGCCCAAAAGTTTTTGCAAAAGGTCAATGTTACGTAGGCGTAGCAGAGTGAAGTCTTTGGACAAAATAGGTATATTAGACTTCAGCAATAGGTCTGGCAATATCAGAGAACATATTAGTGACATATGTATACATTTATGGTTATAACTGCGTACGTAAGAATGATAACTCGATGTGTTATATATTAAAATCTTCTTAAAAGTGTGTAAATTATGATAGTGAAATAATCATCAAAATCGGTTCATTAGTTGCGGAGATAATCGCGAACATACTTACATATATACATACATACATACTTACATACATACGGGTCGAATACAGAACCTCCTTTTTTTCAAGTCGGTTAAAAATTAGTGTGCGATTCAGTATTTTAGGCGCTACTTTCGAATATTAATAGTGGGCACATTTAGTGTGCAATTCAGTATTTTAGGTGCTACTTTCGGAACATTTTGTGTGCGAAAGAGAATCAATAGATATACGATTAAGTACCACCCTTTTTTAATTGATGATTTTTTATCGCCTATAATCTCTAAACACATTGTTTACTTTTTAGATGTTCTTGGAGCCTTTTGAATTGCGCTTAGAGCAGAAAATATCTAAACGAGCGAAGAACCATGATGATAATGAGTAAATAATATTTCAGAAACCAATGAAAATACTGTTATATAATTATTGTGTGCTTATGATTATGATAATCAAAATATATTGGGACAGGGTAGTCAAAGCGAACTAACATGTATTTTATAATATTATTATCTTACAAAGTGTACGAAACATTATCTTCACCGTAATGTAATAGACAAATTTGTACAGAAAAATTTATTTTGTTTTGCAAAAATTGCATTGTCGATTCGGTCTAACATGCTCGCGCGCAGATTTGCTAAAAGCAGTAATGAAGTGAGGGGAACCCTCCTCAGGGCTTACTGTCAATGTTTATATACCTGTCAGTTGTGGTACCTACTGGTACAAGAGAGTGTCCTTCAGCACCATAAGGGTGCAGTATAATAACGCATACCGCATCATTATGAAATTTCCCAGATACTGCAGCGCATCGAGTATGTTTGCCGAGTCGGGGGTGCCTGATTTCTTTGCTGTTATCAGAGCACGTATAGCTTCCTTCTGGGAAAGATTGCGTAACTCTAGTAACAGCATCCTCCAAGTGGTGAGCCAGGACTTGCGCGGTCCAATGATTGCTCATTGGATCAAGATGTATCGAGATCCAAATAGGAAATAACTCTGCACACCTTCAGTGTGCAGCGTTAATGTAATATATGTAAATTTATATATATAGTATTCTATATCACCTATTCTATTGTATTTGATTTTAATTTATTTAATTAATTTTTGATATGTTTTTTGTATTTCTATATTCATACCTACTTGGGTTTTTACCTGAATAAAGAAAATTATTATTATTATTATTAAAAAAAATCCATAGTATATAAACACATTACATGTTTCAAAGAACATTGAGCAAAATTCATGTTACGTCATTTCGCTTTGACTCTGCGCTAATATGTCTTGATATTTGATCCCTTACGTGCATAGCATACATATTATTATAAGTACTTTTATTTTATAATACGACTGTGTACGAACTATCTAGTTGTGTCCTAATATCTTTTTTCTCTTTTGTGTCATTTTGCTCATCATTCAGACCGATTACTAAAAAGTTAGTTTTAATTTTAGTACTTTTGATGTTTAAATAAATGACTTTAAATAACTTTCTTATTTTATTTCCAATATTTGGTATCCTTAGCGACCATGCAAGAGACACGGTGTGGCGCCGGCACCACTGAATTTTTCATATATTATGTAAGTATAAAAGTTGGTAAGTATCTACGAAGATCATGAATACATCAATGTAATGAGGTGGATTCACGTTATTCATAATATAATGTAGATTCAGCCGTATTTTACATAGAATATAATATATTCACATTTAAAAATGTGTGAAATATTATACCTAGATACACATAGTTCTGTTATTTTACATTTCATAATATTGTCTTGTATGATTTTGTTTTATATGTGCACATTCTAAGTAGGTTTTCGAATATATAAACAAAGTTTTGACAGCGAAAAAATATTATGTTACTTAGTCTGGACCCACCCTTTTGTCAATTATTTTTATCGATTTGTAAAATAATTATTATCACATTATCCTACTAACTATATCTAATATTATAAATGTAAAAGTGTGGATGTTTGGATGTTTGTTACTCAATCACGCCGCAACTACAAAACCGATTCGGCTGAAATTTCGAATGGAGATAGGTACTTTTGAATGGAGATAGCTTATGCCCTGACTTAAAACATAGGCTTTTTAACTTTTATCCCGGAAAAATTCACAGTTCGCACGGGATTTTGAAAAAAAAACAAATCTATAGCAACAGCTATAGGTAGATTACTATAGCAAACTTCCTTGAAAGTAGGTATAAAGGTTGGAAAAGGAAGCGGGAACGGGAACCGAAAATCCACGATTCCCTCGGGAACGGGATTTGTGAGAAACCGAAATTCACGCGGGAGAAGCTGCGGGCAGAAGCTAGTTTTAAATAATTTTGGGGGATAAGTAATCAATTACATTTGTAGTATCTCTTGATTTTCAATTATTTTCTTTAATTTTTAAGATTCCATTCCTCAAAAGGAAAAACGAACCGTAAATGAAAAGGAAATAGGCATGATTGTGCATTGTACTGTCCAATGTCCATATGTCATTCTTTCTCGCTTTAGTTTTACGTGTAGCTATGGTAGCTGCATACTCTTCTTTACTGATGATGTCTCGCTCTCTAAATGCAGGACGAGACAGCAATATTTTAGGCTCCGCCCACCAACGACTTCTCGATTGCATGGAGAGCGCTCTTAACGTTAAATAATCAAAACCACAGAGAATCATCTGGTATAAAGCTGGTTTAATCTGTGAGCTCTGCTCTTAACGATTCCCACTTGACTTATAGTCTGGAAGTCTGTTATGTAAACAATAAGTATAGATAGACCACATTTTCTGTGAAATGGCAAAAAATGAAACTACGGCTATCATCTTAGAATTTCATACAATTTGACTACAGGTTAGTGTTGTCCGTTCCTTAAACATAAAATACCTACCTAATTAATTATAATAAGAAAAATCTTTTCGGAAATTAATATAAGTAGAGTCCGTAATTATTTCTTAGCATTAATGATGCCAAAAGCTATTAAAAGTGATGTCTGGAATAGAATTCTGAAAATAAAGACATTTTTTGCAGAATCAGGCTCCGATTATTTCATAATAAAATCGAATAAATACAAGCGAGTATAGTTCGTTCGGTAACTTAGTGTCGGTACAGGCGCAGGTGCTCTTAGTATTCTGCTTTTATTTTTATCACTTTTTTTCTGTTTGTAATTTTTTTTCTATTCTAACAGAATCTCCGAATAGTCTGCCAATCCGCACTTGGCCAGCGTGGTAGACTATGGTTAAAATCCTTCTCATTTTGAGAGAAGACCCGTGTTCATGAGAATATTATATTTTATGTTTATGGTTATATTGTAATAAAATACGAATATAAAAAATTTAAAAAGAAAAGAGAATTTTAATGAAAAAATATGAGTAGGTATAAAACGCCAAAACCCCTTGTGCCTGTACATCCGCGCGGCATGCTTTGAAGTCACGGCGGTGTCTTTGGCAAAATACCGCGCGGCGGAGGCGGCTAGACACAAAAGGCGACCGTAAGAAAACGAACAGACTATATCTGCTGGTACAGTATTATCAAGTGCAACCGGTTTGAGAGCTGTTAAAACCCATTTAAAAACAGACTAAATTTATCATCAGTATACTTACGTAATATGTAAAATATACACATTAAAGTAACGATAATATATTAATGCGTCTTGGCGGGAGTGCATGTGATGCGATGAGTCGTAGTGAATCCCAGATTAGGATTACTAGTCGCGGGCGACTTCTCGTACCTCATAGTACGTACTGTTATGCGATTTTCGTAAAGTCGAATAAACGATTGTATGGCAATACTAAGGCGATACTAGCGACCTCCCTCAGTTCACAGATATAATGGTCGCACTATAGTCGTGTTTTTTATAGTGCGCGGCGCGCTCGCGCTGCGGCCGCCATGACAGGCCGGCCAATATGGCAAAAATTGTACTACACGCGGAGCAAATCCGGCCAACCACAGGTTAAGAGAAATTTCATTTCATTGGCAAAGACAAGACTTGGTCAAACGTGTTTCGGAAAAAGCATTGGGTATAGGTTCTGTATAGCCATCGTAAAACTACCACTTTACGCACTCATTATAAACTACAGATGTTTTTAGAAAAAAATTAAAATACTTACCTATTTAAGAATGCGCCATTTGAAGGGGCATGCAGGTAATTTTTTTTTGTACGTCAATTTTTCATGTTGAAATTTTTACAAATTTTGGTAGCTATCTGCATGCCAAACATTCCGATCCGTCCAATAGTTTGAGCTGTGCATTGATAGATCAGTCAGTCAGTCATTCAATCAGTCAGTTACCTTTTCCTTTCATAAGATAGGTGAAAGATATTTCGTGTGGAGTGAGCTATGAGGTTTACAGCGCGTAATTACATTAAAAGAGCTGACGCTGGGTTTGCGGCATTTTGGTGCCTACATAATTACTGTGACCCAAACTTTACCACTACAGCCTTTTAACGTCCCACTGCTGGGCACAGGCCTCCTCTCTCATAGGAGAGAGGGATTTAGAGCTTAGACCCACCACGCTGCTCCAATGCGGGTTGGCGGGCTTTATTAACGACTATTGTCACATGATAGTGATAATAACCGGGACCGACTGCTTAACGTGCTCTCCGAGGCACGGGGGTGAAACACCGCCAACTACCAACTCCGGGCTGGCACTGAGAATTTCTTGACAGAAAAACCCAATACCTAACAATTATTTGTCCGACCCGGGAATCGAACCCGGGACCTCGTCATCTGCAGTCGAATGTACGCTAACCACTAGACCAACGAAGCAGTTACCCCCCCAAACTTTATTTGTACCCAAATTTTTAACCACTTATTTTTAAATTGGCAATTCATTTGTTGGTATATTTGTACCTACGATTTTATAGTCAAACGCAAACTCATTAAAAAAATTTTTAACATTACGTTATGAATATCGCAATATTTGAAATAGCAAACTATAAAAACCTTGTACCGGATCCAGAGGAAAATTCTCGAATGGCAGGAAGTCTCAGAAGTAAAATTATTATAATAAAAAAACTCTCAGCGCGTCGTCTATTAAAACTTTGCGAAAGTTATGTCGATATCGAAATACGCTGCATATCGATAATGGATATATTCGACCTCATTTACAATTGGAAAATTTGTTTTGTAAGAGGGAGCATATTTTACTTCCGTAAGAATCTTTTATAATTTAACTTCGAATGCTGGTGTGTTATCGACAAAATAGCGCCTGAATTCACAAAGATTAAGCGCTTTTCTCGCTCTAGTTTTCGTTTCGATACAATATAATATATTTGTACTACAAAATTGCTGACAGCAGAATATTTTGTAAGATTCTCATTTAAATAAAAATAACTTGAATGGAAATAATTAAAAATGGTGGTTGTTACAAGAATTATTATGTTCTCGTCATACACAACATTTGTTTAATAATTTCGAAGGCAAAAAGTTTTATTTTAATTAGTTATTTCACGATGCGCACACACACCTGCTAATCTAACAGTTTTTCATAATGTTGTCAAAAGCGTCTGAAATCTACGAATCGGCACTTGACGAGCGGTATGGAATACGGCTTAAACCCTTCGCAATGGGTTGATAATGATGATGATGACACTCCTCATGATATGAGCATATTAGAAAAGAAGATACAGACAAGAGATAATAACAATATCTTCACTTGTACGTGCTTGTACTGTATTTTCAATAGCAAGTGTAGCGTATTCAGATAGCGCTTCACGCCGATATGTCAACTTCGCCCTTTCTTGCGATACAGGATCTGGAATTTCCTCATTTCACACTTTTTCCACACATTAGTTTTGCTTCCGATCCATTCACATTGTTCTAATCCTGGAAACGAACATCTTGAATTTGCAGTTAGTGCTACTTTACTAGTTAAGCCCTTTAATTTGATACCCATATTGAGGGAGTCATGAAAAAATATGTAATCCGCCATTTTGTAGAGGCGGCCATCTTGGACTGATTTTCATCACACTAGCTATGTGTGATGAACACTCCCGACTAATTCACCTTTCAAACAAAACAACCGCATTCAAATCGGTTCACCCGTTTGTGCGCTACGGGGGAATAGACACACACACACACACGTCATGTCGGGGGTTTTTAAATTTTATCTTTTATTCTATTATACTATACTACCTAAAGCCCGCGATTTAGTCCGCGTAGATTAAGATTTTTTTATCCCTTGGGAACTTTATGATTTTCCGGGATAAGTCTATAGATAAAGTAGCCAATGTCCTTCTCCAAGGTCCCTAACCTGTAACCTGTCTCTGTACCAAATTTCGTCAAAATCGGTGCAGTGGTTTTGATGTAAAAGCTTAACTAATAATTTATTTGCGAAAGTAACTGCCTGTCTGTATGACAGACAGTTACTTTCGCAAATAAATTATTATTAGTATGGAGTATGGATTATGTTTTTTTAGAGAGAAAAAAAAACAGAATTTTTAAAGATCATTTGTCATCGTAAATTGTAAGCACGTATATGTTGGCATGTACCGTAATAACTCATCATTAAATCCTTTATCCAGATGTCTCGGCTGCTCCTAAGCCATGATTTATGTGTCCGTCTGAGCATAATACTTGGTCTAGATCAAAATTATTACCGTCATAAAAAACAGGCTGTATTTTTTTCAACTTTTGTTTCATCATAACTTTATCGTCGGACACAATACAAACTTGCTAAGAGCCCCTACACACTAGTGTAAAAAAAAATGCGAGGCAGTTTTTGGGGACTACCGATAGAAGTGAAAATTGGATTAAAGTTTAAAGCCAATAGAAGTAATCAAGGATTAAAGATTAAACAGTAGGTCATACATATAACTCATAGGAAGCGTGCGGTGACGATGACGTGAGTTTCATGATTTTTGTTCACCCAAAAAGTACTCAACACGCTTACAGAAGTCTTCACTTCAAAAAAAAATTATAGTAAAAAAATGTGTTTCACATGAATACTTGATGAATACTCGCTAAGTGTTGTACGTAACAAGTATAGTATTTCCTTTGAGCGTATGTGTATGTGTGTAAACTAAATCACTTTTCGAGAAAAGAGGCATAATTGTAGACTTCTTCCGAATCCTTATTCAAGGAGAATTTTGAAATAGTAAATAATAAACTACTTAGTACTGAGAACTCTCGGTTTGTTCTCTCGTTTTAAATCCTTAAATAATGAGAGTTCTTTTACGGTATGTTTCCAATTACAAGTGCGCTTTCCGAACACAAACGTGTACCTAAGTATAGTATTTCAAAGAAAATAAAACTCCTGTGTTTTCTGTTTAATATAAAGTCTTAATTACAGACTTCTAGTAGATCCAGTTATAATAATATTATTTATTACAACCATAAATCAAGCTTACGCTGCAATATATCTACTAATAATAATATTGATATGGGAAGAAAATATATCCTTCTCCAATTTTTTATCATTTGATAGCAGGAGCTAAAGGGAGTCAAGTTTTAAAACACTCGCTTCTGGCTTCTCGCTTTACAACAACACTAGATGTAGAGCAGACAAGACAGCGTGGAGTCGGGGTGCTTAGATTTTTTCATCACTCGGTGGCATAATATAGATACGTGTTTAACTATTTATTTAATGCAATAAACCACGGAGGTAACGAGCCCCGGCCGAGGCGAGGCGACGCCGCAATCACGTTTTGGTTCAATCTTATTAAGGCCCGGGAATCTGCGGCTGGTTATATTATTTTCCATCAGATCGAATGTACCTAACTACCTATATATATTTTACAGCCCTTTTAACATGTGTAACAAACATACACATACACATACACACACACTTTCTTTCGCCTTTATAATATTAGCGTGATTACACGGCCGGTTAATTTTACCGTCGGATATAAATAAATATAATTATGCTTATTTTATTGAATTGTAGTTAAATAAAAGGGTCCTAAATCACACCGGCCAATCTTAATAGAGACTAGCCAACTACGTAGGAGATATTATAGTGTATAATATTGTGTCTGTTTTTTCCTTAACCTAGCAGGTGGGGTGTCATCGTTTAAAACTCATTGAGTAGAGTACTTAAGTACTAATAATATATTTGTTATTCTAGTTTATTAAAAAAAAAGTAATGGATTTCATCAAAATCAGACGTAGACCATTTTTGTTATGAATAAAACTAAACTAGTAATTTGGAACTTTTTTATATTGTTACGTGTTTGGAGTTCGGATTTAATTGCCAGTTTCAGTTTTGCCAGAGGCGGTATTCGTAACAATATTAATATTTAATTTAATTTAAATAGTTCTTTTTTATAGAGTGTAAAGTAGGACTAAAACAAACCAATGAAGGTAGTGATAATATCACCATTACAGCCTTTTAATGTCCCACTGCAGGGCACAGCCTCCTCTCTCATAGAGATTTAATTAGAGCTTAGACCCGCCACGCTGCTCCAATGCGGGTGGGTGGGCTGTGTGTGTGTGATATTATGGGGTGCGGAATTTTGGTGTGCGGAACCCTACCAGAGCGAGGCCCGACTTGGCCCATGTTTGTTTTTTAAACCCAAAACAAGAACAAAACTTTTTCTTTAATGAATACTTACCTCCAATTTCATTAATCTAACCGCCGCCCTTTGAAACACACGATTCCTTATTTAAAATGGTGAAACTCGAAAACAAAGTCGCGTAAAACTTGCCATTTACGACTGGCCGGGACAATATTTGTTCAGTGTTTTTCTCCTACTCTCCGCCCGCCTTTTCAAACCTTCTTATGGAACACCGGGTTTCATGTGAAACTTTTCGTGTTCAGTATTTACTGTGTCTTATACAACTCGATTCCCTTACAAACACATTTCACTTATTAAGTTAAGAGTTACCTCATATGACTTACTTCCAACTTTGAAACAAATAAGTAGGTAAGTATATTAATTAATAAGTAGTTCAACACTTTTGACACTGACGTGAACTCAGGGTTCTATCCAAAGTTCACGTCTTTGTCAGTTGACTGAAAGTTAGTGCACAAAGTTCCGTAAGAATTGCAACCCATTATCTTCCCGCTACATTCTATAAGGATCTCTTCTGAGAATGGAAAGGGACGTAGTCCACTTGGCACGCTGGCCAAGTGCAGATTGGTAGACTTCCCACGCCGTTGAGGTTTCCTCACGATGTTTTTCCTTCACCGATAAGCGAGTGATATTAAATTGCTTAAAATATGTATATCATACTAGGGATCAAACCTAAAATAAGAACAGGATCAGTAATATTTAACTAATACGTACAAATATTCAGATTAAAACATACATATTTATTTCCGGTACTTGATGCGCTTTATAAATGTTATTTTAGATTCAATTACTTAAAATTCATAATCATTTTATTTTACTTGATATTTTTTATCAGAGTTAACGAAATTTTTTAGTGAGCGTATAAATTTTATTTTACCCTTAGATATTTTTCATGTCTACTATCTCAATAAACCGGTCAAGTGCGTGGCGGGCCACGCGCAGTGTAGGGTTCCGTAGTCACAATCCTCGAAAAACAGATATAACTCCTTAACCTGTGAACCCTACTTAGCCGTGATAGTTTTCCTTTAAAATTGATTATATACCCTACTGCTGTGAATTTTTTCAAGTTCCTATATACTGCCATTTGGCTGATAGAGGGGGGGGACACTTGACTCTAATAAAAATTTGCACTTTAAAACATCATATTTTACAAACGGATCTAGAAATCGAAAAATGATGTTCCCACACCCACAGTATTTTTAAAAGACCTATTCAACGATACCCCACACTATGGGGTAGACGAGAAAAAAAATATTCATCCCCACTTTACATGTAGGGGAGCTACCCTAAAAAAAAATATTTATCAAAATTTTATTTCACCACTTTGTCGGCGTGATTAATATTTATACTCATGCCAAATTACGGATTTCTAGCACTAATAGTCTCTGAGATTAACCGAGGACGGACGGACAGACGGACAGACGGACAGACGGACAGACGGACAGACGGACAGACGGACAGACGGACGGACATGGCGAAACTATAAGGGTTCCTTGTTTACTACGGAACCCTAAAAATGGCTTTTATAAAATTATTTTCTAGCTTCCATTTTCTACATCTCTGTAAAGAAAATTCAATTATCGTTGTCCTGAATTAATATCGTGATTATGAAGAAATGTCAGCGATCTTTTTTGTAACGAGTGACATTAAATTAATTACGTTAATTACTTAATTAAGTTAAAAAACTTGAAAATGTACCTACTCATGTGACTACTTATCTGAACGATGCGCAGTGGTCGATTAACCCCCACCTTTACATCCTTTTAACGTCCCACTGCTGGGCATAGGCCTCCTCTCTCATAGGAGGGAGGGATTTAGAGCTTAGATCCGCCACGTTGCGAAAAGGCGCCAAGGCGAGTGATAATAACCGGGACCGACTGCTTCATATGCACTCCGAGGCACAGGGGTAAAACATTGCCAAGTACCAACTCCGGGCTGGCACTGAGAATTTCTTGACTAAAATCCCAACACTTAATCCAACAAATAATTCCCCGACCCAGGAATCGAACCCGGGACCTCGTGATCTGCAGTCGAATATGATAACCACTAGACCAACGAGGCAGTTTTGAGAGATCTGTTCACCTCAGGGCTGGCAAATTACAAAAAATGTCTGCGTTCTTTTAATCAAAAGTTGTGTTCCAAGTCGGTAGGTCTCAGACGTCATTAGAGAGCTTGTTTAAATTGGCCTTATTTTTAGTTAAAGACGACAAAAGACCTCACGCACACCCAAACAAAATAGTCAAGTGCGAGGAGGACTCGTGCCCTGAGAGGGTTCCGTTTCATTAAATATTTCAATTACATACATAACTAATGATATGTAATGTACATGTCGCAGGCATATTGTTCGAATCCGCCGTTTACACACGGCGTCGACAGTTTATAAACGCTTGCTGTTATGTAATATGCCTAAGGCAAAATGTAATACACGAATTTTGCGTACTTATCCGGGTATAGTTTGTAACGTGAACGCGCGCGTCATAATAATATCCGATCCGGATTCTACTTACTTACTACGAACTTCTAACCTAACCTAGGTTAGAAGGGAATCCATCCCCTCCGTTGTTATTAACTTTTTAACCCCCGACGCAAAACGACGGGGTGTTATAAGTTTGACGTGTCTATGTGTGTGTGTGTGTATGTGTGTGTGTGTGTCTGTGTGTGTGTGTATGTGTGTGTGTCTGTCTGTTCCCCTGTAGCGCTCAAACGGGTGAACCGATTTGAATGCAGTTTTTTTTGTTTGAAAGGTGAATTAGTCGAGAGTGTTGCTAGCTATATTTGATGAAAATCGATCCAAGATGGCCGCCGCTACAAAATAGCAGATTACATATTTTTTTACAACTCCCTTGATATGGGTATCAAATAAAAGGGCTTGACTAGTAGAATAGCACTATGCAAATCCCAGATGGCCACCACCACAAAATTGCGAATATCGGGGGTTTTTTAAATTTTAAATTTATACTTGTTAAACCACCCAGAAAAAGGTGACCAGTCCGTCGACCAGGCTTCCGTCGCATAATAGACCCCCTTGTATAAATTCAAAACATGCACGCGCGCGTCCACGTTACAAATTATATCCGAATAAGTACGCAAAATTCGTGCATTACATTTGCCTTCGGCATATTACATAACAGCGAGCGTTTATAAACTGACGAAGCCGTATGTAAACGGCGGATTCGAACAATATGCCTGCAAAATCCACACGGCCGACTTTTACATTAATATAATTTTTAGATTTATCAGATTTATCTGTGCCGTGCTATCTTCGTGCTAAACAAGATTGTAGGTCACAGGGAATGTCCCACCTATCCCACCCCAATGTGACCTTTTTTTTTTTTTTTTGACGTGGTGGAAATTATGTGGGACTCCAACCAGGTATACCCACTAAAACCACCACGGCATGACCCTCATGCTGTCTGTGCTGGACGCCTGGGGAACCTAAAGTATGCATCCCAGGTGTCCGGCAGCCGCCCCAGCTGGGGCTCCCGCTCGCCTCTGGGCTGTCCCTCTAGAGGCTCGCGCCCTCCCGTAATTTTTTAACGAGGTTTTCTTCCTCCCGCGATGGGCATCGCTGCCCCCCGCCCCGGGGTGTCTCACCCCCAGTTTCATCCGCAGTGCCCTCTGCTAATCAGAGGGACACGCGGAGAAACCTCCCTCCACCAGGTCATTGGCCATGGCTAACAATATCCCCGGAAAATTATTAACCATGTTACCGGGGCGCACCGGCCCGAATACTGCTCTTCCCGTCGGACGTATCCAAGAGGACCAGCAGCACCCAGGCACACTTGGAGGTTACCTGGCTAGCACCCCACCCCAATGTGACCTACAATCTGTTTGTGACCGTGGCCGTGATACGTAGGAAAACCTGAGTTACCGCTAAGGAACTGATGTTACGTATCACCTCATTTCCGGTTTAACCACGCAGGGATACTCCAAACATAGCTTTGTGGATACTCCAAACATAGCTTGACCGTGAGTTTTTTATGAAGCTCATAGTTGGCGACTATGTTTCGTAACCATTATTCATCACTGGTGTTGGATGACCTCGAAGAATAACAACACGAAGACTGATTTTACAAGTTTATTCACCAATTTTTGTGGGACGATTGATTCCCTCTTTACAACTACCGTTCTTTATATAATCTCGTCATGGATAAAACTAAGCTATTTCATAACAATGTCATGATATTAGTTCATTCATTAAAATTCATCATTGGAACAACTTAATTATTTAAAATATAACCAAGCAAACTAAAATACTACTTTGATAAACATTTTACGGAATTTCAACTATTATCGATCTTAATAATTATATTAAATTAAATTATTATACATTTTACGGTTACGCATTTGATTGAATGGTTGACTTAAGCATTAATACAATGTTATACATTCAATCAATATATTTTCTTAATATAATATTTCATAAACTCTGTTAATTATCTATATTAGTGTACAATTCATTTACATTATTCATCATTATTTACCTAATCTCTAACATTCGGCCTTCCTGACAACTATAGTTTGTCCTCAAACTTAAATACATATAAAGAAGGCATTATTAATCGATAACTTGAATATCACATTCATTTAAAAACATTATAAGTTACATCATTGCGGTATGTGTATCAATCTAATTTCTAACATTCGGCCTTCCTGACAACTATAGTTTGTCCGCAAACTTAAATACATATAAAGAAGGCATTATTAATCGATAACTAGAATATCGCATTCATTTAAAAACATTATAAGTTACATCATGTATGCGGTATGTGTATCAATTACATCATCATAGGTTTTAGTATCAATCATTCGATTTTAGAATAAACTAATCTTAATCTTAATGCATTTATCTCTTATGTAAAAATCATTTATCATGTCTCTTTTATCATTTAGATTAAACTAATCTCAATCTAAATTCATTTATCTCTAATGTAAAAATCATTTCTCATGTCTTTTTTATCACTTCTCTTTTATCATTTCTCTTTTATATAATTTATCATCTATACAGCTTATCGTCTATACAGCATATCGTCTATACAGTTTCGGTTTAAATAAATTTACTGTCTCAAAAGAATATTATACAAATATATTCACTTAGAAGACGAGACAAAGGCAAACAGATTTTACAAAATTAAATTATTGCAATACGGAGCGTAAAACAATTTGTAATAAAAGTGGGTAGGTTTCAAATACTTGGTACCATCACAACAGAATCGATTCAAGCCGCGGCTATGTTACTGAATCGTCACGTCAATTCATAGATAGCTCATAACTAGATGTGACCCAATAAAGTAAATTCAATATTCTTAATTCGTAAAAAAAATATTATGTATTAAGTATGTTTTAAGTTTCACAAAATAGTTTTTAAGCATTTTTTAAAAAGGATGTACACTTTTACATTCTTTTATATTTTTAGGCAGTTTATTATATATCTGAGCACTTAACAAACGTAATATTTCTCTTACCATAGTTAATAATTCTTGGTGGGCGTAAGATTATGTTATTAGCACTTCTCAAAATTAGTAAATGCGGATATTTGTTTTTTCTGGTAAAGGTTATGTTTGAATGTATTTCTTTTGACAAAATTTTTCGTATTAAAATGCAAGTGTAATATTTGTAAGTATTTGTTATATTCAATTTTTTTTTCTTTATACATTTTTTTCTGTTGATGTTAAAAAAAATCATAATGAAATAGTACTTTTATTAATTTATTTTGAGCCGTTTAGTTTAGCGTGGTTTAGCCAGGCAGTTGTAGATTATGTAGCAGACTTGTGGTAGCCAACGGACTATGCTGTGGAGAGCTACTGTTAAAGATACTAGCTTATTTCTGATATTTAAAATATGTGATTTCCATGTGACTTTATTGTCGATTGTTAAACCTAAATACTTCTCGCAATCTGACCTATTGATGATAATGCTATTAATTTTTGGTGGTTCAAAATCATTAATTTTTTTTTAATATTTTTAGCTGCAAATATTACATAATGAGTTTTATTTACGTTGAGGGTTAGCAAGTTACATTGAAACCAGATATTAAGTAAATTAAGATCATTTTGGGCATCTTTAATTAGGTTTTCAATTTTATTCCCATGATAAAATAAGGTGGTATCATCAGCATAATATGGTGATAATTCGTCTTTTAGTTAATGTTTTATTCATATTATTTATATAGATCAGAAAAATTATGAATCGAAGTATCGAGGCTTGAGGAACTCCGTAAGTTATTAGTTTAGAACTGCTGATTATTTAAATAAGATTCAAAAATTAGTATCTTGTGGCTAACCGTATCAAACGCTTTTTTTTTTTTTTGATTTATGAATATTCCAAGAACAATTTTTTTTTTCGTCTATATTGTTTACTAGCTGACCCCCGCGACTTCATCCGCATGGATACGTTTTTATATAGGATCGGATTGGATCCCATAATCCTTTTTTGTACCAAAACTAAATGTAGCCTAAGTTACTCCATATAATATCACTTATCTGCCATTGAAAGTTCCGTCAAAATCGATCCAGCCGTTTCGGAAATTAGCTGGAACAAATAGACAGATCGACAAACATAAATTTAATCGCACACCAGTTTAAAATAAGCAGTACGTTCAAAGATCCGGGTCCCAAGTTATTTGAACCCAATAAATGTCTGTCATTTCTGAACTAAAACACCTATGACCTTGAAATATTTACGGGACAATATATAAAGTACTACCTTTCTAACAAAAAAAGAATGAGTGAAATCGAACAACGCGTTAACGAATTACAGCTAAATACACGTTTTAACTTTCATCCTCTCTCCCAAGGGAACCGTGCTGAATTTCGGGATAAAAAGTATCCTATGTCCTACCTCGGAGTATAAACTCAAATCGTACCAAGTTTCATTCGAATTCATTCAGTAGTTTCGGCGTGATGCGCGGCCAAGATACATACAGACAGACAGACAGACAGACAGACAGACAGACAAAAATGAAAAAAATTGCAGTTTTGGCTTCAGTATCGATTATAGAGTGCCCTCCAATAAAAATTTTGAAAATATCTTCAATGTACAGAATTGGATCTGTTACAGTTTTATTATATTATAGATTTTATTTTATTTTAGATACTAGGTCAACAGTTGCTGATAACGTATTTAATTTTGCTCTAAATCCATATTGTTTTTGATACAGAAAATCAATAGAAATGAAGTAGGATTCAAGTCGATTATAAATAATTTTTTTTTTTTCGATAATTGCTCGGGTCCGATTTTGTTCCAGAATTACAGATAGGCGTTACTTTAGCTATTTTCAGAGACGCAGGAAAAGTACCATTTTAATTTCAATTATTAGTCATTTATCTTTAATGTCAAGTCAATTATCGTTTATGTTAATTATAATAAAAATCCACTTCACTACATAGTTATAAAACAAAGTCGTTTTCTCTGTCCCTATATCTCTATGTATGCTTAAATCTTTAAAACTACACAACGGATTTTGATGCGGTTTTTTTTTTAATAACATCCATTAAATACTTAGTGGAGAAATACTGTTATTTATGAAGATTCTAATGTGATGTCGTAAATAATTAAATTTTTTCCGCTTACATTGCAAACGCAGGCTGAACCCTACGAGATTTATCAAAATAATGTACTAAGTATTGTACTAATTGAAAAGGTCTACAGAAAACTGCACTATGGTATATGTCTATCTCTTATGGATACCCCACAATAAAATTTTTTTTGTCATTTACTTTTTACAACAAATAATGGCTAATTTTCGAAGCGATTTTAACCAATACAACATTAATCCTTATCTAATTAAATACCTTAAATACATTGTTTATTTAATATAGATTTATATGGCCCTTCACAGCATATGATTTAAATGAATATTTTCGAAGATATTACAGATAAACCAGATATCCACGATTCCTTCAGGATTTGTGAAAAATCGAAATTCACGTGGGCGAAGTATATAATTTCCTTTAATTATTATTATTTCATTCTCTTATACAATTTTACATTTTATTAGTCTTTCCAAACATTACCTTTTTTTCTTTACATCTCATGTCTGCCATTTCAATTCCTATCTAAAGCTCTTTTTTTTCGAATTGTCAGATCAATAATCATAAAAATACCTTAATTCAACAAAAGGAGGTCATATTGCAATATTAAATTCACAACGAACCTAACACAACTAGAGTTTATCAATTGTCGTTTATATATTTTTTTTTTATTATTTTATTTAAATTGATGTTTATATTTCGAACTATCACGGTCAATAAATGTACCAATCCAAGTTTGTATCTGATCTACAAGCCAATGTATTGCAATGACACTTCATATATCATTTTCTTATATCTTTATAAGGCCCTGAATAGACTTAACAGTTTCTTATTTTACCTATTTAGGAGCATTGAGCATCAAATATTATTCGGTTATAATGCTTCACCTGTCCTTTGGGATCTAAACATAGCAACCGCATTCAACAATGTGTTAAATATGTGAAATATTACAAAATATTTCAAACTCAATGATGTAAAACCGTAGTAAAACCGTCAACACAAAGTCAGAGAAACTTCATTCAAAATTGATCTACTGTCACAACACTGGTTCTTTTGTATCATCAATTTAATAAGTACATAAAAGTGAGGTAATGGTGATAATTACTTAAGACTTAAAATTAAAACTACGAGATTATCACCACCTCACAATTAATGATTTGAACTATTGGCTTATTTAAAACTATCTAAGTCCATGGCTTTTTTTTGTCGTTATCTTTATCATTAAGATTTAATAAGATTTTTCAATTAGTTTGCGTAATATGTAATATGTATGTGCGAAAATACAATTTTCAAATTTTCAAACTGTTGTCAAATATACATTGTGAAGCTATATATATTTCAATTCATTTAGGTAAAATCTCTATAAGTCTTGCCAATGTTACAGAAAAATAACCGTTAACAATTCCGAGTCTTTGCAGTAACTTCTAACTAACTTATAAAAACTATCACCTGTTTTATCGGAAATGTTACAAGCATTTAGCCATATAACCATTTTGTAATAATATTCATTACTTTCTAAATGAAAGGCTCGTTTTAAGATTACTCTGCTACTAACATAGTTCGATTATCGATTGTACCTTCATACCATTTTTAGTAGGACCTTTTTTAATCTGAGAAGTGCAATATGGGACGTCTGTTGATCATTCTAACTATACGTCTTAGCACACTTACTAAACTCGTAAATCCAGAAACTTTAACATAACTATTCAACATACCAGACTTGAGCATTACGTGTGGAATCCTGGCTGTGTCGTTGACTGATAGGCCACTCCCGGCTGCATCGTCACATGCACTCTCGGCTGCGTCGATCTTGTAGGCAGCCGCGACTGTGATGAGGGCTGGTCAGTGCACCGTAAGCGCACTCACCCTCTGCAGCTTGTAGTCTCTCGTCAGGCCGTGGTGTGCAAAAATAAAATCGTTTATGGTTAGAATTTGAATTACTAAAAGTACTTGGAAATCGATTTAATGCGGGTAGATAAAAAATATTTATCATGGTAAATTAAGATTACGAATTATTATTGCATTATTATTAAAATTATTTTAATTTGATTCTCTGCTTTTATCACAGACATATATAGGGTAGATCGGCGATTACCACTTTTTACTAATAATAATTCACGCGTGCCAAAAAAAACGGTTACGTGTGATACCAAATAACCTCCTTTTTTGAGATTTATTTCTAAACTTCTGTGTTTCCAGTTCAAAATAGTGCAAGATGACACTTGTACGATTATTTTTATGCACTAAAACTATTAATTACATCGAAATATCTATGTGTAACGAGTGTTATTTTGAAAACTTGTGTACAAGTGTAAATAAGTTTGGCACACGTTTCCATCGATAATATATTTCTGTGTACTTTCATGATAAGTACCACAAGCACTTAGATTTTAAATCACTTTAGAATTTACACAAACACAGCAAAATAATACATAAATAAACGAATTAATCACTTGTTACCTGCGTTCAGCGTATCCCGCTTCTGATTGTTGGATGACCTCGAAGAATAACAACACGAAGACTGATTTTACAAGTTTATTCACCAATTTTTGTGGGACGATTGATTCCCTCTTTACAACTACCGTTCTTTATATAATCTCGTCATGGATAAAACTAAGCTATTTCATAACAATGTCATGATATTAGTTCATTCATTAAAATTCATCATTGGAACAACTTAATTATTTAAAATATAACCAAGCAAACTAAAATACTACTTTGATAAACATTTTACGGAATTTCAACTATTATCGATCTTAATAATTATATTAAATTAAATTATTATACATTTTACGGTTACGCATTTGATTGAATGGTTGACTTAAGCATTAATACAATGTTATACATTCAATCAATATATTTTCTTAATATAATATTTCATAAACTCTGTTAATTATCTATATTAGTGTACAATTCATTTACATTATTCATCATTATGTACCTAATCTCTAACACTGGTAACACGTAATGTTCGAAGAACCTTAGAGATACGGAACCCTAAAAAGACTGAACCACACACAACCCCGCGTCAGTTGTAATGACTGAAAACGACATGAAGCCGCTGTGACGGTCACCTCGAGGGAAATCAAGCCTCGTGATTTGACTGATACGAATTGATCTATCTCTGGAGGAAAATGAAAAATTTTGCCAATTTTTTTCAAGCCGCTGTTATTCTACGCGCACATAATGCTCTTTAGCGGTGGCATTTCTTTTTAAGGTTGTTTACATTGTTTTACTTTTTTATTGTCCCCCCGATGCAAAAATGACTCTCGCAAAACGTATTTGACAGCTTCCCTCGCGCGGTGGTGAGCGCTGTGGTCTTGTAAGTGCAAGGTTCCGGGTTCGATTCCTGGCATTGCCAATTTGGGATTTTATAATTAAATAACTTGTAGGCTTCAGCCGTGGCTAGTTACCATGCTACCTGCAAAGCCGTGCCGCCGAGCGATTTAGCGTTCCGGTACGATGTCGCGTAGAAAGCGCTCAGGGGTAAAAGGGCTCTTCCAAGCTAGCCGACTTCCACCTTAAACTGCATGTTACTTACCATCAGGTGAGACCGCAGTCGACTAATTTGTAGATGAATAAAAAAAAGTGTTTAACTATAACTAACATTAGCTAGGTCATTTATATTTTAAAAATACATAACCAATGTTAATTTTTACCTTAATTACTGTATAAATAATTAAATAATTCATACTTATTTATTTTTTTAATAAAAACGACCTACTGTTTTTGAAAGGTGGCAGCCCTCATCCTACATTTGTATGAAGAAAACACCGGAATGAGCCCCCTTTAAGTCAAGGCTCAGAAGTTAGTTGAATTGTCAGCGCTCGGAGTAAGACCTAGTGTTTATCCTTGCCACTTTAATAACAGAGCTCAGCGTTTGCTTTGTGAACATCGTGGGAACTAATATTTTTACAGCCGGACGTAATCCAAACTCGAATGCCATCCAATATGTCTTATTTACTCTATCTTTTGCTACAAGCACGTACGATCACATTATTACAAGTGCCTTAATGCCTTATCTGTCTGTGCTTTTAAAATTAACTGTCTCTTCTTAAACTCATAAAAATAAAATAAAAAAATAAAAAAGCCTTTTATTTCTTACATTTAACAGTATTTTAGTATAGATTTACAATTAATGTTTTGTTATTTGGTTAGTTAAACTTTATAAATTAGTTGTTAGTATTGTTAGGTAATTAATGATATTATTTATGTAAGAACCCCAGGTTGAGTAAAGGTCTCGTCCAAAGATGTCCATTTAACTCGGTCCTGTATTGTCGGTTATGTGCTAAAAAGAACTGACGCTTTGAACCATGCACAAAAACTACAAGTATAAATTGAAAATTTAAGAAACCCCCGATATTCGCCATTTTGTGGCGACGGCCATTTTGGATTTACATAGTGCTATTCTACTAGTCAAGCCCTTTCATTTGATACCCATATTAAGGGAGTTGTGAAAAAATATGCAATCCGCCATTTTGTAGCGTCGGCCATCTTGGATCGATTTTCATCAAACATAGCTAACAACACTCTCGACTAATCCACCTTTCAAACAAAAACCGCATTCAAATCGGTCCACCCGTTTGAGCGCCACAGGGGAACAGACAGATACACACACACACACACACACACACAGACACGTCAAACTTATAACACCCCGTCGTTTTTGCGTTGGGGGTTAAAAATGGGCATGGACCTTAAAAGTAACTCTGTGGAGAGGTACTCATGGCAAAAGGAGCAGGGGAAAAGAACAGCTGGCCCGAAATGGAACCAAAGTTTAAACTCATAATGATATTTAAATGATTCGCTTTTTGTTCCTGTAAGTTCAGTAGGTACTCAGTTTCAGCTACACTTTGTCATATCAATTTACGGATTTGCAATAAATCCACAAGCAATCAGCTTTAATAGGGAGGATCGAGTGAATCCTTGCAATATAAAAAGTGATCAGGTGACAGGGAGCGATCAATCCATCCCTTCTCCCCCCCTCTTGCCCTTGTCTCCCCCTCTCACCGTTGACACTTTATTAAAAGCGTTGACGCGTGCTCAATGAATGGGCAATCATGTGACAACTCCTGGTCGGATGATGTATTGTTAAATAAGCGTGGTTCCGTAGTCCCAAAAAAGTAATCCTCATAGTATGTTTTACATTTTGGAATATGGTTAGTATGTTTTACATTAGTATGTTTTACATTTTGGTATGTTTTACACAAGCTTGGATGAATAAACTAAGTTGGTCGTAACAATTAATATAGGTGGTATAATAGTATCAATGATCGTAATTAAATACGTGATTTATTCGTTAAACCACGCTAGAAAGTTAGAAAGGTTTTAAATTGGTATTGTTTCTATAAATGATAATATTAATATGTTGATGATGGACAGCAAGTGGAATTTTGTAATAACCTTAATTCAAGGATGTTCTTTTTTTTATAGGAATAGCGGGCAACCGAGTAAACGTGTCACCTGATGTTAAGTGATTACCGCCGCCCATGAACATTAGCAGCACCTGAAGAACCACTAATGCGTTGCTGACTTTTGAGGAAAGGGACTGGCTCTTCAGCTCGCTGCCGGAACACACGGATGCTTTGCGGCAGATTACGGCTGAAGTGTGGTCGCTAGCCAGGCGGATTCGGGGTAGAATCCTACCACAAAGCGGTGATAACATCCCGATTACGTTGTGTGACATCAGGAACAACGACCCGTAAAGGGGACTGAGAGCGTCAGGGCCTCGTTAGCATATTGGCAGGGTGCACCGCGCGCAGGTGAGGTTGACTTTGGCCTCATAGGTGGAATTTGGGTCACTTACACCCCCATTCTGTTTGTCAAAGCTAAGCTCTGGAACAGCTGAACCGATTTTCACGTGATTTTTCCAGGAAGAGAATTCTGTAGAAGAGGCTAATTTTTGAGCCAAAATATTCAGGGTTTCTTGGTAAAAAAATTAAACCTTATATAAGGACAACAATTAACATATACGTTACACATTCACGTTTTCGCGGGCTAATCGCTATCACAGTTTTGATGAAGTTTAACACAGAAATAGCTTGTATCCGGGAGGGTGGATGTAGGATAAAAAAACTTTCTTCCATGCGAAAGAATAAATATTATGAAGAATTCCATTTAAAATATGAAGGCTTTTAGGCTTGTTAAAATTCTGTTTTTAACGCCCGACGCAAAATCGACGGGGTGTTATAAGTTTGACGTGTCTGTGTGTATGTGTGTGTGTGTGTGTTTGAATGCGGTTTTTTTTTTGTTTGAAAGGTGAATTAGTCGAGAATGTTGTTAGCTATGTTTGATGAAAATCGATCCAAGATTGCCGCCGCTACAAAATGGCGAATGAGGTACATATTTTTTCAGAACTACCTTAATATGGGTATCAAATGAAAGGGCTTGACTAGTAGAATAGCACTATGCAAATTCAAGATGGCCGCCGCCACAAAATGGCGAATGTCGGGGGTTTTTAAACTTTTAATTTATACTTGTGTGTTGTGTTGTGTACCTACTTAACAATTACCTGTTAAGTTGTACCCGTAATTTAACTTAACAATTCTCCACGATGATATTCCCACAAAGTGGTAATTATGAATTCCTTTGGCGCGAGATTTTAGCCGACACAAGTTTGATTCACCGACATCTGCTCCAAACTTCCCGGCAACAGTTCCGTGTTCCGTCAGACGATATAACGGAGATAACTAACTAACAGCTCCCTCTGTGGTGCTGTACAATATTCTATGTATAATATATGTACCTACAATAGTACTTAATAGAGAAATTTGCAAATACAGCATGCATTTCGATCGTAACTTTGGTAATTAAAGGTCGACCAGAATCTCATGAAAAATAGGGAAATTCAATTTTGTAGTAAGCAACACTAGGTTAACTCGGCTGCCCTAGCAATAAACAAAGTAATTACATTCAGAACACCTTATCTGGGATCGTTTCACGAAACGAAAAATCAAGCAACTGCATTTTAAATACAAAAACAAAGTAATCAACATCCAATTATAAAAAAAAATACTTTGTTTTTGTGTTGTGCTTGTTTACTTGGTTTTGCATTTATATTCCGGGTTAGTGTGTGCAGTTACTTTGTTTGGGCAATTCAAATTTCAGTAAACGGTTCAAGTTATTTGAAATATTAAACTGTGGTAAAAAACTACTCGACATAAAACTTTTGGTAATGCAAAAAAGTCAATTTCACAAAAAATGTCAGTTACTTTGTTTATCGCTAGAGCAGCCTACTACTAACTTTGGAATTTAATTTCCGTATTATTCATGAGATTATATATATTATAAGTACTTTTAAATCAAGATTGAATAGACATCTTATAGGCAAGCGCGTTATTGTTGTTTTTTACCCGACTATGGCAAAGTCAAAAGTTAAGGGTTATGATTTTAGCAGTCTATGTACATGTATTTATATATATATCTATGTCTGTATGTACATATATATATGTATGCAGTATGTACGTAGGTAGGTACTATGTATGTATGTATGTTTGTATCAGATTCTGTGTGTTCCAACGTAGCGCCTAAACTACTGGGCCAATTTTGATGAATGAAGTGTCAATTGATTCATTATTATAGTCCGGGTGATCTTCGCGGCTTAAACTAGAATATTACGATAGTTTTGAATAAACATAGCAGATGGCGCCACTAGCTGCTTGCCCCGCACTTCCTCCGTTCGAATTCTCATTAGAACGCAGTTGAATACACGTTTTTCTGCACACTAAATTAGTAGTCGGATTTTAGTTAACGAACATTATCTCTTGTTCAGTATAACATATAGTTCGCTTATTATCATGGTGATCACATTAGTGTTAGTCTACACTGGAAATGCTAATGAGTTAGGTGCATAGCACTGGAGTCGCTTGTCAATAATATCTATATCATATTTTAATTCAAATAATTTGCAAATAAGTATTTGTTTAAAAGTAGATATACAAAGAGGAAGTAATACAAATGATGATAATAAAACGTCATCTAAAGTTCGGCCGTTCAGAGAATGCGTTCCTGACACGTCGCGATTGAACTGACGACGTAGCTTTGTAATGGCGTTGCAGTTACGATAAAAATATTTTTGCTGGTTGTTTACCGTTTTAACAATTGATGAGCATTAAAACAACATTATTATATCAATAATCAATGAATGTTATAATTTTGTGCCAAACTGAGTGTCAAATAACTTGGTAAACAATATTTTTCTAAATCTATACTGCGCTATTACAAGGTTATGTCAGCGCTTTATATTTGTATAATAGTGCTGTGCTAAAAATAACAGGCAAGTATCGTAATCTGTTCTTATACAGTTATACTTTTAATCTATATTAATAATTTCGTGCAGGGGTACGGTAGACTCGATCGAAACCTTATAAGAATAACAGGGCACGAAAAAATATTGATTTCGAGTCGACAACATATATCCGCAAAATTCGTATTATGGAGAATTTCGTTAAAATTCTAACGGCACTGACAAACAACAAATCACGTTTGTCATCCAAACAAACCGCAGTCGCCTGGATACGACTCGCCAATTTGACACATCTTTTTTATTTTTATTTGATTTAACCATGGAGATTTAACAGGTTTTACGACTCTGAGTTTTAGCCCTTTTGAGACAATGACTCATAATACACATCTATATAGGTACAAAATGTAGGTAGATATTTCTGTAGTCATCGGTTCTCATTGTTAAAGGAAAGCAAGGCATAGATTCAAATAGCTTCGTTCATTGTCAAAACAAACAAAATATAAGTTTTAAGGTTTATTCTGTGTAAACCTCTTTGTTTTAAAGCACTCAGCCTTTTTCTCTACTTTGGCAGGTAGATAAGTACTTACTAATTTTAAAAATAAAAAATGAAATTGATGTTCTTTAAACAAATCGGCTAAATCAAAAATAATCTTAGAAAATAATATTAGGAAGTATGTAAATTGTAACCAAAATTCCTCAATGCCTGAAGACGAAAGTCTTCGAACAGTGCGTGTTGCCAGTGATGATATACAGATCCGAGACATGGTCGCTAACTATGGGCCTCATAACAAAGTACCTCAGAGAGCAATGGAGAGAGCTATGCTCGGAGTTTCTCTACGCGATCAAATCAGAAATCAGGAGATCCGTAGAAGAACCAAAGTCACCGATATAGCTCAACGGGTTGCGAAACTGAAGTGGCAATGGGCGGGGCACATAGTTCGGAGAACCGAGGGATGTTGGGGTCCCAAGGTGCTGGAGTGGCGACCTCGCATCGGGAAGCGCAGTGTTGGTAGACCCCCCCCCCTCCACTAGGTGGACCGACGACATCCGGCAAGTCGCAGGGCTGGTTACAAGCGGCACAAGACCGTTGCATGTGAACGTCGTTCGGTTGATAACGACGACGACAAGCTTCTTTATATTGAGCAGAAGGGGCCCCATCTAATTAATTTGCCACGGGCCCCCAACGGTATAGTTACGCCACTGCCGATGACTACAGAAATATCTACCTACATTTTTTACCTAGATGTGCATTATGAGTCCCCCGAGCGAAGCCGGGTTTTCTTCTAGTATAAAATAATACGCTTTGTTTTTCTTTTTAAGAATTTGAAAATAATGGACTATAAGATAACTTTTATGAAATATAAAAATAAAACTATGACCAAACCGAACGCGCGAAAGAAAGTAGCATTTTTATATTTAGGTTGAAAATGGTAACCTCAAATGGCGTTGGGCCGCCATTTTGTGACGCTAAAACAGTCGTCTGTTGTCGTTTCGTGCGCATAGACCACGTTCTTCAAGTGTTTTCGATCTGTTTTTATTTGACAATTTTATTATATGAATATTACCTTTTTTTGGTTTCTACTTAAATAACTAAAATATAAATTTTAAATGATTCCGCCAATTTAAAACGAAAATAATCTTAAAATAATGCGCCGGTTCATTTTGGGGGAACGGTAACGAACTCAGTGTTATGTTGTGCCCATCACTAGTCGTGACTAACTGATAGGTGTCAGGAACGCATTCTCTGAACGGCCGAACTATAAAAACTAAATATACCTATATATATTCGAACTCTGTTTAATAAGCTCTAAACAATGATACCCCACAAGCTAGGGTACAAAAAATATTTTTTTTCCGGCTCCTTTTTCATGTATGGGAGCCTCTGAAAAATAATTTAAATCAATTTCTAATCGAGACCGTTAGCGCATAAGCGGCCTAACCCACATTTTTTTAAGTTCTTACACATTTTTTTAAGACCTAAACTGATTACAAAGATGATAATTCTTTGCCTAAAAATGGCCTAACTATAGTTATCCTGTTATGTAATAGATGGCGTAACAAAATCCATTTTTGTATTTAATCATTTTCTTTTATTTGAGCAAAGATGGCCTAACCCACCACTAACTAATACTAACTGTCTCAGGTTTAGGCCATTTTTGCGCTAACGGCCTCAATTCAATATTTGATTTTGGGTCAACGTTCTACACCAAATACCAAAATTTTATGTTTGTAACTCATTTCGTCTACTAGCTAGAGACCTGTGACTGGCGGACGGACAGACGAACAGACAGAGAGACAGACAGACAGACAACAGAGTGACATTAATAGAGTTCCGTTTTTTATACTCTTTGGGAACGGAACCCTAATAAAAAGAAGTACATTATACAAAATAATATTATAACGATTAAAAATAACTTTACGTGTAATTACTTAATTAGTTAATTCACTTTATTGTACAGGACCTCAACTAAAGTAATTGCAATAAACGAATTTAAATGCTAATAGCATTTTCTACCAGTCTACCTAATTGAGGTTAGGGTGCTTTTCAGAGCGAGTCGGAGTCAGGTCGAAAAAAAATATTTAATGATTAAACGAACTTACCTGTAAGTGAAGTTCGATCATAATTATACGAAGAATTCGTCCGAAGAGATTAGCAGTATATATTTGTAGTACCGTGTACGTACGGCCACTTTCACACGTTAGTTGAGGGTAGCTGAAAAACAAAAACAAGCTCCCCTCTCCCGACCAACAGCAGGCCCGCCCCGCCGCTGCACTATTCGTCATTTAGTTCCAAGCTAGAATATTTCATGACACTGGGGTAAACATGTGGGAGGGTGGGTTGCTAATCTCTTCGGACGAATTCTTCGTATAATTATGATCGAACTTCACTTACAGGTAAGTTCGTTTAATCATTAATTATACTCGTATTCGTCCTTCGAGATTAGCAGTATATATTTGTAGATATTGAGAGATTTGTCATGAAATAGTCGCATTTTTACAATCAGAGTATTGAAATCATTAAATTTATGCAATACATGTTCGATTAATAGTTCGATATAACATTTGTTTAATACTTAATAATTCTGTATAAGTATAATTAATGTAATAAATTATTAATGTGAGTAAAAAAGTATATTTAAAAATATGCTTAATAATACCGACTTACTATTATTATTATAAGTTCTTAGTATACTTGCAACAAAGGGATCAACTCTATAATCTTAAATTTCTTTATCGTAAAATTTTCCAAAAATATTCGAAGAATAAATAAATACCCAGACTGTGGGCCGTAGAGGTCATAGTGTGTCGTGTACTATGGACAGAAAAAATAAAGACACGTCAATGCCACTGCAACGTAAAAATATTTTTGACCTAACGACCTAAGGTCTGTGAGGTAATGGGCAGATAATGTCGCCTTGTACCTACTTAAAAAAAGGTGAGCTTGATTGTGTCAAAGATGTTTAGTTTTATCAATAAAACTTTTTAGAGTTACGACGGGGCATATTTGGATTTTTCCTCGGAAAATGAAGAAAGAAATGAATTGGACTGCAAGGATCCTGTTCAGGAAATTTTAATTATTGGTTTCTTTTATTTGTACTGGAGTTAAATTTTCATTAAGAGACCATTGATACAAAAAAAAATTCAATACAATTGAAGTGTCCCCAGTGGCGTTGTATTTTAGCATGGGGGTCTGAGTTTAATATACTCTTGAAAGATCTGTTTATACTCGTATAAACTTCTAAACTTCGTTTTTTCCGATAAAACTGCCTAATATTAGGGACAGTAAGATCTACAGCTTTTAATTGTGCTGTAGCCAGCGTCTTTGTGATAATGTTGGACGAAAAATCAATAAAATTGGATGCTTGATAGAAATCAACCGTTACAATATTGTTATAAATTATAACTGTTTAAATACTGTAAATTACATTGTTATACGTATACAATTGTAATCAGCATTACAATATTGAAACTGCTTATTTTAAACAACAGTCATATTGTTTTAAAGAGTTTTCTGGCAGAGAAATAATCATGACATTTATAGATGAGAGTGGGATACCTCTTTCCAATAAGAACTCCCAGAGAGTAGTCCTGCAACCACGGTACACCGCCGATGCACATCGCGGCTGCTGGGGGGACGCAAAAAGGACAATTTCCGGAATATCAAGTTGTTTTACGATAATGTTAAAGCTACAATAGAAAGCTCCCACTCTACATCTGGATGAATTCTTCTTGATTCTCTGGCAGCTATAATATTGTCACTAGAGCGTGTATAGGTCGCGAACTTTGTGCTCGCACCATTGCTATGTCTCTCGTAGCCTGCGTGATGTGGGGAAAAAACTAAATACCACTATACCATGGTTTATATATGTAATTACAGTGGTATTATGTATTTGTATACTTAAAAATATTTAACTAGCGTGTAAGTTTTTAGCAATCATTTTTAAGCTGGAATAAGCTACTAGGATTTCTAAATGATTAATGTGAAACATGAGTTCAACCTCATTCGATTAACTGCTAGTAGTTTCCCCGCCATAAGCAGCCCCCAATCCCGAAGTTGAGGCATCAGAGAAAATTTTTAAATCATAAGGCTCAATTTTAATTTTGTTTACCGAGTTATCTATTAATTTAAACCACCATTTAAAAAACTGAAGCAAGTGGCAACGGGACATCCACGCGTTTTATCATTTTCTTCTCTTATTAGATTTAGAAATTTACACCTTTTAATAACGTTGGTGGTACAGTCCGCAATATTTAATAGCAGGGCAAGCTAAAGTGAAAAAGGCCAACTAACCTAGTAAAGTCTAATTTTACAATTTTTTAATACTGAAATACTTTTAAATGTATTTTTAATTTTTTAATACCTCAGGGGGTAATTTGATTTCAAATGTTTTTAAAATCAATTATATATCAATAATTTACAGTGCGTTGATG
The DNA here is from genome assembly GCA_920104075.1 of Melanargia galathea. NCBI lineage: Eukaryota > Metazoa > Arthropoda > Insecta > Lepidoptera > Nymphalidae > Melanargia > Melanargia galathea. The sequence goes on along the minus strand of OV049863.1, from coordinate 23,849,472 downwards.
GCAATATATTGCTTTTTTCTTCATTGATAATGAAGTTCAAAGCAATTAAGTGTAAGATATGTTATTAAGACATTAGTTTCGTGATTTCCCAATCAAGAGGATGTCATCAAGATAACCGGTAGATAGAAATAGAAATATAAACCTGCTAGGTAATCTAAGTAATTTTAAGACAGGTTTCATGATCTTCGTGAATACAAATGGTACTGCACCATTTGCTCATTGGTTCAAACCAAAAAGCAAAACATTCTAAAAATTCAAAATATTTTATTCTCTCGAACAAAAGCGTAAATACTTTTTGGAATCTTATGTATTCAGACCGAAAAATAAGCATCTTGATATCAATTGTGGTCATATAGTACTTTTGACTAACTAATTTAACCACTGTTCTAAGATCTTGTTTAAAATGTACAGTATTATAATATATATATATATATATAATTATCCACATCTGGAAAAATCTACAGAAACCGAAATCTACAGCTACAGCTATAGGTATAGCTATATATTATTACTTCCTTGAAAGTAAGTATAAGATTGGAAAAAAAAGGAAGTGAAAACGGGAACCAGAAATCCACGATTCCCTCAAGATCTGTGAAAAAACCGAAATTCACGCGGGCGAAGCCGCGGGCAAAAGCTAATATAGTATAAATTTAGTACAGAATTAGTATAAATTTATTTAATTGTTTTAAATTTAAAACAAGCTTGTTTGCCTTGTCTTGGATACCAAAAAAAGAAAATCAGATAATATAATTGATTAACCAATGATTCACATTGTGAAATAGCTCCTATAGCTAGGAGCTATCGATAGGCTCTTTCATATGTTTCCTGTCCTGGTGGGAATATGTTCTGTTTTTGGAACTTGTTTTTGAAATACAGGAGTACTTAAGGGAATGTTGTAACCATTTATCCAACTTAAAACTGTAGGATCCTTGGTTAATCGTGACCACTGGTTTAAAAAAGGCTGATAAAATCTATCAGTACTTCTTACCTCGGTTAACGATGGCTGCGCTTGGACGGCGTGCGAAAGCTTCTCAAGGAGCCCGTGGGCCGACTCCCAGGGGCAGGCACGTCAGGCCTCGAGCCCCTCGGCAACCTGCGCCTCGAGAGAGGTGTCCTCAAACATAAATCATTGTTCTTACAAGTTTACTTGTTGGATCTAGACTTCAACTGCTGTTGTTCAGAAGCCTGCGCCGCATCTAGTCATCGCTTTAGCAGACTCCCAATGGTCTCCGAAAGATCCTCTCCAAATAAAAAAAGAATAAATCAATTTTAGCGAGCATTAAACGATCCTTTATTTCCTTCTTTAACGAAGATAAGACGAAAAAACGTCAAAACAAAATGACTAAGAATCGCTGTGTTCAACTCTGGTTCTACTAAGGCATCACCATTGTGGGCCCCCTTAATTATCTCATTAGTAAAATCTGCATTTCGAGTCCATCATCCGGTAAATCAATCGGCTCAGGCAATGAAATTGTATTTGGCAGCTGTCCTGATGTTAAAAAAAAACAACATGAATGTCTGGATCAGAGCGAGCGTTAGAAAAAAAATAAACGCATAAGGGTTTTATACGTGAACACGTATTAATATCAAAAAATTGATTTTACTTTCGTTAAAGTATTCAAAACAAACGAAATATAGATATAAATTGTGGGTGTTTTGTATAAATTTGTGTGCGAAAAACACACTACAATTGCTAAAATTTCAAATACCCAAACATTATGCGCGAACACGCATTACTTGCCAGTTGTTAATCCCAATATTGAGAAGAAGTGGGTACCTTGCGAAATTCCATTACGCAATAACCACAACATTATGCGTGAACACGCATTGCTTGTTAGTTGTTTATCACAATATTGAGAAGAAGTAGGTATCTTGCGAAATTCCATTACGCAATACTCAAAATATTATGCGCAAACACGCATTGATTGTCAGTTGTTTATTCCAATATTGAGAAGAAGTAGGTACCTTGCGAAACTTTCATTACGCAATGCCCACAATTCTATGTGCGAACACGCATTGCTTGATAGTTGTTTATCCCAATATTGAGAAGAAGTGGGTATCTTGCGAACATTCCATTACGCAATACCCACAACATTATGCGCGAACACGCATTGCTTGACAGTTGTTTATCCCAATATTGAGAAGAAGTAGGTATCTTGCGAACATTCCATTACGCAATACCCACAACATTATGCGCGAACACGCATTGCTTGACAGTTGTTTATCCCAATATTGAGAAGAAGTAGGTATCTTGCGAACATTCCATTACGCAATAGCCAAAACATTATGCGCGAACACGCATTGCTTATCAGTTGTTCATCACAATATTAAGAAATAGGTAGATATCTTGCGGACATTTCATAACGCAATACCTAAAAATTATGCGCGAGCACGCATTGCTTGTCAGTTGTTTATCAAAATATCTCGGCTGGATGTCGTTTCTCGATGCTGGTCGTTTTGACGTCTGCTCCGGAGAACTTGATAGCACTCTAATTCGGCGGTAAAGTTTACGTGAATCTTCTTGTATTTTTTCATCACTCACTTTACGTTCACTCACTACTTTTTACACTATTTATATTTATATTATTTATATTATATTTATAATTTTTATAATTCATAAATAAATATAATATATATCACTGAACGTAACGAACGAAATTGAAGACGTGCGAAGTGGCTGAGCACGAAAACACGAATGGCGAATAGTGCAGCGGCGGGGCGGGCCTGCTGTTGGTCGGGAGAGGGGAGCTTGTTTTTGTTTTTCAGCTACCCTCAACTAACGTGTGAAAGTGGCCGTACGTACACGGTACTACAAATATATACTGCTAATCTCGAAGGACGAATACGAGTATAATTCGAAGTTACGAGCATTGAGCAAACGTTATTTCAAAGATATTTCTAAAGGTTCAAATTACTTTTTCCATCAATTTACGGTATGAAAGATAGAAAAAATTACGTCGGGCGCCGCTGAAATTCATTGATAGCGCGGGAAATGCATGCAACTCCAGCATTGAGCGGGCAAATTGACAATTTCGTGAGCATCCGATGTTCGTCTGCGCAATTTAGCTCACATTTCAGGTGAGCAAGTTTTAAACGTTCCTAATGATATTCTCATACTTTACCATTTTTAACCGACTTCAAAAAAAGGAGGTTCTGTATTCGACCCGTATGTATGTATGTAAGTATGTATGTATGTATGTATGTATGTATGTATGTATGTAAGTATGTTCGCGATTATCTCCGCAACTAATGAACCGATTTTGATGATTGTTTCACTATCGTTATCTACATACTTTCAAGAAGGTTTTAGTATATAACAAATCGAGTTATCATTCTCAATTTAGCTCACATTTCAGGTGAGCAAGTTTTAAACGTTCCTAATGATATTCTCATACTTTACCATTTTGTACTCTCCCTTTAAATAATGTCTGGATATTTTTCTGATATAATTTATGGATAATTATAAACAAGTATAAATTGAAAATTTAAAAAACCCCCTACATTCGCCATTTTGAGGTGGTGGCCATCTTGGATTTGCATAGTGCTATTCTACTAGTGAAGCCCATTCATTTGATACCCATATTGAGGGAGTTGTTAAAAAATATGTAATCCCCCATTTTGTGGCGGCGGCCGTCTTGGACCAATTTTCATCAAACATAGCTAAGATCACTCCCGACTAATTCACTTTTTAAACAAGGATTCCGCATCCAAATCGGTTCGCCCGTTTGAGTGCTACAGTGGAACAGACAGACACACACACATGCACACACACACACACACATACACATACACATGCACATATAAACACACATACACGTCAAACTTATAACACCCCGATTTGGCGTCGGGGGTTAAAAAGATACAAAATGAATTAAGAAGGCTCGGGGTCACTCAGTGGGTGATTGGAGAGAGAGTATTCCGGAGTAACCCTGCGAAATTAAATCAGGAGGAATAAATTTGTAGGGAAAACAGAATTATCGACATTGCTCATCGAGTCGCAAAACTGAAGTGGCAATGGACAGGACACCTAGTATGAAGTAGAAACCGATAGAGGTCGGGTCCCGAGGTACTTGAATGGAAATTTTGCACCAGGAAACGCTGCCTTGAAGCGAGTTGCTAGCAGCCGCTGGATACAAGCGGCACAAGTTCATGTTCTGTGACGATTCTTGCAATAGACGTACGGCAGTGGACGTATATCTGTCGAGACGACAAACCTCAAAATGTGAATACCAGAAAAATATAGAGAGAATATAAAAGAAGTTTGTAACAATACATCTATCTACTTGTCAACCGAAGATTACAAAAGGTTCTACCAATATATTCGGCCTAAAGAGATTTTTCTAAAGTATAGAGTGGCCATTGAAAACAATTTATTTTCAAATTGTTAATCTCAAGCTACTCAGTTAAGGGTGAGTTAGTATTGTACCTACGGGTAAACAAAATAAAACAGTTTATATTATACTCGTAGATTTCTTAAGGTGCTTGTCAAAAAATTTTTGTCTTTAATAGCGAAGCAGCCAGACCTATAAATGTTTTTCATTGAAATCGAATTATAAATCGATAAACATCATTCATGAAAAATGATGTTTATACATTAGTCAGGTAACTCTGTAGAGACAAGATTGTGAAAAGTTTAAATAAAAGTAAGACAAAAGTACGGAGTTTATTTAATACGTTTTTAATAAATTTACGGAGTTATCTGATGACATACCTGGATCTTTTATGGGTTTGATAAATCTGCAGGATATTTCCATTAACAATGTAAAACCAATATAATCAATCACTTACATATTGGTTTGAAATCAGTATGTTTACACTATTTTCTATGAAAAAACAGGATCTTTGTTTCGATTGATTTGTTGCCAAGAGTGTGATATCAGTTTATCCTATCTGTCATCATCTAATGTTTGTATATCTTAATGCTCAACTGGGGGTTTTTGCCAAAATATCGTGCCAATATATCCCGAGTGGTAGTAAATAGATGTATTTGTTTCCCTCAAGTCTCCCAATTGTGTACTTTTTGACGAAACGAGAAACAATTGACAATGAAAAGAGCTGCTATTTTTCAGTGTCACTATAGGAATGTAATGTTCGTTGTTTGGTTTGTCTATCTTGTTGGGTTATGTTGTTCTTTGTATTGTTATTTTTGATAACAAGTTATAGCACTGAACTGCCGCCTCACCTGGTTGCATTAAATTATGATGGTTTATTCCTATCTGTCGCCACATTCCTGTCCCTGTTGCATCATACCCGAAACATTCTATTTAATCCCGACTGTCCCGGGACATTTATTACTGAAGTAGGGGCAGGAAAATTCTTGTAATAATTAATGTCTGGGGGCCGTTCAGACAGAAAATAAGGACTGTCCGTCTGTTTTAATGCGCTAATCTTCGGAACGCTACAGAGATACTCGTAACTTGCATCCCGGAGACGAACATAGACTGCTTCTTAGTCTGAAAAATCAAAGTGTTCTCACGTTATTTTATAACAAATGTAAATCCATGCGGTTGTAGTCACGGACATTAGCTAGTATTTAAATGAGAATCAAACTTAGTTTGTAAGGGCAGCGCTCGAGACAAACACCTATTAACCCTCAATGTTCATTCCGCTTATCAGTGCACTTACAAGCGCGGCATAAGCCCTAAATCGGCTATAATTGCACTACAAGGAGCACTGAGGCCACATGAGTAGATATCCCTACAAAGAGGAAGCTTCATACAAGTGGCCCGTTGTAGGTACACTCACACATACAACTGAGCCGGTGGCGTCAGACGCGGTGCGTCCGTGAACCGTTGGTGAGAGCTCATGTGTGAGTGTGCCTACAGCGGGCCGCTTGTATGAATCCTCCTCTCTGTAGGGCTATCTACTCATGTGCCGTACCGCTGGCTGCTTGCCAGGAACCCGCACTTAGGTGTTCATGTAATGTGTTAAGTGCCTCAAATGCTAGATGACACTCCAAGCGTGTATTCCCGTAAAACTACATGTTAAATTAAAGTACAGGTTAACTTATGGCAAGGCCAGATTAGTTCTTTTAGGCTTTGAATGGAAATTTTTAAGTTACCGTACCCAAAGGGCAAAACGGTGACCTGTTAATATCACTCTGTTGTCTGTCTGTACGCCCGTATGACAGGGATTTCTAGCTCGTAGTGTCGTAGACGGAAAATGAGTGACAGATCTGAAATTCGGAAGTTCGGTGTAGAACGTAATGAAAACGAATTACAAATGTAAGTAACTAAAACATTTTTCTATCCCGTACCTGAAAAAGGAGCCTAAAAAATCTTTTTTTTTCGCTTCAATTGCAGATGGTATTTCAGTGTGTATAGCAAATCGAGTAGAGTACAAAAATAGTTTGTATTCTATTTATTCTGAAAAACAGAAATGAATAGGAAACAGTCGAGATTGTCAGTTTTAGACTATTTTTGTCACAGATAAATGATAAGTAACTGAAGTTATTTTTGTTACGGGGTATGAATGAATGAATGAAATATACTTTATTGTACACCAAGAACTACATACATTAAATTAAAGACATGAATATTAAAAAAAAATAGGTACAAATGGCGGCCTTATCGCTTAGAAGCGATCTCTTCCAGGCAACCATGATGAAGAGGATATAATAATCAGTGAGAACAAATTGAGGGTGTACGCAAGAAAGTATAATATGAGGAAATAAAGAGAATATTAAAAACTAACAACTAAAAAATATTATAGACATTTAAAGTACATACAAGAATACTTGACATATACATACATATTAGACATAAATATATATATATATATATATATATATATATATATATATATTATATATATTATATATATATATCTTAAGTGATCGGAAACTTTACCCTGTAGTGGGACATTAAATAGGCCAATGACAAACTCGTTCGTTAGTTAAGTGAAGCTTCTCACTGTAGAAACAGAATCTTCAGAGTACCCTCATTAATATTACAGTACTTGCGAGTAGATCTTCCCGAGTTTGACGCTATTACCCTTTGATCCCCGCGTTTCGTCAGCGAGCACGTATTTATATTTATATAAAAACCAGCGAGCTTTTTACGTAGTTTTCACTGAAAGATTTTTCTTGCGTTTGCATTTTCTATGTTTAAAAATTCTAAAATTAAATACAAATATGAAACTAATTTTTTTCATTTCAGGTAGACTGACGACATCAGACGGTGTCTCAGGGAGCTGTCAGACACAAGTGGCAAGATCGCAGCGTGTTTGAGTCCTATGTCCAGTAGTGGACATCCATTGGTTGACGACGATGACTCTCAAACAGATAAACGAATCATCGTGATCAACACATTACCGGCTCACTACAGAGCACGGGTCTCCTCTCAGAGTGAGAAGGGTTTTGGGCATAGTCTACCACGCTGGCCAAGCGGATTGGCAGACTTCACACACCTTTGAGAACGTTATGGAGAACTCTCAGGCGTGCAGGTTTCCTCACGATGTTTTCCTTCACCGTTAAAGCAAGTGATATTTAAATACTTAAAACGCACATAACTCCGAAAAGTTAGAGGTGCGTGCCCGGGGTCGAACCCACGACCTCCGATTAGAAGTCGGTCGTCCTAACCACTAGGCTATCACAGCTTTTTTTTTAATATAAGATAAACGAATAAGCATACGTAACAAAAATGTTATACCAAGTGACTTTACCGGACAAGTAGGAAGACGGTGCGACCTAGGTGTGACATCAAGTGAGGCAGTTTACAACGTAGCATTCCTTTGATGTTTTATTTCAAGGGTTTACGTCTAGTATTTTCCTTGTACAATAATATTATGAAAACTCTTTTTTTTACTAATTCTGTTTCGAGGTTTCGACTGAGTACTTACCGTCTATCCATGTTAAATATAGAAATTAAATGTTTAAAATATCGACGAAAATTGCCGTTAACTCAAAATAATTTGTGAAATCCGGGATTTTCTGTAATATAAAAATAGTTCGTTAATACCATCTCAGTCCCATATAGTAAGATTCCTTAACAGTAAAGGAAGCATGAGTAGACTTTGCCTGCTAGTATCTCTACATGAAGCCCCATTGGAGCTTACTATCCGAGGTAAGCCCAAGAAAGACTGTGGAGTTTTAAGTGTTACTAACATTTATTAATTATTATGAATAAAACAAAACTTGGTGTTCATTTCCAATCCGTATAAGAAATTAATTTTTAAGGAATTCCCAAGGTCATTGTTGATTAATTTATCTTACGAATTTTCTCATTTACGAAAAAGGCTTGGTCAAATACAAAGCGTCACGGCAGCGGCGTTCGACAGTAGCTAGATGTCACACCGGACGTGAGTGTGATTTTTAATACTGTTTATAATTTATAAATTTATAAATCTGTGTAAATCATTAGTGATGAATGATTGACGGAGTAAGGAATCCTAAAGTAAGTAAGGACTTCTAAAGGAAGAGTTTTTGGTACGTGATTGCGACAGATGCGAGACTGAGACATTGCTTTGTATAGAAATATATTATGGAGAACATTTGAAGTGGGTAACCGCGTTGTACAACTCTAAATCATAGACAGCAGTAAATGGCGCGACATTAAGGGCCTGTTTCATTACTTTCTGATAAGTATCGAATAACTTATTCACATATGTATTTTGTCTTTGTCACTTGACATAAAGTTAGAAACTGACCAAACTGACGTTTTGGCTGTCCGACACTTATCAGGTGGTAAAACAGGCTCATAGTGTCGTGCTCATGCGTAACAGATGCGATTGTGACTCCTTAGTTTACTTAACATAAAAGCACGTGTTTGCTGTTGCCATCGCTTTTCGCCGCCACTACCGTAACGCTTTGTGTCTGTCCGAGCCTTAGGTCAAGAAGCCAGTTTACCGAATATTCTTTCGCAGAAATCAACACTCCAGGCTCTGAATTTTATCAAGGTTAAAAAACTCCCTAGAAAATCCCTTTGCGATTTTAGAGCTTCTGATAGCTGAACTAAATTGAATTTGAAGAGTCTACAAACTCCAACAAAGTTTCGTCTGTTATTTTGTGTAGCAAATAATAATGATTATATTATTATATTTGGTACAAATATTAATATAATCATTATTATTTGCTACACAAAATATCCAATTACCGAAAGTAGACTTTGAGTTGAACGACCGCGACGCACAATCCATACTAGAATGCCAAATATCGATCGTTATCACACTAATATTATAAAGGCGAAAGTTTGTGTGTATGTTTAGGTATGTTTGTTACTCTTTAACGCCGAAACTACTAAACCGATTTGGCTGAAATTTTGAATGGAGATAGAATATGCCCTGACTTAACACATAACTAATTTTTATCTTGGAAAAATCTACAATTCCCACGGGATTTTGAAAAAACCGAAATCTATAGCTACAGCTATAGGTAGATTACTATAGCAAACTTCCTTAAAAGAAGGTATAAAGGTTGGAAAATGGAGCGGGAACCAGAAATCCACGATCCCGTAAAAAAACACCGTACAACCAAAACATGCGGCAAAAATATTTATGTTTGAAATTGCATTTTCAGTAATATAAATTGGTGTAAGAATGATCTTGATGTAACTAGTCGGTATTTCGCGACAGTCGTTGAAAGTGTCTACAAATACGTCATGACGTGAACCACTATAGATCGACCAGAATCTCATGAAAAATAGGGAAATTAAATTTTGTAGTAAGCAACACTAGGTTAACTCGGCTGCCCTAGTGATAAATAAAGTAATTACATTCAGAACACCTTACCTGGGATCGTTTCACGAAACGAAAAATCAAGCAACTGCATTTTAAATACAAAAACAAAGTAATCAACATCCAATTACTTTGTTTTTGTGTTGTGCTTGTTGTTTACTTGGTTTTTGCATTTATATTCCGGGTTAGTGTGTGCAGTTACTTTGTTTGGGCAATTCAAATTTCAGTAAACGTTTCAAGTTATTTGAAATATTAAACTGTGGTAAAAAACTACTCGACATAAAACTTTTGTTAATGCAAAAAAGTCAGTTTCACAAAAAATTTCAGTTACTTTGCTTATCGCTAGAGCAGCCGTAGTGTTGCTTACTACAAAATTTAATTTCCCTATTTTTCATGAGATTCTGGTCGATCTATACGCATTTTATATAGTTTTGTGGGAGACTACATTAATTTTCCCGCCGTGGTGTGGTTGTAATTGTGACACGTCTGAAAGGAGCGAAGACTTTTTACAATTATACACGATACGCGGCATGTTGATATAAATATGACCTATTTGTCTTACAAAGCTTTACATTATGAATACAGTTCAACAAAATAAATGTATATTTTAGTTTGCCAGAGGCACAGAATATATTATTATAATACAAGCGGATACCCATGACTTCGTTCACGTGGATATTGGTTTTTAAAAATCCCGTGGGAATAATTTTGTTTTTCCTAAGTTCCTTTGAGCTCATACCTTGCTAAAAACGGTTAAAAGTTCACTGGTTCAAAAGATCAAAAGTTCACTTTAGGTAGATCAAAATGTAAACATCCGCCAGTGAAAGTCTTATCAAAATTGATCCAGCCTTTTAGAGATTAGCCCGTAATCTTTAAAGTAGGTATCTCCTTTCTAACAAAAAAAGAATGAATGAAATCGGACCACGCGTTAATGAATTACAGCTAAGTACACATTTTGACTTTCATCCCCTCTCCCAAGGGAACCGTGCTGAATTTCAGGATAAAAAGTATCCCATATGTTTTCCGTAGTATGAACTTAAATTATGCCAAATTTCATTTCAATCCATCCAGTAGTTTTTGCGTGATGCGCGCACAAACATACAGACAAACATATAAACAGACAAACAGACAAACAGATAAACAGACAAACAGACAGCCAGACAACCAGACAAAAATAGCTTTTTTACGTTCTACTACTTATCCCTAACATCCCCCAGTTATTATTTTGTAAAAATCTTTAATGTACAGACACGGCAAGTCTACGATTTTATTATATGTATAGATAATAATAACAATAATATTTTGTACTCTTATTGTTTGTTGGTCAAATAAATAATCACACTAACTTTTACCGGGGACTTCGTCTGCGTGGAGTTATGTATTTTTCGCATAAAAAATATTCTGTAACTCTCCAGGTCCTCCCATACAAACGTACAAACTTTCATCGATTCAAACCATTTTTTTCATCATTGATTTCGACCTCTTTAAACCATTTTTTCGCACTAGTAGTTAGCCTATGTACTTCTCCAAAGTCCAATGTATTTCTGTATTAAAATCATCAAAATCGGTTCAGCGGTTCAGGCGTGTAAGCGTAATAAACAGACAGACGTAAAAATCATAATAATTATAAACATCTACAGTCTGCATGAATTAATGGATTGCAACATGACAGAAATGTTTTCAAAGTATCAACAATATACCTACGAAACAATCTGTTTCCACTAAGATTTGCATGCAAATTTATACGCGATCGGAACGCGGTATGAATACCGTAAAATGTAACGTCCAGCTATACCGTAACAGCCGTAACAACCGTAACTGCGGAAACTACGGAACTGTCGGAACGGTTCCGGAATTGCATCGCTAATATTGGCATTGTCATTAGCACTTGAGATCTAGAATTCTAGAATGTACGTTGGAATCGCCGTAACTGCGGCAGTTTCAAACTGGGATTGAAGTTTGTTACTTTGAAGAGCTCTCTGACTTCCTCGTATTGGCACGAGACTCTAAAGGCAAGACTTGGCAAAGTCTTGCCTTTAGAGTGACTTTTCTGTGTTTAATTTGGCAAGACAAGAAGGCAGACTTAAAAAAAATGCATTTTTGTGTAATGCCCGCTTTGGGGGTTAAACAAAACTGTAATTGTGTAAAAGTGACCTTTAGAGTGCCTAAGAAGACGTCCTGCAAAATTTAACACTGAAAAGGTACGTAGGTACTCGGCTTCTAGAAGATTCAGTCTAAGAAATTATGTAACGTCCATTAGACGAATTTTGTTTTCACGTTTTTGTTATAGTATCTTATCAGTAAGTAAGTAAGTACTCTCACTAAATTGTCTTCGTATCCGAGAGCTTTCTCCTCATATCCTGTATAGCTGTAACGATCATTATTGCTAGGTGTGAGTGATAATAATCGGGAGCGATGGCTTAACGTGCTTATCGAGGAGATCCGTGGAAGAACCAGATCGTGGAAAGTTCACGTGGAAGAATCACTGACATAGCTCAAAGAGTTGCGAAGCTGAAGTGGCATATATTTCGAAGAACCAATACATGTTGGAAGGTCCCAACATGCTCATTCTCCCAAGGTGCTGAAATTGCGAGCTCGCACCGGAATTCCGGATCGCTGGATTAGTCTAAAGATCTCTGAACATGAATACAGCTATCCTACTCGGACTTTTACTGTTCTCAATTTAGGGGGAAACCGTTCGAGTCATTAATTTTCGTAAGTGTCAATTAAGTAGAAATAGGGTGGAGAAAATTGCCTGCAATTTCTTTATAAATAACCATTTGAACCATTGAAATTGGGCAATGCTACTAAATCGAGACTTTCAAAGTAAATTAATGCTTTTGGAAAAATATAAAATTTTATCTTCTGGTATTTTTTACATGGATGCGTGTGGGGCAGAGGCGCGTCTCTTAATGATACCTACAATTTAAACTCAGCTTTATTTAGTTGCCTTACGGATGAAATTTGTATTGTAAAAAATAAATGCGGGGGACACTCGCCGCGTTGATTTGCCTACGCTTTATAAAGTAAAGTTGAGTTTATGTTGTTATTGCCAAGAAAATCTACATACGTTGATGGGCGTTGATGAGCGTTGCGCCTTATAAGTTTAGGAGTTAAAAAACCAAACCATTATTTTTGTTCATATTTTTTCAATAAATATATTAAATATTTAAGCCTCAAGAGCTCGATGAATATGTAAACTTGATGCTAAAAATGCTTTAAACTCCACTTGTTGCACTATTATTGTATCCATTCTTAACGCTAGCTTTACAAAATTAAAAGGGGACAGATAAATATTTCGAATATTACTAATATTTCACACGAGTACAATTTCTTATAATAATAACAAGTATAAATTAAAAATTTAAAAAACCCCTGCCATTCGCCATTTTGTGGTGGCGGCCATCTTGGATTTGCATAGTGGTATTCTACTAGTCAAGCCCTTTTCATGATACCCATATCAAGGGCGTTGTGATAAAATATGTAATCCGCCATTTTGTGGCGGCGGCCATTTTGGACCGATTTTCATCAAACATAGCTAAGAACAATCCCGACTAATTCACCTTTCCAACAAAAAAAAAACGCATTCACATCGGTTCACCCGTTTGAGTGCTACATGGTAACAGACAGACACATACACACACACACACACACACACACACACACACACAGAGAGACACGTCAAACTTATAACAACCCGTCGTTTTTGCGTCAGGGGTTAAAAAGAATATGTGGATGTGTCAAAAAGTTTACACCTCATACATTAAACTGTCTTCTTTATGAACTGCCTACTTTTCCATTTTCCATTCCCAACTTCTCAGTTTTCGCGAAGTTGCAACTAGCAACTTTAAGTCTGGCTTAAAAATGTTGTAGCAACTTTGCGGTGGAAGTTGTTGACTGAGCCATTTTAAAGTTTATGTTTTCTTCTTGATTACATATCAACAATGATTATAATGACGATCTCTTTGGTGCAGCGGTGAGCTCTGTGATCTTATAAGTGGGAGGTCCCGAGTCCGATTCAAAATTGTCTCTGGTCTGGTCTGGTGGGAGGCTTCAGCCGTAGTAGTTACCACCTTTTCGGCGTAGGAATGCCACCAAATGATTTAGCATTCCGGTACAATGTTGCAACCCATTAAGGGTATGAGTTTAATAAAATTGCTATACCTCATCCAAGTTAGCCCGCTTCCACCTTAGACGACAATGCAACTTACCGTCAGGTGAGATCGCAGTCAAGGGCTAACTTTTACATGAACAAGTATAAATCAAAAATTTAAAAAACCCCCGACATTGCCATTTTGTGGCGGCGGCCATCTTGGATTTGCAATAGTGCTATTCTACTAGTCAAGACCTTTTCATGATACCCTTATCGAGGGCGTTGTGATAAAATATGTAATCCGCCATTTTGTAGCGGCGGCCATCTTGGACCAAACGGATTTTCATCAAACATAGCTAACAACACTCTCGACTAATTTCACCTTTCAAACAAAAAGAACCGCATTCAAATCGGTCCACCCGTTTGAGCGCCACAGGGGAACAGACAGACACACACACACCCACAAACATACACGTCAAACTTATAACACCCCGTCGTTTTTACGTCGGGAGTTAATAAAAGAAAAAAATGTATGTTTTACCGCTAGTGGAAAACCCGTACATTAGAAAAATAATTTCGAGCGTATTTCAAATTTAAATCTCAGAGAGCGGCACGACCCGGGTCGTGATATACAAGGGTCGTGAATACTCCAGTTATTTTTTTCAATTGAAGCTCTTTCATAGAAACTATGTCACGGCATATTAATAAAACAACAATACATTCGCACGGTCTACGGCGTTTCAATGTATAAGCTGTATGGTTATTCCGAGCTTGCACACCTCAAAAACTTTACCAAAAAGCGAATATCGAAAGAATTCAGAGTGGAAGGAAATTAAACTGGCTTATTTTAAGGTTCGAGCACAGAATAACCAGAAGGGAAGCTACCTAAGAACGTCCAAAATTTATACCTATTCTGATAGGGTTGTCACCTGTTGCATGTGAAAAATTATGGGTAAAAATAAAAATATTATATACTAGTATATGTATAGCAAGATATGTAGTAATGATTGGAATAAAATGTTTTTTATATTATACTAGCAGATTATTATTTATTATTATTAAATACCTAGTTACTTAGGTAGGTAGTACCACCTTGACTGCCGGTTCGATTCCCGGGTCGGGCCAAAAAAAAAAATGAGGTACCTATTGGATTTTTCTGTCAAGAAATTCTCAGTGCCAGCCCGGAGCTGGAAGTTAGCGGTGTTAGATACACCCCCGTGCCTCGGAGAGCACGTAAAGCCGTCGGTCCTGCGCCTAATCTCTCTCCGGTCGTGTCGCATTGGCGTCCCATCGGACTATGAGAGTGAGGGAATAGAGAGTGCACCTGTGTATGCGCACACACTTGTGCACTATAATATCTCCTGCGCACATGGCTAGTCTCTGCCTCGGTTGAGATTGGCCGCCGTGGCTGAAATTCGGTCAGGACATTAGTAAAACTAAGACCTACTAAAAGTAAGTGTGCACATGCGTAAGTATCCCTAGTGACAGTACCTAGATACTTACTTACTTTAGTAAATTGAATGAATTAAGTACCTAGTTGCTTAGATAGGTACCTTAGATAGGCCCATCGAAATGGTCCATTGTGTACAGGAGCTATTTTAACTTACCTGGCAATGTTTTACCTAATTCTATTGAGTAGAATCTGATTTCCGTACCAGTGGTAGTCTTGACATAATATCATAAGTGGCACATGCTATCCTACAATAAATAAATTCATTTCATTTCATTAATTTTTTGTGTAGATAATATAATATTATGTAAAGGTAGGTATACTTACTTCACTTGATCTCTAGGGTACAAAAAAAAAAGAAATATCCTTATTTTTTGTAGTGGAACTTAAACATACTGTACAATACTGAGGCATATTTGTCTAAACACAACACTTAATTTTTTATAAGTATAATTTACACTATTTTAAGTACACAGTTGTCTAAACTCTCGCCAATAACTCTCGCTAATAATTTAATGCGCACGCGACACGACATACGACAGCCTTGACGTTATTCAACTAACTGTTCACTAGCGGAGCGTCCGTGACAGCTCGTGTGTGCGTGAGCGGCGCTCTGTGTGAGTGTATTTACTGCGGGACGCTTGTAGGTAGCTTCCTCTCTGTTCCTTTTCTACTCGTGTGGTTCGAGTTTACCAATACATACATCGTTCGTCTACAGCCAGCGCCCCAAGCGGAAATGTTGTAAAATAAATATTCGACGTACTGAATTACGACTTTATAACAAGAGTCTTTAGGTTCATTTTGCATTATATATTACAGTTTTTCGATATTTAGTAGGTATTTAGTAAAGTTTTCGAGGTGTGCAAGCTCGGAATAACAATACTGCTACATTTTGTGTTTCGTTACATTTTCCAGGGAGCGAAAACATTCTGATTGGATTACGTACGAAATACGAAAATGTTTTGTCGACACAAAATATGACTTCTACGTGAAACATCCTTCGACATACTATATACCCAGCATTCCACCTGGCTTACTTTTTTATCAGACTTCGGATTAAAAGAGATATTACAATGTTTGGAGTAGCCCAGATTTTGTTCCCTCATAACTCTTAAACTTTTCAATAGATTGAGGTGTCATTGACAATCCGTGTACCTACTCTAGTCCATTGTACGGATGTTTTTCTTCCTGTTGTATTATACAAGTACTGAGACTTGTAGAGCATTTTGTTTTCTTATTTGAATAATGTTTCTTTTCTGTACTATTTTGTTTTCAGACAAAGATTGATTAATTTTTCTTGAAAATATAGAAATGAGTTCTCTTGAATAGAAACAAATTGTATGTGTTGCAATAAACCTAGAATGGCATGAATTCAGAAAAATTTCACTATTGTGACACAAAAATACCTTTGATGTTTTACTTTCACAAAAAAATACACAAACGAAAGTATTTTTTGTAAAAGAAAACAATTAATTTTATTTAAAAATACCTACCACCGCAAACTACTATTTTTGTTTGTAGCTGCGAAATTTCAAAATAATATTTGGACAGAGGTTTTCGCGTCCAATGTTTTTAACCCCCGACGCAAAAACGACGGGGTGTTATAAGTTTGACGTGTCTGTGTGTGTGTGTGTGTGTGTGTGTGTGTGTGTGTGTGTGTGTGTGTGTGTGTGTGTGTGTGTGTGTGTGTGTGTGTGTGTGTGTGTGTGTGTGTGTGTGTGTGTGTGTGTGTGTGTGTGTGTGTGTGTGTGTGTGTGTGTGTGTGTGTGTGTGTGTGTGTGTGTGTGTGTGTGTGTGTGTCTGTCTGTTCCCCTGTGGCGCTCAAACGGGTGGACCGATTTGAATGCGGTTTTTTTTGTTTGAAAGGTGAATTAGTCGAGAGTGTTCTTAGCTATGTTTGATGAAAATCGGTCCAAGATGGCCGCCGCTACAAAATGGCGGATGATATATTTTTTCACAACTCCCTTGATATGGGTATCAAATGAAAGGGCTTGACTAGTAGAATAGCACTATTGCAAATTCAAGATGGCCGCCGCCACTAAATGGCGAATGTCGAGGGTTTTTTAAATTTTCAATTTACACTTGTAACATTACTCGAAGCTAGTCCGAGCGTTGGCTCAGTGGCGCAAATATATGTACCTATTTTGCTTTAAAAGCTAAAAGGTTTGATTTTTACGTAAATCTATTGCACCGCTTGACTTGTACCAAACAATAAGCAATTAATATTTTGTTCCAGAATAGGTAGACTGTGCATTTATTTAAAGTGAGGTGGTGATTTACGACACAACTATCAAACACATCCCACATATCTTATGTGGGTTCCAAACGCGCTCTGATAACTTACCAGTGTCATCAGTGAACATCGATAATTATCATTATGAATATGAGGTTACCATTTACATAGTTCTACTCACTTATGGTGTAACTAGCTGATTCCAGCGACTTGGTCCGCTTGGATTCTTATAAATGCCACTTGGGGAAAGAATTTTCAAACATCTTTAAACATTTATTTTCAATTTTTTATCGAAAGCCGGAATACCGATTTTCATGGACATAACTTGAACAAAAAAAAAACCGGTCAAGTGCGAGTCAGACTCGTGAACCGAGGATTTCGTACTCCAGAAGTATCTGTTTTCATTAGTTTGTCTTAAAAGGTAAGGTGCTAATTAAGCTAGTCTAATTGTATTGTATGAGCGCTCATACAACTCAGACTTCAGTGGTCTATCTTAATTGGCTCAACTATATTATATGTATGGGGACACGTCGTACGTCATAGAAGGAAGCTACTAGGAAAATTTAAATTTTCTAGGTTCAATAGTTTAAGCTGTGCGTTGATGATCAGTCAGGACAAGCCTCTTTTTAATAGATAGATAGATAGATATGGGAGTCAATAGAATGCTCATAATGTCATGTCTATTCCAGTAGGACCTTTCATTGAACACACATCAAGGGCTGAACAAAACTGCCATTGTGTTTGTAATACAGCGTGTGAATAGAAGGTAATGAGGCCGCACTGAGCGCGCCATTGATTGACCTAACAGACTATAGACGCTCAACTAACCATCTATTGACTGAGAATGAATGAGTCAATACTCACTATGTTGGTAATATAATCTATGTCATAGATCTACCTACATAATAGGTGTTCACTTAATGGTATAAGATCCTTAGACCTTAGTATAAAACGACCTTCACCGAGCTGATTAATTGATGATAAGTATTTTTAACCCCCGACGAAAAAACGACGGGGTGTTATAAGTTTGACGTGTCTGTGTGTGTGTGTGTGTGTGTGTGTGTGTGTGTGTGTGTGTGTGTGTGTGTGTGTGTGTGTGTGTGTGTGTGTGTGTGTGTGTGTGTGTGTGTGTGTGTGTGTGTGTATGTGTGTGTGTGTGTGTGTCTGTCTGTTCCCCTGTGGCGCTCAAACGGGTGGACCGATTTGAATGCGGTTTTTTCGTTTGAAAGATGAATTAATCGAGAGTGTTGTTAGCTATGTTTGATGAAAATCGGTTCAATATGGCCGCCGCTACAAAATGGCGGATTGCATATTTTTTCACAACTCACTTAATATGGGTATCAAATGAAAGGGCTTGATTAGTAGAATAGCACTATTGCAAATCCAAGATGGCCGCCACCACAAAATGGCGAATGTCGGGGGTTTTTTAAATTTTAAATTTATACTTGTATATCAAAATATGTCAATAAATATATTGCAAATGAGTTCCCTAAAAAATTTCAGTCCAGAATATGATTAATTAACAATTTAGATAGGTAGGATGTACTCAAACAAATATCACTCGAAACCTCATCCGATTGACAGTGAGCTGAAAAAAAATCCAAAATGGCGGATTCAAGATGAAGGCCATACTTTCGTCGGTGTCTATCTCACTTAGTATAAAAAATGGAAGAGTGGTTTTGTGGCAAAATATGATCAAGACCTGAAGGTCTACTTGATGAACACAAAAAAATCAAGATGGCGGAATTTATTTTTCCATACAAAATATACCTAATCTGTTCATTGCAATATAAAAACTCCAAAATCATTCGATGGTCCCAAAACATTCAAAAATACAAGGACTAAGTAAGTATATTATTACGACATAAAGTTGCAGAAAATCACCCTATTCCACAAAAAGTAGTCCAGTAAATCGATCGGAAAAACTAGTACCTACTTACGTAAAAGAAACTATTCGCAAAAGTAATCTAAAAACTAAAACAACTCGCTAATCCTAAACGTTATCCAGTCAACGACTTTTATTCGAACCGTAAACACTTAGGGAGGCCATAAAACTGCACAGCTGTTTCGGATTTATACCTGTTGTCGACGTTAAGGGAAAATAAGGCTTTCAGATAAACAACCAGGTATAAAATATACGGTACAATAATTTACAGATGGTATGTACAGGGAAACGGAAAAAAAAAATAAAAAAATTTAAAAATGAGAAGAGTATTAATTTAGAGCTCGTACGTACACGCATTATGCGATGCTTTAACCTTTAAAGCGCGCTCTCAAATTGCATTTGCATGCACGTCAGATGCGTCAGATTTTGATTAAAATGCGTGTTGCGTGGGCGTCTGTTGTGCGCTTCAAAATATTTGTGCCGCCATTTTGTTGTGTATTCGATCTCCTTGTTAGTAATTGTATTATGTGACTCGATCAGGCTCTTTTAGGAAGAGTGGACGCGTCTTGATTAAAATTGGTAACTCATTCTGATACTGATTTATTTATCGATGACATGTGGAAGTGGCGAGTTGAAAAAACGTAATTATGGATTAAAATTTTGTCATTCTGAAGGCAATTTAGTAGTCGTGTAAAGATGAACTCGTCACATCGCCAATTCAGAGCACCCGCCCTACTAACGCTCGTCGGACGCTGTGTTACATGCGCTGTGAGCACGATACCAACATATGAGTAGATATCCCTACAAAGAGGAAGCTTCATACAAGCGGCCCGCTGTAGGCACACTCACGCATGAGCTCACCAACGGTTCACGGATGCTCCGCTGGGGCTCAGTTGGAGGCAAACAACAAGTGTGGGTCGTGCGCATTAAACTAATAATTAGAATAAAGTGTTTGCCGAGAATTTAGTGATTGTGTGAAATAGTGTAAGTTATATAAAAAAATTAGACTTAAGTGTTGGGCTTAGACAAAAATACCTGATCATTGTTTTGTTGTTTGTTAACATTATATTTAAGTTCACATGCAACAGGTGACAACCCTATCCCGTGTGGGGTTGCTGGTCCCCCATCGGGCGCGTCCCCCGGTGGCGGATAGGGGAACGCCTCCCAGATATGGGAGGTACCGGGGAAACCCGGCGCGGACCAAAACCAGCAGGGAGTTGCCGCTTGGAGGCTCCTGGTACTTCTCTGTTCATCAGAGTGGACTGTGGAGACTCCGGGCGGCGACAATTGGGGGGGAGGCTTTCGGGCCGTGAGGAAGAAAACCTCGTTAAAAAATTACCGGAGGGGGTGGAAACGCCCTGCGCGGCGGGTCCGCTGGTCTTTGTGGCCGGTGGGCGCTGGCTTCGGCCACCGTCGGGCAACCCGTAATCCGCACTGAGCGGAACCGGGGGCCCCACGCACTGAGCGAGGGGCCGCGAGGAAGAAAACCTCTATAAAAAATTACACGAGGGGTGAACCTCTTGAGGGTCGCCTGCGGGTGTGGCCCTCTTGAGGGTTGCCTCTGGCGAGGAACTCCGGGTGATGGAATGGCGTATCCGTCGCCCGTTGAGACGCCTCGGGTCGGGAGGCGCACCACTATGTTCCTGGTGCGCCTCAGACGGTGTTAGGGGGCCTTTAGGTCCCCCGGTGGAGGGTCTGCCTCGGCGGACGGCGCCGGCTGGGTCGCGGATGATTGCGCAAATGTACCCGTAACCCAGCCACCAGGCGACACGGAGGAACATCGCTGGGTTTTAGTGGGTATTCTGGCCACTTCTTGGCCTGCCTGAGTCCCACACTACCTTCCGGAAGCATTGCAGTTCGCTGTAAGGCTTCCGGAGGGTGTGCGTAAATGCATTTCCCAGCGTCAAAAAAAAAAAAAAAAAAAGGTGACAACCCTATCCCGTGTGGGGTTGCTGGTCCCCCATCGGGCGCGTCCCCCGGTGGCGGATAGGGGAACGCCTCCCAGATATGGGAGGTACCGGGGAAACCCGGCGCGGACCAAAACCAGCAGGGGGTTGCCGCTTGGAGGCTCCTGGTACTTCTCTGTTCATCAGAGTGGACTGTGGAGACTCCGGGCGGCGACAATTGGGGGGGAGGCTTTCGGGCCGTGAGGAAGAAAACCTCGTTAAAAAATTACAGGAGGGGGTGGCAACGCCCTGCGCGGCGGGTCCGCCGGTCTTTGTGGCCGGTGGGCGCTGGCTTCGGCCACCGTCGGGCAACCCGTAATCCGCACTGAGCGGAACCGGGGGCCCCACGCACTGAGCGAGGGGCCGCGAGGAAGAAAACCTCTATAAAAAATTACACGAGGGGTGAACCTCTTGAGGGTCGCCTGCGGGTGTGGCCCTCTTGAGGATTGCCTCTAGCGAGGAACTCCGGGTGATGGAATGGCGTATCCGTCGCCCGTTGAGACGCTTCGGGTCGGGAGGCACACCATTATGTTCCTGGTGCGCCTCAGACGGTGTTAGGGGGCCTTTAGGTCCCCCGGTGGAGGGTCTGCCTCGGCGGACGGCGCCGGCTGGGTCGCGGATGATTGCGCAAATGTACCCGTAACCCAGCCACCAGGCGACACGGAGGAACGTCGCTGGGTTTTAGTGGGTATTCTGGCCATCGGCCTGCTTGAGTCCCACACTACCTTCCGGAAGCATTGCAGTCCGCTGTAGGGCTTCCGGAGGGTGTGCGTAAATGCATTTCCCAGCGTCAAAAAAAAAAAATGGTGACAACCCTATGAGAATAGATATTAAAGGAAGTACATACATGGGTCACCTCTGTATATATTATGTATCTACTTATGTGCTACCAATGCCCATCAAACGCAGTGCTCGTTTGTGCAGTTTTCTGTGCAGCCTTACAAAGGCAATGTGAACATTGCCTTTGTAAGGCGCTATGGTATGATCAGCTACTGAATTGATATTGCATTACCTTGACGTACAAATTGAATGTTTCTCCCTAGTCGCAGAATTGCCGAAACGATCCCGTCGAACTCTCGCACATACCGAGCCAATTTAATTATTCGCTCGATAAGCTTCGGGAACGGTCAAGGATTAATTTTGTAGATACAGATCACAGTAAAAACAACTTGGACGTACCCAAAGTTGAACGTTGGATTTGGGATGATCCTACCCTGGTAGTAACCAGGTATCTAATAATTTCATGACGGAACCAGTACTTAAGTAGGTAATTTTAAGAATTTTGGGCTTTGCTAGAGTCTAGAAATTGTAGCACTTGTAAAGCGTCACACGTCATCATCTCGTTTCACCACCACCACCACCACTACAGCCTCTTAACGTCCCACTGCTGGGCACAAGCCTCCTCTCTCATAGGAAAGAGGGATTTAGAGCTTAGACCCGCCACGCTGCTCAAATTGCGGGTAGGCGGGCTTTAACGACTATTGTCACATGAGTGATAATAACCGGGACCTGCATAACGTGCTCTCCAAGGCACGGGGGTGAAACACCACCAACTACCAACTCCGGGCTGGCACTGAGAATTTGTTAGAAGAAGAACCCAATACCTAACAATTATTTGCCCGACCCAGGAATCGAACCCGGGTGGGTTTTCGAGATCTGGAGTAAAATATGCTAACCACTAGACCAACGAGGCAGTTAGGCTCGTTTCAGAAAGTTATGCAAAAATTTGCCAGTAAAAAAAGTAGGATTTTTTATCGTAAAACTAGGCATTAGACACAAAACGTGAAAACCCCAAAATGACTACAGCATGTCCGCGGTCCATTCGCCATGTTTTATGTGCTGTCCAACGCGGTTTCTAGCTGCAGCGAGCACTTTACTGACTCCATGGATTCCGCAGATTTATTGAAACGAAGGATATTTGAAATTGCTCAAAACTTGCGCTGGACAGGTGGGCGAAAAGAGTAATAGAGTAGTATTAGGAACTGAAAGAGAACACGAGAATAAGAAAGAAATTGATGGGAGTATCAAGATAACGAAACACACATGATAGAGAAACTCAGAAACAATTGAAAGAGGCCTTTGTCCAAAAGAACTAAAAAAATGAAGGATAGCAACTGCTCTTCTCAGCAGAATTCGTTTTCCAAAATAAAGACACGAATCGCCACAAGTCGGCTTTCATGAAATAAATAAATAATTTTTAATTTTAATAGCAGCAATAGCAGCATTTTCATGCATAGCAGCATGGACAAAGTTTCTCTAGTCATCTAACACAAAATATGAGATGCTCCTTAATAGTTTCATATTGCACTTTTTAACCCAACCTTTTTTTAGATTTTCTTTTCGTTCAGTTCCGGTCTTAGAAGAGCCTATTAAAACGCCCTCACGCACCACACTCATGGTTAGGACTGAACAACGCTCTCACCTTCAAATGTTTACACAGAGACTGCAACACAGTAAAGGCGAGACGATAATCGCCCTTCCCAAACACGAGTATCGTACACTGAGTTTATATGAGGCAAGTTTTTATATTCTTATCGCGTCTTCGAGACGAGAAACTCTCCCCATGTAAATGCCATCCCCCGCATTACACGCAAACGGTTATTCAACACAGTCTGTGGGGTGTAAGTGGCCCAAATTCCACCTATGTGGCCAAAGTCAACCTCACCTGCGCGCGGTGCACCCTGCCAATATGCTAACGAGGCCCTGACGCTCTCAGTCCCCTCAACTCAACCTCAACAACTTTATCTGGATGGTATTACCGCTTTGTGGTAGGATTCTACCCCGAATCCGCTTGGCTAGCAACCACACTTCAGCCATAATCTGCCGCAAAGCATCCGATGTGTTCCGGCATCGAGCTGAAGAGCCAATTCCCTTCCTCAAAAGCCGCCAACGCAGAAGTGGTTCCTCAGGTGCTGCTAATGTTCATGGGCAGCGGTAATCACTTAACATCAGGTGACGGGTCACCTTGCTCGTTGCCCGCTATTCCTATAAAAAAATCTACTTCCAGTTACAGTTAATTCCGAACTGCAATTCAGCCGCCAACAACCAGAACAAACGGTGGAATCGATTGAGCAGAGACGCTCAATTCGTCGCAATTTGGCAAATGCACGGCGAATCGCTAAAAGTGCTAATGGACGGTGATCAATCAGGCCGCTTTGTGAGCATTTATTCCCAAACGAATGCTCGATAATTTATTTAACAACTAGATGATGCCTACGGCTTCGCCCGTGTGTTTTGTAAAAATCACGTGGGAACTTTGATTTTCCAGAACAAAAAGTAGCCTATCTGTAGTAAGTAGTAACCCGTCCACAAAACGGAAAAATTCCGTGGGATCCTTACGATTTCGGAATGCAATTCCTTACAGCATCAGGGTTGAGGAGTTGGACATGTACCTACTCGAGGTCATTCAACAATAAAGTCATAAACAAAAAAATTGGTATCCCCAATATCAATTTAAATAACCGACAGTGCCTAAATCCCATTAGTGTTGGGGATCAGATCCCCTACAGCATCAGGATTGAGGAGTTGGAATCCAAATTTTTTGTAGGACAGTGTCGCAATGTTTCTCTATCGATTAAAAAAAAAATTACGCAAATCGGTTCAGAAATCTCGGAGATATCGGTGTACATAGGTAGAAAAACACAACTCCTCCTTTTTTGAAAGTCGGTTAAAAAAGTAGCCTATGTTACTCCCTGTTTAATTCTCTACTTGTATGTGAAAGTCCCGTCAAAATCGGTTCAGCCGTTCCAAAGATTAGCCCGTTCAAACAGACAGACAGACAGACAGACAGACAGACAGACAGACAGACAAAAATTTTAAAAACGTGTGATTCGGTTATAGTATCGTTCAAATAACCATATGAGCTTAATATGAGGTAGTTATTTCGATATTACAGACAGACACTTCAATTTTATTTATTAGTATAGAGTATAGATGGGTAGCTACCTAGTTGTGCGTTTTTCCTGCGACCGCAACGTAAATTAGGGGTTATTAGTTGGACAGTCGGCGTATCTACGAGAGTCATTGTATGTATTTGTGTGAATTTATCTATATGTATGGACTTTCATATTTTTAGTTTTATTTTTTTAATAAAAATAATAATATTTTTCACTTAGTCGTATGGTTTGTTTATTTGGCACGACCCTACAGACAGTTAAAATAAGGCACCGGTTCAGGTAAAAGAACAACAAATAAAAAGCAAAACGGATTGCACAAGTTGATGACACAATAAAAAGCAAATCGTACGACTATGGTAGGTTTAAGGGAACTATGGGAATCCAGTGGGGTGGCTATTATATAAGCGCTTTTTTTTGGTGACCAACTTTTGACGATATTCGTGACGTAACTTTAACCATCTATAGACTGTGCAATCCACTCTTAAGGCCAAGCCAGCAACCAAGCCAACAATACGCACCACCACCACGCAACCCTATACAAAAACCTCAATACGCACATTTCACTCCGTCACCGAGTACAGAAGAGAGAGAAAGAGAGAGATGTATTCGGGAGATGTACATTTACAATGTAATATTCCAAAGTGCACTGTGCACTGCCTATTTTGATGCCTTACAGCTAAATGAGTTTGATTTTCCTTGCGCATCCTATTCTAAGCAAAGGGCCGGAGATGCCAGGCGTTCACTTAAAATTCTCGGCAGCACTCAGTTTTAATTACCTGTTGAGCACGTCAACGTAATTAATTTCACGCGGAAGGAAATTAAATGTTCCGCTGAAAACTGGTCGAGTGTAAATTGACTTTCGATTACATTCCTTTATATTGAGAAAGCAATGAAATCGAAAATCAATTTACACTTGACAAAAATCAACTTGTTATGATCCCCATGATTGTAAATTAATTCTTAATTTTAATTTTAACAAGTCCATTTTTGTCAAGCGTTAATTATTATTATTATTGTTGAAATGTTCCAGAGAGCGTGTAGGTACGATTACATAATCGAAATATTTATGTGAAATGAAAATTGAGGAGCTGGCGAACAAAACCTCATAATTACACCTCTGGTCAAAATACTTGCAAAATAATCCAGCGGTTTTTGGCCTGCTGAACAAGAATCTCAATTTATTTGTATCGAAAACAATCTAAAATTGCATCAAAATTGCTATCTTTTCGTTTAGTATCTCATATCGTTCGTCTCTTTGGAAATTTCTCATAAGATATCTCACACACATATTCACTGTATTCCAGGCTTGTTTTCAGTTTCAAACTGAGGTATGTTCGTTTACTTACGGTCAACGTTCGTTTACTTACCACGTTCGTTTACTTACCACGCTGGCCAAGTGCGGATTGGCAGACTATTTGGAGATTCTGTTTTATTCTTAGAATAGAAAAAAAATACAAAGTGTAAAAAATAATAAAAATAAAAGCAGAATAATAAGAAAACCTGCGCCTGTGTGACACTATGTTACCGAACGGACTTTTTTTTATCACTATAATTTCATCTCATAATGATCTATGAAATCTAACTAAACTCAAAAGCCATAACTCAGCGGTGTCACGGCGTGACACGGCGTGACACGGCGTGCCACCGGCGCGGCGCACTGACACGTCCCGACGTGCGATATGCTCATCCGTGGCTTAACTTGCTCGTGTCAGCTTAATTACAATCGGGAACTAGGAACTACAGTCAGTCAGTAGTCGGGAGCTGTGACTCTGTGAGTAATATATACCTTTGTTCACTGTGAAATGTAGTATTGTTGAGTGCATTCTAGGATTTGAATTTGTATGTTCTATTAGAACGCGATATTCATATAATGACTAGCTTCTGCCTGCGGTTTCGCCCGGGTGAATTTCGGTTTTTCACAAATCTTCCCGTTTCCGCTCCCTTTTCCAACCTTTATACCTACTTTCAAGGAAGTTTGCTATAGTAATCTACCTATAGCTACAGATATATTTGTTTTTTTCAAAATCCCGTGGGAACTGTGGATTTTTCCAGGATAAAAAGTGCAAACGCATGCAGATGCATGCAGCTATTGTAATAATGTGCTATGTGATCGTGATTTACCTAAGAACAGTCAGCGCCATCTATCGAGTTTTTGGAAGTCTGTATCTATTTTAGTCCCACAGGAATACTTTGCCGGGATAAAAAGTAGCCTATGTTATGAAAAAAAATTCATGTCAGCTATATTGGAGTTGCCCACGACACCTAATTTATCAAAATAAGTCTAGCGTTTATGCGGTAAAGATAATAATTATTAAAACACCATAAAAGCTAAATAGATGATGAGTATATTTTAACCTCTCCAAAGCTACATATGATACTAATAACAGCTGCAATGCAGCATTTTGCCTCGGGAAATAAACAAATCATAGGGAGTAGAGAATTTTAGTATTAAACAAAGTTACAATCGTAGAATAAGTTGTAGTAATAATGGTTAATTTGCTTGCAAATTCGCTATAAAGATGGTTGTATGTGATACGCTAAAAGCAGTCTACTTCTACAGCTCCACCGCGATATCTTTTCTTTCCAAAATAGATTCTTCGTTTTTCGTGCTACCTATCTCTATCTATGTTCTTCTTGGAACTCGGTTTATACCTACTAGGTAGGTATAGGTAGTGCAACTGTGGTCGCTTATTCCTTCACTCTCATAGTCCGATGGCATTGGGACTCAAGTGCGGCATGACCGGAAAGAGATCAGGTACAGAACCGACGGCTTTACGTGCTCTCCGAGGCACGGAGCTGTATCTAACACCGCCAACTTTCAACTTCGGGCTAGCACTGAGAATTTCTTGACAGAATTATGACTTGAGAAAATTATGAGGTATTGGAAATTCCACTACCTCATAATTTTTGGTCCGATCCAGAAATCGAATCCTGCACCTCGCGGTACGCAGTCGACCACGCCAACCGTTAGATCACCGAGGTAGCTACACAACAGTGTAACATACACTATTGTGTTGAGTACATACTACATGTACACATTACACAATAATGTAAGTGCCTATTAAACAACAAAAGAGCACTTTTGTTCAACGCTAAATGTGAGAGCGAAATATATACGCGGTCAACAGCAGACCGCTCGTATTTGCAATTTGCTTCCACCCACAGGCGTAATACATTATTTTGATTTCATAAGTGGCTATTAAAATTTCGTTATAATAGTTTGTATTTTGGAATTCACCTATTGTTTGTGACTCGTTGAGCCACGAGTGTGTCGGTTATTCTGGTTCTCCTACGAATCTCCTAATTTCGGATTTTATCCTGTTTAAAGAAAGACCACGCTTCCTGGATCGCCCTCTCTATTATTTGTGACTCATAGTCACGAGTTAGTCGGTTATTCTGGTTCTTCTACGGATCACGTAATTTCTGATTTGATCATGTTTGAAGAAACACCATGATCTGTCCATCGCCCACTGAGTAAATCACAATACAAAAGTAGGCATGAGCCTTGTACCTATTATATTTATTTGCTTACTAGCTGACCCCCGCGACTTCGTTCGCGTGTTTTTCTTTGCTATATAAACCTCACGGAGCCCGAGACCTTTCCAACGAATGCAAAACCGTGGAAATCAGTTCGTGCGTTCTGGAGTTATAGCGTCAGGAAGGAAAACCCGACTTATTTTTATTTTATTTAGTAGATAACATCATCAGTGATCCTGAATTTAATAGAATTGAGCGTGAATGCAGAGATTCAGAAATCGTCAAGAAATCAGTGCAGATATTAATTGCGCATATGGACAGACGAACATGCAGAAAATATTTTTCGCGCATTCACTAAATAACTAAATAGCAAGTAGGTACTTATCTACTTTGTCTCAAAATAATATATCACACACAAACGAGAATCAGTACGACCTAATCAATATTTATAACAACAAATCCCTCGCCAAATCGGCCTCTAGGCAGGCTGAATCATTCAATACGCTGGATCAGCGTCTGTGAGTGAATGATTAATCCCGGCATTGGTGTATTAACGGAAGCAAAATGGAAGTTTCAACGTAAATATTGACTCAGTTGCAAAAGCGTAAATGAATACCTAATCATTATTAAACCTTTGTTTGCAATCAATCGGAGGTTGCAATTCTAATCGGAGGTCGTGGATTCGATCCCGGGGCACGCACCTCTGACTTTTCGGAGTTATGTGCGTTTTAAGTATTTAAAATATCACTTGCTTTGACGGTGAAGGAAAACATCGTGAGGAAACCTGCATGCCTGAGAGTTCTCCATAACGTTCTCAAAGGTGTGTGAAGTCTGCCAATCCGCTTGGCCAGCGTGGTAGACTATGGCCAAAACCCTTCTCACTCTGAGAAGAGAACCCGTGCTCTGTAGTGAGCAGGTAATGGGTTGATCATTGCAATCACTGGAGTAGTCTAATGTGAAGTGCGCTTCCTAAGGAGATGACTTTTGATTTTAAAATGATAACAATAACTGATAAATCCTGACCTAATTTCGCCAAAAGGGCCAATATCAACGGAGACTAGCCAACTAGATAGTAGATATTATAATACGCAGGTGTTTGCAGAAATACATACGTACATAGGTACACTTTCTGATCTCTCTGATCTCTCTCTGATCTATCTCTGATCTCTCTCAGATCTCTCTCTGATCTCTCTCTGATCTTTCTCTGAGAAATGAGGTCCACGCTTATATTTTTGTGATGGTATTCCGACATGACTACAGACAGATCAGACGTAGGGTCGATGGCTTGACGTGATTTTCGAGGTAAAGGGCTGTAGCACCCCTTCCAACTGTGGCCTGCAAAACCTAATAACTTCAAGAATCGACTCCAGATTCGACCCGAGACCTAATCAGCAGCCGACAAAGTTAACCACTAGACCAACGAGGCAATCAATTACTAGTACACAATCCTCAAAAAGAATCCCTCGGGGAAACATCACAGCTGAAACAATCGAGGGAACTACTAGTAGACCCGACTCAAAGCGCAAACCTCTAACAAGTAAGTAAGTAAGTAATATAAACAGCTTCGGCCGAGTTCGGCGGTCGAACTCGTGTGAAACCAGAGATGTATGGTCTTAGTAACAGTGGAAATATGCTTTGTTCAAGGCGTTTGAGATCGCTTTTCATGTACAAGAAGGAAGGACCCAGCTAGGTAAGTTTTCGTCAGATGGAACATTATGTACAAGCATCTGCCCGCGGCTTCGCCCGCATGAATTTCGGTTTTAAACAAATCCCGAGGGAATCATGGATTTCCGGTTCCCGTTCCCGCTCCCTTTTCCAACCTTTATACCTACTTTCAAGGAAGTATGCTATAGTAATTTACCTATAGCTGTAGATATAGATTTCGAGTTTTTCAAAATCCCTCGGGAACTGTGGATTTTTCCAGGATAAAAAGTACCTAGCCTATGTTTAAGTCAGGCCATAATCTATCAAAATCTAGTTATATATCCATTCAAAATTTCAGCCAAATCGGTTTAGTAGTTGCGACGTTATAGAGTAACAAACATCCAAATATCCAAACATCCAAACATCCAAACATCCAAACATCCAAACATCCAAACATCTAAACATCCAAACATCCACACTTTCACAATCTATATCTATACTAATAAATAAAATTGATGTGTCTGTCTGTAATATCGAAATAACTACCTCATATTAAGCTCATATGGTTATTTGAACGGTACCATAACCGAATCACACGTTTTTAAAATTTTTGTCTGTCTGTCTGTCTGTCTGTTTGAACGGGCTAATCTTCGGAACGGCTGAACCAATTTTGACGGGACTTTCACATACAAGTAGAGAATTAACCAGGGAGTAACATAGGCTACTTTTTTAACCGACTTTCAAAAAAGGAGGAGTTGTGTTTTTCTACCTATGTACATCGATATCTCCGAGATTTCTGAACCGATTTGCGTAATTTTTGTTTTAATCGATAGAGAAACATTGCGACACTGTCCTATAAAAAACTTGGATTCCAACTCCTCAATCCTGATGCTGTAGGGGAACTTATCCCCAAAACTAATGGGATTTAGGAACTGTCGGTTATTTAAAATGATATTGGGGATACCAATTAGAGACTTTATCGTTAAATGAACTCAAGTTGGTACATATTCAACTCCTCAACCCAGATGCTGTAAGGAATTGCATTCCGAAATCGTGGGGATCCCACGGAATTTTTCCGTTTTGGTGACGGGTTACTACAGATAGGCTACTTTTTGTTCTGGAAAATCAAAAATTCCCACGGGTTTAAAAAACCTAAATCCACACGGGCGAAGTCGTGGGCATTATCTAGTTTATAATATTAGCATTACAAGATTCTAACGGCCTGTTTCACCACCTTTTGATAAGACGTGTCGGATAGCCTCAACGTAAGTTTTGTCACTTTCTTACTTTATGTCAAGTGACAAAGACAAAAGTTGTAGATAGCTATCCGGTACTTATCAGAAAGTGGTAAAACAGGTCCTAAGGGTGCGAACATGTCAAAGATGCCTCAGCACACATCTCGCACTTTACTTCGCAACCTCGATGTCTCATCTATACTCTATACTAATAAATAAAATTGAAGTGTCTGTCTGTAATATCGAAATAACTACCTCATATTAAGCTCATATGGTTATTTGAACGATACTATAACCGAATCACACGTTTTTAAAATTTTTGTCTGTCTGTCTGTCTGTCTGTCTGTCTGTCTGTTTGAACGGGCTAATCTTTGGAACGGCTGAACCGATTTTGACGGGACTTTCACATGCAAGTAGAGAATTAACCAGGGAGTAACATAGGCTACTTTTTTAACCGACTTTCAAAAAAGGAGGAGTTGTGTTTTTCTACCTATGTACACCGATATCTCCGAGATTTCTGAACCGATTTGCGTAATTTTTTTTTAATCGATAGAGTAACATTGCGACACTGTCCTACAAAAAATTTGGATTCCAATTCCTCAATCCTGATGCTGTAGGGGATCTGATCCCCAACACTAATGGGATTTAGGCACTGTCGGTTATTCAAATTGATATTGGGGATACCAATTAAAGACTTTATTATTGAATGAACTCGAGTAGGTACATGTCCAACTCCTCAACCCTGATGCTGTAAGGAATTGCATTCCGAAATCGTAAGGATCCTACGGAATTTTTCCGTTTTGTGGACGGGTTACTACTTACTACAGATAGGCTGCTTTTTGTTCTGGAAAATCAAAGTTCCCACGAGATTTTTACAAACCACACGGGCGAAGCCGTGGGCATCATCTAGTTCATATATAAGTTAAAACAAATGTAAAAGCAAATACATTTGACGACCTCCCTGGCGCAGTGCTGAGCGCTGTGGTCTTATAAGTGGGAGGTTCCGGGTTCGATTCCCGGCCTGGGCAATTTGGGATTTTATAATTTCTAAATTGTCTCTGGTCTGGTCTGGTGGGAGGCTTCAGCCGTGGCTGGTTACCACGCTACCGGCAAAGCCGTGCCGCCAAGCGATTCAGCGTGTAGAAACCGATCAGAGGTATGCATACCTCTTCCAAGTTAGCCCGCTTCCATCTTAGACTGCATCATCACTTACCATCAGGTGAGATTGCAGTCAAGAGCTAACTTGTAGTTGA
The DNA here is from genome assembly GCA_920104075.1 of Melanargia galathea. Lineage (NCBI taxonomy): Eukaryota > Metazoa > Arthropoda > Insecta > Lepidoptera > Nymphalidae > Melanargia > Melanargia galathea. The sequence continues at coordinate 23,816,688 of OV049863.1, read as the reverse complement.
ATAACAAGAAAAAACACTAGCGCAGACTGCCATATTCGGCATTAGAGATTGGCTCCTTATCGTATGAATCCAGTATCACCCATTTTGGAGATTGTTATCTTTGTTATGACCTTTTAAAATAACACCATAACGAAAACATAATGGAAAGGTGTGGACCTTTCTATTGCTTCGCCGATAACTTATGTTCGCAGAAATCGTCGCGTAACACTAAATCTAACCGACTCGAATGTTAATGGGATATTGCCACAAATTTTCACTTTAAAAGCCCTTCAGTTACGTGCACCGAGTTTAAATGGGGATCAAAAGGTAACTGAGAATAGGTCTTATGAAATATTGATGAGGCCAAATCTCTTTAGGGTACGTGATTGAAAATTATTAATAAGGGGTGAATTTCAGGAGTGATTACCCTAATACTTATAGTAATTCTGTGCCTTGGAGAACGCATAAATCCGGCGACCTTACGTCCGATCTCTTCCCGTGTCGGTTTGCCGTCCCATCAGACTACACGAGAGTGAGGGAACAGAGAGTTCACTTGTTTTGCGCACACACTTTTGCAATAATACATCCTGTGTAACTGGCTAGTGATTATTGATATAGACCACCGTGATCGAAATTTGGTCATTATCATCATCATGACTAACCCGTTACCAGCCCACTATAGAGCACGGGTCTCCTCTCAGAATGAAAAGGATTTAGGCTGTAGTCCACCACGCTGGCCAAGTGCGGATTGATGGACTTTACACGCATTGAAGCACATTATAGAAAACTCAGGCATGCAGGTTTCATCACTAGGTATGTTCACCTTCACCGTTAACTCAAGTGATTTTTTAACCCCCGACGCAAAAACGACGGGGTGTTATAAGTTTGAAGTGTCTGTGTGTGTGTGTGTGTGTGTGTGTGTGTGTGTGTGTGTGTGTGTCTGTGCTTGTGTGTGTCTGTCTGTTCCCCTATGGCGCTCAAACGGGTGGACCGATTTGAATGCGGTTTTTTTTGTTTGAAAGGTGAATTAGTCGAAAGTGTTGTTAGCTATGTTTGAAGAAAATCGGTCCAAGATGGCCGCCGCTACAAAATGGCGGATTACATATTTTATCACAACGCCCTTAATATGGGTATCAAATAAAAGGGCTTGACTAGTAGAATAGAACTATGCAAATCCAAGATGGCCGCCAACACAATATGGCGAATGTCGGGGGTATTTTAAATTTTTAATTGCTTAAAATTGCACATTTAACTCCTAAAAGTTAGAGATGCGTGCCGGGGATCGAACTAGGTCCCTCCGAGGGAGGCAGAAGTCTTAATCACTGGGATGTCACCCCTTAAATTTGAAAATTAGTCCGGAATTAGCATGTAACATCCCAAGGAAACTATTAACAATCTGTTATAACTTATAACAGAAGCGGGAGCAACTGAGAACTTATATGAACTGCCTAATTTGCGATAACAATAATAAAGTTCTTCATAAACGATATAATTTTACGCAATTCATCCCGAGTTAAGTGATAGTTTAGTGAGATGTTAACGCAAATAGTTTCAAAATGGATGCCGCCGCTCAAAACTTCGATGCTCCAATTTGGAACTTCATTAAAGTTATTGCGGTTGTTTGTCAAATGTAATAAGCTAAGGATTTGTTAACCAGTATAATGTTGCCATTACTTATAATGCAATAGTACATTGTGATACAAGGGTGGAATGTTGGTTATTGCAAACGAGCTGTCATTAACAAGCCCGAACCGAAGGTGAGGGTTTTTAATGTCACGAGTTTGCAATAACCGATACACCCGTGTATCACACGACGTTTTTCAATACAGTTGTGGGAAACAGTAAAAAAACAAATCGAAGAATCAAATGTTTATTTCAACATACATACGTACGTACCTATCTTTGTCGGAATCTTGGGGGCAAAATTCCATCTTGCGTAATTTTTACCCCAGATGAAATATCAGGTGGAGTTAATTCCATAATATCATTTGTACTTGAACTCATATTTACAAAAAATAATCAATTTATCACACAAAAAATGAAAACTTTCAGAAAATGGCGCGTTTTAGCAACTGGACATTTTAAAACGAAACTAGGCAACTGTCTACGTGTATACAGCCTATTCGATTTTTGAGATATGTTAATGTGAAAATAATTAAATTAAAAATGGTAATTAAATATATAATTAATTATAATAAACAAACATTTAAAAGAATTTTGAGAATTCAATGCTAAGACGTAGGTACGCATTTATTAATTTTTTCTCGTATAAAATCTATCCGATTTTATTCTATGTATGAAAACTCCTTGCTACTAAACTTTTTAAATTGACTTTATAGCGTGATGAGTAACTGCCTTTAAGCCGCATGCATGTACTAAGCCTTACAATACTTGAGGTCCAGGCTCGAGAAGTATATTCGTAGTTGCAACTGTTCTTCACTCACCCATGCGAGAGAGCATGGGTGTTTTAACGGTTTTCGGACCTCTCACTCATACGCTGGCGTAATATAAACGCCGCGCCAGCGAGGGAGTCAGTCGATTTCTCGTCTGCTTAGCGAACACACGTCGCTTACGCAGCGCCCCGCGTTCCCGCACTCTCGTATTTTTGTGACAAAGTGACCCATTAAACAACTTTACTCAACGCTGGACTCTAATTTCAAAGCCCACAGCCCTACACTGGCTGCCCAACGTGTCTCTTTGGGTCTAAAACAAGTCCAGTCCTACACTGGACGCCCAAAGTGTTTTTCGGGGTTTTAGTGAACTTATAACTTACGTAAAACTTTATACCTATTTGTGCCGTTCGCGAAGAGAACATTACCAGTGAAAACCGGTTTCTCGCGCGCGTAAATAACATCGCGATCGCGGCGGAGTTAGTTATAAAGCCATACCTACTTACGTGTTCCTATACGTTTCGGGTAAATGTGTTGTTTCGGGTAAATCGTAAATCGTTTTATAGGTATATACTGCCTAACGGTTTTTCTTCGTCTATACAAGATGCCAAGAACAAGGCGGAGCATTGGCTCAGAAGAACAGAGGCTCGACTCGTCAGAAAACTTAACTATGACGTCAGCCCAACTTCACTCGCTTTTAAGTACAATCCAGCAAACAAATGCGGACACGTGCGAGAGGCTTCTGAGGGAAGTTCGTTCTTCTACACCTATTCTCTCAACGGATCGTCCGGTCCTGTCTTCGACCAGCTCCAACTTCTCCAAGTGTTCAGCTCGCTTCAGTGGTTCCAGCAGTGATGACGTGGAGGCATTCATCGACGCTGTTCAGGTCTACAAGAACTGCCTGCAGATCACGGATGACAATGCTCTCAAAGGTTTTTCGCTCCTACTTACTCATGATGCAGCTCGCTGGTGGCAAGGATTACGAAGATCCACAACGCAATGGGAAGACGCGTTGCTACGTCTACGTTCAGCGTTTGGTGCAAGGCGGCCCCCCTTCGTTGTCTACAGAGAATTATTTCAAATGTCCCAAGGTGATGAAAACACGGACATATTCATTTCCAAGGCGCGTGCTCTCTTAGCTAAGTTGCCGGAAGGCGACCTCAACGAGAAAGTTGAGTTGGATATCACTTATGCCTTATTGGATCGACGGATCAGAAAGCGTTTGGATCGCGAAAGTGTTCAAAGCTTCGACGATTTACTCCGGAGAGCTAGGGCCATTGAGGACTCTTTAACCGAGGGCAAAAACCCGGGTTCGAAGGTGGCTGAAGAGGCACCAAAGAGGAAGCCTCCGACAGCCCTGCAGAGTAACTCCTCGAGTTCGTCTACGCCGTCCGTTCCCGTCCGGAACGAAATCCATCCCAAGGAAATTAATAAACAGGATAGACTGTTCTGTGCGTACTGTAAATCGCGTTCGCACATTAAAATTAATTGCGATAAGTTAGCTAATAAAAACAAACCACAAAGTGAAGTGAAGTGTTACACTTGCGGATCACCGGGGGTAATTAAATCTCAGTGTAAAAAGTGCAATGTGTCTAGCGTAGAGACATTTTACTCCATAAACCATATACCTACGAAAAATTGCGTCTACAGCGCGCGCAAACCGTTCTGCACGGTGACGCCGAAAGCGTCCGCCGCGCGTAAGACGTCGTCGCCAGACCCGTCCGGCGCAAATTTCACGTCCGTTGCGTATGTACCTACGACTCTAGCGGAAAAAGGTAACCCTGCGATTGCGACAGGGGGTTTTTGTAATAACTTTTCTAACACTTTTGTGGATAATAATGTTAACGATACTTGTTCTGTTTCGGATATTAATGCTTGTGTATTACCTAATCCTAGTTTTAGTGATATACTTAATCGTCGTCCTATACTTAATATTTCCTTGTTAGGAAAGCGGGGCACTGCACTCGTAGATTCGGCAGCTAAAAACTGCATCGCGGGTCACACGCTGTACGCTCTCCTTCGTAACATGAAGCACCCGTTAGTGCCGTCAACACAGATTGTTAAGTTGGCGGATGGTGTTGCTAGGGAAATGAATGTATTGACAACGGAACTAGAGGTGACACTGCATAACAGAACTAAGGTTGTTCCATTTTTAATTTTTCCTGACTTTAACAATAATGAAAGTTTGTTAGGTATTAACTTTTTGTCTATATTTAATTTAGTCTTTGACTTTGGCAACCGTAAATGGCACTTCGCGGATAGTTCGCAAAAGTTCGACATGACGTTCGAACAAGTGTCATCTCTCGCTCCGTGTTCGTCGGTTAATGTCCTGCGGGACGATGAGGCGACTTCGCTTACCAATGAACAGCGGGAGTTTCTTGCCAGTCTCCTCGTGGAGAAAGGAGACATCTTCGAGCTAGGGGGAGTGCAGACTCCTTTCGCCGAACACGTTGTTGATACCGGCGATCATCCGCCTGTTGCTGTCCCGCCTTACAGGGTAACTCCGGCCAAGAAGGACGCAATGCGGATCGAGCTCGACAAAACGTTAGCTGATGGCAGCATGGAAGAATGCGACTCAGCTTGGATGTCTCCGGCTTTATTGGTTCCCAAGTCGTTTGACAATGACAAGGTTCGTGCAGTCCTAGAGATGAAGACACCATCGTCTCGGACACAGCTTCGCAAATTTATTCGGCGTTGTTCCTGGTTCCGCAGAGTTATTCCGAATTTTTCAGCTGTCGCAAAACCTTTAACACGTTTGTTGAAGAAAAATCAACATTGGAGTTGGAGCTCAGACAAAGCTCGTGCGTTCGACGAGCTAAAGCAACGTCTTTCGTCTGCTTCAATTTTTGCAGTTAGGGAACGAGTTTCTACTCAACAGGATCAGCGAAAGGAGTTCGCAGATTGTTCCCGTAGGCCTGGCGATGTTTTCGAAGTTGGTGACAAGGTGCTTTTAAAGTCACATGTCCTTAGCAACGCTGCGAAAAATGTTACATCTAAGTTCATTCCAAAAAGGGACGGCCCTTATGTGGTCAAAGAACGAGTCAGCCCTACTGCTTATATTATTTCAAATTTGGATTCGCCTACCGAGGTTTTAGGTAAATTTCACTCTTCAGAGCTTACACGATTCTTTAGCCGGGATTCTTCGCCTCCTCGTCCTGTAGTTCCTAAGCGTAAAAGGGGACGTCCTCGGAAACATGCTTGTCCTGTTTGTTAACTAGTTTTAAGCGAGTTCATGAACGAGGGCGTTCTCACGAACTCGAGGGGGAGTGTATAGCGTGATGAGTAACTGCCTTTAAGCCGCATGCATGTACTAAGCCTTACAATACTTGAGGTCCAGGCTCGAGAAGTATATTCGTAGTTGCAACTGTTCTTCACTCACCCATGCGAGAGAGCATGGGTGTTTTAACGGTTTTCGGACCTCTCACTCATACGCTGGCGTAATATAAACGCCGCGCCAGCGAGGGAGTCAGTCGATTTCTCGTCTGCTTAGCGAACACACGTCGCTTACGCAGCGCCCCGCGTTCCCGCACTCTCGTATTTTTGTGACAAAGTGACCCATTAAACAACTTTACTCAACGCTGGACTCTAATTTCAAAGCCCACAGCCCTACAACTTATAAATTTAAAAATAAATTGCAAAACAAAGTGATCGAGCTCGTAAAACAAAAGTCACGACCGCGTAAAACAAAACATGCCTGTGCAAAAGATTTAATTTTCGAATCATAACTATAGCCTCTGAAAGTACGCCATGTTAAACAACTGTATTGAAATAGTACATTGTGATACAAGGGTGGAATGTTGGTTATTGCAAACGAGCTGTCATTAACAAGCCCGAACCGAAGGTGAGGGTTTTTAATGTCACGAGTTTGCAATAACCGACACACCCGTGTATCACACGACGTTTTTCAATACAGTTGTGGGAAATAGTAAAAAAACAAATTGAAGAATCAAATGTTTATTTCAACATACATACTTACGTACGTACCTATCTTTGTCGGAATCTTGGGGGCAAAATATCAGGTGGAGTTAATTCCATAATATCACTTGTACTTGAAATCATATTTACAAAAAATAATCAATTTATCACACAAAAAATGAAAACTTTCAGAAAATGGCGCGTTTTAGCAACTGGACATTTTAAAACGAAACTAGGCAACGGTCTACGCGTATACAGCCTATTCGATTTTTGAGATATGTTAATGTGAAAATAATTAAATTAAAAATGGTAATTAAATATATAATTAATTATAATAAACAAACATTTAAAAGAATTTTGATAATTCAATGCTGAGACGTACGCATATTTATTAATTTTTTCTCGTATAAAATCTATCCGATTTTATTCTATGTATGAAAACTCCTTGCTACTAAACTTTTTAAATTGACTTATAAATTTAAAAATAAACTGCAAAACAAAATGATCGAGCTCGTAAAACAAAAGTCACGACCGCGTAAAACAAAACATGCCTGTGCAAAAGATTTAATTTTCGAATCATAACTATAGCCTCTGAAAGTACGCCATGTTAAACAACTGTATTGAAATAGTACATTGTGATACAAGGGTGGAATGTTGGTTATTGCAAACGAGCTGTCATTAACAAGCCCGAACCGAAGGTGAGGGTTTTTAATGTCACGAGTTTGCAATAACCGATACACCCGTGTATCACACGACGTTTTTCAATACAGTTGTGGGAAATAGTAAAAAACAAATCGAAGTACCAAATGTTTATTTCAACATACATACGTACGTAGTCGTACCTATCTTTGTCGGAATCTTAGGGGCAAAATTCCATCTTGCGTATTTTTTGCCCCAGATAAAATATCAGGTGGAGTTAATTCCATAATATCACTTGTACTTGAACTCATATTAACAAAAAATAATCAATTTATCACACAAAAAATGAAAACTTTCAGAAAATGGCGCATTTTAGCAATTGGACATTTTAAAACGAAACTAGGCAACGGTCTACGCGTATACAGCCTATTCGACTTTTGACAAATGTTAATGTGAAAATAATTAAATTAAAAATGGTAATTAAATATATAATTAATTATAATAAATAAACATTTAAAAGAATTTTGAAAATTCAATGCTAAGACGTACGCATTTATTCATTTTTTCTCTAATAAAATCTATCCTATTTTATTCTATGTACTAGATGATGCCCACGGCTTCGCCCGTGTGGATTTAGGTTTTTAAAAATCCCGTGGGAACTTTTGATTTTCCAGAACAAAAAGTAGCTTATTTGTTAAGTAACCCGTCCCCAAAACGGAAAAATCCCGTGAGATCCCCACGATTTCGGAATGCAATTCCTTACAGCATCAGGGTGGAGGAGTTGGATATGTACCTACTCGAGTTCATTCAACGATAAAGTCTTTAATTGGTACCGCAATATCAATTTAAATAACCGAAAGTTTCTAAATCCCATTAGTTTTGGGGATCAGGTCCTCTACAGCATCAGGATTGAGGAGTTGGAATCCAAATTTTTTATAGAACAGGGTCGCAAAGTTTTTCTATCGATTAAAAAAAGAATTACTAAAATCGGTTCAGAAATCTCGGAGATATCGGTGTACATAGGTAGAAAAACACAACTCCTCCTTTTTTGAAAGTCGGTTAAAAAAGTAGCCTATGTTACTCCCTGGTTAATTCTCTACTTGTATGTGAAGGTCCCGTCAAAATCGGTTCAGCCGTTCCGAAGATTAGCCCGTTCAAACAGACAGACAGACAGACAGACAGACAGACAGACAAAAATTTTAAAAACGTGTGATATGGTTATGGTAGCGTTCAAATAACCATATGAGCTTAATATGAGGTAGTTATTTCGATATTACAGACAGACACTTCAATTTTATTTATTAGTATATAGAATAGATGAAAACTCCTTGCTACTAAACTTTTTAAATTGACTTATAAATTTAAAAATAAACTGCAAAACAAAATGATCGAGCTCGTAAAACAAAAGTCACGACCGCGTAAAACAAAAGATGCCTGTGCAAAAGATTTAATTTTCGAATCATACCTATAGCCTCTGAAAGTACACCATGTTAAACAACTGTATTGAAAAGTAATTATGTAGTTCAAAGGATGAGGCATTTTGAACTTCTTGTTAGTTGGATTAGAGGAAATTGTAGTTTCTAAACCATACTTGATATTATTAATTAACTATTTGAATGCGACTCTTTCTGTACTATAAAGGCTCGTTTCCATTAAGAGACGGGATTAAAAGTCCGCATGGTTATAGATATGTAAATCTTGTTTAGTTTTAATCAGAACCGGTAATTTTATTCAGGTAATATAGACTTGTAATACATAAGTCATATTACAGGTACATTACAGCTTCTCAATTATACCAAAGCAAAAAAATAATTTGCTCCCCAACTCTATTGTGGCGTGATTGAAGGACAAACCAACAAACAAACAAACTAACCAACAAAGCAACAAATAAACAAACAAACAAATACTGTTTGCACACACAATCTCTAAACTGAACGAAAATGGCGTTCACATAATGTTCCCTGCGAAAAAAGATAAAATTATATTTAAAGCAGCAGTCTATTAAGTTTAGTTTTTTGATTGCATACAACAACACTATATTAGCACCAGTGAATAGGTAAATATATATAGCCTTCTCACATTGTCGCAAAAAGTCAGTTTCATCGTCACCCATTAACTTCGTTTTGTGTCCAACTACATCAACAACAAACATTAATTGTCTTCAGAGCAGCTTCAGTGAAAAAGATTGTCTAACTTGCCACCTAACAAAGCCTTTAAATTTCGCGCTAATTACTGAGCTCCTAGAGCTGCTTGTTAATGTTAATTAGCGCTCTATGGGACACAGAGAGCTGTCATGGCTTTGTCTATTCGAAACGAGTTAATTTAGATAAATTATAAAAGAAATACTTAAATGAGTTTTTATTTCAGACATTGTCCACATGAACAATGTTATAATCCGCGCGCTTTTAGAATGGGATGCGACATTTCGGACGATAGTCATATCCACCCAACAGCCAGACCTGAGTGACTCTGAGCTTTCTTAAAGTAGTCTATGAAGTAATAGAATGACTTTTTCGTAATAAATAATTACAATTTACAGGATTATGCTTCTAAAGAGTCAAACCAATTAGAGTCAGCATTTTTTTTATAGTTACAAAGCCATGTCACACACACACAATTACACAGCCAGGCACACATGAACTGGACTAGTTGTTACGCCTATAAATATTTGTTTCATATCCCTACTTATCATTCCAGATAAGAACATTATCTTTGGTCCAGAAGCTAGCTTATACGGGTGCGGAGCACGAGGTTCCGCTTTCGAGTCTGAAGTTGAGCCAAAAAATTGTGAATTGTCTGTGAAATTTAGGTACTTCGGAGTCGCTCGACTTTAGAAACGTCTTCTCTGATAATGATAAAAAAACAAATAGTTGAAGTTTAATTTAAGTTAGTTTTCTTAAAGCGTTCCCATGAGGAAGCACTTAAAGTGCGGAGTGTTTGAACCGGCAAAGTAAATAAGGGAACATTTCAAAGTAATGAACTTTTGCGGGGGATACAGTAAAGTTGATATCTGAGTACGTAATATTATTACAGTTGTTTATACTGTGTTCCTATTAATTCGATTAAAATGGTGTAATGTTTATTTAAAGTTTCGTTATTTACTACGAATATTTACAATCTTAATATAAGTTAAATCTCAAGATTACGTTGCATCATGTATAGCCGAGTGCATCACCCGCCCCGTGCCCCTCGAACGATCAGGAAAGCCAAGTTTATCGCAGTTTAGCTATAATATTATGTCTCCCAGCAGACAGTACTTCGTAAATTATAAATACCACTGGTGCAATTATTATGGAGTTTTAAAAAGCAGGAAGAATAGAAACGTCGAGGTGATCTCAAGAAACATTTATTACCTCAATAAAATAATAAAGAGCGAAAAAAAGCATAGAAAACCGCAAAGAATAAGAAATCCTTAACGCCCAATGTATTAAGGAAATGCGTTTCCATATTTTCTATAATGGACTGGTAGTGGTTCTTTTGTGGGGCCACCCTTTCAGCGGAGGCAACTCCGGGCCTATTGTTGGCAATAAATCGCGGATTTAAAAGCAACCGACCTTTTGTACAAGCTAAGTAGACTGATTATTTTTATGCTTTTTAACACTCGGTTTTTACCAAGTAAGCCAATGGAGTTGAAAAAAAGAAACTAAAGACTCACAGAGTAACAACAATGAGGAAGTTTTCTGAAGTTTAAAATATCATATTGAGCACAATGGTATTAAAATATAGATTAAAACTAATAAATCGGTGAAAAAAATTTAAAATCCATCAATAAATGACGGAAAAATTAATTATTTAATTTCATGTATTTCGCAACGCATTCACGCAAAATTTCTCACTCGAGTATGACGTCACCGCGTCTATTCGGAGCATTTATTCTAAGATTCGGAGGTAGTTTTTCCATGTATGTAAATTTACTTGTTTTACCAATTTCTCCTAGATTACTGAACCGATTTGCGTGATTCTTTTGATGATGTTTGCAAAATGGTCCCATAGAGTTTTTCGAAAAAAGATTACAAAATTTTTTTCGCAAATCAAAAAAATTACTTAATCACAATCAAATCGGTTCAGAAATCACACTTTACTAGTTTCTACACAGTGCAATGAGAATCGCGCAGCATAAAAACGGCCAACAACGAGCAAGCTAAATATACTTTGCGCAACCCATGCAAAGCTGGAGTGGATCACTAATAGATAAGTAATATTCTACAAAGTTCTAGAAATGTTTGTGATAAAGATACCGGTGTTAGGTGTCCCGATTTTAAGGAAAATCCGATTTACTCCTGATCAAGACAACAGATATTCCGATTTTTTTGTTGTTGGCCCGAACTGAAAACCAAAATCCTGACTATCTTCCCTTCCGTACTATTTAGTATAGGTCCCCGACCTTGCAATACTAGTTTAAAATGCAAGTAAGAGAATCAAGCAGTAATAGCATTAGAACGCCTCCGTGCCTCGCCTGTTTAAATATTCAAAGCCTTGTCAACCGTTGGATGAGTTCCTTAACGATACTTGATCCATAGATTCAATTATGCAGTTAATTTGCACACCACTTATAAGCTTTGACATATTATTATCAGAAGCTCAAAGATTAGTATACAATCCATTGACTATACACCTTGTTTCAGATAAACTCGTAGTTTTGTGTGAGAGTTAAGTTAAAACTGTATCTGCTGTCTACATTTTGAACGTGGCGTGGTAGGAAAAATTACTTTGTATTATCGAGCCATTTCTGCTGTCATGTTATTTTTTAATAAGGCTCTGACACACGGACAGTTAGAAAGACGGACACGTGTTCATCAGAGAAAGTCATAGTCAAATAAACTTTATGCAAAATTGGTACACTGTACAATTTTTGAACATCTTTACAAGTACATGGTGATAAATAACTTACGAGAACTTAAAAATAAAACTAAGAGGGTTCCAAACGAAACATAGTTTTAGATGAGACCACAACAAACACAGCCGTGGTTTTTAGGGTTCCGTAGCCAAATGGCAAAAAACGGAACCCTTATGGATTCGTCATGTCTGTCTGTCTGTCCGTCCGTATGTTAAGTACAGCCACTTTTTTCCGAAACTATAAGAACTATACTGTTGAAACTTGGTAAGTAGATATGTATTCTGTGAACCACATTAAGATTTTCACACAAAAATAGAAAAAAAAAACCATAAGTTTTTGGGGTTCCCAAAAAACTAAAAAAAAATGTTTTCATCAAAACCATACGTATATGGTATCTATAGATAGGTCTTCAAAAATGATATTGATGTTTCTAATATATATTTTTTCTGAACAGAATAGTTTGCGCGAGAGACACTTCCAAAGTGGTAAAATGTGTGTGTCCCCCGTGTAACTTCTAAAATAAGAGAATAATAAAACAAAAAAATATATTTATGACTAGATGATGCCCACGGCTTCGCCCGTGTGGATTTAGGTTTTTAAAAATCCCGTGGGAACTTTTGATTTTCCAGAACAAAAAGTAGCTTATCTGTAGAAACCCGTCCCCAAAACGGAAAAATCCCGTGGGATCCCCACGATTTCGGAATACAATTCCTTACAGCATCAGGGTTGAGGAGTTGGATATGTACCTACTCGAGTTCATTCAACGATAAAGTCTTTAATTGGTACCCCCAATATCAATTTAAATAACCGACAGTTTCTAAAACCCATTAGTTTTGGGGATTAGGTCCCCTACAGCATCAGGATTGAGGAGTTGGAATCCAAATTTTTTATAGAACAGGGTCGCAATGTTTCTCTATCGATTAAAAAAAAAATTATGCAAATCGGTTCAGAAATCTCGGAGATATCGGTGTACATAGGTAGAAAAACACAACTCCTCCTTTTTTGAAAGTCGGTTAAAAAAGTAGCCTATGTTACTCCCTGGTTAATTCTCTACTTGTATGTGAAGGTCCCGTCAAAATCGGTTCAGCCGTTCCGAAGATTAGCCCGTTCAAACAGACAGACAGACAGACAGACAGACAGACAAAAATTTTAAAAACGTGTGATTCGGTTATGGTAGCGTTCAAATAACCATATGAGCTTAATATGAGGTAGTTATTTCGATATTACAGACCATAGATAAAATGAATAAGACGAGATATGGCAAGGGGGCGTGGTTCCTGAGAACTCTTCTGGCGTTAAATACACCTGAGAACCGTTTTTGTCTTGAGTCGAATGTCGTCCAACGATCGCTTCACCGCTCTCGATTTTTAACAAAATGCCGTGTTGTTCAGTGGTTGTTTGCAAAAAATCAAGCAAAAAAGTGAATCATACAAAATATGGCATCTCATTTCACACTTAAGTACAAGCTATTGTTGTTATTTTCCATAAAAAACAAGAAAACATTATTTTGTATATTTACATTATGCTAAAAATGTGCTAAATTGAGAAGTTTATATCTCATTATGAACAAAATCCATTGCTTGCTTAGTAGAAATCAATCATTGAATCGGTCGGTCTTAGGACGCAATGGACTTGTACTATATAAATATATTCCTTCACTAAGACGTTAGACTCACGGTATGGACGCCGATCGGGTGGTCGTGGTCGTAGAGATGTCATGATGTTAGCTAAGTACATTGTTATCGATATTTTAACGACCAAACGATGATTTTTGATACAGTTATTATTAACTAGAGAATACCCGCGGCTTCGCCCGCGAGAATTTTGGTTTTTCACAAATCCCGAGGGAGTCGTGGATTTCCGGTTCCCATTCCCGCTCCCTTTTCTAACCTTTACACCTACTTTCAAGGAAGTTTGCTATAGTAATCTACCTATAGTTGTAGCTAGAGATTTCGGTTTTTTTCAAAATCCCGTGGGAACTGTAGATTTTACCGGGATAAAAAGTAGCCTATGTTTTAAGTCAGGGTATAATCTATCTCCTTTCAAAATTTCAGCCAAATCGGTTTAGTAATTGCGGCGTGATTGAGTAACAAACATCCAAACATCCAAACATCCAAACATCTAAACATCCAAACATCCACACTTTCACATTTATGATATTAGTAGGATAGTAGGAGGATTAGTAGGATAGTAGGATTAGTAGGATTTGTATTGTGATTATGTGTGATAGCTTCTGCCCGCAGCTTCGCTCGCGTAAATTTCGGTTTTGAACAAATCCCGAGGGAATCGTTGATTCCCGGTTCCCGTTCCCGATCCCTTTTCCAACCTTTATACTTTCTATCAAGGAAGTTCGCTATAATAATCTACCTATAGTTGTAGATATAGACTTCGGGTTTTTCAAAATCCCATGGGAACTGTGCATTTTTTCCATGATAAAAAGTAGCCTATGTGTTGCCAATGCATGCAACACAGCAAACTATTGCAATAATGTGTTATGTGAACGTGATTTACCTAAGAACAGTCAGCGCCCTCTATGGCGTTTTTGGAAGATTATATCTATTTTAGTCCCACAGGAATACTTTTCCGGGATAAAAAGTAGCCTATGTTTTAAGTCAGGGCATAAGCTATCTCCATTCAAAATTTCAGCCAAATCGGTTCAGTAGTTGCGGCGTGATTGAGTAACAAACATCCAAACATCCAAACATACAAACATACAATCATCTAAACATCCAAACATCCACACTTTCACATTTATAATATTAGTAGGATTAGTAGGATAGTAGGAGGATTAGTAGGATTAGTAGGATAGTAGGATTAGTAGGATTGGTATTGTGATTATGTGTGATAGCTTCTGCCCGCAGCTTCGCTCGCGTAAATTTCGGTTTTGAACAAATCCCGAGGGAATCGTTGATTCCCGGTTCCCGTTCCCGATCCCTTTTCCAACCTTTATACTTTCTATCAAGGAAGTTCGCTATAATAATCTACCTATAGTTGTAGATATAGACTTCGGGTTTTTCAAAATCCCATGGGAACTGTGCATTTTTTCCAGGATAAAAAGTAGCCTATGTGTTGCCAATGCATGCAACACAGCAAACTATTGCAATAATGTGTTATGTGAACGTGATTTACCTAAGAACAGTCAGCGCCCTCTATGGCGTTTTTGGAAGATTATATCTATTTTAGTCCCACAGGAATACTTTTCCGGGATAAAAAGTAGCCTATGTTTTAAGTCAGGGCATAAGCTATCTCCATTCAAAATTTCAGCCAAATCGGTTCAGTAGTTGCGGCGTGATTGAGTAACAAACATCCAAACATACAAACATACAAACATCTAAACATCCAAACATCCACACTTTCACATTTATAATATTAGTAGGATTAACCCCCGAAGCAAAAACGACGGGGTGTTATAAGTTTGACGTGTCTGTGTGTGTGTGTGTGTGTGTGTGTGTGTGCGTGTGTCTGTCTGTTCCCCTGTGGAGCTCAAACGGGTGGACCGATTTAAATGCGTTTTTTTTTGTTTGAAAGGTGAATTAGTCGAGAGTGTTGTTAGCTATGTTTGAAGAAAATCAGTCCAAGATGGCCGCCGCTACAAAATGGTGGATTACATATTTTTTTACAACCCCCTTAATATGGGTATCAAATGAAAGGGCTTGACTAGTAGAATAGCACTATGCAAATACAAGATTGCACCACCACCACAGAATTTTGGGTAAAAAGAAACCCAGCCCCTCATTTTTATTTCGAAATTAATTTATTTGAATCGTTATATCTCAAAAACGGTGGCTCTTAGGAAAAAAAGTATACAGACATTTTTTATAGATAATTATCTGATCTACAATTTTGTTTAAAATAATTTTATGATAAGACTTACCGTTTTGCTGAAAAATTTCCCGTGAAAACTTTGACACCAAGTAATTTTTTTCCAGGTGTCGGATCGATGAGGACTTTTCACATTTCATTTATAATAGTGTTTTGAACAATCCTACCAATTTTCAGCCAGGTGTGAATATTGTAATCTTGGAAGTCTAAATTGATCGTATTATATAAGTAGGCATTTTGTATATCGTATTATTTTTGATTCATAATAATAATAATATATCGCTTTTCTTAATATATAAGTCATTGTCAAAACCCAAATAGTAAAAAAATTAAGAATCGATAACTTTACATTTTAGTCAATCACTAAAGTTTTAATGGCTTTTACTCAACATTTTTATTTACTCATCAGTGCATACATACCAGCACTTTTATTTAATTTTATAATTACCTTTTTTAATTTTCTTTTTGCGAATAAACAAAATAACGAGTATCTATCGATATCGATAGACAATTCAATGAGCAATACAGCGCCATCTATGGTCAAGTAGCGGAATTAATTGGAAAATCGAATCTAGTGTGACTATAGCTCATAAATACATTCTTCCGTTAAAGCAAAATAAATCTTATTTCTACAAAATCAGGGTTTGTTTCCAAATCTGTGAGTTCTGTGAAGTAGGCTAGTTTTGACTAAACTTAAAACGACAAATCAAACGATTTGTTTCTTTGTAGTGCAATATAGATTAACGGTATATTTGTGTGAGTTTGGCGACAGCGGTTCCTATAGTAGTTTTGGCGCATTTCACTTCCCCTGCCTTCTCTCTTCCGTGTTACAGACAGACACTTCAATTTTATTTATATGAGCTTAATATGAGGTAGTTATTTCGATATTACAGACAGACACTTCAATTTTATTTATTAGTATATAATAGATGTACATCACCATGCAAACTTCCAACGAAAATTGATTTGAACGAGATCTAGTAAATAGTTTTTTTAATACGTCATAAGTCGTAAACCGCTGCAATTACTTGCTGCTACGGAACTCTTCATGGGCGAGTCCGACTCGCACTTGGCCGCTTTTTTATGATCACCATCTCACAATAAGTATGATTTAAACTAAGTGATTGGCTTTTAGAGAATCCCAGACCCCGCTTTGCTCGGTAAGTTCAAGAATACTTATAACTATACTTCAAAGCGAAACATCCACGAAACAATAGTTCAACTGTATGCTTTGTATCTGGCAATTTAATTCAGGAGCCGATAACAAAAGTTCAGTTGATCGGAAACATCTAATTGTAGGATCGTTTGAGAGTTAACTCGGAGTCTGTGTTCGAAGCACACAGGGGTAACCTCCACTATGATAGGGGAGCCCATGGATGCTAACTAAATGTGGATTTACTCGAGCGTCATCGGGACCTACTAAATATTGTATATTAGTTGATAGGAAGAATAAAAGGTTATAAAATGTTTCCCATTTCAGTGGTGGGGAAAGCATCTAGCTGCACGCTCTCATCTTCATAGTCGATTTATATTACTTCGGCTTGTGGAAATCGGCTGATTTGGTTATTTTTGCATCATTCCTTCAAAATAGTAAAAAATTCAACCGCGCTCGAGATTCAAGAATGTCAAGATAACGTTTTTTTTTTGTTTGCAGCTTTGTAACCCTCCCAGTCTGGTACGTTACGTTCAAATAGTCTGATTTTCTAAATATACTTCTTTTAGCTGGTAATTAATCTACTTACCATACCTTAATCTGACGCGTCACGTATATCTGACCAACATTTTTTTTCGCGCGGCTTTATATAAAGGGCTTATATATGGTAGAGGGTACTCAGCAGGATGCAAGATGCCTCCCATATGTTAATCTGATGCACTCGAGTAAATCCAAGATTCCCCTCTTGGGCTCCCCTACTATTGAGGGTTGACTCTGAGCCTGTGTTCAAAGCACACAGGGGTAACCTCGACTAATGCTATCACGCTTATCGGGCGGCGCGCGGTCATAGAACTAACAAAGAAACAACTTTGTTTGTTCGCTGCTCAGAGTACTGGCTGCATCTCTAATGGAATTGCAAATGGATTCAGCCCGATAAGGGATTCTTGCGCTCTGTACGTTTACCCCTTTATGTTTCTTCTTCTGTGGCAAGTTTCATTAGCCTAGTTATAGCAAGCTAGTTCGGCTACAGATCGTGAAGGCATGGGATCGAATTCCAGTTCGGCCTGAAAAAAAAATGAAATTCTCAGTAGCAACACGGAGTTGGGAGATGGCGGTATTTAGTTTATTATACCCCCTGTCTCGGAGAATATGTAAAGCTGACAGTCTTGCGTCTGATCTCCCTTCGATCGTGTCGCATTGGCGTTCCAATGGATTATGAGAGTGAGGGAATAGAAAGTGTTTGCGCACACAATGTACACTATCATAATATCGCCTGCATTATTGAGTAATTTCCACTTCCGTTGAAACTGACTGCAATTCAATCGGGAGGACATTTGTCACCATCCACAATGTTATAATACCGAAAACGTAGCGGATTTTATTTATTGGTAAATATTTATAGCCAATAATGGCCATTAAATACTATATACACAAATTAGTTACTCACTATGTCTAGTACCTATAAAAATAAAGCCATTCGACTCACAAGAAGCTACTCAACTAAAATCTTCAAAACAACAACACTTCAATAAGTTTCATGAACAAACTACAAAACGAGAATGTAAAGTCGTGCTTATACTACAACTCGATACAATGATTTTCACTTCCCTAACGTTATAAGTCAGTGATATACTTACATATTGCACAAGCGAAACTTTTAATGGCTTCCCATTATTTTCCCCTTAACTGCTGGCAAAGTTTTTACAAGTTATTTAATTTTAAACTTTACCGGTCGAGAAATAAAGTGGAGTTTAAATTGCCAGGTAGAACTATTAAATCTTGAAAGGAGAAAACAGTTTGTAAGTAATTAAATCCGTTTTATGACATTATGTAATGCAGTAGCCGGAAGTGGAATAAGAAAGTTTTTTCTGAAAGCGAAACAAATGTCAAGATTTATTTAGAAAAGAAAAAATATTATTAAAAGCAATATGACTAGTTAAGTACCGGGTCATAACGGTCCTAATTATGAGCTTTTGTATGAAAATATATAATAGTATTTATTTTATTTTATCGAAAAGTTAGGGAAAAATGTTTAACCTGAAATTTCGCGGGAACAGCGTCTTTTATTCGTTCGACTAACGTTCATCTGATTAAGATGACCTTCATGAAAGTATTCGAAGTTGGGACAGACTTCGGATACTTTCATCCCGGAAAATAATTGCCAGCAATTATTCATCAGCTAGTAGATAAATTATAAAGCGAAAGATTTTATTATGCAAGGCATACTGTCTTCATCAAAATGATAACCAAATAAAACGCAATAATTACTCACACTTTGTAAATAAGGCAGAATTATGTAAATTAAGCCTTTGAAAATGTTCACTTTAGAAGACACCGTGTTATATTATAAGAGTTACTTAGCGGCTCTTATTTGGTTTATAATTGAGATGGGAAAAGGATAATTGGAATTTGGAGTTAATGTAGATAATTTTAATTTATCCATTTGCTTTCTATGTTGCTTTTTTCGCAGACAGTATAATAAACTTCTTGTTCAGCATTGACGACTCTTTCAACGGTTGTATTTTTGCAATCATGCCCGTTCCTTGTACAAACTTTACACTAGTTGCAGGGCAATGGGAATATATTATTTTTAACCCCCGACGCAAAAACGACGGGGTGTTATAAGTTTGATGTGTCTGTGTGTGTGTGTGTGTGTGTGTGTGTGTGTGTGTGTGTGTGTCTGTTCCCCTGTAGCGCTCAAACGGGTGGACCGATTTGATTGCGGTTTTTTTTTATTTGAAAGGTGAATTAGTCGAGAGTGTTGTTAGCTATGTTTGATGAAAATCGATCCAAGATGGCCGCCGCTACAAAATGGCGGATTACATATTTTTTCACAACTCCCTTAATATGGGTATCAAATGAAAGGGCTTGACTAGTAGAATAGAACTATTGCAAATTCAAGATGGCCGCCGCCAAAAAATAGCGAATGTCGGGGGTTTTTTAAATTTTTAATTTACACTTGTTGATTGTTTATATAAAATCCTGTATTCTTAAAACATCTGTGAATTTATTTTATTATAAAGTTTAATGTAGCATAGTACATACATACCTACATGTAACACAGTACATAGTATGTATGTACTATGTTACATACATAGTATGTACATTAGGGTGGTCCTTATTTTCCGACTTTTGAATTATCGCCGGGGCACATTGTCATTCGATTATATACATCTAAATATGAAATAGATTTTTTTCTTTTAATTTTTTCTTACGGTTTAGAGGTCGCTACCAGTTGTCAAAGTTTAACGAAAACCGTTGTATGGCCGCTTAAGTGATGGTTTCATTTAAGTGTTTTTATCACATTTTAACTTCAAGGGAAACTCGCATAGGTAACCACTTCTCTTCCCCTCTTCCTCCGACCCCTCTTCTGTACCTCTTTCTTTTGTAAGTCGAGATTTAGCGCATCCCGCACTTCAGTCTAAATGTCATTAACGCGAGCGCTCGCGTTTTTTTTTTGTAAAAGGCATATAAACATATTTCAATTTGCAATGGCGTCTACAAGTAGCGGACTCAGTATAGCTACTAGAAATCAAAGTAACATTTGGTTTATCGGTCAATTACTATCTGAATTAAACCATTCAAGGTTGCCATCCATTGGTGAAGGATTACGTTTGTTTTTTACTAGATAAATGTAAAAAAGAAAACTATTCGTGAATATGCAACTTGGGCGGCATGCGAAGTCATAAATTTGTGGGATAATATTCATTTAAAAAAATATAATATCATCAGTAAAATTGAAAAATTCTTCAGAGACTGGCAGAATCTAGAAAATTAAAGAAAACAAGGAAAAACGTTCACGAGCATTAAAGAAAAAATAACAAAACTGGCAAAAAAATTACAAGACTTATTGCTTATCATGATGCTTTAAATATTATGACTGCAGAAGAAAACAAGCAGCTTTTATAAGCATTGCGACAAAATGGACCCCAGAGTTTAAATGGTTCAGTGGACAGAAAAAGTTTAAATAAAGAAATAAACAAAACTTTTAGACAAAACTTTAAAATAAATGATCCAAATAGTTACCTGATATCTTAATTTATATAACAACGACAATAATTTTGTATTTTCATGTCCTGATTTATGAATAAAAGAATCCAACAAATGTAGAGATTTCGAGTTTTTATTTAAAATTCAAATCTTGGTAGCGACCCTTAAATGTTATTTAAAAAAATTAAAAAAAATACTGAAATACTTTCATAAGGTAAAGAATCAAATTATGTAGTGCCCCGTGAAATTAAAGAAAAAAAATTTTTTTCTTAGGAATAAGGACCACCCTAATGTACATTATACTTATTACTACCGTAGTACCGTAAAGTAGATCAGAATATTGCCACGTACCTACATATTGTAATTTTAAAAGTAAAATGATGATAGTACAATGATACCTATTGCTATCGATATACATATTAATATTATATTATGAGGGGAAATATTTAATTTACTACGCCCTGATGGGGTTTCACTATCTGTAAAATACATCCGATCCAATCCGTTATTATGTCTGTATTATAAAGAGTTTATCTTAATAAGTTTTATTCAGTAAGTAACATCTGGTTTCGGACTTGCGTCCGTTCCCAGATCGTTTTATGGCCCATTAAGCAAAAATATTACTCCAATATCGTTGGATCGGAATGATTAAATGCAGTCCCACAGCTGGGAATACTGTCAGATTCAACGCAATCTATACCATACTTACCAATATTATAAATCGACGAGCGTGTCGTTCCTTATGACCTGACTAAAATTTGAACTAATCTTAATCAAAGGCACAAATATAACAAGTATCCATAAATTAAAAATTTAAAAACCCCCGACATTTGCCATTTTGTGGCGGCGGCCAAAACATTTAATCTCTAAAAAAATTCCACCGTATAAAAATGTCACTTTGTAATCGCACCGCTCGCTAGTCTATATATATAACAAGTATAAATTAAAAATGTAAAAAACCCCCGACATTCGCCATTTTGTAGCGGTGGCCATCTTGGATCGATTTTCATCAAACATAGCTAACAACACTCTGGACTAATTCACCTTTCAAACAAAAAAAACCGCATTCAAATCGGTCCACGCGTTTGAGCGCCACAGGGGAACAGACACACACACACACAAACACACACACACACACACACACACACACACACACACACACACACACACACACACACAGACACGTCAAACTTATAACACCCCGTCGTTTTTGCGTCGGGGGTTAAAAATCTTGCGCAGTTCCATTATTCCCAACTTCCCATGTTCAAACATTTTTTTAATTCTTCTAAAAGTTAACCCTTGACTGGGTAGTAAGTGTTAGTAAGTGACAATACGGTCACTTACTAACTGAGATTACGGATAATACAATACGGAAGCGGGCTAACCTG
This sequence comes from Melanargia galathea, assembly GCA_920104075.1. NCBI lineage: Eukaryota > Metazoa > Arthropoda > Insecta > Lepidoptera > Nymphalidae > Melanargia > Melanargia galathea. Next base: position 23,794,575 of record OV049863.1, on the reverse strand, counting down.
GATACGGCACTTTTCCCTAAACCCATACCCCGGTTCTCTATCTCTCACTACTCTATCGGTTTCTACCCGGCACGTACTGGAACGCTAAATTGACAACGTCTTTGCCGGTAGAGTGGTAACTAGCTATGGGATGAAGCATAAAAACAGACCAGAGACAGTTTAGAAATTATAAATTCCTAAGTTGCCCGAACCCAGGACATCACACTTACATATAAGACCACAGCGCTCACCACAGCGTCAGGGAAATCGACAAAAATATGTAAATAAAAATATGTGAAGACTATTTACATTCTGCACCGTTTAACACATAATATATTTTAATACTTAACGCTCCCGTTTATATACTTACTAGATATTATTCATCATCATCATCATCATCATCATCATCATCATCATGATCAACCCATTACCGGCTCACTACAGAGCACGGGTCTCCTCTCAGAGTGAGAAGGCTGGCCAAGCGGATTGGCAGACTTCACACACCTTTGAGAACGTTATGGAGAACTCTCAGGCATGCAGGTTTCCTCACGATGTTTTCCTTCACCGTTAAAGCAAGTGATATTTAAATACTTAAAACGCACATAACTCCGAAAAGTTAGAGGTGCGTGCCCGGGATCGAACCCACGACCTCCGATTAGAAGTCGGTCGTCCTAACCACTAGGCTATCACAGGCTTTTGCCCGTTTATATACTTACTAGATATTATTACTTTCTCGAAAGAAAATATGAATTTAGAGTTTTACAAAGCGTTAAGGGTACTGTTGTCCATCTTGATATATTCGCTTCTAAGAATGGAAAACATCCAATTGAAAATTTCACCGAACTAATACCGCACGAATCTGTTCAATTTACGACTACTATAGATCCCCGAAGGAAGGCGGGAAATTTATTCAGCCATAAAATTCCGGCTGAATTAAATGTCTCAGTGTGCTGATCATAAATTCAGGATATTTTCCGGGTGCCATATTGCAGTTTTGAAATCTTCAAAACTTCACTTAAAAGCTTTTCTACTATTTTCCACTACATGATATATTTACAGGATTTAAACTCAAGCACTACCAAAACATCTTACAAAACAAGCAAAGAATCGGCTGGAATTTTTTGTATTATAACTAAGTATAGTCAAAAGATACTAACAATTATCGAAATATATAAAAGAAAATGTTGACTGACTGACTGATCTATCAATACACAGCTCAAACCACTGGACGGATGGGGCTGAATTTCGGCATGGAGATAAGGGGGTTAAATAGGGGTTGAAAGTTTATATGACATTTTTATAAATTCACGTGGACGAAGTCGCGGGCATCAGCTAGTTACAGTATAAAGTATGACGCTCATTCCCCCTCACCAATTTCGCTTTCTGTATCTATCAATGTAGAAGTATGCCTAGCAGTACTAAGTCTATTGTTGTCCTTTTCTCGCTTGATTTACGTATAGCCTTGTCAGTAGTATGTTCGCTTGCACTAAGTGTCGGAGGCTCATCATAATCGAAATTATTAAATTCACGAGTAGATATTATTACGTAGTTATCGAAGATCCTAAATCAACAAGGGAACTTGAACCTTCCGGACTAAGTTATTTAACCTTTAACTGTGGACACGGGGTCTCACAGACCTTTGGCTCTTGTTGATTTCTTAAAATAACATATTTCCCGCCACCCCACGCGAGTGACCGTTTCAGTAGCTTCGAGTTAAGTCACCAAACGCTCGACGAAGGAGGAAGTTGCGCTATCCGGTGCCATATACGTAAGTAACACGTATTTAAAGTTTAAACGGGGTCTGTGAGACCCCATGTCCATAGTTCTTGTTGAAACAATATTTTTATATTCTTACTTTTGTTTTAGATTTTAGGTTAAAAATGGTCAAAAATAATAAACCAAATACTTCTGGTTCAAAAATGCCTGTATAAGAAACGATCGGGAAGCAGAAGACGACAAAAACATTGCATTTAGATAATCCGCCTGATGATGAAGTTCTTCCAGATGATGTCGAAGCTCAAGAAGAAGACCAAGAAAATGTAACCTTAGTCCACCAAAACTACATAGAAAGACTGCCAACAAATGTGTGAATATCTGCAATGCTCAAACCCCCATTGAATGTCCATAATTAAAGGGTAATTGACTCTTTGTCAAAAAATTTTTGTTTACAGTTGAGAATGTAGTAAGAATGAAAAAATTTTTTTTAATAAAAATTTATCAAACTTTAATAAAAAATAACATTAACATTGATTTTTCAAAGAAAAAATTATTTTATAGAACTTTAAGTGATCTCACTGCCAATTTAGCCTGAAAAGTGATATTTTTCGTTTTTATTGTAATAATTTGTATTTTGTAATAAATATTTCTGATATATTTTTAAAATCTTATTATTTATAATCCTTACATTCACTTTAACTGCTTTTTTAAATAAATTTTATTACATATTAATATAAATGACGCCAATCAATTTAGGGGTCTGTGAGACCCCATGTCCATGATAGTGTTACAAAAAATAAGTGTCCATAGTTAAAGGTATCGAAATATCCTGTGTAAATAATAGTTGTAAACTAAAATAGGCCTTAATATCTCAGCAGTATAAGCACAGGTATAAGGTCAAGGTAATTTTCTGAATAGATCGTTTTGAAAATCATTATTAAACGTACATTCCTTCAAATACCGGAAAAAAGGGCAACCTACATGAGTGCAGTCTATGATATCTATCTATCCTGGAAAAGTGTTCCTGTGAGACTAAAATCGATATAGACTTGCAAAAACGCCATACATGGCGCTGATTGTTCTCAGGTATATTATCACGTTCACATAACACATTATTGCAATAGTTTGCTGTGTGGCATGCATTGGCAACACATAGACTACTTTTTATCCTGGAAAAATGCACAGTTCCCACGGGATTTTGAAAAACCCGAAATCTATAGCTACAGCTATAGGTAGATTACTATAGTGAACTTCCTTGATAGTAAGTATAAAGGTTGGAAAAGGGAGCGGGAACGGGAACCGGAAATCCACGATTCCCTAGGGATTTGTTTAAAACCGAAATTCACGCGGGCGAAGCCGCAGATGCTAATAATATTATAAAACAAAGTCCCCCGCCGCGTCTGTCTGTCTGTTCGCGATAAACTCAAAAATTACTAAACAGATTTTCATGCGGTTTTGACCAATAGACAGAATGATTCACGAGGAAGGTTTAAGTGTATAGTTTGTTTCGTGTAAATTGGTTGAAATGATATTATGACGATATTTATTGAAAATGTCGCAAAAAGTCAAGATTTTGTTCAAAAAAATAAATATAGATAAATAAACTTCGTTCAATAGACAAAATTTGTGCAATTTAAGTAGTGTGTGATTCAAACCAGTGTTTCAAAAAACGAACATTTAAACCTAAATTCAGCACGGGTAATTATAGTGTGAACAAGTAGTACTCAATCAAATTCAATAAAAATTTTGTAGTCATGCTCTAGAAAGCTGTTCGTGTCTCAAGTTTGTCAGATTTTTGTAATTACAGCTACATAATATACATAATATATTATGTAGTTTAAAATACCTATATAAACCTAAATAAACCTACATTGTGGACATCCAGTCCACCACATTAGCAATCTACATAATACTTATTGTCCTTACTAAGTAGAACCAACAAAAACCGTAGTAGTAACTTTAAGCTAAGCTAACTTCAAGTGCAGCTTTTTCTTGCCACCCCCACTTAGTACTCAAGTAACGTGGTCCTGCCATTATGTCAATAGTTCAAATATTTGGCCCGCGGCCAAGGTTTGCTAGTGAAACGATCTATCATATTCTCGATAGAGCAAAAACAGCAAGGCATTATTCGTATGACTTTGTGAAACGTAATGCAATTTACTGAAATTTCTTATTTGGTGGAAAATTTAGTACATTATTTTTTCTGAAAGTGTAACCGCCCCCGCACACTGGGCCACTAGTGGCGACGACTAGTGGCCAACACAAGTCGCGGAACAGTGTGCTTAGTCTAAAGCGGAGCACTCGAAAACGAACTCGAAAACTATTGATCGATTTCAGAGTAAAATAGACCTAAAATGTCTTGTATTAAGGTTTGAGTTCGCCAATACATTCAGCATTGTTCGAATGCTGAATGTATTGGCGAACTCAAACCTTAATACAAGCCATTTTAGGTCTATTTTACTCTGAAATCGATCAATAGTTTTCGAGTTCGTTTTCGAGTGCTCCGCTTTAGACTAAGCACACAGTTTTCATATATTTTCTTGTGGCTCGAACGCGGCCACTCGAGCGCTCAGTGTGCGGTGGTACCTTATAAAATGTATGAAAAATCTCCCGCGACTTGTGGCGCAGTGTGCGGGGGCTGTTAAGAAGTTCCAAATTTTGGTGCAATTTTTTAACATAAGAATGAAATAATGCTCCTGAGCGAATTAATTCAGCGATGGCTGCCAATCTCAACTAGTCAACTAAGCAGGAGATTATTATACTTCGTGCACAAGTGTGTGCACAAACACAGGTGCTTTCTCAATTCCCTCACTCTCATAATGCAATGGGACGGAAATCCAACATGTGCGATAAGACTTTACTTGCTTCCCGAAGCACGTGGCACGGTGCATAACGGTTCGGCAACACACCAACTTTCAGAAGCTACTGAGATCTTTAACTTTGACATCAACAATTTTTACTAACCCCCGACGCAAAAACGACGGGGTGTTATAAGTTTGACGTGTCTGTGTGTGTGTGTGTGTGTGTGTGTGTCTGTTTCCCTGTGGCGCTCAAACGGGTGGACCGATTTGAATGTGTTTTTTTTTGTTTGAAAGGTGAATTAGTCGAGAGTGTTGTTAGCTATGTTTGGTGAAAATCGGTCCAAGATGGTCGCCGCTACAAAATGGCGGATTACATATTTTTTCACAACTCCCTTAATATGGGTATCATATGAAAGGGCTTGACTAGTAGATTAGCACTATTGCAAATCCAAGATGGCCGCCGTCACAAAATGGCGAATGTCGGGGGTTTTTTAAGTTTTAAATTTATACTTGTTTACTTTTTAGGGGACCACACGGTCCACACGCTGATCGCGACAAAATTTTGCACAAAAATAGCTTGCGTTCCGTATGACGAATAAAGTTATCATCGAATTCCCAATACAAGGGATTTTACAGTTTAAGTTAAATCTCTGTATCAATTCGTACAGTGGTTGAACCGTGAAAAGGTAATAGACCCTATAGACTGACAGAGTCGCTCACTTTAGCATTTAGAATGTTAGTACAGATAAGTAAAGGATATTATTTTAAATTGTAGTGTGACGTATAAAAATATAAAATATTAAGTCATACACGTATTCTAAAAGACATTACAAATATTTAGTTACAGAAATATACGCATTTGTGTAGACTGACAAATGACTCACTTGGGATTTGAATAAATAAACCATTTTTCTGGAGTCGGAACAAAATAAACAGAGAGTAAAAAATAAAATATCAAGAGGGAAAACAAATTGTTTTTACTTGTGACTTGTTCGCGGGAATGTTTTAGTTTTACAACCGAGAGAAAGTTGGATACAGATCGTGTCAAGTAAGAAGACCGCTGAATTAAGCGTAGTAGGCAATTAAATTGAATTTAGTGATCTATTAGGTGGCGTTTTTAGGAAAAATCAATTGCATCTTTGTCTTGTTTTTAATTTCCTGAATAGGGCACCAATCTGCTAGAATTTTTTGTCTTCCCAAAAAGTGCACCTTGTTTTCTGGCAAAGAATACGAATAAATTAAAGAAACGTCTCTTAATTAGGTAATTAAATCAGTTCGCTTGTATTAAGGGCACTATAAATTGAGCCATTGCAAACGTGCAAACTGAAACATAAATCATTTTATCGTACCTTTCCCTCGAACTTACAACCCTTATGAAATTCAAAACCTGATGCTCTGGTGTCGTGTGTGACATTAAGTAATGATTACTCGATAGTCGATAGCAGGTTATAAAGAGCGAGATAGGATTCTCACAACCCTATGATCGTAATGATTTATGACTCAGTTTGCACGTTTGTAATGGTCCATCTGTCATGGCTTCACCGTTGGTAAGTTTTACCACTCTACCAAGGGTTTTAACGCATAAAGTAATCACTGTTTTAAATCGCACTATTCGTCTTGCCAGAACTTGCTCTAGCAGGTACCACAAAATCCAGCGGTCCCATTGGATTTCGCCCACTCATATTTACACAGGATACCGACAAACTCACTGTATCAAATAACAGTTCTACGCGAAACTTGTATAACCGTTTGTTAGTTTAGGATCCGTTGTTTTGTTCCAAACTGAAATAATTATTCGTCCTCTCATAGATATGAATTAATTTCATATGGAAATAAACATTATGACTTTATATTTAAACACTATGTTAGGTACTATTAATACAGTACCTGGGTGGGTACTGGTGCAGATAAAGTATTAGCTTTTATACTATGACATGAGTCTGGCAATTAGGAGTTCTTTGTTCCTTAAGACAAACTCTATCACTAATAAATTAAGTTTTGGCCTTACTGACCAATTTCAAAATAACACTGTATCCGTGCCGTAATAAATTAATTTAGACACTAGTTAACTATTTGGTTATACTATCACATAAGTCTGGCAATTAGGAGTTCTTTGTTCCTTAAGACAAACTCTATCACTAATAAATTCAGTTTTGGCCTTACTGACCAATTTCAAAATAACACTCTGTATTCATGCCGTAATAAATTAACTAAGGCACTAGTTAACCATTCGGTTCAACAGTTTTAAGCCAGTAGTTAAAAAACAGCTTATAAAAAATGAACTCGGTGTGGTAAAAACTACAATAACCCCGCTAAAACACAGCGTGAAATTATGAGGTCTGGCTGGCGGGTCGCCAGACACAGCCCAGCAGGCTGGGGATACAATGGGCTCATTAGCTGTTATGTTATATTTTTAATTAGTCTGATAATAGAGGTGATAATTCATGTCGATTAATATTATTAGTGGGAAAATCCAATACGTTTCATCTTATCGGTATTACAAATAACCCAATTAATATAATCATTGGGGGATACGAAAATAAAAATATTTCATCAGCAAGGGAAATAACTAGGTGGATCTAATTTCGAGAAAGAGTAAACCACCGAAATTTTTTCTTCTCATCTAAAACCCGTCAGTTTCCAATACTTTCATCTAATGAAAGTATTGGAAAATCATGTAGCCAGTGATGACTTATGAATCCGAAATATGATCGATAACTTTGGACCTTAGATATAGAAGACTCAGGGTTAATCAGCGGGCAATACAGAGAGCTATGCTCGGAGTATCCCTACGCGTTCAAATCATAAACTCAGAGATCCGTAGGAGCACCAGAAATAAGCTTACTATCATATTTCTTCAAGTCGCGAATCTAAGGTGGCAGTGGGTGAGGTGCGAAGCATATTGTTCGAAGAACCGATAGACGTTAGGGTCCTAGGTGTCTAAATAGCGATCTTTGCCTACCTTGTTAGAAAACCACGAAGTAGGTAGATGATCTCAAGTGAGTGACTGGGTACTAGCGGCACAAGATCATATTCTTGGGCGATCCTTGCAAAACACTTATGTCCTTCAATGGACGTCATCGGTTGAGACGACGGTTATCTCGAAAACTTATATAAGAGCCTCTGGGCTATGAGTTATGACGTGGCCCGTCTTCGAAGATCTTTATTAACAAAATTAGCTTCTGCCCGCGGCTTCGCCCGCGTGAATTTCGGTTTTTTACAAATCCTGAGGGAATCGTGGATTTCCGATTCCCGTTCCCGCTCCCTTTTTTAACCTTTATACCTACTTTCAAGGAAGTTTCCTATAGTAAATCTACCTATAGCTGTAGCTATAGATTTCGGCTTTTTCAAAATCCCGTGAAACTGTGGATTTTTCTAGGATAAAAAGCCTATGTGTTAAATCAGGACATAATCTATCTCCATTCAAAATTTCGGCTAAATCTTTTAAGTAGTTGCGGCGTTAAAGAGTAACAAACATACACACACACACAAACTTTTGCCTTTATAATATTATTCTGATTAGTGTGAAGTGTGGTTATGTATGCAAAAAGTTGCATCTAAGTGTGCCCATAACTTAGCGACAGCAAATTGGTCCGAGGCACCAGAGCGTCTTGCTTCTTCACGGCATTTAGAGATTTCTTCCAGACTCCAGATGCTGCGAACGCACTGGGGGGAAGTTTCGAATTATTATCATCTTGGTTTTAAATATTGTTTGTATGCTCGGAAAACAATTAAAGTTCTGTTTATGACAAAAATTGCACAATATTGAACCTGTTTTTACAATCTCTTATTTCTTAATATAATCCTCGATTGTAAATGGTGATTGAAATAAATTAAAAAGCTATATTTTAGTAAAAATTAAACCGACTTCGTTACAGCAATCTCAGAAAAATCAGTGTACCAATCAAAAATTAGATATTAGTAGTGTCATACCTATGGATAGGTACATTTATGCGTATAACTTCGTACATAACTAGGTGTGTTGCATATTAAAATCTTTCTAAAAGTGAGTAGATTACGATAATAAACAAAAGTGGTTCATGCGATTTTGAAATAATCGCGAACATACATACCTACATGTATACATATTTTTTTTTTTTTTTTTTTTATTTTTTTTTATTTATTTGACAAGCCAACAACATTTATGTACAAATAATTACATATAAACAAAAGGCTTACAACTAATAGACATATAACATAAACATCAATAACAGGCATGTACAAATGATTTATAATAATAATACACAGGTTAAAAGTAAGGTAGTCTACAAGATGAAGAATTAAAGAAAATTAGTTAACTACAAATTAATTGGCTTCCTTTCGTAGTGAGTCAATGACGTTACGACGAAAGCAGGCTGTCGTTGAGTTAAACATGTTGAGTTGTAAGTTGTTATTATGAAGGGTATTAAATTGGCGACAAATGCGATTAATGCAAGTGTGGTGAGCAAGGTTAGTACGGCTAGGTTTAGTCCGAAAGACGTTATAAGTACGAACAGAGCGTTTAGGGATTTTACAATTTAGACTAATGTTTATAATAAATAAATAAATTGTGCCTCCTGTGACAGGTGATACAAGTCAAAAATCACCATTTTACAGGAGAGCAAAAACAAGATTAAAAAAATTCTAGTTCGCGATCTAATTGAGCTAGGTTAAACTTGAGTGCTTTCTTTTGTAGATAAAAACATTCACTTTCACCGTGTATTTAAATTTTTGCGGTAAATATTATAGTTTTAAAGTAATTCTTGGAAAACCTGTGAGTTGTACCTTTTTTAATTTCTAATCGATGCTAAAATTACGTGATAAATGATACAAGTACAGTTAAATTACGTTACACCTATATATTGTCTTCGTGTAAATTGATATACATAAAGTAAAAATATCTAATAACTCATTAGAATATATTCCCAACCCAATGGTGCTCTAACAAAGGATAAATGTAATATCTCAAAGATGAGATATTTTTACTTATCAGTCCCCTATTTTAACAATTTAGCTGAATTGTATCAGTTTGCTAAAATTTTGGTCTTCTGAAAAATGTGTTAAATAATACAACTCATGTTATACCCCTCATTAAAATGCATTTTTATGGTGCAAATAAATACAAGTTTTACAAAAATAAATCAACGTTTGTGAAACTTCTTCTAAGCCAATAATCTATACTAATAAATAAAATTGAAGTGTCTGTCTGTAACATCGAAATAACTACCTCATATTAAGCTCATATGGTTATTTGAACGCTACCATAACCGAATCACACGTTTTTAAAATTTTTGTCTGTCTGTCTGTCTGTCTGTCTGTCTGTCTGTCTGTCTGTCTGTCTGTCTGTCTGTCTGTTTGAACGGGCTAATCTTCGGAACGGCTGAACCGATTTTGACGGGACCTTCACATACAAGTAGAGAATTAACCAGGGAGTAACATAGGCTACTTTTTTAACCGACTTTCAAAAAAGGAGGAGTTGTGTTTTTCTACCTATGTACACCGATATCTCCGAGATTTCTGAACCGATTTGCGTAATTTTTTTTTTAATCGATAGAGAAACATTGCGACCCTGTTCTATAAAAAATTTGGATTCCAACTCCTCAATCCTGATGCTGTAGGGGACCTAATCCCCAAAACTAATGGGTTTTAGAAACTTTCGGTTATTTAAATTGATATTGGGGGTACCAATTAAAGACTTTATCGTTGAATGAACTCGAGTAGGTACATATCCAACTCCTCAACCCTGATGCTGTAAGGAATTGTATTCCGAAATCGTGGGGATCTCACGGGATTTTTCTGTTTTGGGGATGGGTTTCTACAGATAAGCTACTTTTTGCTCTGGAAAATCAAAAGTTCCCACGGGATTTTTAAAAACCTAAATCCACACGGGCGAAGCCGTGGGCATCATCTAGTTCACTAATAAAATACTAGCTGATGCCCACAACTTCATTTCGGGTGTATTTTTAGAAGTATCTTATATCGATTTCCAGGATGTAAACTGCAAAAATATAAAGGTTTTTATCTTCAATATGATGGACTCCCACACAAAGATTTAACCCCTATTTCAACCCCTTCAAGCCTTTATTTCGCAACAAAAGATAACTTATGTTGGTCTCCAAAGTCTAGTTTATCTCTGTTCCAAATTTCATCAAAATCGGTTTTGCGGTTTAGGCGTGAAAGCATAATATACAGATAGACAGAGTTACATTCGCATTTATAATATTAGTATGGATTAAGTCCTTACATATTATGAAAATGGCGTTTTATCGAACTGGCTACTATAATCTCATATATCTTGGCGTATTCCAAATTTAAATTTATTTCAAAAGTGGTTTATGTATTTGTTTTTTGAATCTAGTGATTCATTTGTTTTCGCTCAATTTGATTTTTCTTTGACATCGATCTGTTCAAAAAATGGAAAACTTATCGCATTTTTTACGAATACGAGTTCCACAGTGGCACCAGTACTGCAAAAACAATTCGAAGGATTAATGATGAGTATGGGGGGTAAGGGAGTGCACCTCCATCTCAGCACTCCAATTGTCAACCTCACCTGCACGTGGTGCCCCCTGCTAATCAACAGACGAGGCTCTGACGACCGACAAATGGCGGTATAACCATTTCGTATCGGCTAGACTACAAAAATGACAAGGGCCGATGTCGGGCAGCAGCGACATCGGTACAATAGTCTAGCCCTGCGATCGCCAACCCGCCTGCCCAGCGTGGCGATTATGGGCATAACCTTGCATGAATAGAAAAATAAAGCCACAGCCCCCAGTCCTTGGCGGCCCCGCTATTCCTAGCTCTGGCAGCGGTTACGGTAACGGCGGGGCAGGGGGTGTCAAGAATCTCCGGAAGAGATTCCGCTGCCGACCCCGACTACTGGACCTGGCAACATATAACGCACGCACTTTGAGGACCGACGAAAAGATCATCGAGCTGGAAGAAGCAGTGAGCAAGTTGAATTGGGGTGTCATAGGATTATCTGAAGTCCGAAGAGAGGGGGAGGACTCGACAATCCTTAAATCCGGCAACTTGTTCTACTACCGGGAGGGTGATCAACAATCCCAGGGTGGTGTCGGGTTCATCGTCCACAGGTCCCTCGTTAACAACATTGTGCAAGTCGAAAGTGTGTCGAGCAGGGTAGCGTACCTTATACTCAGAATAACCAAACGGTATTCGCTGAAGGTCATACAGGTCTACGCACCGACATCGACACATCCCGACGAGGAGGTAGAGGTCATGTATGAGGATATATCAAAAGCCATGCATGCCTCTAGCACCCACTACAATGTTGTGATGGGGGATTTCAACGCAAGGCTGGGTAAGCGAAGCGGTGAAGAGTTGAAAGTGGGACAATTTGGCTATGGGCGACGGAACCATAGGGGCCAAATGTTGGCCGACTTCATGGAGAAAGAGGGCCTCTATATGATGAACTCTTTCTTCGAGAAGAGGCCACACAGGAAGTGGACCTGGATGAGTCCCGATGGTTCTACGAGAAATGAGATTGACTTCATCATGTCTACCAAACGGCATGTATTCAATGATGTCTCTGTGATCAACAGGGTAAAAACCGGCAGCGATCACCGTATGGTAAGAGGCACATTGAATCTCAACATAAAGCTTGAAAGGGCCAGATTGATGAAGTCAACGCTCCGACCATCTCGTGCCCATATCCAGAATCCCGAGAGCTTCCAACTCGAATTGCAAAACCGATTCGCTTGCCTGGCAGATTGCGATTCTGTGGACGAACTGAACAACAGGCTGGGGGAAACTGTCCATGCGGTTGGGTCTAGGTTCTTTAAGACCCACCGTAGAAATAGAACCAAAAAATTCTCAGACCATACTCTCAGTCTCATGGAACAGAGACATAAAATGAGACTGCAGTCTTCAGCAGATGCGTCTGCTTACCGGCAGATTAATAGGCAGATCTCCAAAGCGCAAACACGTGACTTGCGTAACTTTAATACAGAATGTATTAAAGATACGATCGAGCGAAACAAAGGCTCAAAAGTCTTCGCGAGAGATCTGTCTATCGGTCATAGCCAGCTGACGCGACTGAAGACCGACAGCGGTAGTCTCATTTCGTCTAAACCTGAGATTTTGAGAGAGGTCGAGAAGTTCTACGGACAGCTGTACACGTCAACACAGAAGCCTGTTGAAGATTTGGCTAAAGATCCCAGAGCCAAATTGACCCGACACTATACCGAAGATATCCCGGACGTCAGCCTATACGAGATTAGTATGGCTCTCAAACAACTTAAGGACAACAAGGCGCCAGGTGATGACGGAATCACAGTGGAACTCCTGAAAGCAGGTGGAAAACCGGTTCTTAAAGTCTTTCAGCGATTGTTCAATTCCGTCATCGACAAGGGCATAACGCCAGAGGCATGGCACAGAGGCGTGGTGGTTCTTTTCTTCAAAAAGGGCGATAATACCCTGCTGAAGAATTATAGACCCATCTCGCTGCTGAGTCATGTCTATAAGTTGTTCTCGAGAGTCATTACGAATCGTCTCGCTCGTAGGTTTGACGACTTCCAGCCTCCCGAACAGGCCGGGTTCCGAAAAGGCTTCAGTACCATAGACCACATTCATACGCTGCGGCAGGTTATACAGAAGACCGAAGAGTATAACCGGCCACTTTGCTTAGCGTTTGTGGACTATGAGAAAGCCTTTGATTCGGTGGAAACTTGGGCTGTATTGAGATCACTGCAGAGATGCCGGATCGACTATCGGTACATCCAAGCGCTGAAGTGTTTGTACGAAAACGCCACTATGTCAGTTTGTATACAGGACCAGACTACGAGGCCAATCCAATTGCAGCGAGGAGTGCGTCAAGGAGATGTTATCTCCCCGAAGCTATTTACCGCTGCGTTGGAAGACGTCTTTAAGCTTCTGGACTGGAGCGGACTTGGCATCAATATAAACGGCGAGTACATCACTCACCTACGGTTTGCCGATGATATAGTCGTGATGGCAGAGACTCTGGGAGACCTCAATACAATGCTCAATGATCTCAGCAAAGTTTCTCAACAGGTGGGCCTAAAAATGAACATGAGTAAGACGAAGATCATGTCTAATGCTCATGTTCCGCTCCACCCGGTAATTGTTGAGAACTCAGCACTCGAAATTGTAGACGAGTACATATACCTGGGACACACGGTCCAGCTAGGTAGGTCCAATTTTGAGAAAGAGATCAACCGCCGAATCCAACTCGGCTGGGCAGCGTTCGGGAAACTTCGAGATGTCTTTTCGTCCAATATCCCTCAGTGTCTGAAGACGAAAGTCTTCGAACAGTGCGTGTTGCCAGTGATGACTTACGGATCTGAGACATGGTCGCTAACAATGGGCCTCATAAGAAGGCTCAGGGTCACTCAGTGGGCGATGGAGAGAGCTATGCTCGGAGTATCCCTGCGGGATCAAATCAGAAATGAGGAGATCCGCAGGAGAACCAGAGTCACCGACATAGCTCATCGAGTCGCGAAGCTGAAGTGGCAATGGGCGGGGCACATTGCACGAAGAACCGATGGACGTTGGGGTCCCAAGGTGCTTGAATGGCGACCTCGCACCAGCAAACGAAGCGTAGGTAGACCCCCCACTCGATGGACCGACGATCTCAAGCGAGTCGCTGGTAGCCGCTGGAATCAGGCGGCACAAGATCGTGTGCTGTGGCGATCCTTGCAAGAGACCTATGTCCAGCAGTGGACGTCCATTGGTTGAAACGAACGAACGAACGATGGGGAAACCCTTACTGTAAAAGAAAGCATGGTACGATTTTTGTTCCAACGTTTTTGTTCTGGAAATTTTGACCTAAAAACAAACCCCGTGGACGGCTGGAAACCCTAGTTGACAATGAAGAATTAAAGATGATTGTGGTAGCGGATCTATCGCAAACTATGTTAGAGTTAGTGGCAGGCTTCGGTGTGAGTGATATAATAATATAAATTCACTTAAAACAAATTTGAAAAGTGAAAAACTCGAGAAATAGGTACCTACCGCATGAATTGAGTGGAGCACACTGACAAACACGCATTAAGTGCTGCGTTACATTACTCAATTGTCACAATAACGACGGAATTTTGAATCGTATTGTTATCAGTGATGAAAAATGGTGTACGACAGTCGGAAATGCTCATCACAGTGGTTGAATCCAAGAGAACTGGCGAAACCCAACTGGTGAAACTGTCCCAAACGAAAGTTGACTCAGAAAAAACGGCTGGTGTGTGTTTGGTGGACCAGTGCTGGTATCATACACTATGGCTTCCTACGATCTGGCCAGACAATAAAGATAGATCAACAATTTCAAACCATGATGGAAACGTCAGCAGTTAAACAACCGAAACTGCTCATTTCTCTTGCCCAATGCTGTTAACTTAGACCAACGCTAGACCTCATACTTCACAACAGACAGTCGCTAAATTAAAGGTGCTGCGATTGAAATATCTCCAACACCCATCACTCTCCCCGGGAGTTTGCTTCAACAGATTACTACTTTTTTCGGAATTTAGTCAATTTCTTGCAAGGAAAACAATTCAATAACAAAGTCCTAATATTTAAACTCTGTAAAACTCATGATTGTGCTCCTGAATAAAGCATAGCAAAACAGATATTACTTCTTATCGGTTGAAACAGTAATCTTGAAGTGGTAGGCTATTGGTACTGTCTTTATTGTAATCGTAATAGCGTAAGCTTTACCTCGTTTCAAACAATCCATAGTCTTGTATTCATCATCCTTGAATTCATTTTGTGTAAGAAAAACGGGGAATATTTTCTTTGGTATGCAAAACAGATCGAACATCACACCACATCAACTTTCCAATGCAAGAGTAAGAAATTGCTTGAAAACATGTTGAATCACAAGTCATTTAGATAACAGTACCTACCTAAACTTTGCTGTTTTGTTTGAAGCTGTACGCACTAGTTGGTACCAATCTCTTTGCAAGTGAATAACCATACTCATGTGCTTCTTCTTACGCTCAATTAACGCATGGTTGGTGTCAATCTCCATAAGAGTATGACTTGACGATTTCACTTGTATCATTTAGCACGTCTCCTTCTTCATACATTTTTTCTAGATTTGGTTTGAGTTTTAGATACAATTCAATTTATATTCGTTTACACAGATAATGTTGATTTGTACACAATGATACAAGTCGAGATGTATCACTGATCACAAATTAGGCATAAATTTAGATTGTGATTATTAGGTATATGTATAATTGTACCCTAATCAGTTTTGAAAAAAATCTGTTCAAAGTGATATAACTCTAATTATATCAATATTCACGATAAATATACTAAAAATAAAATGTGAAAATTAATATAATTGCACTTATACCACGAAGCACGAAAAATAATGCATGCAGAAAATTACTTATTGAGGTTACAACTTGAAATATATCTATATGCACGATATTTTTGCAAAAATGCTGCCACTTATATCACTTTGCACAAAATTATCTCCGAAACTATAATAGTTAGAAGAACGTGGGTTAGACCAAAAAAAAGCTAATTTTTTTCTGATCATTTCTATGTAAAAATCTCAAAAAGGGTACAACTCGACTTAGATCACTCATCACAGGAGGCACATATAATTATAGGAGTTGAATGCAGAACCTCCTTTTTAGGGTTCCGTAGTAAACAAGGAACCCTTATAGTTTCGCCATGTCCGTCCGTCTGTCTGTCTGTCCGTCCTCGGTTAATCTCAGAGACTATTAGTGCTAGAAATCTGTAATTTGGCATGGGTATAAATATTAATTACGCTGACAAAGTGTTGAAATAAAATTTTGATAAATATTTTTTTATGGTAGCTCCCCTACATGTAAAGTGGGGATGAATGTTTTTTTTTCTCGTCCACCCCATAGTGTGATGTATCATTGAATAGGTCTTTTAAAAATACTGTGGGTGTGGGAACATCATTTTTCGATTTCTAGATCCGTTTGTAAAATATGTATGATGTATTTAAAGTGCTAATTTTTGGCAGTATATAGGAACTTGAAAAAATTCATAGCAGTAGTTACATATAATCAATTTTAAAGGAAAACTATCATGGCTAAGTAGGGTTCACAGGTTAAGGAGTTATATCTGTTTTACGAGGATTGTGACTACGGAACCCTACACTGCGCGTGGCCTGCCACGCACTTGGCCGGTTGTTTGAAAACTCATTAATACTTTAAGCACGAATCTCTACAGTAAAGCAAGAAGTGGCTCAATAAGCGAGCGTAGTTTTGAATGTAAAATCACTCAACCTCTACATTTAGGGTAGAGGTATACCCCTACATAAAGCGACCTCTTAAATCCTCCTACCCTTTACTCTCTGTAGAGAGCGCGCTCTTAATTGTTGCTTTTAGGATAAGTACTCCGTCCTAACTCGGTTTTTAGCTCCATTAGGTATGTAATATAGCCATAAATCTCTATTTCCACTAACTCTAAGTGACACGTTTTACGACCTAAAGATTTTAGACTTATTCGTGGTTCAACTTTTTGTTTCATGTAACTATATCGTTCGACTCGCAGATGAACAAGCTATTTAGCTAGATCATGCTATATCAAGCTATAGCAAGCTAGCTCAAGATCGCATTGTTTGATCGTACGATCTGCCTATCTCGTTGGTCTAGTGGTTAGCATATTCGACCGCAGATCACGAGGACCCGGGTTCGATTCCCGGGTCAGCCCGCCAACCCCATTGGTGCAGCGTGGTGGGTCTAAGCTCTAAATCCCTCTCTTCTATGAGAGAGGAGGCCTGTGCCCAGCAGTGGGACGTAAAAAGACTGTAGTGGTGGTGGCGGTGGTGGTGGTGGTGGTGGAGGTGGTGGATCGTAAGATCATAAGCCAATCAGGACGATGGCCAGAATTGTTTTCAGTGTTTGTTGATTAAATACAGTATGGTACCTACATAATTTCAGGGTTGTCACTCGTTCCGTCCACTATAGCTAGAGTTCCAACATACAGATGGACAGGCAAAGTAGACATTTTGACGTCCTCCCTGGCACAGTGGTGAGCGCTGTGGTTATAAGTGGGAGGTCCCGGGTTCGATTCCCGGCGGGGGCAATTTGGGATTTTATAATTTCTAAATTGTCTCTGGCCTGGTCTGGTTAGCCGTTGCTGGTTACCACCCTACCGGTAAAGCCGTGCCGCCAAGTGATTTAGCGTTCCAGTGCGATGTCGTGTAGAAACCGATCAGGGGTATGCATACCTCTTCCGACTTAGCCCGCTTCCATCTTAGGCTGCATCAGGTGAGATTGCAGTCAAAGGCTAACTTGTAGTTGAATAATAATAAAACATTAATAGAGCTATGTTTTTAACCCCCGACGCAAAATGACGGGGTGTTATAAGTTTGACGTGTCTGTGTGTGTGTGTGTGTGTGTGTGTCTGTCTGTCTGTCTGTTTCCCTGTAGCGCTCAAACGGGTGAACCGATTTGAATGCGGTTTTTTTTGTTTGAAAGGTGAATTAGTCGAGAGTATTGTTAGCTATGTTTGATGAAAATCGAACCAAGATGGTCGCCGCTACAAAATGGCGGATTACATATTTTATCACAACTGCCTCAATATGGGTATCAAATGAAAGGGCTTGACTAGTAGAATAGCACTATGCAAACCTAAGATGGCCGCCGCCACAAAATGGCGAATGTCGGGGGTTTTTTTTAATTTTTAATTTATACTTGTTCCTTTCGAGTCCGGAATCCTGGAGTCATAAATATAAATTAAAAATATCCCCGACATTCGCCATTTTGTGGCGGCGGTCATCTTGGATAATTGCATAGTGCTATTCTACTACTCAAGCCCAACTAGCTAACAACACTCTCGACTAATTCACCTTTCAAACAAAAAAACCGCATTCAAATCGGTTCACCCGATTGAGCTCTACAAGGGAACAGAGACAGACAGACACACACACACACACACACACACACACAACTTATAACACCCCGTCGTTTTTGCGTCGGGGGTTAAAAATTTAAAATCCACCTTATTTTCTTTGAATGGTGAAACCTCACCATCGCGTGATATAGCCGCTTCTTTTTGCCTCAATATATTTTTTACTTCACATTCATTCGAGAATTGTGAGAGCTTTTTCGAAGTTTTCCAAGAATTAGAAAAGGATTTTCAGCAACAATAGACAGACACTCCTTTCTTATTTCTTAGGATCGCCGGGTGAGCTTTAATTTAATCCTTTTTGTGTTACTTACGTCTTCTTTTTCTTTTTACAAGAGTAATATATTACAACCAAGGTCGTATCCAACGCCTTTTTATATTTAAAATTTTCATAATATTATCAAATATAAAAGGATTTGTAAAAATAATTTGTAATCACTTTGCAAAAGCTGTGCCATTTGTGTTTAGCTCTTTTGAATCTATACCATTTGTTTAATGTCATATTTGCATTTTATTTAGCATTATTATATTTTTAAACCTGTCTTGAACAAAACAAATACATAGAAGTGGAAACCAATAGGTACAAGCTCCCCACGAAGTCAGTACTGGGCCTACTTTTTACGAATAGTACTTCAAAAACAGTGAATCTACTTAAGAAATGAACATCTAACAATAGCTTTATATCTCTAATTCAATTAATAAAAAATTTACATGTACTAACTTTTTATAAACACTTTTTACTAACACTGACTGATACTTATTATAGTATGACGTAGGTAAGATAATAATTAGTATAAAAGATGTGTCCCTTTATAGATTTTAGCATGGGTAATAAAAGGTATTCCAATACAACAATATACATTTTGTTTGCAATAACAACCAACTTTCCCTTTCCCTCATGGCGGCCCTGCCAGGATTCGAACCTGGAATCTTTTTCAAAATCAGAATTGGTAATACTGGCTTCCTGCGACTTGTTTGACGTCGTCCGTTTGCCTAACCCCCCTTCCAAGGGGGGGGGGGTCTACCAATACTGCGATTACCGGTACATTTACAAAAGCTTAGGTCTTCATTATTATTAGTAAAGCAATTGAATTGGTCAGTATTACAGTTAACGAACGCATTCACTGTACACGCAAATAATTCAGATCGCGTTGAATATAATATTTTAAGTAATCACATAATGATCAGCCGCATGTTCATTCCCATTCGGTGGGATTCACAAAACAACGGAAGCAAATATTTAATATTCTATTCATGCGTCAACACAAAATGTCGACGGCGTGCTCGTGGGCGCATTTCGACGTAAAATTAATTTCAATTAGCGCGTTACGATAATTGGATAATAGAGAAATGTAAATTTAATTGTGATAATTTTTTTGTCAAGTAAATTAATTATATACTTACTACATAGTAAATCTTTTTCCGGGATATGAAACTTTTCTAAGATGCAAGCGAGTTCTGTGCTAAAGTTCAGCTGGATTACCTAAACAATACATGAATGCTTAAGGGCACCATTTCCGGGAGAATGCTTTTTCCGGGATAAGAAGTATTTACAAAACATCTCCAGGATGCAACCTTTCTTTTTGTAAAATCAGAGCAACTCATCATATATCAACTGTTCGCGTAGCTAAGCGGCTTCGTTGTCTTGATTGAAACTTATTGTTATCCTGATTTTGGCGCAAAATTCCCGGGTATTAATTTCGAATCGAATCTTCGCACCGTCGCTGTCACTGATTGATCGATGGCGCTGTGAAACACTTTCCAACGGAACAACGAAAGACCCTCCGGAAAATATTCATTTTATATCAATCTATTGTATATGAAAGGTGTATTAAAGTAAACGCGGTGTAAAAATATGTTGATAATAATTGACTCGCACCTCGCAGATATACCTACTTATTTACTCCAAAACTTTACCACCACCAACACCACTACAGCCTTTTAACGACCCACTGCTGGGTACAGGCCTTCTCTCTCATAGGAGAGAGGGATTTAGAGCTTAGATCCACCACGCTGCTCAAACTTATACTACGTATCGAAAAAAAATATTATGTAATGCAAAATGAACCCAAATACTCTTATTTTAAAGTCGTAATTCAATACTGCGAGTATTTATTTTACAACATTTCTGCTTGGGGCGCTGGACTGTAAACGAATGCTGAATGTATTGGCGAACTCAAACCTTAAAATTAGTCAGCTTAGGTCTATTTTACTCTGAAGTCATTGTATTTCGATCAGTAGAATAATTTAGTAAAGTTTTTGAGATGTGCAAAGTGAGACTAATTACCAACTGATTAGAAATAATCCGAAATACAACCAATAATTTTCCAAGAGTTTACGTGTGGAACGTAAAGAAAATCCAGTGAGAACTTTTCAAATCGGAAAATTCTAGCACTTTCAGTCTGTGAAAATTTGCGCAAATATAAATATTTTATACTCACTAAAAATAAAAGTTAAATAATACGATATCATTCGGAAACTTATTTTCCTGGCATTTAATCCGGAGTGGAATGTAAAGACAAAACTTTTGGGAGTCGCAGCACGTATTTCAAGCTCTAATATCAATGATGAAAAGCGGATCTGCGACCTGGCACCCGGCCAATGCGATACCGGCGAAACTTTAAAATAGTTGTAAGAGGTTTTGTCTAGATCTGTTAACGGATAGAAATGTAGAATTGGGGATGAAAGTTTTGAGAATTCGAAAACACAGGAATACCTTTACTTACAAGTATAAATTGAAAATTTAAAAACCCCCGACATTCGCCATTTTGTGTCGGCGGCCATCTTGGATTTGCAATAGTGCTATTCTACTAGTTAAGCCCTTTCATTTGATACCCATATTAAGGGAGTTGTGAAAAAGTATGTAATCCACCATTATGTAGCGGCGACCATCTTGGACCGATTTTCTTCAAACATAGCTAACAACACTCTCGACTAACTTAAATGAAATGAAACTAATTCACCTTTCAAAGAAAAGAAAAACGCATTCAAATCGGTCCACCCGTTTGAGCGCCACAGGGAAACAGACAGACACACACACACACACACGCACGCACGCACGCACGCACGCACGCACGCACGCACGCACGCACGCACGCACGCACGCACGCACGCACGCACGCACACACACACACACACACACACAGAGAGACACACACACACACACACAAACTTATAACACCCCGTCGTTTTTGCGTCGGGGGTTAAAAAGGTTGACATACGTGCGGGATTGAACTCGATCCCCGGAAAGATCGAATTCTTAACCACTAGGCTATTAGTGCTTATAACAATGTACCTGGATAGAAATCATCCAGTCCACTCCTATCGGTTTCTCTTTCAATCAATTGTATACTCACCTCGATAACGGAACACTGTGTCTATACAAAAGAGAAAGTAGGGCATTCCGGCGCAAAGAATTATGTTCTCGCGGTTGTTTAGGTACTGGAAAACAGCAATTGGGTCACTGACACTCCAGCTTGGCAATGCACACAGCTTGATTTGACTCAAGGGCGAAACGGGCTTTCTTTTGAACCAAGTGACTTTTATTATGTTGTTTCTAGCATATTTTTTTGGTGAGAACTATGACTAATATAATTATTCTTCTTTCACCTTCAAATAACCGTAAAGCTTGTGCTATTAGTAGGTACAACTGTATGCAAGTGTTCGAATTTGAATCGTTGATTTTTATCCAAGCCCAGCCCGCTGCGCTATTGATCATTACATTGTGACTGTTATGGCACATCGTATCAACACAGATCTCCACTGCTTGACGGATGGCTTCCAGGGATCGTCATAGAAAATTATCTTGTGCCGCTTATATCCAGCGGCTGCCAGCGATTCGCTAGAGATCATCCGTCAACCGAGTGGGGACGGTAAACTTTAGATGCCATTTTTCCCGATATAGGGTCGTTTGAATGAAGAACCAACGTTTATCCGGTTCTTTGAACTATATCTGTTCTCCCCCCATCACCATTTTTCTACCACGTTGGTGACTATCGTCCTACGGCTATCCTCATTTCATTAATTGACCCAAGTAGATAATTCGATTTACGATCTGCTTTTGCTTTTTGTCTTTTGGCGTTTTGAAGGTCCGTAAAGTCGAAATAATCAATCTAACTACCCACTACTACAGTGACAAGTGCAACACTATACTTGAAAAAGAGCTGATAATCTTCAAATACTCAATCAAGCTGGTCAAATAAAAATCCGCAATCAAACCGGTCCATCCATGTAAATATTATGATGAGAAATACATACAAAGCGGTCACACTTATAGTACACTTCTTTATGTATCAGGGTTTTACTTTTAAAAAAGACATTGGGGCCGTATATTTACACCCAAATCACGCTATCATAAGTTAATCGAACAAAGTGGTAATACTTTATTCGAGCCTGTTTCGCTGCCTGTAAATTCGCAAGCGACCGTTCCAGATGCCATTACAATATTTTCCCGGCGAAATAGTGTGGACCAAACGATTCGACGGAGTGAACTGAAAAAGACGTGAAAACAGGTTCCTAACGGATTTCAAGGAAGTGGAAAGTGGTTGGAAGTGATAAATTTCCAATTGTAACCGATCATGGAAGAGTTTAGATGTTCTTCTATTTGTGTATTTGAATTCAAGCACGTCAGTTCTCTCGTTATTCCCAATGTAAACTTCTCGTACCTCGGCGATCTACCAATTGGTGAGGTCGACTGCGGATCACGAGGTCTCGGGTTCAATTCCCAGACCGAGCTTTTGGCTGATGAGGTGTTGGGTTTTTCTGGCGAGAAATTTTAAGTGCCAATCCGGAATTGAAATTTGACGGTGTTAGATAGAATATAATTGGAGACACAATAGTGCACAAGTGTGAGCGCAAACACGGGTACATTTTCTTTTACTTCATTCTCCCAGTCAAATTATTGTTTAGAAACAATAATTTCCTAGAGGAAGGGGTACTATGGGTTTGAGGTGTTCTTTTGAGCTTGTTTAGATTTATAGGTTTCTGAAAAACCAAAATCCACGCGGACAAATTCGCGGCCATAAGTTAGTTATGATGGCGTAATGGTTATACGTTTTGCTTTGTGTCTGGCGGTGAAGTGGCCACATTTGCCACCTAACGACTTAACGAGCTCAGTATCTCAGCGTCGACAGCGCGGAGTACTTGCCAAGGAAACATTATTCTAATGCATGTACCATTACACTACATAGGTACATGTACATTGCAACCGTGAATTGTGGCTTCTTGTGATTAATATTTGGCGTAGTTTTGACGGCATGTTCTCTATGCACCATTTTGTTGGGCATGCGTGGAGTTGGTTGACGCTGACAGTGAAGAATTTTTTTTTTTTAACAAATATAAACACTCATACACACGGTCGGCTGTTCCTCAAGTAGGCAACTTAATGCCTGTGTTATAGGTAACAACCGACTGATATACATATTTACATATATTACACATATAAATATAAATATATTAAATATATAAATATAAATCTATACTTAATAAATAAAATTGAAGT
The DNA here is from genome assembly GCA_920104075.1 of Melanargia galathea. Taxonomy (NCBI): domain Eukaryota; kingdom Metazoa; phylum Arthropoda; class Insecta; order Lepidoptera; family Nymphalidae; genus Melanargia; species Melanargia galathea. The sequence goes on along the minus strand of OV049863.1, from coordinate 23,770,725 downwards.
GTCTGTCTGTAATATCGAAATAACTACCACATATTAAGCTCATATGGTTATTTGAACGCTACCATAACCGAATCACACGTTTTTAAAATTTTTGTCTGTCTGTCTGTCTGTCTGTCTGTCTGTCTGTCTGTCTGTTTGAACGGGCTAATCTTCGGAACGGCTGAACCGATTTTGACGGGACCTTCACATACAAGTAGAGAATTAACCAGGGAGTAACATAGGCTACTTTTTTAACCGACTTTCAAAAAAGGAGGAGTTGTGTTTTTCTACCTATGTACACCGATATCTCCGAGATTTCTGAACCGATTTGCGTAATTTTTTTTTTAATCGATAAAGAAACATTGCGACCCTGTTCTATAAAAAATTTGGATTCCAACTCCTCAATCCTGATGCTGTAGGGGACCTAATCCCCAAAACTAATGGGTTTTAGAAACTTTCGGTTATTTAAATTGATATTGGGGGTACCAATTAAAGACTATCGTTGAATGAACTCGAGTAGGTACATATCCAACTCCTCAACCCTGATGCTGTAAGGAATTGTATTCCGAAATCGTGGGGATCCCACGGGATTTTTCCGTTTTGGGGACGGGTTTCTACAGATAAGCTACTCTTTGTTCTGAAAAATCAAAAGTTCCCACGGGATTTTTAAAAACCTAAATCCACACGGGCGAAGCCGTGGGCATCATCTAGTATTTAATAAATGTATAAATACATAATACATAGATACTTATATACTTACATAAATAGGTACACCCAGACTCGAGACGGGAATCGAACCCGCGACCCGGGAGAGGTAGGCAGGGTCACTGCCAACCGCGCCAACGGGCCAGTCGAATTACAGAAACTATAGGTTAACAACAGTTTCCTCTGACTTAAACTCAGCCCCTCAACCGGGGTCATGCTACACGGGCGGTTCTCCCGCTGCGGGAAACCACTTCTGAACCGCACTAGTCACAATTTAATGTGAAAGTTATATGCTGCATACTACACTGCGCGGTTTCCCGTCGCGGTTTACAGGCGGGAGAAATACGACCGCCGCACGCAGCGTCAAACCGCTGCTGGTAACCGGCGTTTTAAACTACACGGGCGGTTTCCCGCTATTACGTCATTCTGCGCGGAACTGCAAGCGCATTCATTTATATATATATATTTATACGTTATCATTGGCGGATCCATGTTGAAATGAACAATAGACAGCGATAAATCGCGTCCCGTTGGAACGATGGCCCGCCAGTTGGCCCGCAGGTTGGCCCGGAGCATACTGAACGACCTTCCAACGTGTGGACGCGAACACAAACTCCTCGCCCAACACCTTCCAACATAATATCCGCCATCATGTTGGCCAACGTGTAGAAGCGCCTTAAGGCAGACGCAGAGGTGCTGACCGCAGTGTGACCTGCGCTGCGTCGCGAGAACGTGTTCATGATTGAGGGTCTGCGATAAGTTCTGAACCCAACCGGGGCCCTCAAGTTGATGATCCACCACGTGTTATCAACACTTACACGTATTAGGCCTGGCGTATTTCAATGGCGTATTAAGTTGCAAATAGAGCACTAAATGTTTACGATTTCGTCACTATATATTTCAGCCATTCTTGTTATATTACGGTTAATATCTGTCCATATATCATAATACCTAGACTAGATTGCAGTTCAGAGTGGCCATATTACGTTCTCACATATCAGCTAACGAGAGCAATATTTCCACCTTGACAGAGATCGACAAGTTAAAGTTCTCCCGAAAGGCCATTATTATAATGTTGGTACGTACACTACCGCTGGAAGTTCAGTGTTTCACTGTTCAATAATGACTTTCAGTGCTTTGTAACGGAAAGTGGCCAGTGGTGCGAAATAGATAGCGAATGCGGAAGGATCTGGGATGTATACCATCGCATTATCATCCCAAGAAAACTCCTACCATAGTGCTATTAATGAAGGGTTCATGATTTTAGCAACGAATAAAACCATATACAACATAATATTATACTTATTAATCATGTTTTCCGCCATCCGCTCCGGTTGCCGCTCCACCAAAAGACGAGCTTTTAAAATTAAAAGAAAAATTGAGTCCTAAAATACTTTATTTGTAATTGTGTCTTTAATAAGACCCTAATGACCTTTTTATATCAGCTTTATTTATTGAAATTTTCACAAAAACCTTATTAAAAACATAACCGGAGGATCCCGAGTTTATAAATAAAAAAAAAATTTAGACGCAATATTAAAATTTAGGGCGTTTATTTTTAATATTAAAAATTATTCTTGAACATTCTTAAGTAATAAAAATTCTTGTATCCTTAAAAGAAATTTCTTTTATAATTATTTATGAACCTTTATCTAAAGGGTTATCCGTGGCGTAGCTACTGCCTACGCCGCGTAGCCGGGCCGGCGAATCACCCGAGACTTTGTAAGTAATATTGTATACAATTATTATTGGTACTTGCTTTAGTTGACTTATTTAAATAGATTAAAAAAAAAGCTTATATAAATGGCTTTTAGTGCAACTGACGTTAATTTGCAAACTAATTAAAATTTTAAAATTCTGTCTATAACGACGTTTTAAACATTTACCTACATATATTTACGTAAACGTTATCAGCTTTAGAATCATTGGATGTTTAGATCGTATGAAGTTGAGTATAGGACCCGTTGATTTGGTACTCAGACAAGCAAATGAGTCCCCCGCCTGGGACTCAGGCTTTATACAATGTACGCACAAAGCAGTGATGTCCTGTACACTTCCCTTTGCTCACACAAGCGCTTGCCAGTAATTGTTGCTTTGAGGATTAGTGCTCCTCAAACTCGGTACCGGTTTTGAATTTTCGGTACGCTCTCCCATAATGCTTTTAGCACTCTATCACGATTTATTTGCGAAATAAAATGCCAAATCATTTTTTTTGTAACCCATTGATTTGAATCTAGTCATACTAAATTAACAATGACCTTCTTTACACAAGTGTAAATTAAAAATTAAAAAAACCCCCGACATTCGCCATTTTGTGGAAATAGCCATGTTTGATGAAAATCGATCCAAGATGGCCGCCACCATCTTGGATCGATTTTCATCAAACATAGCTAACAACACTCTCGACTAATTCTCCTTTCAAACAAAAAAAAACCGCATTCAAATCGGTCCACCCGTTTGAGCGCCACAGGGGAACAGACAGACACACACACACACACAGACACACACACACAGACACACACACACACACACACACAGACACGTCAAACTTATAACACCCCTTCGTTTTTACATCGGGGGTTAAAAATTAATGAAAATGAAAGCATTCTGTTGCGTTAGGTCGTCACTGCATAACCCGACATAGTAATATGAACTAGGTTAAACTCGCTGTTATCTTAATTAAGCTCGTATCATCTTTAAATATCGTAGATATTAGGAGATCTCAGTTTTAAGTCGTCAGCATGTCGTTGAAAAAAAAATATGTATCTCTAAAAAGTTTTTACTTACTGAAGTTACAAGCTCTTACCTCCTTTTTATAAACCGCAAGTTTTAACTAACAGTCCATTAAGGTTTACCGAAAAGCAATCGACGAAAAATTGCTGCAAAATCCGATACGAAAAAGCTTTCAATGGCCCACCTACCCGCAAGTGCCGTCCGTTTTTATGAATGTTTTATTTTTAAACTGTGAGTGCTTAGTCTCAGTTTGGAGCGCTCCAAAACTTTATAGTATACTATTGATCGAATCACAATGACTTCAGAGTAAAATGGACCTAAAATGGTTTATATTAAGGTTTGAGTTCGCCAGTAAATTCAGCATTCGAACAGCTAGCGCTCCAAGCAGAAATGTTGTAAAATAAATGATCGAACTATTGAATTATGACTTTAAAATAAGAGCCTTTGGGTTCACTTTGCTCTAAAGTCATTTGTGATTCGATTAATAGTATACTATAAAGTTTTGGAGCGCTCCAGACTGAGACTAAGCACTCAGGGAAGTGGAAGATTTTCGACACCAGCGTTAAAGAATGTTATGCCTAGTACAATATTTTTCGCACAATAATTGATTGGAAGTATACTTGTATCTCTGTGACGTAATGACCGCGCTTTGTGATGTGATATATTATTATGATGTAAGTTTTTTTATTAATATTTCACACTACAAGTTAGTCATTGACTGCAATGTCACCTGATAGTAAGTGACGATGCAGTGTAAGAAGGGGGCTAACTTGGAAGATAGATGGCAGTTTTTATTAAACCCAAAACCCTAAATCGGTTTCTACGTGACATCGTACCGGAACGCTAAATTACTGTACGGCGGTACGGCTTTGCCGCCAATAGTACCACCGGTAGTACCTTAGTAGGTAGTTAGTTGTAGTACCTTAGTAGGTAAGTAGTTGAATGGAAGTGATAATGTTAACTGGATCCCGTATATTTTTTGAAAGGGTTCGGATTCTATTTGAACAGAATAAGACTGCGTTATTCTAAAAATAACTTTCCTTTGGATCTTTCAGAAAATAAATTATAATAAAAAAAGAACAAGGCGAAATTTTATAATCAAAAAGATCATAAGAAAATGATCTCATCTTCCTCACAGTTTGAAAATTATTCTGTTGAGGATAATACAATAAAGGAGTTTCGTTAAAAATGAAACAGCCTTGAATTTTGTTTGTTTTTAGGGTTCCGTACCCAACGGGTAAAATGGGACCCTATTACTAAGACTTCGCGTTGAGCACTTTTTGGGTGAACAAAAATCATGTAACTCGTGTCATCGTCACCACACGGCAGTCTCCAAAGACTGCCTTGCATTTTTTGTCTAAGTAATAGAACCCTAAGAAAACCAGCCAAGTGCGAGTCGGAATCGCGTACGCAGGGTTCCGTACCATTATCTGTAAAAACGGTAAAAAAATCATGTCTGTTGTATGGGAGCCCCCTTAAATATTTATTTTATTCTGTTTTTTAATATTTGTTATTATAGCGGCAACAGAAATACATCATATGTGAAAATTTCAACTGTCCAACTATCACGGTTCATGAGATACAGCCTAGTGACAGACAGACAAACAGACAGCATAGTGACATTAGTAGGGTTCCGTTTTTATCCTATGGGTACGGAACCCTAAAAATTTAAAATACATAAATCATTTGACCGATTTTGATGAAATTTGACTCAGAAGCAGCTTTCATCCCTGTAATTGCCAGAGGCAAATTTTATCCCGGAAAAGCAAATAGTTCCGATAGGATTTAAAGAAACCTAGTTTAATATATATAAATAAAAATAAAGGTAAGTATGTTTGCCCTCTATGCGTTCCTGAAACATACTGTATGGTATTTTAACGCACGTAAAGGCTACAGCTAGTGAGTAGCAGCAACAACACAGATTTAACTTATAAATCAAATAACAAGTATAAATTAAAAATTTAAAAAACCCCCGACATTCGCCATTTTGTGATGGCAGCCATCTTGGATTTGCAATAGTGCTATTCTACTAGTCAAGCCCTTTCATTTGATACCCATATTGAGGACGTTGTGATAAAATATGTAATCCGCCATTTTGTAGCGGCGGCCATCTTGGTCCGATTTTCATTAAACATAGCTAAGAACACTCTCGACTAATTCACCTTTCAAACAAAAAAAACCGCATTCAAATCGGTCCACCCGTTTGAGCGCCACAGGGGAACAGACAGACACACACACACACACACACACACACACACACACACAGACACGTCAAACTTATAACACCCCGTCGTTTTTTCGTCGGGGGTTAAAAATAGGTGAAGTTTTCCTTAATAAAGCGCATTTCTACTGCCACATTTTATGGATGCCCCGTCAAAATTCCTGCGCAGTTTTATGGGGACTTTATTACGCCCTTCGCTTAGGGAAGAATCGCGCCAATTTAGAAGGGTCGCCTCGGACGCTGGCATCGGGGAAACTATCCGGAAAACATTGCGTAATAGCAACGCTAATGTTGCATCTATTCACGGTGGAACGGACTATTCGATTTGTAGGATTTACTTTACGGGATAAAATATGTATTATAAAAAATAAACCGGTCAAGTGCGAGTCAGACTCGCGCACCGAGGGTTCCGTACCCCAGAAGTATAAGTACAATCTGTTTTTCATTCGTTTGTCTTTAAAGGTAAGGTGCTAATTAAGCTAGGCCTCTAAATTGTATGAGCACTCATACAACTCAGAGGTCTATCTTAATTGGCTCAACTATGTATATGTATGGGGACACCCTTTAATTTCCAACTTTTTTTAGTTTTTGAATTTTTCTTTATCTATGCTGTAAGACCTGGCTTTTTGCCAAATTTCGTAATTCTAGGTCAACTGGAACTACCATTTAGGTTTTCGACCCAAAAAATATAGGGTACTTCCGGTTGACCTAGATTTGTCAATTTTGGTCAAAAGCAAGGTCTTACAGATCATCATGATCAACCCATTACCGGCTCACTACAGAGCACGGGTCTCCTCTCAGAGTGAGAAGGGTTTTGGCCATAGTCTACCACGCTGGCCAAGCGGATTGGCAGACTTCACACACCTTTGAGAACGTTATGGAGAACTCTCAGGCATGCAGGTTTCCTCACGATGTTTTCCTTCACCGTTAAAGCAAGTGATATTTAAATACTTAAAACGCACATAACTCCGAAAAGTAAGAGGTGCGTGCCCGGGATCGAACCCACGACCTCCGATTAGAAGTCGGTCGTCCTAACCACTAGGCTATCACAGCTTTTTCTTTTACAGATCATCAGATCATCAGATTTTACAGATCAAGTAAAGGAAAAATTCCAAAAAATAAAAAAAATTTGAAAATTAAGGTAAATTTTGGTACTTACAAGTTTTCGTGAAAATCTAAATTTGCCCATATCTTTTTATTGTGTGGACTCAGGACCTTAATTTTTATACACCTAATAGGGACCATAGACTATCTGGACTATCGTATCTGGTATAAATTTCAACTTGCTAGGTCCATCCGTTCCTGAGAAAATCGGTGGTGACACACGGACAGACAGACAGGCGGGCAAGGAAGTGATCTTATAAGGGTTCCTTTTTTACCTTTTGAGGTACGGAACCCTAAAAAACTAAATTTATAAAAGGAAAAAGTGACTGACTGACCGACTGATTTATCAACGCAAAGCTCAAACCACTGGACGGATGAAATTTGGCATGCAGATAGCTATTGTGACGTAGGGATCCGCTAAGAAAGAGATCGTAAAAAGGATACGATTTTCGATTCTGGGTTCACAGGTCAAAGAATAATTATTCTCCGATGAAAAATAAATTATTGTGTTGTCTATAATTGATATCTTCTGAATTTTTTTGAATTTTATGGATGATGACGTCACATGATCTTTCTGCATTGCAAAAATCTCCTCTATAAATGAAGTAGGTACTATTTTCCGCCATTTTGTTTTATCATGAACATTGAGTATTACTACCGAGTGCATTGTATGGTGTTGCAAGTTTGTATAAAACAAAGTTTAAAATTAGCACCGCTGAAAACTTTCTGAATAAATTCTATGGAAATGCCCAGTTTAAAAACTCCACTAACGAATTTAGCCTCTATGTGTAATAACTATAAGGCCTAGAATATCCCACTACCACCAATCACTGTCACGCAAACTGGGTACTAGCTCCATTGCATACATTAAGTTTTAGTTCGTATTACTCGAATGTAGTTCTTATACGAAGATTTATTAGATATGGTATTTGCTTGGAAGGAGTTTAAAGTGAGTTTCTAGAGAAGTAGGTAAGTCCATTCTACATACTATGGTGCGAAAGATACCAATAGGTTAAACGTGGTTTGTTGACACGTGTGCTTCACGCAATGTAACAAGTGTAAATTGAAAATTTAAAAAACCCCCGACATTCGCCATTTTGTGGTGGCGGCCATCTTGGATTTTTAATAGTGCTATTCTACTATTCAAGCCCTTTCATTTGATACCCATATTATGGGAGTTGTGAAAAAATATGTAATCCGCCATTTTGTAGCGGCGGCCATCTTGGACCGATTTTCATGAAACATAGCTAACAACACTCTCGACTAAATTACCTTTCAAACAAAAAAAACCGCATTCAAATCGGTCCACCCGTTTGAGCGCCACAGGGGAACAGACAGACACACACACACACACACACACACACACAGACACGTCAAACTTATAACACCCCGTCGTTTTTGCGTCGGGGGTTAAAAACAAACGTATTTACAATGTATATTCAACTAGTGGACCTGGCAGACTTCGTCCTGCCCGGTGACATACCGACATCGGCGCCACCTACCTCGGTAGGTTACCTGTACCTACCCGGTAATTGTGTTTTCAAACCATCCATCCATCCATATTTATTTCCATCCATCCATTGAAATATACACACAAAATTTCATACAAATCGGTCCAGCCGTTTAAGAGGAGTTAGGTGACAAACACACGGACAGAAGAATAATAATATATGTAGGTACGGGTGATTGGTTGAGAGAGAGTTTACCGTATCCACGCGACGGGATGTTTGACAGTTACGAAACCCGTGAACATTTTGTATGTGAAAATGTTTTTCTTTTATTTTATTTTTTCGACAATTTTCCAATGTTTTTAATAGTTATTCTGCTATTCGGGACGGAGACAAATACAACAAATTAATAACCATGAAAATCGCTCCAGCCGTTCTCGAGTTATAAGTGTTCGAACTAACACGACTTTGTTTTATATATATAGATTTATATTACTTTGGATGCTGGAAATAAATATGGATAGGTCTAGACTTGGGATCGACATCGACTTGGCAGACAATCATGATCATGAAACGATTGAAGTTTCTATGAATTTTGTATGTATTCCGTTGAAGTGATACATAATTTGTGATGCACATATAAATTGTGCATGTACGAAATGTGGAGGGATGGTTTGCGTATCCATCCATCTAACGTAGAATGGCGACTCTATTAAGCACTCTATGTATTTTATCAATCAATCATGAGAACAAATAAATAATACTCTTGTGAGCATAACTCTTCTGCAAACGCGCACCTTTCGCGGTGGAATGGCCCGTATTTACTTAGGTAACAGACAATACTTTACTCAGTTCACCGGATTCTTTTAATTTTGAATGAGAATCTCGGTCGGCGAGTTTCGTGAGGCGAACTTTGTATTCTTGGAGCATTAGCGGTGAATGAATATTGTAGCAGGATAATAGGTTTCCCTAGAATAATACATTATCTCTTTATCGTGTACTTAGATGATGTCGGTGACTCCGTCCGCGCGCATTTCTGTTTTTAACCGCCGACGCTAAACGACGGGGTGTTATAAGTTTGACGTGTCTGTGTGTGTGTGTATATGTGTGTGTGTATGTATGTGTGTGTGTGTCTGTCTGTTCCACTGTAGCGCTCAAACGGGTGGACCGATTTGAATTCGGTTTTTTTTTGTTTGAAAGGTGAATTAGTCGAGAGTGTTGTTAGCTATGTTTAATGAAAATCGATTCAAGATGGCCGCTGCTACAAAATGGCGGATTGTATATTTTTTAACAACTCCCTTAATATGGGTATCAAATAAAAGGGCTTGACTAGTAGAATAGCACTATGTAAATCCAAGATGGCCGCCGCCACAAAATGGCGAACATCGGGGGTTTTTTAAATTTTTAATTTATACTTATTTCTTTTTATTTACTGGCATATAAAATAATCAAGTTCGTTTACAAAATGCAAGCTATCTCTGAATCAAATATCAAGATTGGTTCAGCGATTCAGGCTGGATGGGATGGAAACTACGACCGTTCGGATTTCAGTCTACACCCTAAAGCATTTAGCTGCTGTATGTTGCGGCTTCAAATTAACTTATTTGAACGCACACTTTTATTCTGTGATCGTTAATATTCAAAAATTTCGTAACGCTCACCTTCACCAGGTTTTCACCCTCACTACCTGGGCCGTTGGCATACTTGTGGGCAATTCTGTAACTTAGTTACGAACTGAAAATTATAGCCACCGAATAAGTTCGATATACATTGCTGCTTTACTGTGTGAAATATAAACAGTGATTTCATTTCACACATTAAAACAGCAATGTATATCTAACATATTCGTTGGCAACTATTTTCAGTTGGTAACTAAGTTACAGAATATAGCCCCTGATCATTCCATCCGCGAACACAAAAATTCTGGTACCGACACCCTTCGGCGGTGGTTCCACTGAACTTTGACATGGGGTTGTCCAATGGGTGGATCAACAAATTCCTTAAATGCCTGCAACGCATTAGCGATTCATCTGCTGTAAATGTTCTTGAGCTGCGGTGATCATTTGGTAACTCGCTTGCTCGTTTTCTCGCTATTTATACTATAATTTTTTTTTTGTGAAAACAACCCGACGACAAAGTAAGGTAAAAGTACAAGAGAAACTAAGCAAAAGCTTTCAACGTGTAAAACCGCGAGAATCAATCGTCGCTTCGCGAATTTTCTATTTCTTCAGTCCATTTGCAAGGCTTTCGGCGAACTTTCACAGAGTGTGATCTTTGATAGTGACAGAGATAAAACTAGCGATTGTTAGGAGGTGTCGTTATTGTGCTTGAAGTGTTGTTATTTCTTGTTTACATTATTTCCATAAAATCTACAAAATTGTATACCTATCTATTCTAGTATCTATCCTAGTCGTCGAATGACTTAAGTCTTGAGATAATATTGTTGTGTTGGTTTTTGCAATATATTTAAATAACAACGCCAAGTTTAAGCCACGGCACTTAAAGTGGCGCAAAAGTATTTATTTTAAAAAATTAAAGTAGCGCAGTTGTGATAAATAATATTTTTGTAATTTCATGATGTTACTCGGTAAAATAGGCAAATATAATCTCAGTTTCGGAAGTTGGAGTAATCATATTAACTATAACTGTAATAAGTATATTTAAATAGCAACGCTAAGTTCAAGCAATGGTTTATTCTGAACTTGGTGCTTCATACACAATGACAGACGTCTACAATACTCTTACCATATACCCATTATATTATAGGGTATAAAGGACCGCTATCGAAAACTTAGTGTTATTAATATACTACTTAAACATAATCCAATATCATTATCCATTTGTCTTAAACTTATAGTATTAGTGGTTCAGTGTTTAGTATTTTATTAAAGCGTACAAAACTCGGGACATTGACCTTGCGAGAGGGGTGGCCGGCCTGCGACTTTAGGCGTCAGCTGATTGCATTATATTACGAACTTACGAAAGTTACAGGAATTACTTTAAATTGATTCTTCGCATTTTTTATGGTAAGTACATAATATCTTGTAATCAATTAACACTACTAATTAGATAGCTGTCTTCGTTTTCGAAAGTGGTCCCCTTACACCCGTAATTAGTTTAGTTAATAAACATTAATGTGTGATGATGAAGCAAAATGGTGGTAGGTAACAGAACGTCGATTATTATATTACCAGTGGTCCGCCCCGGCTTCGCCCGTGGTACATATTACATAGCCTATAGCACTCAAGGATCACGTACATATCTAACGGTGAAATAATTTTTGAAATCGGTCCAGTAGTTCCTGAGATTAGCGCGTTCAAACAAACAAACTCTTCAGCTTTATAATCTACTAGCTTTTGCCCGCGGCTTCGCCCGCGTGAATTTCGGTTTTTCACAAATCCTGAGGGATAAGTAGATTTCTGGTCCACCCTGGCAGGGGCGCGCGGCGCGGCGCGGGGAGTTCAGTGCAGCGCGAGCGTCGGCCGTCGCGCGCAGCGAAAATACCTATCAGGGCGTTTTTTAACATAGGTACTTACCGATTTCAACACAACTCCTTTTTTGAAAGTCGGTTAAAAAGTAGCCTATGTTACTCCTTGGTTAATCCTCTACTTGTCTGTGAAAGTCCCGTCAAAATCGGTTCAGCCGTTCCGAAGATTAGCCCGTTCAAACAGACAGACAGACAGACAAAAATTTTAAAAACGTGTCATTCGGTTATGGTATCGTTCAAATAACCATATGAGCTTAATATGTGGTAGTTATTTCGAAATTACAGACAGACATTTCAATTTTATTTATTAGTAGTATACTAATTATAATCTATATCTATACTTCTATACTAATAAATAAAATTGAAATGTCTGTCTGTAATTTCGAAATAACTACCACATATTAAGCTCATATGGTTATTTGAACGATACCATAACCGAATCACACGTTTTTAAAATTTTTGTCTGTCTGTCTGTTTGAACGGGCTAATCTTCGGAACGGCTGAACCGATTTTGACGGGACTTTCACAGACAAGTATAGGATTAACCAAGGAGTAACATAGGCTACTTTTTTAACCGACTTTCAAAAAAGGAGTTGTGTTGAAATCGGTAAATACCTATGTTGAAAAACGCCCTGATAGGTATTTTCGCTGCGCGCGACGGCGCGGGCGACGCTCGCGCTGCACGGAACTCCCCGCGCCGCGCCTCGCCGCACGCCCCTGCGCCCTGCGCCCGCGCGCCGTACGCGGTACCGCGGTACGCCGCCGCTCGGCGGGGGGCGGGTGGACCAGAAATCTACTTATCCCTCAGGATTTGTGAAAAACCGAAATTCACGCGGGTGAAGCCGCGGGCAAAAGCTAGTATTAGTATAGATTATTATCATACATAGACCGATAGATTATACATGTCGGGGGTGATTTAAATTTTTATTCATACTTGTATTGTGACATATTAACAAAACAAAGAATAGTATAGATAAAACTTTCATCACGCCTACATTAGTACCCAAAACCACTTATTTACATTAGCAAATCGTCTCGCCTATATAGAGAAGGGTCGAACCGTTGGCCTTGAGCCAGGGGACTACTTTGGGAAAACATTACGTAATGGAAGAACCGATATCACATCTACATCGAAACATCGCTATTTCTGATCACATTAACTATATTATTCGTTCTAGGTTAATCCATTTCCAATATCTGCACTAGTTTTTGCCCATGGCTTGGCTCTGTACAACCCGCGGCAGGTAAGTCAAGCGGTGAACTTCAATGCGCAGAAGTCGAAAATGAGATATCTCGGGTGGTAAGGGGGTCGCGGGGAGGGTGTGGGGATCGTTCGTAAGCACTGATTAGCTCTCGCGGATCCCTGATAAGCGCTGATTGGCTCTCCAATCGTATTGTGTGCCGTTCACTCGAACGACGCTGCGCGCACTTGAAGGTCACCGCTCGACTTAGGTGCTGCGGGTTATACCTCCTTTGATCATTTTGAAGACCTGCCTGGCGCACTGAATCGATAAATGAGCAATGTGATCTTATAAGCAGGATGTGACCTTTGATCGCCGTCATCTCAACCAATAGACATCCACTAATGGACATAGGTTTCTTGCAAGGAGCGCCACAGGCCACGATCTTGCGCCGCTTGTTTCCAGCGGCTGCCAGTGACTCGCTTGAGATCGTCCATCCATCTAGTGCGTCTTCCCATGCTTCATTTGCTAGTGCGAGGTCGCCACTCAAGCACCTTGGGATCCCTACATCCATCGGTTCTTTGAACAATGTGCCCCGCCCATTGCCACTTCAGTTTCATGACTCGATAAGCGATGTCGACAACTCTGGTTCTCCTGTGGATATCCTCATTTTTGATTTGATCCCGCAGGGATACTCCAAGTACCTATAGCTCTCTCCATCACCCGCTGAGTGACCCTGAGCTTTCTGTTACGTTTCTTATATTATCATTACTTTAGTTCTATATACTTTAAAAATTTACATTCATAAAGTCTTCAGTACACCAATTTTGAATGAAGAAATCTTAACTCGACTTTAACAGTCTAACTTTAAAATACAGCCACTTTAAAATATGCATCCACATTAATTTTAATATTTTCTATGTAAACTATTATCCCGTCGTCCTAACAAGAACGTGCACTGACAAAGATTCCATCCCCCATTAAAACATGCTTACTGAGGATGGAAACTTCTCCTAGCGAACGTGCATCTAGTTGGAAATTAAAAGAACCGGTGAACTGGGTAAAGCTTTGTTACCCCCTAGTTACTCCTAGTTACCCCTTACTTGCTTTCACGAAACTTGCCTCGTTAGCTCATGCAAATGATGTACCGTTTATGCTCATTTGACAGTATTTTAAGGTCACAATATCTATGATCTATTTGGCTTCATCTACGCATTTTGACGACCTCCCTGGCGCAGTGGCAAGAGGTCTTGGAAATGGCAATTTGGAAATTTACAATTGCTATATTTTCTGGGCTGGTCTAGTAAGAGAACAGCCGTGGCTGGGCTACTATCACCCTATGGACCAAGAGATTTAGCGTCCCGGTGCGGTAGTGCGTAGAAAATTAAGTGTATTTATTTAATACAAACTGCAATAACCCTTCCAGGTTAGCTCACTTCCATCCTAAACTGCTTGGACACTTAGGTACCACCAGAGTAATGTAGTATAGACCACCACCAGAAATATTATAGCTACTATGAGTCTCTAATGATTTCATAATAAACAGGTTTTGTAATATATTAACCCAAGTCACATGAAAACACAGTCACATATAAATGTAGCACGTATCTTGTTTCGATTTATTTACTTACAGTGTGAATATTTAGTATTCTGCGAAAAAATATACAGTAGGTAACACTGAACAAATGCTCTATGTTTATGTAAACCCACCTCAGAACTATTATTTATTCTGTGACAGCACCCTCCATTTTCTTAATGCGTGTCACATTATCCCCAAGACCTATATCATTCAAAATGCTGGCAATAACAAGAACACTGGCATCGTAATGTCGCGACCTTTGTGTTGAGGAATCCCGCACGTCTCTATGATAAACTAAAGGCTTGTTCTCCCCGCTACGAAGATTATGTTGAGCATTTCATAATGCTTTAGTGTTGTCCAACACACAACTGCTCATATCGGTGTAACATAATATAATCAAGCATAAATAATTATCCATCATCATTATCATTATCAACTCATTATTTGCCCACTACAGTGCACGGGTCTCCTCTCAGAATAAGAAGAACTTAGGCCATAATCCACCATGCTGGCCAAGTGCAGATTAGAAGACTTCACACGCCTTTGAGTATCTACATTATGGAGAACTCTCAGGCATGCAGATTTACGATTTTTTCCGTCACAGTTAATATAATTATAGTTACATATGCATAATTATTATTATCAACGTAATACAACAGTTGGATTCACGTGGATGTATGTCCAACAAATCCAGCCGGTGCCCTTTAGTTCATGACTTTATTAATATGCCCTCTAGAGGGCGCCATGTATCATTTAATGTGACTTCGTATAGCCTATAACCAGCGTACCAGACGCTTTTAACGATACCTCATGCGTCAAGTAATGATTAGTTGTCTAAAAGTTATGGTGAAACAGATGTACCTACAACAAACGTACCAGTTAATTTTTTTTACATAATAATTTTATACTTCTACTAAAACACATAATATACCTACCACAGCCCTACATAAAATATGTATGAAAAAAGGAAAATAAAGTTTTCGTTTAGCTATCGTGTCTTCAAAACCTACATTATAATGTTTTCCGAGCGAAAACGCCATCCTTTGTGCGTATGTAAATATATGGCTACTACAGTGTTTAGGTTATGGCAATAGTACAAGCTCGCAACCCCATAAACAGTTTTATCGCAAACATAAAAGCTGACGTCAATCGCAGTTTACGACTTATATCGGTATCGATAAAGTTGTGCTTACCTCGATAGTTTAGTTTACATCACTTTGCCGTATTGTGTAGACTCGAAACCGAACCAAAAGTATAGACCAAGAGTCTTCGACTGATATGCCATGGTATGGTAACGAATTTAATATACTATTTATATTTATTACAAACGTAGGTAAGTAACTGCCTCTCAGTCTAGTGGTTTGCTTATGCAGCTGTAGATCATGACGTCTCGGGTTGAAATCCCGGGTCGGGACAAATAAGATATTTGGTTTTTCTGATGTCAAGAAATTTTCCCTCCAGTCGTGTCGATTTGTCGTCCCATCGGACTTTGTGAGAGTGAAAGAATAGAGTGCATCTGATTTTGCGACTGCGATGCTGTTGCTCAGCGATATTGCGAGAAGTTGAAGTCGCCATGGTAAGGTAGAATTAAATTAATGACAAACACTTTACTAAAGGGTCTAAAGAGTTTCTGGCCGACTTGCCAACTACAGTTTCATATTCATAATTTACATGCGTTGCATTGGTCCAATGAGAACAACTGCAGCCATTATATTATTATCTATTCATACATACAGCCGATTGTCTGACACTCTCCAACTGTTGGTACAGACATACAATTTCAACAGAAGTTACTAACATAAAATCGGCCAATTAACAATAATCGCCATGCACGCAAATATTGCAACAAATCGTAACAATTTTAGGCTTGACGCTGCGATAAAAGCGAGAACGCGTCACAATACGATGCAACGTGAAAATATCAAGCAGTAGCCGAGCCTTCACGTGGCCTACGTTGTCGCGTAGAAAGTTTGCCATTGTGTATGAAGTCGTAACGCGTCGCGTTTGTCATTCACCTAGGACAACGGGTATGGTTTGGTGATCACGGGCTCTTGGTGTTAAATTTGCTGGCTTGTTTATCGCCGCCCGCAAGCATTCCAAGCAGAATGTACGTCTAAACCCGTCCCCGGTTGTGTCCTTGCGATCGAGTATGATTTACACATAAGGGACAATCATACTGGGGACCTTTTCCCAGCGTGACAGCTATTCTCAGCAGAATAGTAGGTATAATACCTACTGTTCTGCTGAGAATAGTCATATACGTTAGACTACCCAGATGGAGCACCATGTAAAGAGAGCTCGCTGAATGCGGCTACGCAATGGCGGAGTGTGTATTGACTACATGCAAAGACGTGTCAGAATAATAATGCCGGACTCATAACTTTTACCCGATTAATGGAAAAAAATATTTTATACAGTCTAGAATGTTGCTTAGATACATGCATAACTTAAAACTATATGCATATTACTGGATACTCGTGTACGCCAATATGTCGTACCTTTCGTAGCCGCACTTCGCTGGTACGCGCTGCTCCTTCTAGGTCGTAGCGCAGCGGAGACCAATAATAATTCTATGCTCTATACCTTCAAAGCATACCAATGGCAATATTGATGAAATTAACTCTATTGATTTGTCTAAGCCTTGCGATGGTTGCAAGCTAATCTTGTTTTTCTTTTTAGTTTGCTTTTCAAACAGTCGTCGTGTTCTGTGGAAATTCTTGCAAGAACCTCATGTCAACGACGATGACGATGATTGGAAATGAGCTTAAGAAAATTGTAACCAGAAAATAGAAGTGAATCAGAAGTGATATATTTTACCTACTACAAAAAATCAAATTAACGGTATAATACGCCCATAGGCCAGCCCCACTGATGAGTATTTTTGAGTTAGAAAATCATTGGATATCGCTAGGTTACTTCATATCGATTATAAATGAAAATTCCTTTTCAGGTTTAGTAGTACTAAATAGCTAGTTATTATTTTATTTTTTCTGTCTTTAACGTATTAGGAAAAAGCAATTGACAATAAATATTTATTGCAAGAAAAACTTTAGGAAAAAGCAATTTGAATCTAAATGTCTGTAGAATCAACTAAGTATACCTAGAGACTACCGTTAGCTGTTTTAAGGCATTATCATACTCGTATACCTATCTGTATCTCCAGGACTTGCAAGAAGGAATAGTCGTCAACGGCCACGTCATCAATAATATTCGATATGCTGATGACACCATCTTAATAGCCGATAGTCTTATAGGTTTGCAAACGCTCTTGGATCGCGTACACGAAACCAGTGCTAAGTATGGTATCAACATAAACTGCAAGAAGACCAAGTACATGACTGTGGGTCGAACACCAGATCCAGCTTCTTCTTTGAACATCAATGGTAACAACCTGGAACGCGTTAACCGATACAGATACCTTGGTGTGTTAGTGAATGACAAAGGAGATAACAGCCTGGAAATAAAATGCAGAATTGAACAGGCCCGAAATGCATTCCGAAAAATGGAAAAGATTCTCTGCAATCGGAAGTTGAACCTAAAACTGCGCATTAGGACCGCTCGATGCTACGTGTTCTCCGTACTTCTATATGGAGCTGAAGCTTGGACGCTCACAAAGGCCATGAGCGACAAAGTGGAAGCGTTTGAAATGTGGGTGTATCGGAGAATGCTGAAGATCTCGTGGACACAGCGGGTCCGTAACGAAACGGTGTTGCAGAGAATGGGGAAAGATACAGAGATTCTGACCACAATGAAGACTAGGAAACTCCAATATCTCGGACACCTAATGAGAAATAACAAGTATGACCTTCTCCAATTAATCATACAAGGGAAGATCCAGGGCAGGAGAAGGCCTGGTAGAAGGAGAATTTCTTGGTTACGAAATCTGCGGGAATGGTACGGCAAAAGTACTAGATCGCTCTTCCGTGCGGCGGTGTCCAAATTGCAAATAGCCATAATGATTGCCAACCTTCGGAAGGAGACGGCACCATAAGAAGAAGATACCTATCTGTAATATTTTGGTATGACCACATGGACATGATATTCTACGAACCGTTACTAAACAGAGGCCACATTTTATCAGTGGGGAGCGAACATTCCTTTAACCGTTATAGTTTGTAGCTAATGTGTTTGTATGACCAACATATTTATTTGTGTCCTTCTAACAGATAAAATATTTTATATTTATGGTTTCGTGGCAATGAGTGGGACACATTGAGCGATGATTCGATAGACGTTGGGATCCCAAAGGGCAGGATTAGATACAAGTGGCACAAGTGACAAGATCGTGTTCGTAGCGATCCTTTCACGAGACCTATGTCCAACAGTGGTCAACGTCTATCGTTTGAGATGACGACACTGATGTTTCTTCGAGTAATCCACACTTCCATACTAATATTATACCTAAATGCAAAAGTAGCTATGTCTGTCTGTTACGCCTAAACCACTAAACCAATTTTGACGAAATTTGGTACACAAATAGACTAGATCTTGGAGAAGGACATTGACTATTTTTCTATTTATCTCGGAAAATGATAGAGTTCCCAAGGGATTTTCGAAAAACCTAAATTCACGCGGATGGAATTGCGGGCATCAGCTAGTAAGAAATAAAAATGCAAGAAAGAAATACATTTGATAATTTATTTAAAACAGTATTTACTGCGACTGAGATAAATCAATAACTGTCGTCCCTAAAAAAAACATCCTCATACATTTATTTACACTCCAATATTTTTTAGAAAGTCTTAACTACTCATAGTTTTAACGTCACACTCTCATCTCATCGATCGCCGCCTGAGGGAGGTTCGAGGTATGGAGGGATTTTCCTCTTCTGAGCGTCGCGTGAGGCACCCTAGAGTTGTCCTCCCTCCCGGGAGAATCAGCCGAGCCGTTAGGTGGATATTTCTGTCTCAAATCCTGCATCGGCGGTGAATTACTAAATTGGTTCAAATTCTTGGGCAACGTAGCGTAGCTGCCCACTTGGGGGTAGCTCACATTTGGCAGCCTGAAACTGCTATTACGACTGCCCAATTTGCTCGGCAACATCATATTATCTATGCTCAGCGTCGGGCTAGGCGATTTAGGACCGTCCAGCGGCCCTTTAAAGTTCAAATTCGACATGCTCGCGTCGGCCATCATTTTCTTTCTATTCTGCCGTTCGATGTCCACCACTAGGCTCGGCGCGACGTTCGGGTCGATATGATAATGGGAGTGCTTCCCCGATATTGTTTCGAAGTGTTTCTCGTTGAACCGCGTCTGTTTTCCCCGGGACCTCGACTTGTCCCTTTGATAGTAAACGCCGGCGAATATGAGCACGTTCAGGATGAGTAATGAGCACCCGATAGCGATCGTGACGCTCAGTGCTGTGGAGTAAGCCGCGTAGCCTGCGGCTTCTAAATTCGCCAATGTGCTATCGGTGGTATTGAGAGACTGTAGATCTCTGGTCGGTACGATAGTCGCGCAAGTAGCCAGTATCGAATCGACGGTGGTTAGAGCTGTATCAGAATACGTTCCATTTCGTCTTATAGGGTCGTTATCTGTGTTCCGTGCTAAGGGATCCGGTCGGACGATGCCCTCGTAGAGGTCCTGCTCGTTGTGGTTTCTGAACAGGTTGTGCCGCGCGGCGACGTCCTCCATGCCCGCTCGGTGGAGTTCAGGCACGAGGCGCAGCCAGACTGAGAGCTGGTGCGCTCGGAAGTGGTTCTTCATACGGGGTTTCATGCCTGTTGGGGAAAACGAAACGTTACTTTATGCCTTTCACTATGGCGCATATCACGATGCACAAATGGCACATATTCGACCGCAGATCACGAGGTCTCGGGTTCGATTCCCGGGTCGGGCAAACCATTGTTAGGTACTGGGTTTATTTGTCAAGAAATTCTCAGAGCCAGCCCGAAGTTGGAAGATGGCGGTGTTTCACCCCAGTGACTCGGAGAGCACGTTAAGCAATCGGTCCCGGTTATTATCAGTATCATGTGACAATAGTCGTTAAAGCTCGCTAACCCACATTGGAGCCGCGTGGCGGGTCAAAGCTCTAAATCCCTCTCTCCTATGAGAGGAGGTTTGAGCCTAGCAGTGGAACGTTAAAAGGCTGTAGTTGGTGGTGGTGGTGGCATAAAAATCCGTTAGCATTAAACACAGGTTCGTATTGCTTCGTTCATGTCACTAGACTATGAGAGCTCGCAAGTTCGGGTCGCTGGCTTCAGTTAGCTATTTACTTAGTTCGCGGTGTGAACTGAAGTATGAAAAGACGCGGTAGTTATTTCGCTTCGCTCTCAATGTAGACAGTGCTTTATTCGCGCTTTCAAATAGAATGGGAACCGACTATAATTCGGCCGTTCAGAGAATGCGTTCCTGACACGTCGCGATTGAACTGACGACGTAGCTTTGTAATGGCGTTGCAGTTACGATAAAAATATTTTTGCTGGTTATTTACCGTTCTAACAATTGATGAGCATTAAAACAACATTATTATATCAATAATCAATGAATGTTATAATTTTGTGCCAAACTGAGTGTCAAATAACTTGGTAAACAATATTTTTTTAAATCTATACTACGCTATTACAAGGTTATGTCAGCGCCTTATATTTGTATAATAGTGCTGTGCTAAAAATAACAGGCAAGTATCGTAATCTGTTCTTATACAGTTATACTTATAATATAAAATAATACGCTTTGTTTTTCTTTTTAAGAATTTGAAAATAATGGACTTTAAGATAACTTTTATGAAATATAAAAATAAAACTATAACCAAACCGAACGCGCGAAAGAAAGTAGCATTTTTATATTTAGGTTGAATAAAACAATTTTATTATATGAATATTACCTTTTTTTGGTTTCTACTTAAATAACTAAAATATAAATTTTAAATGATTCCGCCAATTTAAAACGAAAATAATCTTAAAATAATGCGCCGGTTCATTTTGGAGGAACGATAACGAACTCAGTGTTATGTTGTGCCCATCACTAGTCGTGACTAACTGATAGGTGTCAGGAACGCATTCTCTGAACGGCCGAACTTTACCTAGTTGAATCTTTTCGAAGTGATTTGAGAATGACATTCTGAACATATTATTATTATTTTGCTTACGAATACCCGTTCCAACCTAGAATACTTTCCACTCCTCCTAAGTGTAAATATTGTGCTTGAAGTAGGTACGACAATAGTGCATCGAGTGGGATTTGAGCCGTCGCCCTTTCAGTTTACAGTCCACGCTGCCGTTCACTGCTGCGCTACCGAGGCTTATTTTATAACAGCTGTCAACCAAAAGGTCGTATGTTCATAAACCTGTAACTTTATTTGGCTGTTTTTACATACACATTTGACCTAACAAAAGGAATAAATTTCAAGGGTGAGTGTAATATTTTTGACACCCTTGAAATTTAATTTTTTTTAAGGGACCGTCAGCATTTCGCCGCTGAAAATAAATTTACATTTTAATAGCGGTGGCTTTAACGAAAAATAACTTTGCATAGAAATTACTACCGAGGTACAGAGCTTTCGAGATAAGTTTGGTATGCTAAGCAGTATACTAATCTACACACGAAATTTGAAATATTTTATAATGGGGCTAATTCTGTTCGACACAATCTCTACACTAAAATGACAAGTCTAAATCTATTCCTATCTCTTTTACAATGCTTCCTGCGGAAAAGGATAGCACTATTATTAAACCTGTTAGTTCAGTTTAGAGATTGTACCTATACAACTTAATTAGGCACATTAGCTGATGCTCGCAAGATTTAGGTTTTTTTTAATTCAGCCTCTCAGGTTTAGAAATTCAAAAATTCCCTTCTTAGTGCAGCTCAAGAGTGCCCAAAAAAAATTTCATTCAATTTTGAAGTCTCTAGGTCCGTCTTGATTTAAAATTATCATTAGAAAAGAAAACCTACCATCCATCATTAATACAATACTTACTGAGAGAAGAAATCATTTACCAATAATAAAGTCCATGTTTTATTCAGACATCGTCGACATAATTTGCGATAGGACACGCCTGTCACCACAATATAACTATATTATATAGGCTAAGTATGCGAGTGCAAAATAGTATTTTTCCTCGGTATGACATCTTTTTGTATCCTTCCA
Organism: Melanargia galathea; assembly: GCA_920104075.1. Classification (NCBI taxonomy): domain Eukaryota; kingdom Metazoa; phylum Arthropoda; class Insecta; order Lepidoptera; family Nymphalidae; genus Melanargia; species Melanargia galathea. Next base: position 23,748,199 of record OV049863.1, on the reverse strand, counting down.
AGTGTACTGACCTATTTTTTCGAACCCCACCGACAAAGCTGTATCGTTAAGCGATTTAAGGCTAGAGCAGACGCAAGCATGACGGAAAATTCACGGCAGGATGTCACCAAAGAATATTAACTACAAGCGGATACCCGCGACTTCGTTCGCGTGGATATTGGTTTTTAAAAATCACGTGGGAATCATTTTGTTTTTTTCTAAGCTCCTTTGAGCTCATACCTTGCTTAAATCTTTTAAAAGTTCACTGGCGGATGTTTAGGTAGATCAAAATGTAAACATCCGCCAGTGAAAGTCTCATCAAAATCGATCCAGCCTTTTAGAGATTAGCCAGTAATCTTTAAAGTATCTCCTTTCTAAAAAAAAATGAATGAATGAAATCGAACTACGCGTTAATGAATTACAGCTAAGTACACATTTTAACTTTCATCCCCTCTCCTAAGGGAACCGTGCTGAATTTCGGGATAAAAAGTAGCCTATATGTTACTCCGTAGTATAAACTTAGTACATGTAGTAGTTTTTGTGTGATGCACGCACAAACATACAGACAAACAGATAAACAGACAAAAATTTCAAAAATAGCTTTTTTACGTTCTATTACTTATCCCTAAAATCCCCCAGTTATTTTTTTTTTAAATCTTTAATGTACAGATACAGCAAGTCTACGATTTTATTATATGTAAGTATAGATTATTGTACCTACTAACTATAAACTCCTATCATATTACGTAAAGAATCAATACTAATACCCCCCTGCAAATTTATTGTCGCCTGCAGTTGCCCGGAACGTAGAAGCATGCCTAGTACATTGATACAGAAAGCACACGTGATATCTTAGACATTTAAAAGCGACTCTTGTTTCAACGCAGTAAAATATGGTTTACCTCACACAACTGTGAATGCATAAACTTTATATTCACCTATAAATCACCTCTCTTTGCCTGTCTTTCTATCGCGTATTCTTTTATCTCATCTCATCGGTAGGACAGCGTAAAGCGGCACCGACGGCGGGTTGCACCGACGCGACGTATATATACAGACTTGGTATAGCATTGGCCTTAACAATGGAAAGTTCTAAAGTTCTGTGACGTCACACTAAACGTGTGTACTATTTGATATTCAAGGAAATGTATGCGCCGTGATATTGTCGCGCGTTGTGTGTCTGAGCCTTTACCGTTCCTATGAAACGCCGTGCTAAGCCAAACTAACCTCTATTCCCCCCTCGACATACCCCTTTCAGGTTATCTGAAACCATTGAGCGAGAGTACGTTATCAATAAAATGCAGATTTATTTAGTCGTCGTGAACATTTGCACGATAAGGCACGACTCTTCTGCTAAAGTATTATCGCAGTGTAGCAATCATACAATTCGGTAACCAAAGACACTTGATCAAAAAACTTGTAAGTGTATCACAACAGAGTGGATATAAACCCGGCTGAGTTTGTTGTGGGCTCTTCTCAGACCAGGGCGCGTTTGGAACCCTCGTAGTTTTAGTTTTGAGTTTCCTTAAGTACCTAATTATCACCATTGCTTGTTTCTAAATTGACGTTCAAAAAATGTACAGTGTACCAATTTTGAATAAATGTTACCAACCGGTGCCAGGCCGTAGCCTGATACTACGTAGTACCTACGTCACACCGCGCCATACCCGATCCCGCCAGAAGATTGTACCTACCCTGACTACATCGACATTTGTTTATTGATTTTGTAATTAATGAGTATATGTTAATTTTTGATTAATGATTAAAATCAGAATATTTAATTATGTATTTTACATTAAGCTGAATAATTATAACTTTTATATCGTATAGTTTTCACTTTAAAAGTTATGAACTTGTGTAGAAGATGATTGTTATTGGGCCACTTGATTACCGACATTATTAGTTAAATAATTCATTAGTTCATCTCATTATAATTATAATTTAATTAACTTTATGTTTTTATGAATATGTTTTAGTTAGTCATAATTTTAGTTTATAAAATAGCATTTTGGAAACTGATATCTTGAAGTACCTATATTTTGTTGTAGGTTGTTTGGTTGGTAGAATTGTAAGCTGCTGGTATGAAGTCGCTGGAAATAATTTATAATTGAGTAATTTAGCTTATAATTGTAATTCAATTATTTATTTTATGTTTTAGCAATAGTTTAATCAGTTTCTAATTTTAAAATAATATTCCAGAAATTAATATCAAGTAGCCACATATTTTGTTCGTATGGTTGGCATTATTTGTAAGCCTTGTCGAAAATTGTATAAAAGCGAAAGGAAGGTATTAGCAGACATTCATTTTGTAAACTACCTCGGTAAGAGGAAACTCTGCACGAAAATATAGCGAACATTACTGAAGATCTGAGTATTATTCCTAAGTCTATCCCAACCTCTGTCACAAAAGTTTATTTGATTTAATTTGATTTGATGCCTTGAGAACGAGTCAGAGACTTCATACAAGCAAACCTACTTCTGAAAAAACATTGCTATAAGTGTGTGAGTGCTATAACTGCTAGAACTACCTATTAGCATTAAGAATTCATTATTATTGTTATTGTACCGATTTCATTTAGGGGGCTGTGCAATCGTTACTAGAACTCTTTTATCCATCCACATATGAGCACAGGCCACTTCTCTTATATAAGAGAGGGATTTAGAGCTTAGAACCGATATGCTGCTCCAATAGCTTCAATAGCGCAATGGTCATTGGGTGAAATTGAAAGGTCGACGGTTCAAAGCCCACCCGTTACACTATTGTCGTACCCACAGGAGCTTTCGATTATTTCGAGGAGAAAGGGGAATATTAATCATGTTCACCATGACTAACATTCTTTTTTTAAACAAAAAAAAAAAAAAACTCGGATGGTGGACTAAAATTCACAAAACCATCACTTGTGAAACAACGGCTTTATCTCACGTGTATTTTTGTCGGAGTATGCCCGACCAGTTTCGAACCCTTCCGGGGCCCTAATCATGAGCATGTTCACGCGGCGCGGCGCAAAGCAAACTGCGTGCGGCCCGAGCGGCTGCATGAAGGGCGCGCTGTGAGGGGGGCTGAGGTTGGGGGGAAGGTGACTCCGCCACAACTGCCGACGGTCCATGCTGGTCTTCATCGCTGATACCGTCGTCATTGCAGGCATGCCGAACTCACGGTGCAAAAACACGACGTGAGTTGAAGCCATTGTTTCAGTTTCGCAAAATGAATATCCAATGGCACGAACATCGAACGCTGAAGGAAAGTGGAGGGGGTAAGCTATTGTATTACGTGCGCGACAGTTCCCATGCGCAGCTATCCCCTCCACGTTTCGTTCAGCGTTCGATGTACGTGCCGCGGGATATAGTTCAAATGTTAAAATGATAAGGTAGAGTGATTCGTGGCACCCCTGCCGTAGCTTCGACGGCCGCACTGAATGATTACTAAACACTCTACAACAGAATAATATTTTTGTACGGCGCGAGGTCTTTTCGCACCCCTTTCAAGTGCACTGACCTATTTCGAGGTATTTCTGGTGCGTTGAGTCGTACTCCTCCCAGTTGACGCCGCGCAACTTGTTCCTCTCCCTCGAAGCGGGCAGGAAGGCCTCCTGACGCGCGTTGTCGTTTGGATTACTGTGGGCAATTGAATATTATTACCTATCAGGTATTTCCTGATTCTATTTGAATATTGGAAGCATCAGTTCATCCTATGCTAAGCATTCTACAAGTATAAATTAAAAATTTAAAAACCCCCGACATTCGCGATTTTATGGCGGCGGCCATCTTGGATTTTGATAGTGCTATTCTACTTGTCAAGCCCTTTTTGATACCCATATTAAGGGAGTTGTGAAAAAATATGTAATCCGCCATTTTGTAGCGACGGCCATCTTGCATCGATTTTCATCAAACACAACTAACAACACTCTCAACTAATTCACCTTTCAAACAAAAAAAACCGCATTCAAATCGGTTCACCCGTTTGAGCGCTACGGGGGAACAGACAGACACACACATACAAACATGTCAAACTTATAACACCCCGTCGTTTTTGCGTCGGGGGTTAAAAACGGCAATAAATCATATCTGTTGTATTAGTGCCCTCTTAAATATTTATTTTATTCGGTTTTTTAGTATTTGTTGTTATAGCGGCAACAGAAATATATCATCCCAAGCAGTGTATCCACCATCCCATACATCATCATATCACCATCATTATATCACCATCCCGAGCAGAAATGTTGTAAAATAAATATTCGAAGTATAGAATTACGACTTTAAAATAAAAGTATTTGGGTTCATTAACCCCCGACGCAAAACGACGGGGTGTTATAAGTTTGACGTGTCTGTGTGTGTGTGTGTGTGTGTGTGTGTGTGTGTGTGTGTCTGTCTGTTCCCCTGTGGCGCTCAAACGGGTGGACCGATTTGAATGCGGTTTTTTTTGTTTGAAAGGTGATTTAGTCGAGAGTGTTGTTAGCTATGTTTGATGAAAATCGGTCCAAGATGGCCGCCGCTACAAAATGGCGGATTACATATTTTTTCACAACTCCCTTAATATGGGTATCAAATGAAAGGGCTTGACTAGTACAATAGCACTATTGCAAATCCAAGATGGCCGCCTCCACAAAATGGCGAATTTCGGGGGTTTTTTAAATTTTCAATTTACACTTGTTTTACATTACAAATTACAATTCCTCGATACGTAGTATTTGGTAAAGTCCTGGAGGTGCGCAAACTCAGAATAGGTAACTATACCGAATCGGAATATTGGCGACAAATAATATTTGGACCAACATAAACATTTGTGTAATAAAAGCTGTGATAGCCTAGTGGTTAGGACAACCGACTTCTAATCGGAGGTCGTGGGTTCGATCCCGGGGCACGCACCTCTAACTTTTCGGAGTTATGTGCGTTTTAAGTATTTAAATATCACTTGCTTTAACGGTGAAGGAAAACATCGTGAGGAAACCTGCATGCCTGAGAGTTCTCCATAACGTTCTCAAAGGTGTGTGAAGTCTACCAATCCGCTTGGCCAGCGTGGTAGACTATGGCCAAAACCCTTCTCACTCTGAGAGGAGACCCGTGCTCTGTAGTGAGCCGGTAATGGGTTGATCATGATGATGATGATGATGAAACATTTGTAATGTCCTGAGTGCTTACTTTGGAGCGCTCCAAAACTTTATAGTATATTGATCGAATCACAAATGACTTCAGAGCAAAATGAACCCAAATTCTCTTATTTTAAAGTCGTAATTCATTAGTTCGAATATTTATTTTACTACATTTCTACTTGGAGCGCTGGCTGTTTTCGAATGCTGAATGTATTGGCGAACTTAAACCTTAATTCAAGCCATTTTAGATCCATTTTACTCTGAAGTCATTGTGATTCGATCAATAGTATGTATATTATAAAGTTTTGGAGCGCTCCAAACTGAGACTAAGCACTCTGATTAAGTTTGTTTACTCACCCCGTCTTCGCAAAGTTGGCCACGAAGAGCATAATGGACTCGGACAGTGCCGTCTCGAACTTCGTGTAGTTTTCCGGAAAATGTCCGAACCCGTCCACTGTCGGTGCGCCGAATATGTACGGTAGCTCTTCACCGTGGACCGCGCCCATTCTCTTGAAAGGAAAACGCAAAATAAGACACTTTCCTATATACCTACAAAACAGTTAAAGATAAAGGGTGTGACGGGACCAACATTGGAACCTATAGTGATGGTTACTGACAAGATAAGTACCGCACAAAAAGCCCGAAAAAAAAGTATTCCCTGTTAATTTATTTATTCTTTAAAAGTGAACAATGTAATGCCTGACGCCTAAATAACCTACCTAAAGTTGTCGTCAGCCGGTCGATCGTCGCTCGCGGGCATTGACCCTGAATTGCGCACGCTTTACATTGCCGGTTTGCAAAATAATACTAAACAACTAAAACTACAAGTATAATATAGTATAGTCATAAGAATTTAAAAAATCGCAAATTTATCCAACAGACGGACAGACAGATGAACTGGACTAAACTTTAAGGGTTCCTTGTTGTACTACAGTATCCGTAAAAGGGAGTTCGTATAAATAATATGAAAACTGTAATTAGACCTAACCTACTACTTATTATATACTAACCGAGATTGTGTCAACAAGCCCGAGCATGTTTTTTGTAAAAGTATTTTAGGGACCACACATCCGTTTCGACACTAATTAGGTTTTTAACTCACACGGCGTCATGGAATTAAAAGTTGCCGCAATTTGAATGAAGTTTTAAATTAGAAATTTTACACTATTTTATTTAAGTTTAAACCCAGAAAATGGGATTTTCATATATTTCTTATTTACTCTTTAACGCCGCAACTACGAACCGATTTGGCTGAAATTTTTAATGGAGATAGATTATGTCCTGGCTTAACATATAGGCTATAGTTTTATCCTGGAAAAATCCACAGTTCCCATAGGATTTTGATAAAACCGAAATCTATAGTTACAGCTGCTATAAGTAGATTACTACAGCAAACTTCCTTGAAAGTAGGTATAAAGGTTGGAAAATGGAGCGGGAATGGGAACCGTAAATCCACGATTCCCTCGGGATTTGTGAAAAACCGAAATTCACGCGGGCGAAGCCGCGAGCAGAAGCTAGTTTAACATAAAAATAGCGTGATAAAATAAGGTGGTAAGATATGATGGAAGCGCTATTTAAATAATGAAGATTGAATGACTATTGTTGACGCCATTTACTGGTAATTTTTGTCAAGTAAAATATTATGATATTGTACCCAGCCAGTCTTATTATAGATGATACTAAAAGTTAACAGTCAATTAAGGAATACAACAGCTCCGCCGAGCTCCACCGTGCAACACTAAACGCCGCTTCTCCAGATCATAATCTTCTCATAATTTGAAAACAACTCCCCGTTTACATGTTTTCACGCCTTATTATCAAGTAAATAAAGCTTTATTTGTGTTATAAAGCTTTATACCAAAAATTAAATTTTTTGTAGCTTTGGTAGGTGTAAGTATACCTACCAAAGCTACGAAAAATTCTGATATACATAACTAAAAGCAGTCGCTTGGTGGTTGATTCATAATTTTAATGAATTAGGGATAGGTACTTGTATATTATATTACAAAGCAAGAACAAAGAAAATTAAATTCAACACAATTCACTGTAAAGAAATTAATAAAAGTGTAACTACATGTTGGAACGACTTGCGGTTGCAATTCTGGGATATATAAAAAAGTATCAAAATATCTAACAAACTCAAGATAATATAATTTAGTATTTCATTTTAATATAATTTAGTAGCTCTTTACAATCTTATGTCTGGTACTTAAATACTAAACTGAGTTATAGAAAAGGTTTTCTTTTCACAGGAAATGTTTGGAATGAGAAAATTAGAAGAAACTTCAGGGGATTCTTTTCAATATGATAAATACAAATTTTTAATATACAATTACTAATAAAAGTACCTTAAAAATAAAAAATAAAAATATACCAAATAAATCGTCAATTTAGTAACGTTAAATTATCGTTACAATTTAACGTTATTTTTGTTTTAAGTGAGTATAAAAGCCATCTTACTTGAGGATAGAACCCGTCTCTGGTCTGGTAGTCGAACACGTAGAAGAACGTCTTGGTGGGCCTCCCTGGCGCGTCTTCCTCCGTGGAGGCCAGTTTCGGCCCACCGCTCAGCAGGTCCCCGCTCTGCATGAGCGGCGCCACGTACTGCGCGTCGGACAGAGCCGACACGGTCGCGTCCCTTGTGTTTATTGGGTTCTGGAACAGTGGAAAGGTTTTAGTTGTCGAGACTAGTCAACTGTCTGTTGTCGAGACTAGACAAACACTGTGGCTAATTCTGTTGTACACAATTCTCTAAACTAAACTAAAATGACAGGTCTAAATCTATTTATCCTTTTCCGCAGTGAGCGCTGTGAAAGAGATAGGAATAAATTTAGACCTGTCATTTTAGTTTAGTTTAGAGATTGTGTACAACAGAATTGGCCACACTGTCTCCTGTAACACAGTTTTTACTTCTACAGGAGACAGGGCTTCATTTATTAATGTTATTACTATGTACGTTATTAAAGAAAGATTTATTATTATTATTAAAAAAATACCTAGGAGATATTATAGTGCGCAAGTGTGCTTGTTGAATAGAAGCGGAATACTATGCGAAATTCCATGATATACGAGTACAATGAAAAAAAAAAAATATTTTGCTATAATTCTAAATCCACTAACAGTGACTTTGTAGGTACAACACCACACAAGTTCACCAGAAAATAAACTCTACGATTGTTTCGCTCCGACACCGGAGCATCTTCAGGAGATGTTAGAAGTGAAAATAATTTTGTTTCTCATTTTATACAAGTGTGTTTTTGAAATTTTTTAATAGCCGTTGTAAAGTTGTGACGTTAAACGATTGAGCTTTCTTGTACGATACCGCGTAGAAGCCGATTAGGGATATGGGTTTGATTTAATAATTTCCCTTCCAAGTTAGAGGACTTCTATTTTAAAATGCAACGTCATTTACGTCCCAAAATGTATTCGTAGACAAAGGTCAACTTGTACTCGAATAAAAACAAAAGAAAGAAAAACAATTAACCTATTAATGCTTACACTTTTTAGCCACAAGAAGAAGAAGAAGAAGAAGAGGAAGAAGAAACCGAAGAAGAAGAATGCTTACACGGGGTCGGAACACCGCCAACTTTCCAACTCGCTACAGAACATTTATTGACAGAAAAGCCCAATGACTTTTTCTGGCCCTACTCGGGTCTAGAAGTTGGCCACGATAGCAACGAGACTAATATTAACTATTGTAGAAGAATACTTTTTAAAAAGAGTATCCAGACAATTATTATGTCGGTAAAAAGCGGGGAAACTTTTAGCAAAAAATTAACTAACCACGTAATTTCATAATGGATTTTCTTTGTAGCAAAACCTTTTGAAATACTTGTGGTAGATTAATTGAACAATTTTAAATGCGAAATTATCTTATTTATAAACCAGTTTAAGAGATTGAGTCTAACGTATCGCACATCTAACTATAATCTATATCTATACTAATAAATAAAATTGAAGTGTCTGTCTGTAATATCGAAATAACTACCTCATATTAAGCTCATATGGTTATTTGAACGATACTATAACCGAATCACACGTTTTTAAAATTTTTGTCTGTCTGTCTGTCTGTCTGTCTGTCTGTCTGTCTGTCTGTCTGTTTGAACGAGCTAATCTTCGGAACGGCTGAACCGATTTTGACGGGACTTTCACATACAAGTAGAGAATTAACCAGGGAGTAACATAGGCTACTTTTTTAACCAACTTTCAAAAAAGGAGGAGTTGTGTTTTTCTACCTATGTACACCGATATCTCCGAGATTTCTGAACCGATTTGCGTAAATTTTTTTTTAATCGATAGAGAAACATTGCGACACTGTCCTACAAAAAATTTGGATTCCAACTCCTCAATCCTGATGCTGTATGGGATCTGATCCCCAAAACTAATGGGATTTAGCCACTGTCGGTTATTTAAATTGATATTGGGGATACCAATTAAAGACTTTATTGTTGAATGACCTCGAGTAGGTACATGTTCAACACCTCAACCCTGATGCTGTAAGGAATTGCATTCCGAAATCGTAAGCATCCCACGGAATTTTTCTGTTTTGGGTTCCGTGACGGGTTACTACAGATAAGCTACTTTTTGTTCTGAAAAATTAAAAGTTCCCACGGGATTTTTAAAAACCTAAATCCACACGGGCGAAGCCGTGGGCATCATCTAGTATTTTATTAAAAACTAGATGATGCCCACGGCTTCGCCCGTGTGGATTTAGGTTTTTAAAAATCCCGTGGGAACTTTTGATTTTCCAGAACAAAAAGTAGCTTATCTGTAGAAACCCGTCCCCAAAACGGAAAAATCCCGTGGGATCCCCACGATTTCGGAATACAATTCCTTACAGCATCAGGGTTGAGGAGTTGGATATGTACCTACTCGAGTTCATTCAACGATAAAGTTTTTAATAGGTATCCCCAATATCAATTTAAATAACCGAAAGTTTCTAAAACCCATTAGTTTTGGGGATTAGGTCCCCTGCATCATCAGGATTGAGGAGTTGGAATTCAAATTTTTTACAGAACAGGGTCGCAATGTTTCTCTATCGATTAAAAAAAAATTACGCAAATCGGTTCAGAAATCTCGGAGATATCAGTGTACATAGGTAGAAAAACACAACTCCTCCTTTTTATTACCCGACTGGTTACCCGACTGGGTTATGTGTTTCACCTGTGTGTATGTATGTCCATTCCTATGTCCGCGTGTAACTAATAAACGGCTCAACGGATTTTGATAAATGATACGTCATTAGATTTGTCTTCATGACGCGAGTGTTATAGGGTACCTAAATTAAAAAAAAAAATTAAAATGGCGGACTTTATGCGCTTTAATGTGCGAGCTGAAAAAAAAATTTTTCCTCAAGACCCTCGAGTGGGGTATCAAAATGAAGGGATTTAAAAGGCAAATACAAAAATGTATACAATTATATATTTGAAAATAAGTTGGAGTGATAAATCACAGAAAATGACCGTTTCCTATGTCAGTTCGTAACTACTCAACGACTCAACTTATTTTGATAAATGATACGTCATTAGATTTGTCTTAACAGCGCAAATGTTACTGTGTACATAAAATTAATAAAAATTCAAAATGGCGGATTTTATGCACTTTAATGTGCGAGCTGAAAAAAATTTTTTTCCCCAAGACCCTCGAGTGGGGTATCAAAATAAAGGGCTTTAAAAGGCAAATACAAAAATATATACAATCTATGTGTTTGTAATCAGTTTAGAGTGACAAATCATAGAAAACAAAATAAATAACAACTACACTGTGAGTAAATTGGTGGTAATTTATTTAAGATTCCTTCCCACTCCACTCTACCATATTCCACATAATCCCCCCTACACCTCCCCCCTTCCCATCAATTATTGTAACACTTATAATTTAACCTTAAATCGCCAAACACTAAAATAATACAATAATATTATGAAGGACCTTATTAAAGTTTCTAGTGTTCAACAGATGGCGCTAATAGTGGTCTTAAACGCGCTATTACCTACACGCGGAGTGACACAGGCCTGTCTCTTGTAAAAATATGCATCTAAAAATTTTTCATAGTTTTGCACTAAAAACCAAGAAATAAATTACGTAATTAAAAAAACTAAAAACCCGACTGCGTAAAACAAACTAGTTCTGGTAACTGAAAAGCAAAAAACAAGCTTTGTACTTTATAAACTAGAATTTGATAAGATCATAAACATAATTAATGTTAGAAAATGTATGGCAGGCGGGGGCATTACTTAGCCAACTACTCAGGACTATTAGTTCGCCCCCGCATGCCATACATTTTCTAACATTAATTATGTTTATGATCTTATCAAATTCTAGTTTATAAAGTACAAAGCTTGTTTTTTGCTTTTCAGTTACCAGAACTAGTTTGTTTTACGCAGTCGGGTTTTTAGTTTTTTTAATTACGTAATTTATTTGAAAGTCGGTTAAAAAAGTAGCCTATGTTACTCCCTGGTTAATTCTCTGCTTGTATGTGAAGGTCCCGTCAAAATCGGTTCAGCCGTTCCGAAGATTAGCCCGTTCAAACAGACAGACAGACAGACAGACAGACAGACAGACAAAAATTTTAAAAACGTGTGATTCGGTTATGGTAGCGTTCAAATAACCATATGAGCTTAATATGAGGTAGTTATTTCGATATTACAGACAGACACTTCAATTTTATTTATTAGTATAGATTAAACAAACTTCAATCCAGCAATCTCAGAGATATCGATGTACCAATCAAAACTATTAGATGCATATAGGTACATTTAGGCTTCTTACGTAAGAATGATAACTAAATGTGTTATACTATACTAAAACCTTCCTAAAAATATGTAGATTACGATAACGAAAAAGTCATCAAAATCGGTTCATTAGTTTTTGAAAAATCACGAACATACTTACATACATACATACATACGGGTCGAATACAGAACCTTCTTTTTTGAAGTCGGTTAAAAAAGACAATTTCTCATTTCCAATTACTCCTTGAACCCATCAGGCATCACCGTACATCTACTAAACTCATCTAAGCGAAACCATTCTAGAGTTATTTCACGTCCAAGTAGTAACGCAGATAAATCGCACAGCAACAATGAACGTGACCTAATACAAGAATCGTAGTTTTTGAGAGATCACATTTTTTCCGTCAAAACTCAATTAATACTTTTTCTGAAACGGTAATCGTATTTACAGCCCAAAATCCCTCTCTAAGAGAGAAGGCCTGTGCCCAGCAGTGGGAAGCTAAGGGGCTGTAGTGATGGGTATCTTTTGACGTCTTATGAATTGATTAACGCCAGCCGCACGCACGAAAAAACATGACTCACCCATCACGTACGCGCTCGCGAGCACGGTAGGTAATAGGTCGGCTTGTAACGCATCTATCTCTCTTTGTTTTACTATGATGTTATTACGTAAAATTATCGCCCGTAAAACAATTTTACAGGCCTATTTACCAATTTTTTTTAATATTTTTTAAATGTGTCACTTGTTTAGATTAATTAGAAACCCAACATTATTTGAAACGTTATATTTTTTCCTATCGTTTCAAAGTTTATCAAAAATTAAGTTTGGTAATAATTATTATGTGATATAATAGCGTTGATGTTTTAAAAGGAGGCTTAGTAAAAAGTGACTTTGATGTTATATCTCTACAAGAAAGCGTACAATAAATTATGGCGATTTTTTCAGCCGATTAGAGTTCGACATATCGGATCTAATGGCATAGAAATCGCATTTTCGTATTATTCTGAGTTGATTCACTTTCGTTGGCGAGGTGCAAAATGTTGATAGCTATAATAAATAACGGCAATTCACCAACTGACGGTTTGATAAAGATCTGAAACATAAACTAAGAAGTGTTAACAAATTGGACCGATTCTGTTGCGTGTCTGGTGAAAAAAATTACCTGCCTTGATAAATGTACCGCCTCCTGAAAGTGTCGATATTGGCAATAACGCGGAAAGATGGAAAACCTTAATCAAGAATTCGATTATACAAGAAATACTGGTGTATGTGAAAACATAAGCTTACGTCCATAACTTTTTTTATCGACTTCAAAAAAGGTGGTTCTGTATTCGACCCGTGTGTATGTATATATTATGTATGTCTATGTATGTAGGTATATAATTATATAGGTACTATGAAAAATTTATGGATGTATGTTCATGATTATTTCAAAAAGCTAAGCTGAGATTATTTCAAAAATTTTGATGTTTTTTTTCACTATCGTAATCTACATACTTTTAGAAAGATTTTAGTATATAAGACCCTTATGTATGAAGTTACACGCATAAATGCACCCATATACCACTAATATTTTTGTTTGGTATGATTATTCCTGAAATAAAGCTTGTATTTTTTTTAATTCTATTAATTTCAAATAAACTTTATTCAAAATTCAAAACTTTATTCAAATTATTTTATATACCTATACCAATATTACCAATACCAAAATTATTTTAACATAATAATAAAACTTCGATAAACTTATGTTGTCTTATTGTTGTTCTAAAGTAGCTACAACTTGTGTAAAGCAAGCAAAATAAGAAAAGAACATAAAGCATTTTCTATAGATATAGTATAAGCATAATCCGCATAGTGCATACTTTTATAAAACAAAAGTTAAAAGCTTGAAATCCAGGTCATCTACAAAAGAATCAATAACTAAACTAAATATAACTAAACAAACCTCTACCGTTCTTTCCCAATCGGTGTACTCATTGACGATCGTGTAGAATATTTCACTCAGATGATACGTATAAGAATTTCTGACGTAGGTTCTGAAACAAACAAACTACTTTAAATATATCTTCATTTTATTTTGCACGCGCCATATTTTATCATCTTTGCTATTATTAATTTTTATCAAAAGTTTTTGAAACAAACTACTTAGTACTTGCTAAGTAATAATTTTACTCTGAGCTATGAATGTTACCAAATCTGTTACAAAATCTCTCTGAAGTAAAAACAAGTACCTATGGCTTATTTGAAAACCACCTTGGATTTGGATCCACCTATCCTAAATCATTGAGTCATCTATTGATTTAATATTATAATTCTTCAGCTAAACTTCTGAGTTTCTAAGAAAGTTATATATTGTTAAAATCTCTGTTTGCATTAAGGTAAATAATGGTCTAAGATCCCGCTATACAACGACCTTCACCGAGATGTTTATTTGATGGAACATATTTTATATTTAATTTAACATGTCAATAAATATATTGCATATGGGTTGCCCAACAAATTTAAGTCCAGGATATGATTAATTAATAAATAAAAAATAAAAAATAAATTTTTAACATTTCACCAGTTTGATTATTATTAGAGAAGTTCTATACCAATCGAAAGTATGATGCCCATAGAATATGCAAATGTTAGGTTGCTTATTCTTTTCCGGTCACAACTCTCAGGTAGCCAGGTGTAAACAGGTAGATCGATTATTGAATTTAAATTAAATAAAAATAAAGATGATTTCATTATGAATTTGTCTAATAATCAAACCAGTGTAATGTTTAAAAAATTTTTTTTTTTTTTTCAATTATTAATTATTCATATCCTGGACTGGAATTTGTTAGGCAACCCATATGCAATATATTTATTGACGTATTAAATTAAATATAAAATACGTTTCATCAAATAAGCATCTCGGTGAAGGTCGTTGTATGGCGGGATCCTATACTATAAGGAAAGTAAGTAAGGTAAGTTTACATATTATCATAAACAATTTCGCCAGATAAAAACATAAGTATCGCTCGTTATTTGGATCAGCAAGTTTATATCATACGAAAGCACTATTTTCCCGAAATTATCTTACGAGCAATCGCCCACCCATTGTTTTATTATCCTCTAGGTTTACGAGATCCGATAAAATATGAATTATTAGAATCACACTGCCTTTAACACGTTCCGGAAAAGAAATACAACGAATGAGGAAATGATTGTCTAAGACTAAAATGCTGACTAATATCTTAAGGATTTTATTGATTTTTAGGGTTCCGTACTCTAAAGGTAAAAAAAGGAACCCTTATAAGATCACTTTCTTGTCCGTCTGTCCGTCTGTTTGTCTGTCTGTCCGTCTGTCCGTGTGTCACCACCGATTTTCTCAGGAATGGGTGGACCTAGCAAGTTGAAATTTATACCAGATACTTAAGTCTATAGTCCCTATTAGGTGTATAAAAATTAAGGTCCTGAGTCCACACAATAAAAGGATATGGGCAAATTTAGATTTTCACGAAAACTTGTAAGTACCAAAATTTTCCTTAATTTTCAACTTTTTTTACTTTTCGGAATTTTCCATTCACTTGATCTGTAAGACCTTGCTTTTGACCAAAATTGACAAATCTATGTCAACCTGAAGTACCCTATATTTTTTGGGTCGAAAACCTAAATGGTAGTTCCAGTTGACCTAGAATTACGAAATTTGGCAAAAAGCCAGGTCTTACAACATAAATAAAGGAAAAATTCCAAAAACTAAAAAAAAAGTTGGAAATTAAAGGGTGTCCCCCATTGTATACATAGTTGAGCCAATTAAGATAAACCTCTGAGTTGTATGAGTGCTCATACAATTTAGAGGCCTAGCTTAATTAGCACCTTACCTTTTAAGACAAACTTATGAAAAACAGATTGTACTTATACTTCTGGAGGACGGAACCCTCAGTGCGCGAGTCTGACTCGCACTTGACTGGTTTATTTGCAGTAAAGCAACGTATGCAAAGTAACTTATGTCGCAACCTAATTATTATCTTAACACACTAGAGACATGAATGCGAGGAATACCAATCACACTTGCCCCGTATGAATTAGCCAATTACACGTAAGTATACTCTAGAATATTCATGTCATAAAAGCATTGAGGATTGCATGTTTCTTAAAATTATATTTGTGTATTCTTTTAAGATATCTATAATATAATAAGACTGTAACAGATCCAATTCTGTACATTGAA
The DNA here is from genome assembly GCA_920104075.1 of Melanargia galathea. Lineage (NCBI taxonomy): Eukaryota > Metazoa > Arthropoda > Insecta > Lepidoptera > Nymphalidae > Melanargia > Melanargia galathea. Next base: position 23,732,197 of record OV049863.1, on the reverse strand, counting down.
GATATTTTGAAATTTTTTATTGGAGGGCACTTTATAATCGATACTGAATCCAAAACTGAAATTTTTTTCATTTTTGTCTGTCTGTCTGTCTGTCTGTCTGTCTGTCTGTCTGTCTGTATCTTGGCCGCGCATCACGCCGAAACTACTGAATGGATTCGAATGAAACTTGGTACGATTTGAGTTTATACTCCGAGGTAGGACATAGGATACTTTTTATCCCGAAATTCAGCACGGTTCCCTTGGGAGAGGGGAAGATAGTTAAAACGTGTATTTAGCTGTAATTCATTAACGCGTAGTTCGATTTAACTCATTCTTTTTTTGTTAGAAAGGTAGTACTTCAAGTATTGTCCCGTAAATATTTCAAGGTCGTAGGTTTTTTAGTTCAGAAATGACAGACATTTATTGGGTTCAAATAACTTGGGACCCGGATCTTTGAACGTAAGGCTTATTTTAAACTGGTGTGCGTTTAAATTTATGTTTGTCGATCTGTCTATTTATTCCAGCTAATTTCCGAAACGGCTGGATCGATTTTGACGGAACTTTCAATGGCAGATAGGTGATATTATAAGGAGTAACTTAAGCTACAATCCGATCCTATATAAAAACCTATATTCACGCGGACGAAGTCGCAGGGGTCAGCTAGTTTAAAATATAGTTGAATTCGGTGGCGACTGCAAACTACGCTCTCTCTTGCTGGCGCTTTTTCAGTGAACATAGTCTAATGTAAAATTACGAGTATACATAGGCACTACGATAAAATGTTTGTTTGGTTAAGTCACTAGTTTTTCAGTGATAAGATTTAATACGCAATACAACACCATTCAACTTGTATTCATAGCATAATACATTTCCATGCCAACAGATTTATAAAAACTGACTAACCTCAGCATCCGATCTCGCTTCTCCGGTTCGATTCCATTCTGAACGTCGTGCGCCGAAAACTTCCACAGAGCCTCACAAGTCACAACACCGAACAGCAAATCATACTTATTTTGAAACAGCCTTCTCCCGCTATCGCCTCGTTTTACATGAAAGCTGTTCTGGTTCATATTATTCAGTGGTCCGAAACTAGGAAAATCCGAACTCGAGTGTATCGTTAAAAAGTCCTTAGCAAAATCGGTTTTTATAACAACGCCATCTACCGACGGTCCGAAGGCGGTCAGAAAGTTCGGTGGGGATATGTCAATTGATAATAGTTCTTCTATAGTCGCGTCTCGTAGACAGTCTACTATGATCTCGTGGTCTTTCGCGAGGTCGTCCGGTATGGTGCAATTCATGTGTTTCGCTAGCTTCAGAGAATAGTACACCGGATCATCGACTATTGCCCAAGAGCTTAGGGCTGATCCTGATAAGAGAATGGCGCGGTGGAAAAGACCTGCAAGATAACAAAAGGTTTAAAATTTACTTAAAACGGATATAAAATGTGGCATTTTTCAAAACGCATTGAATAATTTATCACCTAATAACTTTAAAGTGTTTGGGTAACGAAGACAGGTGATAATACTGATGATTACTGATAAGATACTATTAAAAAATGTCGAAAAAAAATCGTTTTTACAAAAAAATAATCGTCGCGACACCACACTGTTCAATGCGAAATAGAAAGACGAAACGAAAATAACTGGCTTGCTTTCTATAAGAGAGAGAGAGAGAGAGACAGACAGAGAAACACGCGCACGCCGCACGGCTTACAACTATAGCAAAAAGTGTCGTTACAACTTTTGGTCTTAATTTTTTCCGTCTAGCCCCCTTTCGCAACGCGCGATAAGGAACTTCGTTCCAATAATATTTCGAATAATTAATGAGTAAGTTATGAGTGGCCATATTTTTTTGTAAAAAAAATTTACGCGTTACATTTTTATGATAGGTTGCGACGCAATTCTCAACGACGAAATAATTGATATGTCTGAATAAGTTAAATTTATATTTCATACCAAAGTACCTACTTGTAGAGTTACTCGATAATCTTCTTAATTATAATTAATGAGATTCGATCTCATTCACGAGCAGAAACTAATTACTCCATCGCAATGTACCTACTAAAGTTAATTAATCTTGTTACATGGCATTTGATCAAGAATAATACATCCACCAAAACATGTAGAGGAGTGCTCCCGATGCTTACTTACATAATTAAGGGATGTATAATTACATTAAAATATAATATGAAATAAAAAGAATCTTTTTAACCCCCGACGCAAAAACGACGGGGTGTTATAAGTTTGACGTGTCTGTGTGTGTGTGTGTGTGTGTGTGTGTGTGTGTGTGTGTCTGTTCCCCTGTGGCGCTCAAACGGGTGGACCGATTTGAATGCGGTTTTTTTTGTTTGAAAGGTGATTTAGTCGAGAGTGTTGTTAGCTATGTTTCATGAAAATCGGTCCAAGATGGCCGCCGCTACAAAATGGCGGATTACATATTTTTTCACAACTCCCTTAATATGGGTATCAAATGAAAGGGCTTGAATAGTAGAATAGCACTATTACAAATCGAATATGGCCGCCGCCACAAAATGGCGAATGTCGGGGGTTTTTTAAATTTTCAATTTACACTTGTTCTAATGTAATCCACTTAACAGATTACTTCATTATGCTCTAACGTTGGTTTCTTTGTTAAGATTATTTACTATAATTATACATATTTTACTAATATAATATTTTTTCTTTTTCTAATCTAACCCACTTACCTAAAAGATTACTTCATTATGTTCTATAACGTTGGTTTCTTGGTAATGAATTATCGTCAAACAAATTTTACTTTCTGGCTAATTCAGCGTTGAAAGTCAGATTGTGTATTTAGAGAATATACGTAGATATTTTGAATTAGAAAAACGGTACTGGTTCATTTTGCTCCACGAATGTTTATAGAATGAGCGCGTATACTTTGCAAAAATTGTCTACCTAGGAAAGATTAATTGCAACATATTTTGTATCTCAGAAGCTATGTTATTTTATTTATACCCTACACGAGTGAGGACTTCGGTCTTTCAAGTACTACTTGCATTTTTCAAAATGCGGGATACTTAAATCTACCGCGTGAGTCCATGCCTCCCTCCAGGTCTCTATCACGCTACGCTACTGGATAAAGCTAACCTAGAGCAGGCAAGCTAGCCTAGCTTATATACATAGGTCTGTAGTTCGCAATGTGAACTAAATTATGAAAAGATGTCGAAGTTACGTGAGCTAAGCTAACTTAGTTTATTATAGTTCACACGGAACGCTTAACGTAAGTAAGTCATTTATATAAGTGCCAAAATATATTTTTTTTACTATAAAGGTAATGCCACATCTCTGGCAAACTCCCGATACTGTATACAAGCCAACTATGAAATGTTCTGTGTAAATAAAGCTTTAAACATACCTGGCATAACAGTCGGCGATATCATCAAGAAGTTGATACAAGCAGCTCCAGAGCCGTGTCCCATTAGGGTGATGTTCGTAGGGTCACCACCGAACAGCGCAATGTTTTGCTGCACCCAGTGCAACGCCGCTATCTGATCCATTAATCCATAGTTGGCAACCCTGGCTTTCAGGTGTGGAGATGGATTTGCGTTGAGGAAACCTGCAATTCATTGTACTATTACAGAATGCCGTTGCAGTATATAGAGAAGTAGAAACACAGATTTCTAGTACTATGCCCGTTAAAAATGTAAAATTTATTCCTCAATTCCACTTAATGCCCTAAAAACGCTGAAAACCCACGACTGCAGCGCTTCCTAGAAACCTTACAACATAACAAAACGCAACCTTTAAACATATCTCAGAATCTGCTCTAAAAGGATGCTTGTGTAACGCTCAAAACCGCATCAAAATCTACTCAGTAGTTTTCAGAAAAGTGGAAAAATTAAAAACACCGGCCTTAAAATATATATCTAAGCAGCTGCTAAGAAGTACTACGTACTTAATGCAAATATAACCGCATTAATATTCCCTTAGTGATTTTACAAGTACAAAAACAAACAAACATACAGAGCGAAACGCCTCCGTTCCCTCGTGGACGGTAATAATAAAAAAATGTGTCAATAAAAAAAATAATGTGTAGATTAGTCGAGAAATAATATGATTTCGATTTTCAAAATAAAAAGAAAATCCTAACTTCGCACATTCGATACTACGTAACGGGCGTCGATGTGTTCGGAAGTTTGGTTTGGGCGGCGTGAATTATGAGGTTGGAGGTCGAATTTTTCACTCGCCAATACTCTGTCGAAATTCGATTTGGTATTCGGCCCGAGTGCGCGTTGAGAGGAAATATTACTCCAGCTACTTTATTATGTATGGGATTCGGATATTAAATTAGATAGGAAGCTGCCATTGTGCATTATTCTATGTGATTTATTAGGACGTAAATCAATTTACATACGTATTATATTTTATAAGTATGATTGTAACCCTGGCGCCACACACAGTCAAACATTTGAACATAGGTTTGAACACACATTTGAATACAGGTTTACTTTCGCTTCATTTGAATTTGAACTTTAAATGCTTCGATGTGCGGTAAAAAACCGATACCGAATGGCAAAGTGCAAATGTGTGTTCAAACTTTAAAGAAAGACCAAAGGCAAAGTCACACATGTTTTCAAAAAGTGTTCAAATAAGTATTCAAATGTTTGTGCTGTGTGGCGCCGGTATAATGCTGTTTTTGTACGTCAATATGCTGTAAAGATATAAAGCGCAAAGTCGTAGTAGTAATGTACTACCTTAGGTACTACCTACTCGTAAATAATATCAATGATATTATACAATTATAATATGTGTAATATTTGAATAAGTTGCCATATAAATTAATAATGTGTATTCTAACAACGTATTATTTTTTGAAGAAAAATTTGCGAAGCTAGGGCAAGTCAGCAAGTAATTCAATAAAGAAAATTTCCCGCAATTCTATAAAAATAGTGATTTTTCGTAAGAAAATCTACTTTATCTGAATGAAGTTTTCTGTTTAGAAATATATACGTAGTGAGCGCTGACACAATATATTCTCTTTATCAGGCAAGCGCCAAACGAGTTGAAAACCACCAGCCAGAGAAATTCGATTTTCAAAATCTCCGCCGATTTATTTATTGAATCACAAGCAACGCTGGATTCACTTGCGGTAGGTACAACTTTCAATGGCCATCTCATTTCACGGAGGGAAGCCGAGCAAAATGCATTTTACTTGAATCATATTGCTTGTTCATACGAGTATAGAAATATAGAAATCAGAGACACAATATATACTCGTATACTGCCGTGCTAGGTGCAAAAGCAGTATCTCAAAAAAAGTAGTTTTCTTCATTTTAATGGCATCAGATAGCTAAAAAAATTTGCATCTAATAAACTAAGCCAAACAGTAGTATCATCTTCAAAACATATAAAAAAACCCTTTAAAAGATTTTCCCTATCTCAATTTTGCTAGATCAATCGACGATTCAAAATCACTTGTAAAAGTTTATTTGAATAAAAAACTTTTCTATTCTATTCTATTCGCTGGCACCGTCTCACTTCTATCTTGAAAATCAAATTCTCGAAGTAGCTTATATATGTTCCTTTATCAATCGTAACGATCCAAGCTAACCTTCTATTAAGAGCCCTCTCCATGGCATCGACAAATCGTTGGTGAGTGGAGTCTAAAACAGTGATTTCTGCATTTAGAGAGCGAGACGTCTTCAGTAAAGAAGAGTACTAAAAATATGTACCTAAATAAATAATTAATTAATTAAATAAATAAATTTTGCTTGAGATATCATGATTTTTAGTGAAAAACGGCAAAGTAAAAAGATGCAAATCTAGGTTTGGTATTTCGCCTATTTTAGCAAATATTTGGCAATTTTTTACATGAACTAAAGACATTTGTAATTATTATGAAGTAACCTATGATAAGACTTCAGTCGTTTTTCAATTTTCTAGTTTCTTATATAGTTTATTTACACACGAAGTTGCCCCAAAATTTGCCCAAAAATAGTGATTTTTCAAGCGTCATAACTTTCAAAATAAATATAATTTTACTAATATTTTTATTTTATGGCATATATAATGGAGATATAAATTGATATCTGGCTTAACTTTAGACCTATTGCGACAAATATTAGAATAATAGGCGTAATACGTTTGTATGGAGAAGCGCGTGAAGAGAGCGGCCTTAAGGTTCTTATTTTAAATCTTTATAAGTATGACTATTGCGACGTTTAATCGCATACCATATCAATGTGGATTTGCTTTCCAATTTCACCCCTATTTGCATTTATAATGTGCGCTCGGATAACTCGTCAGACATTGCAAAGGGTGCTCTCTAAGAATTTGTAGCAAATTGAAATCCAATATAAAAAATAGAGAATCATGGAGAATTTCTGTAGAATTATTTTCATAAAATAAAAACTAACTGGAGTAGGTACTCTTGGAGATTGACTACAAGTTTATATTTTAAGTGAATTTTATATCTGAATAAGTGAATTTTTTACTAACGTAAAATAAACTTCGTACACTGTCGATTGTAATTGGATTTAGATAGACGTCCACTGCTGGGCATACTCTTGCAAGGACTACCACAGAACAAGATCTTGTGCCGCTTATATTCAGCGGCTGCCAGCGACTCCCTTGCGATCGTCCCGCGTCCGTCTACTTATCTACACGATTTAGGATTTTTTTTCAGCAGCTTGCAGCTTGGCGGATCTAAGCTGTAACCCTCTCTCCTATAAGAGAGGAAGCCTGTGCCCAGCAGTGGACATTAAAAGGCTGTAACGGTGGTAGTGGTGGTAGAGAAAATTAAACATTTTAATTTTCGCAAATTAAAAAAAATAATGAAATTATTTAATTTATAATAAAAGCTGTGATAGCCTAGTGGTTAGGACGACCGACTTCTAATCGGAGGTCGTGGGTTCGATCCCGGGCACGCACCTCTAACTTTTCAGAGTTATGTGCGTTTTAAGTATTTAAATATCACTTGCTTTAACGGTGAAGGAAAACATCGTGAGGAAACCTGCATGCCTGAGAGTTCTCCATAACGATCTCAAAGGTGTGTGAAGTCTGCCAATCCGCTTGGCCAGCGTGGTAGACTATGGCCAAAACCCTTCTCACTCTGAGAGGAGACCCGTGCTCTGCAGTGAGCCGGTAATGGGTTGATCATGATGATGATGATAATAAAATAATGTTTAGTGAAAATAAAACGTCGCCGTTGCCAATAAGTTCACAACACGTCCCGGCACAACTAATGAGTCTGTTCGCCTGCCAGAAAATTATCTTAATTAGACCAATTGGGAATATTTTATCTCGAGCACCGAGTTTATTTCGCTTTGCGAGACAAATTCAGACATTTTATTTAATGAGGCTTGACACTTGAAAATTTAATAATACAGTTATTACAGTCGCTCAAACTAATGGGTGGTATAATAAGATTAGCGAAATGAAAGAGGGCTTTTTAAATATACCTAGTACCTATTTTACTTATCTTATGTTTTTATGCTTACAATTAATATAAATTTTAAAGTTGATGACGATGATAGTATAATTTATCTATAACTTAAAAAAAAACATGAATCTGCTTAGAAGTTATGATAAGAAGTGGTCTCTTTCAGGCAACAATTTAACTTACCTAAAACTCCAAGCCTTATAGTCTGCTATATTTCTACGTACCAAAAATGAGGTCATTACCACTGGCTAGCACTAGTACAGCTTGACCGAACTTAGCGAGTAGCTGGTAACGTGTAGGTACATATTATGTACACCATTACTAGCAGTGCTACTATTAAATTGGTTTGACTTACCCAACACTCCGAGCCTACAGTTCAACGTAACAACAATGAGATCAGTATAGCTGACCATTACAGCGCCGATGTAAGGGTTGCCCGAACTCATCGAGTGGCTGTCACGGTGTATGTACAACAACACAGGTAGTGCTAGTTTAGTTTGACTTACCCAACACTCCAAGCCTGTAGTTCAACGTAACAACAATAAGATCAGTATAGCTGACCATTACAGCGCCGATGTAAGGGTTGCCCGAACTCATCGAGTAGCTGTCACCGTGTATGTACACCAACACAGGTAGTGCTAGTTTAGTTTGACTTACCCAACACACCAAGCCTGTAGTTCAACGTAACAACAATGAGGTCAGTATAGCTGACCATTACAGCGCCGATGTAAGGGTTGCCCGAAATATGGTTGAGCGAAGCAATGGCTGGATCATGCGTCATGCTCGTGAACGGGTGCCGCCGTCGGAAATGGGGCTACTTTTGTCTGCCCTTCTTAACGTGTGGAATTGTAAGCACCATTCTGAACCAGTGGTAGATTCATTTGTCGATTCAAAAGCACTTGTAAAAGTTTATCCGAATAAAAAATATGTCTTAGACTTGCCTTTACACAAGTTTAAGAACTTTCTTAAAAGTATGCTCATAAAAAAAGCTTATTATACAACTGAAGATTATATAAACGATAAAAAAGCTTGGATTTAACTCGTTCCAGCAATGCGCGAGACGGCATTTCAATCATGTACATTAATAATAATAATTGTTATAATGTTATTTTTAAAAAGAGCAACCGCCGAGTTTCTTACAGGTTCTTCTCGGCTGGAACTGCATTCCGAACCTGTGGTAGACTCAATCGACGATTCAAAAGCACTTGTGAAAGTTTATTTGAATAAAAAACTTTTCTATTCTATTCTATTCTATTCTATTCATCGAGTAGCTGTCACCGTGTATGTACACCAACACAGGTAGTGCTAGTTTAGTTTGACTTACCCAACACTCCAAGCCTGTAGTTCAACGTAACAACAATGAGGTCAGTATAGCTGACCATTACAGCGCCGATGTAAGGGTTGCCCGAACTCATCGAGTAGCTGTCACCGTGTATGTACACCAACACAGGTAGTGCTAGTTTAGTTTGACTTACCCAACACTCCAAGCCTGTAGTTCAACGTAACAACAATAAGATCAGTATAGCTGACCATTACAGCGCCGATGTAAGGGTTGCCCGAACTCATCGAGTAGCTGTCACCGTGTATGTACACCAACACAGGTAGTGCTAGTTTAGTTTGACTTACCCAACACACCAAGCCTGTAGTTCAACGTAACAACAATGAGGTCAGTATAGCTGACCATTACAGCGCCGATGTAAGGGTTGCCCGAACTCATCGAGTAGCTGTCACCGTGTATGTACACCAACACAGGTAGTGCTAGTTTAGTTTGACTTACCCAACACTCCAAGCCTGTAGTTCAACGTAACAACAATGAGGTCAGTATAGCTGGCCAGCACAGCGCCATCGTAAGGGTTGCCCGAACTCAGCGAGTAACTGTCACCATGTATGTACACCAACACTGGAAGTGCTAATTTAGTTTCATCCACTGAAATAAAAGTTATCTTTAAGTATTTAAGAGAAATGATGACATTATTAAGTTGATATTTGTGGCATAAATGGTGCAAATAATTACTTGATAATGTTACTAACGGGTTTATAGGCTAACGTCTAACTGTGTCAACCAAAATATGCTAATTCGATTGGAATATCTAATGGTCATAATTCGACTGGGCACAGAATTAAAATGGACAAGCCATCCCTGTTCGTAAAGGATAGAAATAATTAAGTTTACAAGGTCTTGTTTTCAACCACTGTGCAAACGATTTATCATCAATAATTTTATCAATCTTAAAATAATTATAATCCCGTCAGGATTAGAGGTCGAGACCTCCCTAGACCACAACTATAATACTAATATTTTCGCTGTAACAAAGGCAATTTAGGTTACAAGTTCGACAACTTTGTTTTAGAATACATTATTCAAATCTGTTATTGAATCGGATTAAAAACCGAATAAGCAATTATAATTACAATATTTTAAGATTGATAAAATTATTAGTGATAATTCTTTTGCACAGTGGTTGAACACAAGATTCGGTTTTTAATCCGATTAAATAACAGATTCGAATAATGTATTCTAAAACAAAGTTGTCGAACTTGTTACCCGAAGTGCCTTTGTTACAGCGAAAATATTAGATTTTATAGCTGTGGTCATATATGTGGGAGGTCTCGAGCTCTATTTCTGATGGGCAATTTTTAAAATTTTTGTCTATTTATACGAGAGGTAAAAGATAATATTATTATACACCGAACAAGAGATTCCCTTACTTTCTGTACGAAACAATATAATTACTGAACCAAAGATTCTCCTACTATTTTAGTTCCAGGTCATACCATAATTTTTATACGGCTCCTTTTTAATTTATCTTTTATTTGTTTTTTTTTAAATTGTAATACTAATGTTTATTATTTACCTACGATGTAATACTACTGTTAATGTACCACCTAATTATATAGGACTACGTCTATAATGATTGGCTCGATAACCACGATCTAATCCGTATTCACAGACGACCCAATCCTACATGTCAGCTCGTATGACGTCATGAATTACGCCATCAATATTGCTGACGTGCTCACAATAATATAATAAACGAACAGGGCCTGGTGAGAGCATAACTTGACGTGTCTGTCAATCCGATTGAATCATTTGACAGCAAATAATATGATATTCTTAAAGGTAGGTTTATACTGAACAGAATGCTAGTCTCACTGGCAGTCCATGCTGGCTTATGACTGGCCTCGTCTAAGCACACGGACTATGCCAGCGCTGGGATGTTTGTAGGACTGGCGCTATATCAATATGGATGATTCTAGAGTTCCAAGAATTCAGTTGTTATAATATTATATTAGTAAATTTTATTTACAAAAGAGCGTTAAAAGCAAATTCTTAGAACTTCGGCAACAACCCTCGAAATCTGTGACATCGTTACTCACTTTGCAAGGGCGCAAAAATGTTCAAGTAGAGACAATCTTCGCTTTGATTCTTAAGATAAGGCATCAGTCTTTTCAAGTAATCTAATCTGCCTTTAGGCATTTTTTCTAATAGAATCCGCTCGTCGTCGAAATCCAATAGTTTCTGGGGACAGGCCGGCCCGGGCAGGTCAGAGACGCGCACGCCGTCCCAAGGCGAGGGGGTTCGTGTTGGGCTGAATCTAGAACAATATTAAACCTTATTTTTGATTTTTCAAGTTAAAAATTAGCTAATATTTTCTTCATTTTCTTTGTCAACCAATTTTTTTTATTGTATGATAGGCTTACGCTTGATGACAATCATGATTGGAAAGCAATTATGAGGTCTAAATTGGAACAAGCTTGCCTAAAACATGACTATTCACTCTTGCCTTGAAGGTACTAAGTCAAACGAGGCGGGAAACACGGACGCCTGAAGGGCGTTCCGTATCCTAGAAGTTCGTATCAGAAACGTTGACTGAAAGCGCTTCGTGCGAGCAGACTGAACGTCAACCACATAGGGATGCCAACCTTGACGACTTTTCGCTGTTCTGTGGTGAACTATAGACCTATTATACTGGACATATCTTGTAAGAATTTCCACACGCATCAGTTCATTGACAACCTACCTGGCGCAGTGATGAGCACTGTGGTCTTATAAGTGGGAGGTTTCTATTCCGGGTAGTGGCAATTTGGGATTTTATAATTTCTAAATTGTCTCTGGTCTGGCTGGTTGGAGGCTTCAGCCGTGGCTAGTAACCACCCTACCGGAAAAGACGTGCCGCCAAGCAATTTAGCGTTCCGGTACGATGTCACGTAGATACCGATCAAGAGTATGGGTTTAATAAAAACTGCCATACTTCTTCCAAGTTAACCCACTTCCACCTTTAGACTGCATCGTCCCTTACCATACCATCCGGTCTGTAAGGTCTAAGTGTTGTGGATACGAAATATACAACTCCTAAGTTCCTAAAATAAATTAACTTGGATTTTTTTCACATTAACCATGATCTCTAATAACTAAAACCGTGAAGTAATCAGAAGTCTCTCACCTGTTCGATCCAACTGGCGGCGTGGCATACGGGACACCTAAAAACACTTCAAGCGGGCTCAAATACCTGTGCTCGTCCATCGCCAAAACTATCCCCTGTAATTTCCCATATTTAGTCTGCACTATCCTACTGCTTATCCTAAACTTTACATTCGACTTCGGAATCGGATTCGATGGATTCAAATAGTATCTCTTATAGTCACCAAAATCACTGTATCCGTTTCTCTCGTGATTATAAAAGTTAGCACTATGAGGAAACTCTTCATTGAAATAAGGATGTTTATCAAAATTGACGTTTGTATATTTATCACCGGAATTCACTGTATCGTGTTCATCGTAGTCGTCATTCGGCGAGTCTTTTTGCACACTATCGATATTCACTTTGTTTAGTTTATTGTTAACAATGTTTTTATCACTATGTTGGTTCATGTTTGTCGTGTTAGAATTAGCTGTGTTCAATGATAGAGCAACGATCAACAGAAACGAGTATAGATTGAAACGCACAAGTTTGTTGGTGTACGATTTGCTTTTTCTATTATTTTCACGTTCGCCATTTTGACGCATCGCCTCGTTTTTAGTCCGCGCTTTGTGGAACTGTCCGTTCGGAAACATATTTCGTCATGTTATCATTTTTGTTATGAATTTATCACTATACTCGTCCATCGCCCGACTTCAAATATTTTATGTTGGATCTGAAACAAAAAAAAAACATTTTAAATTTATTGTGTTATGTTATTTAGGTTGTTCAATATGACTGATGCGGTTTACAAACGTAAATTGCAAAAGCCGCAGTGGAAGCGGTCAAAGAAAAACCAAAATTGTCCAAAAATTATGAATAATATAAATAGAATATCGTGCTTAGAGCAAGACCTAGACCAAGATCTAGACCGAGACTGAAAAGAAGGGAGAAAACCTCGCAGGAGCTATGACGCAAAATCCCTGTGTCAGTAGGAAGTGTCTGGTAGATTCAATTGACGATTCAAAAGTACTTGTAAAAGTTTATTTGAATAAAAAACTTTTCTATTCTATTCTATTCAGTAGTCACATATATTGAAGAAACTAAATTAATAATAATACATTCAAAATACATTTAAAATATTTTAATATAAAAACTTTATAATAATAATTTTGGCTTTCTCAAGAAACTTTAATGAACAAACTCAAAGCTCTAGAATAGAGTAAAGTAATCCAGCAAAGTTCGTACATATATTACCGCAACATGTAAATTAATTTTGAACAGTTTTGCAATTAACTTAATAATAATATACCTAAGAAGATATTATATTCGAAAATTTGGCCTTTTACCTTTCACATAATGACCTTGGCGGCAGTGGCGTAACTATAGGGTGGCATTTCGGCAAAATGCCACGGGCCCCCAGCCGGAAGGGGCCCTCGACCCAAAAATATAAACTTTAACGTTGGCCGAGCTTCCTAAAATATTGGGCAGGAGAGGCCCCCATCCGATTAGTTTGCCACGGGCCTCAAACAGTATAGTTACGCCACTGCTTGGCGGACAAATCAATGCCGAATCCTTACCACGGCTTTATTGCCAGAACCGTTTCAAAGGAATGCATACGTCAAAAGCAGCACCAAAATTTAATGTACTTTTATTTATTTAACACTTCTAAAAGTTATTAATATAAAATTTTAATACAAAAATATTGCAAAACTCATTTTCAATTTTAGATACAGGATGAATATTTTATTTAAGCAGAAACTGTAAAGATAAAATTTATATCGTGAAAGAGTAGCTACTTGAAATTCTTTCCAGTCGGGAAGATACAAGGAATTAATGAAAAAAATCCTTTTATTTGCGTAATCAAAACGTTATTTTACGATGGTGCAGCATACTTAAATTTTTATTACACTCTTAATATAGAAAATGTTCTTTAAGAAGCAACTAAGAAAGGTTATTAAAGGGAAACGGCAGCGGTGTTGTTCAAACGAGGTCGGTATTTTTTAAACAGTCCTTTTTCAATGTTGCTTTTTTAGGGTTCCGTACCCGAAGGGTAAAAACGGAGCCCTATTAATGTCACTCGGCTGTCTGTCTGTCTGTCTGTCTGTCTGTCTGTCTGTCTGTCTGTCCGTCTGTCCGCCGGTCACAGGTCTCTAGCTCGCAGACGAAATGAGTTACAAACCTGAAATTTTGGTATTTAGTGTAAAACGTTAACCCAAAATCAAATATTGAATTAGAAATTGAATTAAATTATTTTTCAAGGGGGCTCCCATACATGAAAAAGGAGCCGGAAAAAAAAAATTTTCTTTACCCTAGCTTGTGGGGTATCATTGTTTAGAGCTCATTAAGTAGAGTACAAATATATATTTTTTTAATTTTTATCTCAAAAAATAAGGGAATGGGAGGCCATCAAAGTTGTCAGTTTTAGACCATTTTTGTGACGGGGGCTATCTCAAAAACTAAACTAGTTGGGAATATGATATTTCAGTATATTATGTACTATATGCTCTATTTAAACAACAAATACTGAAAACAACGATTTATTAAATAGTTTATAAGCTGTGACCAAAATAAACGAACATATTTTTGGGTTTTTCTTTCACGGTTTGTTGCGATGTCTAGCTCGGAAATTAAATATTTCTTAGACCTAAAATATTATATTGTTCATAATTATGTACGGAACCCTGAAAGAGCGAGGCCCGACTTGCACTTGGCTGATTTTTTCTTATTATACTGACTTAGATACATATTTTAATAACATGATATTGGTTCGGTAAAATTCTACAACCATCCGATGTAGGTTGAGGTTAGAAGATATAATAGTTAGCGAGAAACGAGCAAAATGATTTCATTGGGCATGAAAAATTAAACAGTGTCAAGCTAACTGTACAGAATACTCTCTAAGTATCGTTAGTAATATTTATAAAGTTCGTAAACTTAAACCCGACTAAGCTTAGTAATTTAATTTAATATAACATAATAATTTAGTGTGCAGAAAGTACGGGGCAAATAGCTAGTGGCGCCATCTATTATGTACATCCGAAACTAAATAATATTTTACTTTGGCCGCTAAAATCATAACCCATCCTTTTGGCTTTGCCCTAGTCGGGTAAAAATGGTGTTTGCCCCGTTGACCTACTGGCTTGCCCCACCAGTAGGTACAAGAATTCGTATTCTTCCGTAGAACTACTGCGGTAGCGTAAGAATTATATTATTATGTCGATACATTGTATCGATTCATAAAAATATTGACAGATTGATGATTTATTATAGAGTAACTACAAACTAACGTATAACCACAGGTATAACAGATGTAGAGTATAACAGAGTCAACATAACGGCCTTATTTCTAAATAAATACTGTGTAATGTATGTGAAATGTTTATGTAACTCATTATGATTTTCCAACAATACCTAATGTTTGTTTTATCTGAAACATAATAAATACTATAATGTGGACCAATGCCATCCAAACTATAATATTATTTATCCACAACAAACTAATTTATGTTAGTTTCGGAATTATCTGCAGAACTCAATTAATCTAGTGAATATCCAACAATAGCTGTTCAATAAAGTCTAAAATTATTTGCACCCCACGATAACAAATTTAGATAGTCATTGCATCAAACTGTTAATCAGTTTGAATCGCTTCGACCCGTGCTCATTAGAATTAGGTTTTAAATGAGACCCGAATCCAATCAGGCACTTTTAATTTTATTACTGTTTGTAGATAATTTTACCACTATAGTTAAATTGCAATTCGAAATTATTTAATTTAAATTGGATCTAACAGTATTTCGTTTATTATGTAGTACTAGCTTCTGCCCGCAGCTTCGCCTGCGTGAATTTCGGTTTTTCACAAATCTCGTTCGGTTCATTTTTGGGGATTTTTGCTTTAATTTTGGAGGCTTCATCGAAGAGTCATCGAAAATGAACCGTCTGACCACCGACCGTTTATCGTTCACAGGCACTGTGCCATAGCGATTATCATATCGTGCATCGTTCATCGCAAAATTGAACGATGAACGGGGCACCGTCTAATTTGGGCTTTGGGCGAATCAAAGCGAGATTTTATGTTCTAATCTATAGATTTTGCCTCGGACAAGATAGGTCTACACCGGTCAAGTTACCACACGTAGCGCTTGCCTCGCCACATACCTAGCCTGCTGAGATTTCTGTAGTGTTGATATATGCATTTGTGATGATATTCCTACTTCATACGCACTTGTCACTTCCAATAAAATATCATGCTCACTTTTATGGAGAGAAACGCATAATTGCACCGTAAAACTCGCATCGAGTGTCTTAAAATAACTGCCTCGTTGGTCTAGTGGTTAACATATTCGATTGCAGATCATGAAGTCCTGGGTTCGATTCCCGAGTCGGCCAAATAATTGTCAGTTACTGGGTTTTTCTGCCGAGAAATTCTCAGTGCCAGCCCGGAGTAGGTAGTTGGCGGTGTTTCACCCCCGTGCCTCGGAGAGCACGTTAAGCAGTCGGTTCCGGTTATTATCACTATCATGTGACAATAGTCGTTAAAACACGCCAACCAGCATTAGAGCAGCGTGGCGGATCTAAGCTCTAATCCCGCTCTCCTATGAGAGAGGAGGCCTATGCCCAGTAGTGTGACGTTTTTTTTTTCAATAAAATATCATGCTCACTTTTATGGAGAGAAACGCATAATTGCACCGTAAAACTCGCATCCAGTGTCAATAAAGTCCTCGTGTGTATCCTGTTAATCTGTACCGGTTTCAGTATACACGTGTGCCGGGTTAATTTGCTTTAGCGTCGGAATTATCCGTGGAATCCAATTAGCGCCGTAGATGACAAGCGATAGTCAATAATTACATATGGAATTTATTTGCAGCTCGCTACAATAATCGGGAATGTTATCAATTCCGACTGTACGGTTAAAATACAACGATAATATACCTACTGGATATTATCAAACTAATATTATACAAGCGAAAATTTGTGTGTGTGTGTGTGTATGTGTGTGTGTGTATGTGTGTGTGTGTTTGTTATTCTTTGACGCCGCAACTACTGAACCGATTTGGCTGACAAACTTCCTTGAAAATAGGTATAAAGTTTGGAAAAGGGAGCGGGAACGGGAATCGGAAATCCGGAATCCGGGAACCGGAAATCCGCGATGCCCTCGGGATTTGTGAAAAACCGAAATTCACGCAATTTATTTACACCTCGCTACAATAATCGAGAATGTTATCGATTCCATTAAAGTCATTCATTCCATAATTAAAGTTAAAATACAACTATAATATACCTATTGGATATTGCAAGTATAGTCCTCGGTTAACCATTAGTTAACGTCGTTAACTGTTACTGAGTTTAGATCAATGTGCCTAAGCATACGACACATGAGAAAATCATCTCTACATGTCTTCGACGGGAAAAAGTGTAGACATAATTCTCTCGTGTGTTGCATGCTAGACTCACAGGTTTAGATTGAGTTATACTTACAAATGATTTTTATGGAATGATTGAAGATCAGCTCAAAGACCACTGGAACTGTTCTATATTTGAAAATAATTGAATTTGTATACAACGTTAGTTTTAGTTTACGCAAAACCTGAAAGTAGTTTGTTCAAAATCAGTAACAAAATCGAATGCAACCATTTTTATATAGTGTTATATTTTTGTCCAAAAATATTTTGAAATCCTACAAGCTTAGACACAATGATTTACCGCGCATCAGCTTACGGTCGGCACACAGCGGCGGTCATTCAACTCGCGTCGATCGCTAGTCCCTGCGGCGACGGCTTGCGGTGACCATTTTTTTCGAGGACAACGACGCAACATAACAAGCTTATAACTTGGTTACTTTTCGTTATAATTTCCACCTCGTTATTCCCTCAATTCGGACTGTGCGGTTAAAATACAAAAGAGTAGGTATAATGCAAGTGGAAAATTATAAAGTTCCCGAGGGATGTTTCAATTTTATAGCTGGTTAGCTATAATTTATAGAAGTGCTTGAGTAGAGTTGCTAAACGGAAAAAAAATATTAGTCAAATTTTACGGATTGATACCAGGCTATTTTGATACTGTTCCCATTTCAGTTCAGAAGTGTTAGAGTTCATGCCTTTTAAAGGTCACATCAGAGAATTTGTGTACACAATTCAGGCAATCGATAGACGTGGGACGCGCGTTTGTTCAAACAAGTTATCTATTTTTCCATTCAGTTTTCAAATAAAAGAAATGAATAGTAAGCGAGCAAGATACTGAGTTATTAGTTTTTAACCCCCGACGCAAAAACGACGTGGTGTTATAAGTTTGACGTGTCTGTGTGTTCCCCTGTAGCGCTCAGACAGAAAACTTGAAAGGTGAATTAGTCGAGAGTGTTGTTAGCTATGTTTGACGAAAATCTATCCAAGATGGCCGCCGCTACAAAATGGCGGATTACATATTTTTTCACAACTACCTTAATATGGGTATCAAATGAAAGGGCTTGACTAGTAGAATAGCACTATGCAAATTTAAGATGGCCGCTGCCACAAAATGGCGAATGTCGGGGGTTTTTTTAAATTTTTTATTTATACTTGTTATTATCATCATCCATGAACATTTGCACTACCACAGTTTGTAAGTTTTCCAACCATTGACTAATCCCATGATGTCATAGTTTTGTGGAAACATAGCTGCAGGGGCTCCACAATTTTACTTAATAAATATTATGTTAAAAACTGGTGCTAAGGAATGTGTATTCCGTCGTAAAAATGATGTGGCTAGCAACATACTAATACTAAAATATATAATACATTTTTATATCATGTATTTTATCTACAGCTGTATATATGATAATATTATATATTCAATCAATAAAACAAAGTTCAAATGACCCAGTTACAATTACGATTCATGAATTATGAATGCCAAATAAAGTACCAGCTTTTCCCTAGTCCCTAGAGTTAGTAAACTCGATTGATACTAGATTAAATTTCGCATTGAACATTGGTCACGGTCGATTAAAATATTAAGGCCGCTCTCTTCACGCGCTTTTCCATACAAACGTATTACGCCTATTATTCTAATATTTGTCGCAATAGGTCTAAAGTTAAGCCAGATATCAATTTATATCTCCATTACCTATGCCATAAAATAAAAATATTAGTAAAATTATATTTATTTTGGAAGTTATGACGCTTGAAAAATCACTATTTTTGGGCAAATTTTTGGGCAACTTCGTGCGTAAATAAACTATATAAGAAACTAGAAAATTGAAAAACGACCGAAGTCTTATCATAGGTTACTTCATAATAATTACAAATGTCTTTAGTTCATGTGAAAAATTCCCAAATATTTGCTAAAATAGGCGAAATTCCAAACCTTGATTTGCATCTTTTTACTTTGCCGTTTTTCACTACAAATCATGATATCTCAAGCAAAATTTATTTATTTAATTAATTTATTATTTATTTATGTATATATTTTTAGTACTCTTCTATACTGAAGACGTCTCGCTCTCTAAATGCAGAAATCACTGTTTTAGACTCCACTCACCAACGATTTGTCGCTCCCATGGAGAGGGCTCTTAAAACATAAACCTCTGGGACAAATTCATGCGCTAAATCAAACTTCACATTTACTCAGTAGGTTTCATCGCTACTTAATGACATAAATGCGAAAGAAACTTTGTCAGTCTGTTACGCTTTCACGCCTAAATTGCAGAACCGATTAGAAAAGGTACAAAGATGGATTAGACTTAAAGAAGGACATAGACTACCTTTTGTTGCGAAAAAAATTATTGAAAAGGTTGAAAATAGGGGATGATTTGTAATGGAGTCCGTCATTATTGAAGATAAAACTTAATATTTAGCCACTTGATAAGAAATAAATACTACAGCCTTTATAATGTCCCACAGCACTGCAGGCCTCCTCTCTCATAGGAGAGAAAAATTTAGAGCAATAAACAATATCCTGCAAAAGAATTCCCCTGGGAACGAAACGGCATCAGATAATTCTTTATAAAAGCCAATTGAATTGACAATTTATCTCACTGGAAATTTAAAAGCTCGACCAATATGAGATTAGATTTTGCAGCGAACATTGGTCGCAAAGGATTAAAATAATTCGTTTGAAAATACTATCCAGTAAAACAAAGCGCACATTTGTTTAGTAGGTTCATATAAAATTCACCTTTACAAACGTCAGTTAAATCAGCAGATTTTCCCAATTGACTGGCTGGACGAATCCAGCATCTATTTGGATTTTGCATCGAGCATTGAAACTGAATTAAGTTTATTTGCCTCGAATAAATAAACGTATTTTATTTACACATGCAAAATATATTCAAAATCATAGTCAAACCATTTTTATTTTCCATATACCTACTTCACTGATACTTCTTAAAAGTCAAGTCTGTCCATATTATGTAACGAATTTACCATCGGTAGATTCTGAAAACTGAAAAGAAATTATAATATTAAAAACTCGAGATTTAATGTTTTTCAAAAAGCAATTAATTAAATAAATTAAATTGAGAAAATCTTATATTGATTAATTATTTAAAATTGTGTGCTCTGGTTTAATAAACCAAATTGGTAATTGACTCTACCGCAGGAATCATTATTATACGGATGCACTAATGTAGCACTGTTTTTAGACTCGCAAATTGAGTTATAATTAATCAAAGCTATTTTCAATGACAAAAACTTCATCTGAGATTTCATTCCTAGTCAACGTCGAGTCATTTTTAACCCCCAACGCAAAAACGACGGGGTGTTATAAGTTTGATGTGTCTCTGTGTGTGTGTGTGTGTGTGTGTGTGTGTGTGTGTGTGTGTGTGTGTGTGTGTGTGTGTGTGTGTGTGTATGTGTGTGTGTGTCTGTCTGTTCCCCTGTGGCACTCAAACGGGTGGACCGATTTGAAGGTGGTTTTTTTTTGTTTGAAAGATGAATTAGTCGAGAGTATTGTTAGCTATGTTTGATGAAAATCCGTTTGGTCCAAGATGGCCGCCGCTACAAAATGGCGGATTACATATTTTTTCACAACTCCCTCAATATGGGTATCAAATGAAAGGGCTGACTAGTAGAATAGCACTATTGCAAATCCAAGATTGCTGCTGCCACAAAATGGCGAATGTCGGAAGTTTTTTAAATTTTTAATTTGTCTTGCTTGTCTTGTTCTTGAAAACCTTCAGTAAATGTTGACATTATGTATCGAGTTAGACAATGTTAGGAAAATTGTTATATATTATGAAGAAAGGTAAACCTAAGTCACATTGTGTGCATTGCCAACAAAGCACATCTACAAGGCTTAGCTTGTAGCCTCAGAATACAGATTTATGAGTATTCTGTATTCTCAGCTTGGAGCAATATATCGCACAATAAAGCCTAGATTCTAAGCCATCACAGAAATCCGATAGTGTCTAATTAGAATAGTATTTGAGATTTGCTTTTAACGTGACGAGAAGCTAAGAGATGATAAACTGTTTGCATCGCTTGGCTCTAAATACTGAATATGAATATTATATGTATTAGTTTAAATACAAGTTATCCACGAAAAGGACAAATGGCTTATGAAAGTTGACAAGTTATTTTTAATTAAGTGCGGGCAAACGAGCAAACTGTTCACTTGATGTTAAGTGATTACCGCCGCCCATGAACATTCGCAGCACTAGAGGAACCACTATTGCACTTGAGGATTTTTTTGATCCGCCCCTTAAATAACCCTCATGTCAAAGTTACTTGGAAACACTACAACAAGTTTTTGGAGAATTGGAGAATGATACATCAAAAAAACCTTAAGTTAACATAAAAACTTTGTAATTACCATATTATTTTAAGTCACACAGTAATAAAATAGCAATATTTATTACTTATATTGATTTGTAACAAGTATTCTGAATCAATTATCATAATTTTGAATAAATTAGGTCAATCTTATTTTTAACGCAAAAACGACGGGGTGTTATAAGTTTGACGTGTCTGTGTGTGTGTGTGTGTGTGTGTGTGTGTGTGTGTGTGTGTGTGTGTGTGTGTGTGTCTGTCTGTTCCCCTGTGGCGCTCAAACGGGTGGACCGATTTGAATGCGGTTTTTTTTTGTTTGAAATGTGAATTAGTCGAGAGTGTTGTTAGCTATGTTTGATGAAAATCGGTCCAAGATGGCTGCCGCTACAAAATGGCGGATTACATATTTTTTCAGAACTTACTTAATATGGGTATCAAATGAAAGGGCTTGACTAGTAGAATAGCACTGTTCCAAATTCAAGATGGCCGCCACCTCAAAATGGCGATTGTCGGGGGTTTTTAAATTTTCAATTTATACTTGTTAGAATACAGAAAAAAGGTATCACTGTAAGATTAATTTTTATTTAGTAACTTTTTAATTTAGTCCATTCGTTTAACTGATTTATACGAACATTTAGTACACAGGTAGCTTGCGTCCCGGAAATTGACATAGGCAACTTTTATCTCGGAAAAGCAAATAGTTCCCACAGCATTTAAAAAACCTAAATCCACGTGGACGAAGTCGCGGGCATCATCTAGTTTAATATAAATAATAATAATAATAGACTTGTCGTTTCTAAAAAAAAATTCATACAGCACAGAAGCTGATAATCATAACACACAACGAAATTTATGTTCTGAGGAGAAAAAAAAAAGAAACTTTTGCGGCGGATTCAATCTGTAACGTCAATCATGTCAAATGAGTCGTAAAAGTTTACGAGAGGGATGTTTCAGATGAAACTATTCAGCCGTGATTCCTGATATTGTTATCAGAACTCAAAATATAAAGGGATCTTTTTTTCCCAATACTAGTTGAATGAATTTTTAATAATTAGGCAGAAATTAAATCATGAAAGAAAATCTACAGATCACAAAATCTACAATAAAATCAGATTTTAATAATAATATAACGTCGCGTTAATAATGATGCCAATTGAGATACTACACAATTCTCTAAATTACATTACTTAACAGCTCTAAATGTAATGCTATAATCCTCTTCGGTAGGGAATATTGTGAATAGATAAGCACAATATTTAGTTAATTTAAGTAATTTAGTTTCGTTTAGAGATTTCATACAACAAAATTTGTACCATTGTCATACTAAATCTCAATCTCTGATGGCGTACTGTTACCGAATAATTGACTGAAACTTTATGGTGCAAATATATCTTTTTTTGTTTAATTCATAATGGCTTCATAGATTAATTCCTGTGATTGTTCACAATAATTAATATTGTAGTGATTAAACTGTCTGATATCATCAGTTATTAATTTGATTTAAATGTCAATGTTTGCGGTAATCAGTGCTTTGTTTAATTTAAATAGTTTCATAGGAATTACCAATTTATATCCTGCGGCTGCTGTTGTGGTTTAAAACTATATTACAAATTAACTCATTATCCGTGGTTTCGTTTATTTTTATAATTTCAGTTTAAATTTACATTAAAACCGTCCTTGACGATTGTTGAAATAAAATTATCAAGGGCCTGTTTCACCACTTTTTGATATGTGTCGGATAGCGTATTCACAACTTTTGTCTTTGTCACTTGATATACAGTAACAAAGTGACAAAACTTACGTTTAGGCTATCCGACACTTATCAGAAGGTGGTGAAACAGGCCATTTTATGAAAGGCATTATAATAGATTTGCAACGCCTGCAACTATAAAAATACAAACAAACAGTGTTACTCTTTTCTAACAGGATAACTAGGTTTATTTTTTAAATAATTCTATTAAACTAATAACCCACCCAGCTTGAACGGATTGTAATTACCCGCTACTATCCCACCATACATTGTTTTATATTTCAAAGTGTAATCACTTTGAAATATATATTGAAATATATATATTTTGAAATAAATATATTAGGCAGCTTTTTTGATGGAAGCTCCCAGGCGGCTTGATTTTTTCTGACTTTTTAACAATTATCGTCATATTTCAACCAATTTACAAAAACCTTAACAAATTATACATCTAAACCTTCCTCATGAATCAGTTAGTCTATTGGTGAACACTGAAAATCATAAAAATCCGTTCAGTATTTTTTGAGTTTATTGTGAACAGACAGATAGGACGTGGCAAGGAACTTTGTTTTATAATATATATTGATAAATAATCGTTAATTGTTTCTTAATATAACAATACATGGCAGCTTATTAAATGCATGCGTCAAGAACTCAACTCAACGTCTCAAGGAATACCTACATATTATAATTATAGTTCTCAACAACAAAGCTTTAGTTCGCTAAGTACACAGCCGTATAAGTTACCAACTAAGCAACTACCAAGTAACAGAAGCAAAGCAGGACCGATTGTTTCCAACTTAAACTTTGACATCGGTGTATTTATTCTCGACTCTAACAAGAAATAAGTTGGTGTACTCCAAGTTTTCTATTTGAGCAATCCTAGCGAATTCTAGTTCAATCAAAATTGATAGTACGGCAGCGGCTATGGCGGTATTAGAATTACTTATAACGCACGAAATCATTTCAAACATAATATATATACCTAAGTATAAAGAGAGAAAGAGAATAAATTAAAATAAGTAAGTTGCATTGCAAAATTGATACCCCTATTTCATTTTGCCTGGCAAAAATTTCTAGAATCTAGGTTACAGATATCCTATTCAGCTCTTTAAGTACCACGGCAAGGTACTGGACTCCTTTCCTATAGGAGAAAGGGATTTAAAGCCTAAACCCACCACGCTCTTTCAATGCGGGTTGGCAGGTCTAGTTTAACATGAAAGGAGGCAATCGAAGAATTTGAGTCTTAACCAATCAAACCCAATTAAATTTTGTAGAGACGTTCTAGAAACCAATATCTATGTCTCTGGTTTGTCAGACTTACGTAAAAACTTTAAAGTTCACGAGTTAAAATATCTGTATTAGATACCAAGTCTTTGAGTCCGTTTAAATCTCAAAATCAAAGAAACACCGATCCAAATATGTTTCTAGAGCTTGTCTACATTTCATTGACTTTAATTGGTTAACATTAGAGTAGCTAATAGGGTGCGCTACCCCTACAAACGAAGTTTGATTAAATCGGCAGATCTTCTAAGTCCACATTTCAATGATATCCTTTTTCTCATTTTCCGTCAACGAACTATTTCAAGAGCGTAACCCGAGCAAATACCTCCAGTCGAACGATTCTATTATAATGTAAACCTAGATTAAATCGAAATTAGTTTTGTATTGGATATTCGTAAATAAGCCCCTGGAATATAAATGTCGACCTTTGCCCGAGGCGATATTCCGGGTCTCTGATACCGCAATGGCGATATTATCGATCAAATTCCTTTACCTAATGCCAGGCTTGTTGGAGTGATAAACGGGAATAATTAACTTACCGAAAGTATGTACTTTACTGAACTGTCTACTCATCTAGTACTTATACCCCCTATATAAAGTCCTTGTTCAACTTTATACTTGGCATCCTTAAAATTATTACAATGTCGCTAATTCTAATGCACCCAATGACTAAACTAAACTAAATTGACTGGTTTAAAAATAGTGATATCCTTTTCCGCAAAGAGCACTGTGAAAGAGATAGGAATAGATTTAGACCCGTCATTTAAGTTTAGTTTAGAGATTGGATGGATTTTTATTTGGAAAGAAATCACATTTGGTCAATACAAAATATTTGATTTGAAATGAGCTTTTTCGAGGTTAAATTCTGTGCCTCCTGTGACAGGTGATACAAGTCAAAAATCACCATTTTACAGGAGAGCAAAAACAAGATTTAAAAAATTCTAGTTCGCGATCTAATTGGGCTAGGTTAAACTTGAGTGCTTTCTTTTGTAGATAAAAACATTCACTTTCACCGTGTATTTAAATTTTTGCGGTAAATATTATAGTTTTAAAGTAATTCTTGAAAAACCTGTGAGTTGTACCTTTTTTAATTTCTAATCGATGCTAAAATTACGTGATAAATGATACAAGTACAGTTAAATTACGTTACACCTATATATTGTCTTCGTGTAAATTGATATACATAAAGTAAAAATATCTAATAACTCATTAGAATATATTCCCAACCCAATGGTGCTCAAACAAAGGATAAATGTAATATCTCTAAGATGAGATTTTTTTACTTATCAGTCCCCTATTTTAACAATTTAGCTGAATTGTATCAGTTTGCTTAAATTTTGGTCTTCTGAAAAATGTGTTAAATAATACAACTCATGTTATACCCCTCACTAAAATGCATTTTTATGGTGCAAATAAATACAAGTTTTACAAAAATAAATCAACGTTTGTGAAACTTCTTCTAAACCAATAATTCACTAATAAAATATTAGCTGATGCCCACAACTTCATTTCGGGTGTATTCTTAGAAGTATCTTATATCAATTTCCAGGATGTAAACTGCAAAAATATAAAGGTTTTTATCTTCAATATGATGGACTCCCACACAAAGATTTAACGCCTATTTCAACCCCTTCAAGCCTTTATTTCGCAACAAAAGATAACTTATGTTGGTCTCCAAAGTCTAATTTATCTCTGTTCCAAATTTCATCAAAATCAGTTTTGCGGTTTAGGCGTGAAAGCATGATATACAGATAGACAGAGTTACATTCGCATTTATAATATTAGTATGGATTAAGTCCTTACATATTATGAAACTGGCGTTTTATCGAACTGGCTACTATGATCTCATATATCTTGGCGTATTCCAAATTTAAATTATGTATTTGTTTTTTGAATCTAGTGATTCATTTGTTTTCGCTCAATTTGATTTTTCTTTGACATCGATCTGTTCAAAAAATGGAAAACTTATCGCATTATTTACGAATACGAATTCCACAGTGGCACCAGTACTGCAAAAACAATTCGAAGGATTAATGATGAGTATGGGGAAACCCTTACTGTAAAAGAAAGCATGGTACGATTTTTGTTCCAACGTTTTTGTTCTGGAAATTTTGACCTAAAAACAAACCCCGTGGACGGCTGGAAACCCTAGTTGACAATGTAGAATTAAAGATGATTGTGGTAGCGGATCTATCGCAAACTATGTTAGAGTTAGTGGGAGGCTTCGGTGTGAGTGATATAATAATATTAATTCACTTAAAACAAATTTGAAAAGTGAAAAACTCGAGAAATAGGTACCTACCGCATGAATTGAGTGGAGCACACTAACAAACACGCATTAAGTGCTGCGTTACATTACTCAATTGTCACCATAACGACGGAATTTTGAATCGTATTGTTATCAGTGATGAAAAATGGTGTACGACAGTCGGAAATGCTCATCACAGTGGTTGAATCCAAGAGAACTGGCGAAACCCAACTGGTGAAACTATCCCAAACCAAAGTTGACTCAGAAAAAACTACTGGTGTGTGTTTGGTGGACCAGTGCTGGTATCATACACTATGGCTTCCTAAGATCTGGCCAGACAATAAAGATAGATCAACAATTTCAATCCATGATGGAAACGTCAGCAGTTAAACAACCGAAACTGGCCATTTCTCTTGCCCAATGCTGTTAACTTAGACCAACGCTAGACCTCATACTTCACAACAGATAGTCGCTAAATTAAAGGTGCTGCGATTGAAATATCTCCAACACCCATCACTCTCCCCGGGAGTTTGCTTCAACAGATTACAACTTTTTTCGGAATTTAGTCAATTTCTTGCAAGGAAAACAATTCAATAACAAAGTCCTAATATTTTAAAACTCTGTAAAACTCATGATCGCGCTCCTGAATAAAGCATAGCAAAACAGATATTACTTCTTATCGGTTGAAACAGTAATCTTGAAGTGGTAGGCTATTGGTACTGTCTTTATTGTAATCGTAATAGCGTAAGCTTTACCTTGTTTCAAATAATTCATAGTCTTCATCATCCTTGAATTCATTTTGTGTAAGAAAAACGGGGAATATTTTCTTTGGTATGCAAAACAGATCGAACATCACACCACATCAACTTTCAAAGAAGAGTAAGCAATTGCTTGAAAACATGCTGAATCACAAGTCATTTAGATAACAGTACCTACCTAAACTTTGCTGTTTTGTTTGAAGCTGTACGCACTAGTTGGTACCAATCTCTTTGCAAGTGAATAACCATACTCATGTGCTTCTTCTTACGTTCAATTAACGCATGGTTGGTGTCAATCTCCATAAGAGTATGACTGGACGATTTCACTTGTATCATTTAGCACGTCTCCTTCTTCATACATTTTTTCTAGATTTGGTTTGAGTTTTAGATACAATTCAATTTATATTCGTTTACACAGATAATGTTGATTTGTACACAATGATGCAAGTCGAGATATATCACTGATCACAAATTAGGCATAAATTTAGATTGTGATTATTAGGTATAAGTATAATTGTACCCTAATCAGTTTTGAAAAAAATCGGTTCAAAGTGATATAACTCTAATTATATCAATATTCACGATAAATATACTAAAAATAAAATGTGAAAATTAATATAATCGCACTTATACCACGAAGCACATAAATAATGCATGCAGAAAATTACTTATTGAGGTTACAACTTGAAATATATCTATATGCACGATATTTTTGCAAAAATGCTGCCACTTATATCACTTTGCACAAAATTATCTCCGAAACTATAATAGTTAGAAGAACGTGGGTTAGACCAAAAAAAAGCTAATTTTTTTCTGATCATTTCTATGTAAAAATCTCAAAAAGGGTACAACTCGACTTAGATCACTCATCACAGGAGGCACAGAATTGCTTTTTAACACAACATAAAAACTAAAATAAGTTACATTTGACGATGAACTCAAATTTTTTTTAAAGTTTTAAGTTACTTTATGTATGTGGGCATGGATTTAGAATCTTTTGGATGTAAAATCGATACATTTCTGAAGAGATAATTTTCTGAGAAAAGATCGTTTCCTAATTCGGAATAACCCGAAACCGAATGCGGAAATCCTATAGGGTTCTCTTCCCATCATCAGTTCACTCACACGTATCACATTGGATTAGGCGGATCCTGAGATTGGGTAGTTACAAATTCGTTTATAAATTGGACTAATCTAACAGCCCCCGCACATTGGGCCACTAGCGCCACTGGCGACGACTAGTGGTCGCCACAAGTTCCGGATAGTACATTGAAATGTTACAATTTAAGGACCGAATATTGCATTTTTAAGAGGACGCAATTTTATTTTTAGGACATGTGCGGTGGGTCAATAGAAGCTTAACCTCAAGTTTGTGGGGTCGCCACCCTTGTCTCCCGGCCGCCATCTTGGAAAAAGGGGGTAAAAACACTTTTTTCGCGATATCTCGGAAACTATGCGTCTTACAAAAAAAACCAAAAAACATAATTTGTAGCAAATTGTTTTGCCTACAAATATGTTTATATAACTTTTTGCCCTCAATCAAAAATTAAAGAAGTTATAAGGCGGCCGGGGTACAAGGGAGACGACCAAACAAACTTGAGGTTAAGCTTCTATTGACCATTCGCACGGCGCACATGTCCCAAAAATAAAATTGCGTCCTCTAAAAAATGCAAAGCTCATGTAACATTTCAATGGACTAGAAAGAGATTTTTCATACATTTTACATGGTACCGCCGCACAATGAGCGCTTAGTCGAGTGGACCCGTTTGAGCCACAAGAAAATGTATGAAAAATCTCTTACGCGACTTGTGGCGGCCTCTAGTCCTCGCCACTAGTGGCCCAGTGTGCGGCGGCTGTAAGAGTGTAAGTAGTTCCCTTGAATACAAATTACCTGTGCCCTCGTTCGGATAGACCTGAACCCTTCGACACCGCAATAGCTGATCGATCCATCAAAATATATTGGGTTGGCTGTTATTGTTTTATTGGAACAACAGACTGGATAAATTTCGGTTTATTGAATAAACAATCGGTTTTCAAACTTTAAAACGTTCAATGTTTTGTTTTGTAAAATACTGTTTTTAACCCCCGACGCAAAACGACGGGGTGTTATAAGTTAGACGTGTCTGAGTGTGTGTGTCTGTCTGTCTGTTCCTCCGTAGCGCTCAAACGGGTGAACCGATTAGAATTTTTTTTTTTTTTTTTTTTTTCTTTTTTTTTTCTGATATATCTATCTGCCATCGGCTTCTCCAGCCATAATCAGATTAGTGGTGAGGTATTTGCAGTATGTAGACATTAGGGGGTATTCCAATAAATATCCTCCCCTTTTGTGGTTTATGCATTATCAAGCAAAGTCATCTTTCATCCAGCTCCAATATGTGCCATCTTTTGAGTCGTTTTGTATTTGCACCTTCATCAAGTAGTCTCTGTGCCAATGCATTTGGGTGTTTCTCTAATCTTATCTTGTATTTCTTACAGTGTTCATTAACTTCTTCTTTGATTGTTTGCATTTCTAGATATCTATGGATTTCATCATTACGTGTAAACCAAGGTGCGGCAGAGATTGCTCGTAGTACAATGCTTTGAAATCGCTGAAGTATCTCTAGGTTTGAATTGCTTGTTGATCCCCATAGTTCTATACCGTAAGTCCAGATAGGTTTAATTATGCACTTGTAGACCAAAAGTTTGTTATTAAGTGATAGTGGTGATTTTCTTCCTAATAACCAGTACCAGCTTTTGTATTGAAGATTTAATTCTCTACGTTTTGTTTTTATATGGTTTGCCCAAGTGAGTCTCCTGTCCAAATGAAGTCCCAGGTATTTGACAGTGGTTTCAGTTGGTAATTCTTTACCACCCATTGTAACTGATGGACAATTGCCTTTGCGGAGGGTAAACGTTATGTGTTTAGATTTGGTAACACTGGCTTTAATCCGCCACTTTGTGAGCCACTGGTCGATTTTATCCACTTGTATTTGTAATTTTTGAGATGCTTTGTCAGGATCTTTATCACTTGCAAGACAAGCTGTATCATCGGCGTATGTTGCTGTTTCTACACCTGGTGTGGACGGCAGATCTGCTGTATAGATTGAGTAGAGAACCGGTCCGAGCACAGACCCTTGTGGCACAGATGCTTTGATTTCATAAATGTTGGATAGTTCATCTTCAAATTTAACTTGAAATTTTCTTTGGTTAAGATATGATTTTAATACCATATATATTGAATTTGGGAGTAGAGTTTTGAGTTTGTACAAAAGCCCCTCATGCCAAACTCTATCAAAAGCTTGTTGTATGTCCAAAAATACTGCTGAACAGTATTCTTTCCTTTCAAGAGTCTCTCTTATCTTATGAGTTACTCTGTGTCCTTGTTCTACAGTAGAGTGCTGTTGACGGAACCCAAATTGGTGATCTGGTAATATGTGTGCTTCATGCAGTATTGGTTTAATTCTATTTAAAAAGATCTTTTCAAATACTTTTGATATTATTGGAAGCAAACTAATTGGCCTATATGAACTAGGTTCTGTTGGTATTTTACCTGGTTTTGGTATCATACATATATGAGAGAGTTTCCAGATTTTTGGATAATATTGCACTCTCATAACAGCATTGAAGAGCATTGTAAGAAAGACAATTGGTTTTCTTGGAAGATGCTTCAAGACTTCAGCAGTGATAAGATCGAAGCCAGGAGCTTTTTTGTTCTCTAGATTCTTTATTGTCCGAGCTAATTCTTTTGGTGTAATTAACTTTAGAGGCACCGACAGCTGTTGATCGCTATGTATTACGGTTTCCACTCTGGCATCAAACTCTTTACTTGTGGATTCATTTGGTTTGAATACTTCACTCAAGTGTTGTGCAAATAATTCAGCTTTCTCCATATGTGTCCTAGCCCAATCACCTGATGGTAGTTTTAGTGGTGGGATTGATCTTTTGGGTCTCTTAAAATCCTTTGTGACTTTCCACAAGGAGTACTCATTCCTTCCATTTGCTGATAAATTGGAGAGTTTGTGTTGAAATTCATCATTTTGACTATCTGAAATAATTGCTTTCAGTTGTCTGGCTGCTTTATTGAGTGCTGTTTTATCTTCAGTTAGTCTACTTGTGTGCCAACGCCTGCGAAGTTTTCTTTTCTGTTCTAATAGTTCCCTGATTTTAAGTGGAATATTATAAATTCTATTTGACTTTGATAGATCGGGAGTCGATCTCCACGCGGCTTCTTGTATTTTGTTAGTGATATAGAAAGTTGCATCATCAATATCTTTTTCAGATTTTAACCTAACTTTGAGTTCAACTTCACTATTAAGAAAATCAGAAAATGCACTCCAGTCTGTTTTATGATTATAGAGCGTCAAATGTGGTTCTTGTTGGATTGAACCGATTAGAATGCGGTTTTTTTGTTTGAAAGGTGAATTAGTCGAGAGTGTTGTTGGCTATGTTTGAAGAAAATCGGTTCAAGATGGCCGCCGCTACAAAATGGTGGATTACATATTATTTTTTCACAACTCCCTTAATATAGGTATCAAATGAAAAGGCTTGACTAGTAGAATAATACTATTGCAAATCCAAGATGGCTGCTGCCACAAAATGGCGAATGACGGGGGTTTTTTTAATTTTTAATTTATACTTGTGCAATATTTTCAATTCTCTGCAATATTTATTATGAAAGTTATGGGAATTGAGTATAGCTTGTGAACTGTTACTTTTTACAATTTTAGTAAAGCAGTATTTTGTTAGCATTTATTTATTCGGGGAAGCAAATAAAATATTTATTCGAAGACAAAATATACTTATTGGTAGGTACCTACTTATAGGGTCTAAAAATATTTTGTTGAGACTATACAATAAAATAATAGATAGACCATGTTAATACTATAAATATAATACAAGGAAAATGCTTAGTGCTTAGAAGTTTCAGTACAAAGGAAATGGAATTGGGTAACTTATAACCCAGTTATAAGTTACAGACACTTTATCAGTCGCCGACAACTTAGTTACAGTTACAAAGGCGTCGGATCAATTGTTTCCAGCTTTAACTTTGACACTGGGGCATCCATCCACGTTATATAATGAGAGAGTTCTAAACTTTGATACAAACAACCAAAGATAAACAGCTTAGAAAAGTAACTCCTCAAGCTGACGAGCGGCTATTGTGCATTAAGAAAATTGAGTGTTCTGAACATTGGCTTTCTCATAGGGCAAAGTTTGGCGAATATAATTGGGCCTGTTATGGAGAATATAATTGAACCAAGGTTGGTGAAATTATCGAACCAAGTTTGGTGAATATCATTGGTCCAGGTTAGCAAATATTATTGGACCGAATTTGGCACATATCATTGGGTCAAGTTTGGCACATATCATGGACCCGATGATATAATATGTATAGTGTATATATTATCATTGGGCCTAATTGGGCGAATTATTAGCTATTATTAGCTATCTAATACATATCAGAAGGTGGTGAAACAGACACTAAGTCACTTATATTCAACTGCCATAAATAAAATTAATTCAGACTTTTTGAAAATTATTTTGTGTTCACTAAAAAGGCATAATTACAAAAAAATCATATGCACTACGAAACATGCTTGTATACCTACGTATTAAGTCGCTTTGTTTGGGAATCTGTAAATACATACATTTGTACGTAAGAAGCATTAATTAAGCTTCAAGCGCAAATTTTCCGTAACTTTTTCACGCGTGACTCAGTATGTCGGCTATACATCAACGGTCCCAACTTATGCCTTTGATACTACATTCTTGGTTCTCCGTTGAACGGATTTGATTTGTAAGACTTAAACTTCAAGGTAGATATTTCTTTGATGTTCGGAGATATTCGGAGCACGTATG
The DNA here is from genome assembly GCA_920104075.1 of Melanargia galathea. Taxonomy (NCBI): domain Eukaryota; kingdom Metazoa; phylum Arthropoda; class Insecta; order Lepidoptera; family Nymphalidae; genus Melanargia; species Melanargia galathea. Next base: position 23,698,793 of record OV049863.1, on the reverse strand, counting down.
GCGAAAGATTGCGTACCGTGACGGGAATGTGTGCAATTTGATCAAATTCTTCTATCCGATGAACCGTGGTATAGCTTTATATTTCGTATTTGTTAGTTTAAGTTCACCTGGTGTTTCAGTTCTTTCATTTGCGTTTTTGTCTAAATAAAGTAGGTATGTCTCTCTCTTTTTTATCCGACTAGGGCAAAGCCAAAAGGAAGGGTTATGATTTTAGCAGGCTATGTATGTTATGGTCCGGGTGACAGGCTACATTTTATATACGAAAAATTTCGAAAAGCGACATCCAAGCGGCTGAACTAAAATATTACAGTTTCGGGACATAATAGATGGCGCCACTAGCTGCTTGCCCCGCGCTTTCTGCACACTAAATTATTATTTTATATTAAATTAAATTACTAAGCGTAGTCGGGTTTTAGCTTACGAACTTTATCTCTTGTTCCTTAAGATGCTATACTAGGAGTATCTCTGCGGTATCGAGTCAGAAATGAAGAGATCAAGTAACCAACATAACCTATTGAGTCGCGAAATTAAAATGGTTTGTTGATTTGCCCTTCCATCACGCCTTAACAGACCTACAGATTGACGTGGTTTTGGTATAGTAGACCTGGTGAGAGACATAAACTACCTACACCTTATCCTGGAAAATGAAATAGTTCCCACGGAAGCTTTAAAAACCATCCATGCGAGCGAAGTCACGGGCGTCAGCTGGGTATAAATGGAAATGATAAGTGACATTAAGTAAATAAATCTGCACAAAATAAAATGGTTTTACATCTGGATTAAAGCGCTGCTATAACGTCCGCATGTTTCAGAGTAATAACTCTACAATCCGGTTATTATTGTCGTTGATATTTCTGCTTATTATCATAACTACATCAGCAAAATTAAACATTGATAACACGTCGATTGGATCGATGCTAATTATGTTGGTGAAAATTGTGTTCATCCATACTCCACAGTATCCATACTAATATTATAAATGCGAAAGTGTGTCTGTCTGCTAGCTTTTCACGGTCCAACAGTTTAACCGATTTTGATGACATTTGGTACAGAGTTAGCTTACATCCCGGGAACAGACATAGGCTACTTTTTATCTCGGAAAATTAAAGGTCCATCCGTTTAACCGATTTTTACTAAATTTGGTACAGAGGTAGCTTGCGTCCCGGAAATTGACATAGGTAATCGGTACTTCATATATTTCTGTCAATATTAGCGTTCTGGTGCCTTATTTTAAAACTATTTTTCCATCAGAGCAAGTTAAAGCTAAAAAATACCCATTGTTCCTAAGTGGCGCTAAAACGCTAATATCGGCAAAAATAAAACGAAGTACCGACTTTTGGAGCGGTGGCTGACCTAAGGAGCATCCACCACTCCGTCGTAATTTATAACTATCTAAATAGCTGGGAAATTCATATAATTACTAATTTTGGCACGCTGCCCTATCCACGCTGGGCCGCGGCCAAGTGCTGTATTGCTGACATCAAGTTACATGATTAACGTTGTAAACATTTCCTTGGAACAGCAAAGGTCATCTAACATTGAAATAATCGTCTAGTAAGCACATTTTTGACACTCTAAGGCTTAGATCTGAAAGATCTAAGATCTTTGATCTGATAGAAATGAAAAATCTCTTCCGTGGCTTGTAGCGGCCACTAGTCGCCGCCACTAGTTGCCCAGTGTACGTTGGCTGAAATAAGTTTAGAGTTAGTAAGACTATAGGTAATATCTAAATAGCAATTAAAAGGCTCTGGGCAAGATAAATCATCTAGGAGATATCTCCAAGTGAGATGTTTTTTCATTGGTTTTCAAATTTGGTGATCCGAATCTGCCGTGCCACGATAAGAATTTAGAACGGGAATTCGTTAATGTGATCTAAAATCTAAATCTGCATTTTTCTTGCTGAACAAAGCTCGAAATAATATTCCATTATAAGAAATGGGAATTTCCTTCATCAACTGGATGAAAATTTTTATTGAAAACTTAATGCAAATGCCTTTTGGCTGAATCAATGGCGAAATTAAATTATTGACGCTTTGCAAATTTTGCCACCTACAGTTTCTTTTTGCGAAATAAAAATGGCAAGGAATAAATTATTTCGGCACAAGAGAGAAACGAAGAATCAAATTTAATTTAAGTAAGATATAAGTGTTAAGACGGTATTATACTGTAAGCGGAGCGAACTTTATGTTTCGCTTGGAGCGAAGCTTATAAAAAAAATTTGGACATGCACCATTATGTTGACTGTTTGCTCTGTCATTTTTAAAGAACAAAGCAAGCAATTTACCAAAGGTTTGCAGATGTAAATTACATCTGTATAGATTGCCTACTCCTTTCTGTGGCCTTAAATTAAAATTCAAATTATTATATTAAAGCAGCGTAGCAGGTCAAAGCTCTAAATACCTCTCTCCTATGAGGAGTCCTGCTGTAGGGGGATGCTAAAGGGTCTGTGGTGGTGGAGGCAAAAATTTTAAGCCACGAGACCGCGTATTCGTAAGCGTGGTGCCGGGCGCTTTCCTGCACGATGGACTGATGATATAAATATTAAATATAGTGGCAGGAAGCATCTGGATGGCGTAGGCTGAGGACACGGTATCGTGGCGTTTACTAGAGAAAACCCAGGTTTAACAGTAGGTTAACATGCTGAGATAAAGAAGTTTATTAAAAAAAGTTTTTTTAGACAAAAATTTTAGATAGCTACTTAATATGAAAAGCAGCCAAACTATAAATCACATAACTATAACATCGTTTTTCAAGCTCACTCTGACAGGAATCAATATCGGTATAAAACTTTCATGCAGTCGAAACGCACTCGGCGAGATATCGTCAAATATGTATTCCCTCGAATCATTTTCAATATTTCGAAGCCGTACGCGAATAAACGAAACGAGTTACCTCGAAGAAGAGGAATACAGTTTGTTTGTTTTCTCCACGTCAAGTGTTTGTGCTGCAGTATTGAACGGTGCACTTCCCAAAGCTTCCAGTTCACTGGATAATTTGCTTTTCGGTCCAGTTTTAGTTCTGACTACTACGTGGATTTTAGTTTTTAAAACTGCGTTTGAAGGCTTATAGTGAGGATTTGTTTATGTTGCGGATTTTGATTTTTGGAAATCCTATGAAAAATTTACTTTCAAATAAATTTCCATCCCCTATTTAACCACCTTAAGGGTGGAATTTCCAATAATCCTTTCTAAGTATGTACGTCATAAGAAGGACTTGTCGTCCAAATTTCAAGTTGCTAACTTCAGTGGGTTAGGTTGTGCGTTGATAGATCAGTTAGGACAAGCTTTTTTATGATCATATAAGAAGATGATGTATAGAACAAAGCATAAGGTTTGACAAAAAAAAAGGGAAGGATCCCTGAAAGGACAGGAATTAGATTACAGAATAGAAACGTAACAATTCAGGGGCTCAGTGGAAAGTCTTCCGATATTATACGAATGGTATCACTTGGAATAAAGAGAGGCAGCATTTTCAGGGACACGACTGTTCCATTTACATATATTTACGCTTATTTTTGGGGGAATGGGGGAGCGTAAATAAAACGTTTTCCCCCGGCATTTTTACCGATGACAGGGCTTGCGCTCGACTGCTATCTCATATTACCCCATCCAAATGCTAATAGGATGACCTTGACAACGGTTCCTGCTAGCTTCACTCACAAATTATAATAATATAATCGGTTAGCAGAACTGTCACTGCCTCGCTGGTCTAGTGGTTAGCATATTCGACGGCAGATCACGAGGGCCCTGGTTCATTTCGCGGGTTGAGCAAATAATAATTGTTAGGTATTGAGTTTTTCTGTCAAGAAATTCTCAGTGCCAGCCCGGAGTTGATAGTTGGCGGAGTTTCAGCCCCGTATCTTGGAAAGCATGTTATGCAGCCGGTTATTATCACTATCATGTTACAATAGTCGTTGAAGCTCGCCAACGTGTATGATGGGTGTGGTGGGTCTAAGCTCTAAATCCCTCTCCTATGAGAGAGAAGACCTGTGCTCAGCAGTGGTACGTCAAAAGGCTGTAGTGGTGGTGGGTGGCGGTATGCATGCTCTTCTTAGGTGCTGCTGGTCTTGAGAGAATTGTCGTAGTCGTCACTTTAGTTGTAACTAGCTTAAGAATTATGCATGCTCGGGGCGAAAAAAGACAAATTAGTCAACAAACTAAATTTTAGTCGGCTGTAATTTTGTTTTTACAGCTAAGTAATTAAATATTTTTGCAGCAATGTTATTAACGAAGTAGTTAGCATAATATTGTAGGGCTACATTTTGGCAAGCAGTGTAAAGCGTAGCGCTCGCCATAAAATCATTTTTAACTGGCTGTGGCGGTGGAGGAAGTATTTAGTTTTATGACCCACAAGCGGCCGATTTGTTTTTTTGTTGCGAAAAAGCCACACTGTGGTGACCAAATAATTAAATTGCGGATGTTTTGTAGGCTAAATATTTATATTGCGTAACATTTATTGGTTACATTACGAAGTTTAGTTTGAGGAAATTTAGCAGGAGATCTCAATGTAATCCTATAAGCATTTGACGGAGTTAACATTCCCCTCCGAGGGACAGCCAATACAATTTGCGCAAAAAAATAATAACTCAAAGTCTACTGCTTCATTGGTCCTAAAATTATTCGATTTGATACAATATTTGCCATCGCTACATACCTAAAAATAATAATGCGTAACTTATAAATACGTACTCGTAACTCGATCAAAAATACTTTGAAATCAAAAAATATTGTTAAAATATTTTTGTTTTGTGCTCTTTTAGGGGTGGCTTTAAAAGGCTTGTAATAGACGACCCTAAATCTTCCCGAGTACTATGCCAGACACACTAACTTACTATATATACCTATTGTAAATTCTGTTTAAGAAAGAAGACATGTTCGCCAGCTAAAAAATCCTGCTCACATAACCGAGTCATCGTGAAATAATAACCTATGAAATATCGCTGAGAAGTTACTCTCTAGCGCATTCCACACAAATGAAGTTTTATTCTTCTTTGAAATATTTTAAATTCAATGAAATTTTGAACGGATGAATTCAATGAAATTTTGAATGAATTTTGAACGGACGATCTCAAGCGAATTGTTGGCAGCCGCTGGAAACAAGCGGCGCAAGATCGTGTTCTGTGGCGATCCTTGTAAGAGACCTATGACCAGCAGTGGACGTCTTTTGATTGAGACGACGACGACAACGACGAAATTTTGGAGACACATTATACAAAGTACGAGATTTGTACGACAATCTATCTTTAGTTAATATTCAAATAAAAATCGAACTTCGTTTGTATGGGACGTACTCGGGGGCGCTTGGGGGTGACTTCTCAAGTGGAGTCATTATGTCGTTAAATTTATATAAAAATTTATAAGGTGCTTAGCAGTGCGTCGGCGGCAACTTAGTAAGGGAATGGAAATATTAATTTCACGAACGAATACTCTCTTCATATTTAAACACTTGCCCGCCTTTGGATAAGCTCTTTAAATTCGGGTTCGATTTATTTTATAAAAAGGATTTCTTTGATAAGTAATTCTACTTGTTAATGTAAAAGAAGAAACTTTGCTTTGGATTTGAGTAACTGACAAAACATGGAAACTTATTAAAACTTTACTTACCTAAGTATAATCTTGTTTTAAAGGTCCTACGAAATGAAGTAAAATAAAAAATTGGTTGTCTGTAAAGTCGCTTTACGGACGATAATTTTACATGGTAACGTCATAAGAAACCATTACCTCTCTATCGCTTGTTCTGCGCTCTCGCTTACATACTCGGCTAGGCAGTACGTGACAATGAGTCATGCTTTTTCGGGCGTGCAGCCAGCGTTAATCGATTTATAAGACGTTATCACGTCAAAAAATTGGTAGTGTGTGCTTAAATAACACACGACAACACAAAAGGAGGGAAAACTTCATCAAGGTGTGGTTAATAATAATACGAAATACAACTTTTTTTTGTTCTATATTCATAAAGTAGAGTGAGTTGAGTATTATGCAGCTGTGACGCGTTAACTATCACTACATAGTATAAAACAAAGTCGCTTTCTCTGTCCCTATTTCCCTATGTATGCTTAGATCTTTAAAACTACGCAACGGATTTTGGTGCGGTTTTTTTTAATAAATAGAGTGATTCGAGAGGAAGGTTTATAAGTAGAAAAATTGGAACCGGTAGGTGGCGCTAATAGCGGGCAGGACGACGTCTGCCGGGTCCGCTAGTATTTCTCTAATTCCATCAGTAGACTCATGCCGACTTCACCCGAACGAGCGTTACATAGCCGAGCGTGACGGCTCAATCTAATACAACACCCACAAAATAAAGTGCTCAGAATGCCAAAAGAAGTTTTCACTTCAATAAATCAACTCAGATACTTTTAGTTTCGAAGCACCGTGTGAAGTTTAGTCTTACTTCTTCATAATATTATAAAGGCGAAAGTTTGTATATTTGTTACTCTTTAACGCATAAATTGCTGGATGGATTTGGCTGTTTGGAACAGAGATAGATTAACCCTGGAACATATGGCTACTTTTATCCCGGGAAAAAGTGTTACTTCAGGACTTTAAAACAACGCCACCTACGTTAAGTTAATCTTAATATATATGAATAGTATAATTTTTCTTTGCGTGTGCTTGTCACCGAACTCTTCCTAAGCAGCTGGATCGATTTGGATAACATTTTGTGTGTATATTTCAATGAGTTCCTGAATGGTTTGAAACAAAATTGGATCAAGTAGGTGGTGCTGATGTCAGCATGTCACCGGGCAGGACGACGTCTGCCAGTCCGCCAGTATTTTTATAAAGTCATACATGAAACAAAGAATACAAAGTATTTATTACTTTTAAAATGCAAAATGTATGTCACTCGGTCCGCTTTATCGTCGCTTGCAATATAGAAGAACGCCTAAGTATTATTGTTTCCCTTGTCATTTACTAGTAGGTGATTGAATCAATTTGCTTGAATGAAGTGTCGAGGGTGTAGATGAGTGGTGAGTGACGATTCACGCAAGCCAGGCCTGTGTCTCTAACACGGGAAATTGAGTGGTCTCCTCTACGTACGTAGTACAAACATACTCGAATATTGTTGAGGTCATATTCGCCTATGTTAAATTATTATCAAAACCTTGCACTAGATGGCGCTGTGCGTGTTTACCTCACCCGTACAACAACCCTTAAGTATACCAATCTCTTTACAGTGGCCGAAAGGGATTTGCGCGATCCGAGTCACAGAATATATAATAGTAGGTACTATCCGAGTGTACAAATTGATCAGATAGCTAATTTCTAAAATATAAAGATTCCATACAATATTATACTGAGAAAGCAGGCGAAGTAGTCTTTGTTTATGTGAGATTCAATAACTATTACTATTCATTATAATATTATGTACTAACGCAAAAGTTTTTGTCTTTTGCAGTCTCCTCACTAACTTTGTTAGAGTGTATTTTATAAAACTTCACTACTATTATTTTTATCTTATTTGTACTATGTGAAATTCAAAAGCAGGTAAATATAAGAATGTTCAACGCCAAAATCCAGACGGAAACGCGGAGAGAAATTTATTATTTAGGCAAACGGCGGAAAACTCTCCGGTGATATATTTCCTCGCGTATCGGAACCCGGTTTCTGAATTGTAAAAAGCAAACCGTTCGTTGTTGTGAGGTTTCACCGCTCGAGTGGAGGTCGTTCAATTTGCATACAAGTAGGTACCCGCAGAATCCATAACCGTAGCCGAGCATAATAAACATGCGACACATCTCTCTCGTGGCTTTTGCAATGCTTTGTCGATGAAAAAGCCGCGAGAAAGTTGCGAGAAAATTCTTTTTAACCCCCCACGCAAAAACAACAGTGTTATAAATTTGACGTGTGTGTGTCTGTCTATCTGTTCCCCTGTAGCGCTCAAATGGGTGAACCGATTTGAATGCGGTTTTTTTGTTTGAAAGGTGAATTAGTCGGGAATGTTCTCAGCTATGTTTGATAAAAATGGGTCCAAGATGGCCGCCACCACAAAATGGCGGATTACATATTTTTTCACAACTCCCTCAATATGGGTATCAAATGAATGGGCTTGACTAGTGGAATAGCACTATGTAAATCCAAGGTGGCCGCCACCACAAAATGGCGAATGTCGGGGGTTTTTAATTTTTACACGCTTTATATTAGCTTCACCGGTATGTATGTTTGTAACCGACTTCTTTGAACGCGATTTTGACCCACTTTAAACGGTCAGATTTCATTCAAACTTTGTAGATTTATCGAGGACCGATGACAATACACTAATTTGATAAGATTATTTCATTATTCAATTTGGAAAATGAGATTTTGTGTTCATTTATCAAAAGTCGTCCGTAAGGGAAAACAATAAACATTCAAAATCGCACGGTAACTAACTGTAACTAGGGTAAACAGAATAGATGTCACACACAACTAAAATCTAAGCAGAAAACGCACGAATGCGAAGATAAAACAATATTAAAACAAAATAATAATATTATTAATTAGTACTTATTTACTTTAATCATATTGTACGATTTATAATAAAAAACCAATAAAATAATTTATTATTAATTAATATCTGTTGTATTTTAAGTGACATGATTTTTTAGTGTTTTATAAATAAACCAAACTAAAAAGTAGAAAATAAATAATAGTTTTAAAAAACTAAAAAACACGCTTTTTATAGAAAACCAAACTAAAAAATAGAAAATAAATTTTAATAAATATAAATTAATAATAGTGTGCATATGAAAAAATGTATTTTATTTAAAAAAAGTGTGGGGTGCTTTTAAGATATTATCGAAATGATAATCCTCTATACACCCATGCACCCCATGCTTCTTTTTTAATAAAATACATTTTTTTCATATGCACACTATTATTAATTTATATTTATTAAAATTTATTGTCTATTTTTTAGTTTGGTTTTCTATAAAAAGCGTGTTTTTTAGTTTTTTTAAACTATTATTTATTAATTCATACCTACTTACTTGTTTTATTCTATGACAAAAATTAGCCATTAACTGAGAGCCTTCGAGTTGGTAAGTGGCGATGGAAGCAGGCTAACTTGAAAGGATTATCGCAGTTTAATTAAACCCCGAAATCGGTTTCTAGTCGATATTGTACCGTAACACTAAAGGCCTACTCACACATGTCAGTGAAGTCAAGGCTCCGGCACAATACCACGACCGTAAAAGCGTCCACATTGTCAGATAGAGAATGATGAAACAATGGTGGCGGTACTGATGCTTCACTGATGTGTGTGAATAGGCCTTAAATCGTCTGCTCTCGCACTGATTGTACCAGGGTGGGTGTTTGGTACATTATTATAAAAAACTATATTATAAGAGTAAAATAATACTCAAGTGTAATTTTCTAAGTAGCGTTAGATTTCCGTACAAAATGACAGATTAACGCACATTTAACGTTATATTGAAAAGATAAACTCTCTGTATTACAGAATATCATCACTCGCAGAATGGTACGTAAGGTTCTTGCTTTCACACGTTTTTCGATACTTTATCACAAAACTTTTTTGTTATCAAACTCGATACATTTGTCTTTGTTTCAACAACACCTTGTCTTTTCTCTGTTATAAAGCATAGTTGCGAGCCACATTTTTCTGTGTATTATATTGTAACTGAACAGAATAATCATACAAACAAACAAGTATAAATTAAAACTGAAAAACACCCCGACATTCGCCATTTAGTGGTGGCGGCCATCTTGGATTTGAAATTTGTCATAGTATTCTACTAGTCAAGTCCTTTCATTTGCTCCCATATTGAAGGAGTTGTGAAAAAATATATTGTAATTAGCCATTTTATGGCGGCGGCCATCTTGAACCGATTTTCATCAAACATAACTAAAAACACTTCCGACTAATTCACCTTACAAACAGAAAAAACAAAATCATAATCGGTTCATTCATTCGGGAGCTGAGATGCTACATACAGACACACACACAGACACGTCAAACTTATAACACCCCGTCGTTTTTGCGTCGGCGGTTAACAAATAAGCAAACCTTGAGTTCTAAAATGAAAGCCTTCCATCTTTATTTTGAGGTCTCAAGTGAGAGTCGTTCAATTTGCATACAAATACTGAAACTGAAGCCATATCGATAAAAGTATTTGTTTCATTTTCTTTTTTTTTCTTCTCTGATCCATTTTATTGTTCCCTGCACTACTTGTTACCAAGTTTGACAGAAAATGTTGTGACTTTTTCCCTTAGATTGTCTCGGTATCATTACTTCACTAATTTGGAAGCTTGTACTTTTGTTTTAGTTATATTATTGTACAAGACATAAAGTTCATCGACTAAAACCCGACTACGCTTATTAATTTAATTAATAAAAAGTAATGATTTAGTGTGCAGAAAGCGCGAGGCAAGCAGCTAGTGGCACCATCTATTATTGTATATCCAAACTAAATAATATTTTACTTTAGCCGCTCGGACGTCGCTTCTCGATTTTTTTCGTATATAAAATGTAACCTATATCACTCGACAACGAATCGAACACTATAACAACGAATCAATTGACACCTCATTTATCAAAATTGGCCCAGTAGTTTAGGCGCTACTGTGGAACACACAGAAACTCATACAAAAATCGGCAATACAAACATCGGCTCATACAAACATACATACATATAGACTGCTAAAATCATAACCCTTCCTTTTGGCATTGCCGTAGTCGGGTAAAATGTACAACTTCAACTAAAAATATGTCATTAAACAGTCCCTAACTTATCACTTCAATAAGTAAGAATCAAGTAAGTATTTCAAAGATTTCTTTGACGAATAGAGAAAAGCATACTGTCCTTTAAGAGACAAACGAAATAGGCCAAAAGAACGTAACGGAGCGAATGGGATATTTATTCATCGTTAGGTCCCTAAAGTAGCCATCCCTAGCAAATGGGACGGTACGGTCCAGAGGATAGGACCACTGATATAAAAATCTTACGAACTGCATTGAAACACAATTTATGTAACTGTTTTCAATTAGTTACAACACAAAAAAAGATATCAAACTCTTCAGGCCGAGTTCTGGTCACTGTATGCCACGATATGCACGATAAGCCCAAACAAGAAACATCTGCTGTAAGTTGTCAAGGAGTTGCATAATCCGCAGACTCTCCTGGTTCAAGGTCATCCTTAGGTCAAGGTTACCAGTGTCACTGGGTACTTAGGGTATAAAATTTCAAGTCGAGTCCTACACCAACTGGAAAAAAAATTGACAGACCATAAATGGCTAAAAAGAATGGCTAAAAAGAATCTCATGAAACAAAGCCATACCAATTAAACCCGCATTGGAATAAAAAAACTGCATTCAAATCAGTTCAATTGGCATAAATTCATTTTCCGTGTCAAGCAGTCAACGATGACAATACAGGCAGAAAAAGTAGTCAAAATTGTACCACTATTCTTTTTGCGTCAGGAGTTAATACATTTTTTACCTTTCTTTACAACTGTGTATCTTTGACCTTTACGTATCAGTGTACAAAACTGCGAAGTCAGTGATAGAATTGAAAGCGATGCCGGGCTTCTGTTATCTATCACAGTTTGGGAAATTTGGGAGAGGCATGTGGATTGTGGAATTTAATAATCTAGCCTCCCCGGCGTTTGAAAGGCTCAAATAGAAAAAAAATGGTCTTGTGAAATCAATTTGCCTAAGACGGATTCCTCATAAATTATCACGTAGTAGAATCACGATGCGAAAGTAACTCTGTCTGTATATTACGCCTTCACGCCTAAACCGCTGAACTGATTTCGACGAAATTTAGTACAGAGATAAACTAGACCTTGAAGAATGACATAGGCAGCTTTTATTCCCGAAAATTATAGAGTTCCCAAGGGATTTTTAAAAAACCTAAATCCATGCGGACGAACTATATTAATGCCCTCTGGATCGAATTTCGGCCACAGCAGTCAATCTCTATCGAGGCGGAGACTAGCCAATTACATAGGAGATATTCTAGTGCACAAGTGTGCGCACAAACACATGTGCACTCTCTGTTCAGTCTCATAGTCCGATGGGACGCCAATGCGACACAGCCGGAGAGAGATCAGGCGCAGGACCGACGACTTTACGCGCTCTCCGAGGCTGGCACTGAGAATTAATTAACCAAATAAAGCGTGTAAATACCCAGTAGATACATCGTAATTTTTAGCAAGACTGAATTTTTTTCAGGACACGTAAGATAACGAGAAATCGAATGTACATAGCTATATTCTCATAGTGTACTTGTATCCATATTTCGTGCAAACGTAAAAAGCGTACAATTTTCGCAAGGCGAACGTTAAAAATTGAATTAAGCGCAGTTGAAAATCCGTATTTGCATGACCCAATTGCAATTAGCGACGCGAAATGACGTCGAATTGGGAAAGTGCAAGGCGTCATCGGGGACTTAACGCGATTTCGTCGTTCCACATCTCGTCAGACTGTACAAACGAAAGTAATTTAATTATGGAGGTCGTCATCTCAGTGTATCTCATGTGTTTTTTATAATTTAATAGAATAATTATGATATAAAATATTATTAGGTATTTATTGCAATTGATTCTGTATCATCACTACATAGTATTTAAAAGTCGCTTTCTCTGTCCCTATATCCCTATGTCCCTATGTATGCTTAAATCTTTAAAACTACGCAACGGATTTTGATTCGGTTTTTTTTAATAGATAGAGTGATTTAAGAGAAAGGTTGAAAAATTGGACCCGGTAGGTGGCGCTAATAGCGGACACGACGACGTCTGCCGGGTCCGCTAGTTTATATACAAAACTTTGACATACATGTTATGTTATCTACATGTTATTTAAATTTTATTTAATCTTAAAATCAATACCTACTTGAATTTGTATACTAATTTATTAAGTAAATGTGTAAGGAGACTTGGCTTTAAGATCGCTCCGACACCGGAGCATCTTCAGGAGATGTCGACTTCACAATGTCGATTGCAAAGTCAACTTGTTGATTGCAAAGTCAAAAAGTTGACTTTACAATCGTCCGTGTGTCTGTGCCCCTGTAGCGCTCAAACGGCTGAACCGATTTGAATGCGGTTTATTTTGTTTGAAAGGTGAATTAGTCGAGAGTGTTGTTAGCTATGTTTGATGAAAATTGATAAAAGATGGCCGCCACCACAAAATGGCGAATGTGAGGGGTTTTTAAATTTTTTATTTATACTTGTTAAATTGTCTCTACACTGATAGGTTTCGGCCGTGGCCAGGAACCGCATCCTACCGGCAAGAATGTGCCATCGAGCGATTTAGCGTTCCATTACGATGCCGCGTAGCAACCACTTAGGGGTATAGGTTTAATTAAACTCATTCAATATTTACGCTGTGATAGCCTAGTGGTTAGGACGACCGACTTCTAATCGGAGGTCGTGGGTTCGATCCCGGGCACGCACCTCTAACTTTCGGAGTTATGTGTGTTTTAAGTATTTAAATATCACTTGCTTTAACGGTGAAGGAAAACATCGTGAGGAAACCTGCATGCCTGAGAGTTCTCCATAACGTTCTCAAAGGTGTGTGAAGTCTGCCAATCCGCTTGGCCAGCGTGGTAGACTATGGCCAAAACCCTTCTCACTCTGAGAGGAGACCCGTGCTCTGCAGTGAGCCGGCAATGGGTTGATCATGATGATGATGATGAATATTTACGCGGAGCCGCAAAGCAATTCTGATCTCAGTAATTATTCAATTACTCACCCAAATGTGCCAGTCAACAAAACTTCATTGCTCTGATCCAATAAGACTTTTATATGAACTATAAAAATTTACATCACTTTTATTACAGCAATATCGGAGCTTGATAGAGACCCATCGGAATAATAATCGAGTAAAATAATATAATCTAAAGGCAGCCCATTGCGTTTGCATTTTGTAGTGATAGAAACTGTGACGCAAAGCTTTATAACTCCCGACACAAAAACGACGGGGTGTTAAGTTTGACGTGTCTGTGTGTGTAAATGCGCAGTGTTTTTTTTCTAATTTAAATCTCAAACTAACCATAAATAATACTCTATATATACTTCGGCGCTAAAATACTGGTGCAAAATATCAAAGTTTAGCAATCATTTATAGTAAGACCACGAAAAAACTTGTCCAAAGGAACGGCTGGGTCATTTTGAGAAAAGAAAAACGTAACCAAGTTTTTGCGGAGTGTCAAATTATGGTTTAAATAATTAATTGGTATTAAATAATAAATCAGATGGGTATTAAAAAATGACGAAACCAACGCGAGACGCTCTATCGACTCCAACATACATAATTATGTACGTGTAAAAATAAATTTATATTTATTCATCACATAGGTACATGCTTTTCTAATTCAATTCCAAACTGTAAGATTGTTAAACTGGAGCAATATCAAAGTTTTCTGATTTATGAGCTTAATTTTTAGCAGCTGAGCTTGCTTCTAAAGATTAAGGAATAAATTCGCTAATATTTCGTGAAGTATTTTTCAATTATGTTGAAATAATAAATTAAAGCGTACCTACTGTTTTAAGGCCACTAGGAGTTTTCTATTCTTTTCACCGGATTCGAGATGGCTAAGCCGTACGGGTATTTTAGGGTTCCGCAGTAAAATGTAACTCCGCAGCAACTAATTTTACACACGGTTATAGTTAAAGACCTAAAAAGTGACATGGGATGCTTTTTTAACCCCCGACGCAAAAACGACGAGGTGTTAAGTTTGACGTGTCTGTGTATGTGTGTGGGTGTGTGTTTGTGTGTGTGTTTGTGTGTTTGTGAGTGTTAATGAGTGTGTGTGTGTGTGTGTCTGTTCCACCGTAGCGCTCAAACGGGTGAACCGATTTGAATGTAGTTTTTTTTTATTTAAAAGGTGAATTAGTCGGGAGTGTTCTTTGCTATTTTTGATGAAAATCGGTCCAAGATAGCCGCCGCGACAAAATAGTGGATTACATATTTTTTCACAGCTCCCTCAATATGGGTATTAAACGAAAGGGCTTGACTAGTAGAATAGCACTATATAAATCCAAGATGGCTGCCGCCACAAAATGGTGAATGTCGGGGGTTTTTTAAATTTTCAATTTATAGTTGTATACCGGTAAAAACCGGACTAGCACATGACGATATGAGCGAAGCGAAACGGAATGAGATTATTTTCGCTTCGCTCATGTCGCTACCACGTCTTTTACTTACTTACGTACTTACTTACGTACTTACTTACGTACTTACTTACGTACTTACTTACGTACTTACTTACGTAGTTTATACTTATAAAGCCGAATTTGCCAGCTCTCCTAAACTAGCGACATGAGTGCGTTCTAGCGACTGAGTAGGAGTTACGAGAAGAGTTACGAAGAGAGAGAGTACGGAACCCCGTCGTTTTTGCGTCGGGGGTTAAAAAATCAAAGAATCAACTTAATACGTACGTAGATGAAGTATAGTTCGTTCGGTAACTTAGTGTCGGTACAGGCGCAGGTGCTCTTAGTATTCTGCTTTTATTTTTATTACTTTTTTCTGTTTGTAATTTTTTTTCTATTCTAACAGAATCTCCGAATAGTCTGCCAATCCGCACTTGGCCAGCGTGGTAGACTATGGTTAAAATCCTTCTCATTTTGAGAGAAGACCCGTGTTCATGAGAATATTATATTTTATGTTTATGGTTATATTGTAATAAAATACGAATATAAAAAAATACAAAAAGGAAAGAGAATTTTAATGAAAAAATATGAGTAGGTATAAAACGCCAAAACCCCTTGTGCCTGTACACCCCTCGCGGCATGCTTTGAAGTCACGGCGGTGTCTTTGGCAAAACACCGCGTGGCCGAGGCGGCTAGACACAAAAGGCGACCGTAAGAAAACGAACAGACTATAATATAGAGAAATGGGTGAGATACTCGGTATGTTAAGCCTAAAGGCGGTTAATTTTTCGAGATTTTTGCTTTCATTTTCGTCGCTTCATCGATGAGTCATCGAGAATGAACCGTCTAAACACCGACCGTTCATCGTTCACAGGCACTTTGCCATAGCAAATATCGTTTCGTGCATTGCAAAAATGAACGATGAACGGGGCACCGTCAAATTTGGGCTTTAAGGCCAAATTAGATGGTGACCCGTTCATCGTTCATTTTTGCGGTGAACAATGCACGATACGATATTTACTATAGCAAAGTGCCTGTGAACGATGAACGGTCGGTGTTTAGAAGGTTCATTTTCGATGATTCACCGATGCAGCCTCGAAAATGAAAGCAAAAAATCTCGAGAAATGAACCGTCTAATTTGGGCTTTACGGTAAGTATATTCACAATTTCCCCATGTGAACGCAGCCCTACGCAATAAGTAGGTAAGCGTAGCAGTTGTCGTGTAGGTACACAGCCGAGCGGCAATTCGTTCCGCAACGTAACTCCGCGCAAAAAGCGGACTTTGAACATTTTGTAAACACAATTTCCCGTAGCGATGCAACGGCGGTCGGCGAAACGCCGTTGAAAATAATTGAGTACGCGGCAATTTGATCCCACGTTTTACTAGAAATGTGATTTTTATTCTTACAGCACATATCTATACATAGGGTAGACTGGGTACGGTTGAAACAGTGGACGGTTGAAACAAAGCGAATATCTCGACACCGTGTGTGGTGAGGTTGATGGTTACAAGGGAAGAACGAAGCGGACGACAAGTCCAAACACGAATTTTGGTGTTGTGTAGCCCTTCGCGCGCTGTACTTGTAGATAAGAGGACTCATTGTGTTTTTTGACGTAAAAGTAAGTATTTTATGTCCGTACATTTTTGAAATTATAATGGTTTTATTAAAGTTAGAGTACTGAGAGTTTTGTATCGTTTTTATTGAAGTTTGTAGAATATGGTTGTATGATTAGTGTTTATTTAAATTTATTATTATTCTTACTGCGAACAATTTTATACCTAGAAGGGGGGTTGGGGACAGTTGAAACATTTTTTGTGGGTACGGTTGAAACAATGTATTTATTTTATTTTCTTGTTTCAAAGATGCCAAAGGGAGACTACGAGATGTCAAGCTGACTTATCGACGTACAAGTAAGCATAAGAAGGTGTAAAAGCCGGATCTTCGTTAAGAACAGCGGCAGAAAAGAATGGACTGAACCACTGTTCCCAGTTGAGGTATACAATGTACGTAAACGAGATGTGACTGGTGGCAATGAAAATCAAGAAATGGGATATAAAGCTCACAATCGAGTGTTTAACCAGGAACAAGAGCGTGAACAATATAAATATTTAATTAGATGTGCAGACATATATTTTTGCCTAACTAAAAAGATTTCTAACTAAACTATGCTAAACTAAAGGATATATAACCAGAAAGTCGTAAAATGTTATTAGACAATGAATAAAAAAGTTCATTTATTATATTTTGTATTATTTGCATGTGTTTCAATTGACCCCAGGCACTTTTTCAACCGACCCTGGCATGGGGACGGTTGAAACAGTTTCCCATTTTTTTTAAGATTTGATTTTACACATAAAATACAATACAGTGATCGCAAATAACATTGCCCATTCGTAGACAGATATGTGGTCTTTTATTTGATATATTTCTTTCAACGCTCGCTTAACTATTCCCGACGAAATGGACGATTAACGCTAAAATGTTTCAACCGTACCCAGTCTCCCCTACTTATATTAAAATAGTTGACTTGCCGTATGTGTACATTAAAGATTTTCCCAAAATAATAACCGGGGGATGTTAGGGATAAGTACGAGTAATAGAACGTAAAAAAGCTATTTTTGAAATTTTTGTCTGTTTATCTGTTTGTCTGTATGTTTGTTTGTGTGCGCATCACGCAAAAACTACTGAATGGGTTGAAATGAAACTTAGCATGAATTAAGTTCATACTACGGAGTAACATATAGGATACTTTTTATCTTGAAATTCAGCACGGTTCCCTTGGAAGAGGGGATGATAGTCAAAATGTGTACTTAGCTGTAATTCATTAACGCGTAGTCCGATTTCATTCATTCTTTTTTTTTTGTTAGAAAGGAGATACTTTAAAAATTATCTTGTAAATATTTCAATGTCATCGGTTGTGTAGTTCAGAAATTACAGTCATCACAACCCTCAGTGTTCCACATAACTTGGAACCCGGATTATACAGGAACTTTTGAACGTGTGGATTATAATATTAAACTGGCGTGCGTTGTGTTTCTCTGTTTGTCTATTTGTTCCGGCTAATCTCCGAAAAGTAAGATCGATTTTGATGGGACTTTCACTGGCAGATATTGACTTTTTAATGCGCCATTTTAAACAGTTTTTAGCAAGGTATGAGCTCAAAGGAGCTTAGGAAAAACAAAGAGTTCCCACGGGATTTTTAAAAACCAATAGCCATAAGAACGAAGTTTCTGGCATCCGCTTGTTGGTTAATATGCATTGTAAAAATAATTAGGAAAATGGAGAATGAATAGAATTTCTCAATTTTCACCAAATCAAAATCAAAATAGGTATTAATATGGTAGACCTCGTAGAAATTAGCTTTTCTCTTGTTTAAAAGCATCTTGTATAGCCTATAGATTGTTACTATCTTTTTTGTCCGAGGCGTAGTATAATTTGAGTAAAATTGCCTATTCCCTTGTATATTCAAGGTTCTAATTTTGCAGAAATAATTTCAGAGTTTCTGAATAATAGATTATTTAATTTTGAGTGGCTGAGTTCATTACGTGATTCTAGAATTACTGGGTAATTACTTCTAAAGGTAGAGTTACGAATAATGTAAGATACCGTCCCTATTAAAATTAATAATAAATTGCCCAGTACCTATTTGTTATGATGTCGCATTTAACATAAATAAATTATCGAACTATTTATTGTAAACAAATGATTTTAATAGCAAAATATAGCACGATTATAAGTAAAAATAGAGTGAGTATTTCTATATAATTTTTATGAGTTTGCATAAAAAACTAGAATGTCAAAATAATTAAAAGCAACAACAAAAAAAACCGCATTCAAATCAGTTCACCCGTTTGAGTGCTACAGGGGAACAGACACACACACACACATACATACACACACACACACACACAGACACGTCAAACTTATAACACCCCGTCGTTTTTGCGTCGGGGTTAAAAAATATAAGTTTCCACACCTTTTTTATTGCAATATCTGCAATGCACATACCAACACTATAAATATTGTATACTCAAGTATATTTGTCTGTTTCCTTTTCACAGCTCAGCACTGAACTGATTTTGATAAAAGGCACTGAGTTATGCTTGTATCTTGGATATCTTACATACCTACTATATTTTTTAAAACATACCTAAATCCACGATGATAAATGATTCACAAATTATCATCTAGTGTTCAAGTCTTGGACCGCTAGTATTATTTTTCTAAACAAGGAAAATTTTTTTTTCCGTACAAAATGTACGTAAGAAAACTCATGCTCATTTTAATGTCACTTGTTAATTACTAAAATGTCTTTCACATTCAGAGAGACGCTGTTTGCTTTAAACGGAAAAAGGGAAAAACTTTTCTTCCGTATGTCTCACTGTAGAATTTTTCTCAAATGAAAAATTCAATGGTATTTGAAACTTTTCATTCCAATTTTATTTGTGAATGTCGCACCAACCGAGCTGCAAAATGTTTACTGATAGGAAATTTTGACGGCAGAATGTAAAATATTGCCTTTTCCTTTTTTGAAAAAAAAAATATTATAAAAATGACTAAATAATAACTAAGCGTGAGTAGGTAATACAAACAAGTTTAAAATATTAAGAGCCCTCTCCATGGGAGCGACAAATCGTTGGTGAGTGGAGTCTAAAACAGTGATTTCTGCATTTTGAGAGCGAGACGTCTTCAGTAAAGAAGAGTAATAAAAATATATACATAAATAAATAATAAATTAAATAAATAAATAAATTTGCTTGAGATATCATGATTTTTAGTGAAAAACGGCAAAGTAAAAAGATGCAAATCTAGGTTTGGGGTTTCGCCTATTTTAGCAAATATTTGGCAACTTTTTACATGAACTAAAGACATTTGTAATTATTATGAAGTAACCTATGATAAGACTTCGGTCGTTTTTAGGGTTCCGTACCCGAAGGGTAAAAACGGAGCCCTATTAATGTCACTCGGCTGTCTGTCTGTCTGTCTGTCTGTCCGTCTGTCCGCCGGTCACAGCGGAAATTTTGGTATTTAGTGTAAAACGTTAACCCAAAATCAAATATTGAATTAGAAATTGAATTAAATTATTTTTCAGGGGGGCTCCCATACATGAAAAAGGAGCCGGAAAAAAAAAATTTTTTTTACCCTAGCTTGTGGGGTATCATTGTTTAGAGCTCATTAAGTAGAGTACAAATATAAATTTTTTTAATTTTTATCTCAAAAAATAAGGGAATGGGAGGCCATCAAAGTTGTCAGTTTTAGACCATTTTTGTGACGGGGGCTATCTCAAAAACTAAACTAGTTGGGAATATGATATTTCAGTATATTATGTACTATATGCTCTATTTAAACAACAAATACTGAAAACAACGATTTATTAAATAGTTTATAAGCTGTGACCAAAATAAACGAACATTTTTTTGGGTTTTTCTTTCACGGTTTGTTGCGATGTCTAGCTCGGAAATTAAATATTTCTTAGACCCAAAATATTATATTGTTCATAATTATGTACGGAACCCTGAAAGAGCGAGGCCCGACTCACACTTGGCTGATTTTTATTCAATTTTCTAGTTTCTTATATAGTTTATTTACGCACGAAGTTTGCCCCAAAATTTGCCCAAAAATAGTGATTTTTCATGCGTCATAACTTTCAAAATAAATATAATTTTACTAATATTTTCATTTTATGGCATAGATAATGGAGACATAAATTGATATCTGGCTTAACTTTAGACCTATTGCGACAAATATTAGAATAATAGGCGTAATACGTTTGTATGGAAAAGCGCGTGAAGAGAGCGGCCTTAAAGAGCCGATACCTACTCGTTATGAAATCGGTCAATGTTTTACGAAAATATGAAGTAAATATTAAATATTATGTATTATGATGATGATGTATTATTATATATGTAATATATACCTATGTAAATATTACATTGTACTAGCTACCTAGTTTGTAATTTTTGTTTGGGAACTTTTAAAGCTATCATCTCCAAGACATTTAAATGAAAGTGAATGGTTATCGATGAGCACGTAGGTACGTAGGTACGTACGGCGTACGCACGATTCAATTAACTTATATTGATTCCATACTATGAAATCCGAATAGACGGTTTGCTTTCCAATAGCCAATATCTGGCATCACAAATAGGGCGCTTTGCATACAAACGTTTATTCCACTTGCATCTCCAGTGCCTCCTTTAAATCGGTATAATAAATGCTTATTGGACTATTGGGCACTATTGGACTATTGGACTATTAGGCAATGTCATGATCTAGAAAGTAAGGAAACAATCAATATTACAAACTAGATTTAAGTATTGAAAGCATTCCGAAAGGGAAACTAAATTGGTTAAAATTGTATTAACTGTAGGTTAACCAATCAAAACATAAATAATGAGTTCTATAGAAGAGCCAGTAATATAGCAGTGATAATATAGCTATGATAGAAACATGACTGACAGTGGATGAGGTATATAGGTCGAAGAACCAGTAGACCGTTGGAATACCCAGGTACAGAAATTGTCGAATTAATTACCTACAGTTAACCAATCAAAACATAAATAATGAGTTCTATAGAAGAGCCAGTAATATAGCAGTGATATAGCTATGATAGAAACATGACAGTGGATGAGGTATATAGTTCGAAGAACCAGTAGACCGTTGGAATACCCAGGTACAGGAATTGTCAAATTAATTTACATGGATTCCATACAACTCGCAGGTAGGTAGGTGCATCCTTTCTGATGACATCATTTAAGTCACAGGGAGCCGCTGGATACAAGTGTCGCAAGACCGCGGCGTGTAGATGTCCCTATAAGCGATCTATGCCCAGCAAAAAATATCTGTCGGTTGATGTCGACGATTATAATTAACCACATCAACTATCCAATCAAGCCAGCTGAATAACAGGAAATGAATTTTGAGTTTTATATTTACAAGTATAAATTAAAAATTTAAAAAACCCCCGACATTCACCATTTTGTGGTAGCAGCCTTCTTGGATTTGCATAATGCTATTCTAGTAGTCAAGCCCTTTCATTTAATGCACATATTGAGAGAGTTATGAAAAAATATGTAATCCGCCATTTGGTGGCGGCGGCCATCTTGGACCGATTTTCATCAAATAACACTCCCGACTTTCACTTTCCTTTCACTAGGCACACAGACACACACACACACAGACACGTCAAACTTATAACACCCCGTCGTTTTTGCGTCGGGGGTTAAAAAGAAACCATATTATCTTAACATGATTTACGTATTATTTAAAGAGTAATTTTATTAATTATTAACTAAATGAAATTCAATTCTGTTCTGAACTTGCGCGCACAGTCAAGCTTGGCAATTCGTTTCGCAACCCAACTAACTGGAAAAGCGAGAGATTTTAAACACTGGTAAACACAATTTCCGACTACATCGTCTGACAAATCGCGTCGGTTCGCATCGCTATATTTTAGCAGAAGACTAATCTACATTTCCGCTATTCTGAGATTCAAATAAAAGGCATTTTCAAACTAGCTGTGACTTTGTGGTTTTATAATTTTACTAGCATGATGCTAGCGACTTTGTTCGCTTGGATTCTTATAAATTTCATCCCCTATTTAACCCCCTCCTTGAGGGTAGAATTTCCAAAATTCCAGAAACAAGTAATTCTTTATTTTTAACCGATAATACAAATACCGATTTTCATTGATATAACTTTTAAAATGACGGACTTTCATACAATCTTTTATCCCCCACTTAACCCACTTGGGGGTAATTTTCCCAAAATTCCTGAAACTCTTAACTCTTTATTTTTAACCAAAAATCTTAATACCAATTTTCATGGATATAACTTGAAAAATTATGGACTTTCATACAAACTTTCATCCCCTATTTAACCCCCTTAGGGGTGGAATTTCCAATAATCCTTTCTTAGTGTGTGCCTACGTTATACAAGGAAGCTTCTGTGAAAATTTCAAGTTTCTAGCTTCAGTGGTTTAGGCTGTGATAATCAGTCAGGTGCTGCTCAAAAAGCTGTGATAGCCTAGTGGTTAGGACGACCGACTTCTAATCGGAGGTCGTGGGTTCGATCCCGGGCACGCACCTCTATCTTTTGGAGTTATGTGCGTTTTAAGTATTTAAATATCACTTGCTTTAACGGTGAAGGAAAACATCGTGAGGAAAACTGCATGCCTGAGAGTTCTCCATAACGTTCTCAAAGGTGTGTGAAGTCTGCCAATCCGCTTGGCCAGCGTGGTAGACTATGGCCAAAACCCTTCTCACTCTGAGAGGAGACCCGTGCTCTGTAGTGAGCCGGTAATGGGTTGATCATCAATCAGTCAGGACAAGCCTCTTTATATTATTATAGATTTGCCATTATTTTACTTTTATCTGGTGGGCCAAAATTTATTTCGTTTTTTAGGCAGCAGAATTTATAACTTACTAGACATGATAATTTATTATTATTGTATCATAGGAAAGAAAGAGATATTAATTCTTTATAGACCAATATCTAAATTCACGCAGGAATCTGTGAAAATAATTTATGTACCTACCTACATAAAGAATCGCTTTCTTGTTTGAAATCAGTTTAAATAACATATACTCTCACAGTGACAATAACAGAACAATAAAAACGATATAAAAGCATAATAAAAGAAACACGTGCTTGAAAATAATTGAATGTTTAATTTGATATATCGTGCTCGTAAAAAAATCATTTGCGAGCTCTGAGATGTTTATTTGACACAGCAAATTAAAAGCTATAAAAATAAAATAAATTTTTGAAATAAATAATAAATTGTTTTTATTTCGTACTAGCGGACCCGGCAGACGTCCCGCTTCCATCTTAGACTGCATCATCACTTAAGTGAGATTGCAGGGCTAGCTTTAGTAGAATGAAAAAAAGTAGATTTGCTCTCTGAAACTCTTCACAATGTTTATTAAAGACGTAACTAAACGAGGTAATGTCCGAACCATTATTGCGGTTGCACTGAGTTTGCGATAGGATATCTTATTGCACTCTTGGGGCCATTTCACAAACTGCCCTAAACATTCTAGCCCCGACCCAAAATGTTGTTTTGATGGCTTCGGTTGATTATTCACCGGAGTTTCAACATTCGTGCTCCCATTTTCTAAGTACATGTACATGTTTGTATTCATGAATCTTGCTAATCTGATGTAATATAAGATACGTATTTCATATTAGATATTCACCGTGAAAATATATGTATTTTATATACATTCCTTAATCATAATATTATGATATTATAAATTGTATGTAAAAAATAGCCTGTACCTATTCGTCATATGCATAATAATATTATATCATTATAATAATATTATTATGACCTCCCGACCGAATTCCGTCGGAAATAAAAAAATTTAACTTCTCAAATTGTTGCCAAACAACACTCTACCACATTACTGGATAAAGAAGTGACATTCACTTCGCCAGTCATCACCCGACGACACCCACAATGTAAAAGTACGCCTAGTAGTAGGTATTACATATAGCACT
This sequence comes from Melanargia galathea, assembly GCA_920104075.1. NCBI lineage: Eukaryota > Metazoa > Arthropoda > Insecta > Lepidoptera > Nymphalidae > Melanargia > Melanargia galathea. The sequence goes on along the minus strand of OV049863.1, from coordinate 23,674,204 downwards.
TTCCTTGTCAGCAGTAGATTCGCTCGTAATAAATGTGCGACGGCAAACGTATAAAGACCACAGCTCATCGCTTTATAACCAAGGTCATCACATCGATCAAACACCTACGATGTTTTCCAAGCTATCGACGCGTGACAAAAAAAAAGTTCCACGTGAAATATTTCCGGATCACTGATCGCTCAGTGAAATACAAATAGACAGTTCATTTTCCAGCAGTCACTACCGGCCATCCGCCTATCGCGCGTAGTGCAGTTTACATACAAATGTTTGTTTTACTCGCGACGCCCTTTGTGTGTCCTTTAAATTGATACGCAGCGTTCTAAATGTGTGCGCGTTCAACCGTTGAAAATCACTGAACGCGAAGCGTTGAGGAAAACTAATAAAATGCTCCTTTTACAGCAATCGAGATGTTCTACAGTGGGGTAACACGTCCAAAAATTTTCCAAGTTACAGTTTCGAATCACATCTATATTAATACTTTTTAGCTGTTTAAAAAAGTAAATTATTATTTTAAATACATATAAATGTAATCTTATAAAAACGCTTGTAAAGTGATTTTTTTTTTCTTACAATATAATATTTTTACAAAAAAATGAGATCTATATTTTTATGAAGAAGTTTCAGGGCAATCATTGTAGGTATGGATTTCGTATCCTCAGTTTATAAGTAAAGAGATCGTTTTAAAATATGTGAATATAATTGAAAACATTTCCTAGTAAAATATATAATACACTTTTTATTTAATTAATTAAATTAACGAAATAAAACGAATGAAAATCTTTTATTTCACGAAATCCAAAGAGTCCACCACCGTATTGGGAAGTAAATTCCACTGAGAAGGCCTGACAAGAAGCTCAACAGTTACTGTTTTCAAATAGCTACATGTTGAATAGAAGAAGGCGTTACCACACGAGTAGATATTATACAGAGAAAAAGCTACCTACAAGCGGCCCGCTGTAAGTACACTCACACATAGCACCGCTCACGCACACACGAGTTCTCACGAACGGTTTACGTACGCTCCACTCACACTCCACTGGTAGGACAGTTGGTAAACAAACGACAGGGCTGTGGGTCGTGCGCACTTTTCCAATCTCTTTTTTTGTGTACCCTAGAGATCAAGTGAAGTAAGTATACCTACCTTTACATATCTATACAATAAAATTAATGAAATGAAATTAAATGAAATGACATGAATTTATTTATTGTAGGATAGTATGTGCCACTTATGATACTATGTCAAGACTCTACTACTGGTTCGGAAAGCAGATTCTACTGAATAGAATTGAGTAATAACATTGCCAGGTACAACCCGTTTACTAAAAGATTGGACCTGGCGTCGATGACGTCACTACGACGCATGGGTACGGTGTGCAAAAAAGCATCATTAAGAATATTTAGGTATTGTATGAAACTTAAATGTTTGTGAAAAACTCTGGGTATGCTGTGTTAGTATTGTCTTGCGAGCGAGCGAGTCAAAGCAACTTGTCAGCGAGGTCCTATCTTTTAGTAAACGGGTTGTAAGTTAAAATGTGTTATAGATCCTCTATGCAACGGGCCATCGGGATGGGCCTATCTAAGGTACCTATCTAAATAAATAATTAAATACTCACACATACACACACGGCCGTCTATTCCTAAAGTAGGCAACTTCATGCCTGTGTTATAGGTAATAGCCAACTGATAGACATATTTACATATATATATTTTATATAAAGGTATATATACATACATATTATAAATACACCCAGACTCGGGGCGGGAATCGAACCCGCGACCCTGGAGCGGAAGGCAGGGTCACTGCCAACCGCGCTAACGGGTCAATCTAAGTAACTAGGTACTTAAATCATTCAATTTACTAAAGTAAGTAAGTGTCTAGATTCTAGGTACTGTCACTAGGGATATCTACGCACGTGCTATCACACTTATTTTTAGTAAGTATCTGTTCATAAAAATGTCTACGGTTTTATAATCTACTACCTTTCTAAGTAACTAGGTACTTAATTCATTCATTTTATAAAGTATCTACATAGTTCTGTCACTAGGGATATCTATGCATGTGCTATCACACTTAGTTTTAGTAAGTACCTACTACATACCTAATAGTAACTAGGTACTTAATTTACAAAAGTAAGTAAGTATGTAGGTACTATCGCTAGGGATATCTACGCATGTGCTATTACATAATATACTTTTAGTAGGTACCTACTAAAAGTACTAAAAGTACCTACCTAAGTAACTACATAACTTATATTTAGTATAGTAATATAATATAAAAACATATTTTTCCAATCATTATTACATATCTTGCTATATTATGTATACTAGTATATAATAATTATTTTTATTTTTACCCATAATTTTTCACATGCAACAGGTGACAACCCTATCAGAATAGGTATAAATTTTGGACGTTCTTAGGTAGCTTTTCCTCTGTATAATATCTACTCGTGTGGCGTTACTTTGCGGAATTCCATGCTATACAGTGAATATAAAATTGCTTTGCTATAAACCGCTAACAGTGATTTTGTAGGCACAACACCACACAAATTCACCACAAAATAAACTCGACGATCGTTTCGCTCCAACACCGGAGCATCTTCAGGAGATGTCGACTTCACAACGGACGATTGCAAAGTGTTGTGAAAAAGGACGTTGTGAGTCGACATCTCCTGAAGATGCCCTGGTGTCGAAGCGAAACGATCGTCGAGTTTATTTTGTGGTGAATTTGTGTGGTGTTGTGCCTACAAATTTGTCACTGTTAGCGGATTATAGCAAAGTAATTTTATATTCATTGTATAGCTACATGTTACAAACTCTCATTTTATCTCACACACACACACACATACACACACACACACACACACACACACACACAGACACGTCAAACTTATAACACCCCGTCGTTTTTGCGTCGGGGTTAAAAACGAAACAAAATCTTTTATTTCACGGAATCCAAATTATGACTCATGATAAGAGTCCACCACCGTATTGGGAAGTAGATTCCACTGAGAAGGCCTGACAAGACAAACTCAACAGTTACTGTTTTCAAATAGCAACATGTTACAAACATTCATTTTAACAACGAACGAAGAAAAGCCAAGTAAGAATCTTACGCTAGCTTTTATTTATACGCACGAGATTCAACTCGAAAAACTTTTTCGAGAGCGGGTCAAGAGCCCTTATAAAAGATTAATAATAAGGAAATTCGTAGAGAAACCGATGTAGGCCAGATCCGTCGTTTTAACGAATAAACAAAATTTCCCGGCTTTATTTATCCTGTCAGAATATCGGGATGTATTTCCTCTATGGCCTTATTATATTTAGCTTGGTAGAGATACAAAATAGTAGGTCAGTAATATTAATTCACTCTCTAATGATAATGTTATTCGTTCCGCATTAGGGGAATGCTTTCATTTCTCTTTGAATCGACATGAAAAAAGAGATTATGTACGCAAATAATATAATAATATCAAGATAATATTTCTATAGTTTCTAAGTTTAGCGTAGGTATATTTTGGCAACTTTTTACAAATCCCATTCAATAAGTAAGTAAGTTGCTGTTCTTTCAATGAATCAATCAATGTTTTAGAAAACTCATAGAGGACAAACGCACAAAAATTATTTTTTATTTATAAGACGTATAGATGATAATTATTTGTACTAGTCACCACTTAAATATGTAGACTTACCTACTTATTATAATGCTGGTAGAGTGCTGAACTTTGGAGCTCTTGACATACATAACTTTTTTTTTCCACCCGACTGCCAAGAATTATGTTATGTTTTTCGACCGTATCTACGTAAACCCGTAAGACCGTAAGTATGTAAACTAATATTATGTGTTTCTAATATTTTTTATTAAGATATTTAAAATAAAGGTGAGTGTCGTTGGATTTGGCTTGGCAACCCAAGGGTCCTAGGATAGGTGACGTCAAATAAAATTGCAGAGACAGTAAGTTTATCGAAAAAATAATTTATACATTCATATCCATGTAAATGTACATTTTGAACACAATGTTCGATATACCAGATAATATTTAATATGTTCCTCATTGAACGTCCATAATTACAACGGATACAACAGCTTTCGCAAATAAAGTCATGCAAAATGTAAATTAATGAGACTATAATACCAGAAGTTTCACAACAAAAGTTTCGCTGGATAATTTTAATTAATTACATATATTATGTATATTACATTATTATTAAAAACATAATAATATGTTTGGGGCAATTTCATAAATGTTTCTTAAGGCCAAATTAGACGGTGCCCCATTCATCGTTCATTTTTGCGGTGAACTATGCACGATACGATATTTACTATGGCAAACTGCCTCTGAACGATGAACAGTCGGTATTTAGACGGTTAATTTTCGATGATTCACCGATGAAGCCTCGAAAATGAAAGCAAAAATCTCAAAAATGTCTAATTTGGCCTTTAGAAGCTCGTTTATTAAAATCTATCTGATTTGGCAACTATGAGAGAATTGATGAATCGACAAGCGTAAACACGCACAATCCACTCACCTAACATTAGACTGAGCAATAAGTTAGAAAATGTGAAAAATAGAGATAAAGGTCCTAAAAATATGAGCGATAGCTCATTCGATTCGGAATCACCTCTAGAAAAATGTTTTTGAACGATTTTGGTGCAGGTGAAAAATTGCAATTGTTATTAACAAAATAAGATGAAAAAAAAAATGATATTTCGTTTTCTGTTAATAACTCGAAAAAATTAAGCAATTTTGAAAAAAGTTCGTTAAAGAAGAGGAAATTTACAATAAAAAAGTCACGACTTCCAAAACTCTATCTCCATTATTTATAACTTTGATTTGACGTTGAAAATGGGCGCGCGCTCCGCGCGGCGTTTATGCCAAGCGCGCGCGAGCCTTCAGCAATGAAAATATTTTTTTTATAACATAAAATGTGATTTTAAAAATTTGAAAAAATTCTAGTATCTTCTTAATACTTGAAAGCATCAAGTTATTCAATTGTAAACTAACAAATTTGTCCCCAATTATCGTTGGCATAAACATTGTGATGGAAGGTATAAATATAATTGGCCTAAAAATGTGAAACTTCGTGGAGCCCTTCTGATTTTTTTTTCATCTTACTTTGTTAATAACAATTGCAATTTTTCACCTGCACCAAAAAAATCGTTCAAAAACATTTTTCTAGAAGTGATTCCGAATCGAATGAGCTATCGCTCATATTTTTAGGACCTTTATCTCTATTTTTCACGTTTTCTAACTTATTGCTGTCTACATACCCACTACTAAACATATAATAACCCTCTCTTCCCTTCCCCCGCATTCGGGGAAATTGTAGTAACAAATTACTCTTTATTCATGAAAAATTAACTTATGAGAACTTCCACTATGTTGAAGAATACTATTGGCAAACCTTACGGACGAAACATTTCGTTGAATAATTAAGGTCAGCCATCAGAGCAACCTCTCGGGTTGGGGTCGCAATGTTTGGGGCAATTTGCCAAATGGCCCCAGGGGTGCACTAAGTAACCCAGACATCCAACATTTATTCCACCCGAAATGGGTAAAAGCGTTTTGGGGTGATATCCTTAATTATGTAAGATGATTTGTCTTCCGTGGAGAAATTTTCGTGGAGAAATTGATGAATTTAAATCTCGCAAATGATGATTTTTCCCAAAAATATTCGGTCAAGACTGTCGATTGAGAGTAACAGCGTTCGATCAACGTATTTATATACTAGGTACTATTAATGCCGATTCCTCTTTCAAATCATAAAAACTGTCAAATCCTTACTTCCTTATCCTTACTAATATTATAAATGCGAAAGTAACTCTGTCTGTCTGTCTGTCTGTCACGCTTTCACGCCAAAACTACTGAACCTATTTGAATGAAATTTGGTACACAGATACTCTAGAGCCTGAAAAAGGACATAGGCTACTTTTTGATGTGAAAAAAGGGCTGTAAAGGGTTAAAAAGGGGGTTGAAATTTTGTATGGAAGTATCGTCATTTTTAAAGCTAAAAGTGAAATTTGTGAAAAATCGAAATTCACGCGGGCGAAGCCGCGGGCAGAAGCTAGTTTTTAATAAGTCCATCTTGAAGATGGACGTAGGACTAGGATATTTCTTCATATCCCAAAAACAATAACAAAGAGCCCCAGTTTCTCAGGATATAACACACTGTGAAAATAAAAATATGAAATTTGAAAAAAAAAAGAATTATACTTACTTACTAATGTACTGTTACCCACATTAAAATCCCACAAATGTAAATACGAGTACCCTAGTTCTGCGATTCTTGAAATAAACTTTCACATGAACAGATAAAACTATTTTCAGCCGGAACGCGGCTAAAAGCTGAAAACATCACGGAATTTTTCGACCGAATGAAAATTTTAAAGCGGTTGAAACGTGAGAAAAACTCGCTTTAATCGCTTTAAGCGAAACGGCTTTTATGTTTCTTCTTGGCGTAGACAGAAATGGAATATCGTTTTGCCTAAATATTTTATACCTATAGAAAGTCTTTCCACACATCTATACTATTACACAACTAATGTGTATAGAGACGTACATTAGCTTTTATTATGAGTAATACCTATATATGAGTTTATTCCCTTCATTTTTAGGGTTCCGTACCCGAAGGGTAAAAAACGGAGCCCTATTAATGTCACTCGGCTGTCTGTCTGTCTGTCTGTCTGTCTGTCTGTCTGTCTGTCTGTCTGTCTGTCCGTCTGTCCGCCGGTCACAGGTCTCTAGCTCGCAGACGAAATGAGTTACAAACCTGAAATTTTGGTATTTAGTGTAAAACGTTAACCCAAAATCAAATATTGAATTAGAAATTGAATTAAAATATTTTTCAGGGGGGCTCCCATACATGAAAAAGGAGCCGGAAAAAAAAATTTTTTCTTTACCCTAGCTTGTGGGGTATCATTGTTTAGAGCTCATTAAGTAGAGTACAAATATATATTTTTTTAATTTTTATCTCAAAAAATAAGGGAATGGGAGGCCATCAAAGTTGTCAGTTTTAGACCATTTTTGTGACGGGGGCTATCTCAAAAACTAAACTAGTTGGGAATATGATATTTCAGTATATTATGTACTATATACTCTATTTAAACAACAAATACTGAAAATAACGATTTATTAAATAGTTTATAAGCTGTGACCAAAATAAACGAACATTTTTTTGGGTTTTTCTTTTACGGTTTGTTGCGATGTCTAGCTCGGAAATTAAATATTTCTTAGACCCAAAATATTATATTGTTCATAATTATGTACGGAACCCTGAAAGAGCGAGGCCCGACTCGCACTTGGCTGATTTTTTATTTCATTAATTCCCTGTCTTTTCGATCTAGCAGTTAGTTTTTCATCTGCGGATCTCGGGGTCCTGGGTTCGATTCCCATATCGGGACAGTAATTGTTAGGCATTGGGTTTTTCTATCAATTCATTCTCAGTGCCAGCCCGGTGTTGGTATTTTAATAATCTGTTACACAATTACCTATATTCATATTTATTATGTTGGAGTATGTAGTATTTCATTCTGCATGATATAAATAACTAGCAGACCCGGCAGACGTCGTCCTACCCGGTGACATACCGATATCAGCGCCCCCTCCGATACCCGGTAGGTTACCTGTACCTACCTCAGACAAATCATCCAAATCGGTCCAGCCGTTTATGAAGAGTTAGCCCTCATACGCATTAGCGGTTGCGGTAGCGGTGCGGCTAGCCGCTTTTTATATTTTTATATGCAACCGCTCATTTTGTACGCACTAAGCGCTCGTACGCATTAGCGGTTGCGGTAGCGGTTGCATATAAAAATATAAAAGCGGCTGGCCGCACCGCTACCGCAACCGCTAATGCGTATGAGGGCTTAGGTGACAAACACACGTAGTACAGAAGAATTATATTACAGGTACAGGTGAAAGTATTTACAGTGGGATGAACATAAATGTTTCACAGTTACCCATGAACATTTTGTATGGGAAAATGTTTTTTCTTTTATTTTATTTTTTCATCAATTTTCCAATATTTTTAATAAGTAGTTATTCTGATATTCGGTGCGGAGACAAATACAACAAATCAAAAACCATGAATATCGCTCCAGCCGTTCTCGTGTTATATGTCTTCAAACAAACACGACTTTGTTTTATATATATGTATAGATTATTCATCATCATCATCATGATCAACCCATTACCGGCTCACTACAGAGCACGGGTCTCCTCTCAGAGTGAGAAGGGTTTTGGCCATAGTCTACCACGCTGGCCAAGCGGATTGGCAGACTTCACACACCTTTGAGAACGTTATGGAGAACTCTCAGGCGTGCAGGTTTTCTCACGATGTTTTCCTTCACCGTTAAAGCAAGTGATATTTAAATACTTAAAACGCACATAACTCCGAAAAGTTAGAGGTGCGTGCCCGGGGTCGAACCCACGACCTCCGATTAGAAGTCGGTCGTCCTAACCACTAGGCTATCACTCGTATAGATTATTATTAATATAATATAATAATCGTTGTAAAATACAGTGATTGCCGGCTGCAACGTTGCGGTATATATTATACAATATCCACAGGTGATGGTGTGGTTCATTGTTCGTTAAATTCAATTGTTCCACAACCTGTTGTAGGCCGCGGGATTCCATTCAATTTGTGTTTATGATGAAGCCTTACAGGTAAACTGACGCGCATGTGGCTTTGTCACAGCAATCAAATAATCAGGCATGTAACTAAGTACCATTAAGTATACCTGACTGTTTGATAATAATATATACCTATTACCTTTGAACATAATTATTAATGTTGATTGTCCAGAATACTTGTACGTTGATTTTATTTAAAAAAAAGCTATATTTTAGGAAAAATAAATTCAATCCAGCTGTCTCAGTCAAATCAAAAATATTAGTGACATATGGGTACATTTATTTTGACTGGCCCGTTGGCATGGTTGGCAGTGACCCTGCCTTCCGCTCCGGGGTCGCGGGTTCGATTCCCGCCACGAGTCTGGGTGTATTTATAATATGTATGTATATGTATACTTTCATTAAAATATATATGTATTTATATGTAAATATTATGTCTATCAGTCGGCTGTTACCTATAACACAGGCATTAAGTTGCCTACTTTAGGAACAGACGACCGTGTGTGTATGTGTGAGTATTTATGAGTATTTATTTATGCATGTAACTTCGTACATAAGGATAACAACTAGGTGTGTTATATTATACTTAAACCTTCCTGATTACGATAATTAAATTAAAGTATATAGATTACGATAATTAAAAAATCATCAAAATCAGTTCATTGATTTTTTTAATAATCGCGAAGATACATACATACGGGTCAAATACAGAACCTCCTTTTTCGAAGTCGGTAAAAAATTGTCCGTAACGCATAGTTCTTTTAAGTGTTCGGAAGCGACTGAAACAGGCGTCGATATTAAAATATTTACGCGTAAAAGTTTCCCCGGCGGCACAATAAAACGCGTCACACCACTCCAGCGAACACTCCGGCGGAGTGGCGAACGCTGTTCGTTTGTCACGACGAATTACTACAGCCCGACAGCTAGCTCCTCGTAAAACCCACCACTGTTCTGTACAATCTCTATAAATCTCACATTTATGTCCTTTCAATACAATTTTTGCGGAGCGAAATATTTTATTGGAAACTATCTTATCACATGCTCACGATTCGGTCTGCGTAGAATACTTTTTTTTCGCAATATTTTATATCGCTACATAATATAAAATAACGTCTCCCGCCGCGTCTGTCTGTCTATTCGAGGTAAACTCAAAAATTACATAAAACTCCGGAACACAATTTAATCCACATTTGACCAATTTTACCGTATTAAGCTGACCTGAATTCCACCGGCCGAACCACTGACCTTTGCAGACCATTTAACAGTTCAGCTAGTAAGCCAGCCCTTATCAAATTGCGGGATTAAGCAAATTGAATCGAGAGATATATTACGACTAAGTAGATGTGATACGTTAGGGTGATTTTGTCAGACTAACCGATTTGCATGTGCCATTTTGAGGTATAAATAGTTTGGACTGATGGTAGATGCTCTGTAGATTTTAAATAATTTTCAACGTATTATAACTGGAATTCATCTTATAATGAACTTGAATTGTAATTATTCCTTCCTACCGTAGGTATCACTATCACTACATAGTATAAAACAAAGTCGCTTTCTCTGTCCCTATATCCCTATATCCCTATGTCCCTATGTATGCTTAAATCTTTAAAACTACGCAACAGATTTTGATGTGGTTTTTTTAAATAGATAAAGTGATTCAAGAGGAAGGTTCATAAGTAGAAAAATTGGACTCGGTAGGTGGCGCTAATAGCGGGCAGGACGACGTCTGCCGGGTCCGCTAGTATAATATATTAATGTCATTGCAATTTTTCACATGTCTTACTTAAGTCGTTTGCTTAGGTTATATAGAGATATGATACAGATAGAAAATCCATTGCATTGTTATAACAGAAAAATTCCCACCAATTTGTGATAGATGGAAAGAGGTCAAAACTCTCAGCAATCAAGAACAATACGCTCTAACAACGTTATACATCATTAGCTCAAAAGGCTTGACAAGGTGAAGTGGCAATGGGTGGAGTACATAGCTCGAACAACCGACAGCCGTTCGGACTTGGAATCCCAAAGCGCAAGAATGGCGACCTCGCACATAAAGCGCTGTGATGAAAGACCTAGGGGGTCTTTGGGTGGACTGACGACATCAGACTAGTCACAGGAGCTGGTATAGGTACACGAGACCCATGACTCAAGAGATTGCGGCATCGCAATCTCTTGAGTTTTTTCTTTCTTTGAGTCAATCTCTTGAAACAGATTTTTCATCAACCCATTACCGGCCCACTACAGGGCACGGGTCTCCTCTCAGAATGAGAGGGTTTAGGTCGTATTGAAGCACCACCAGCCAAGTCCAGTTTGAAGACCTCACACGCCTATGGAAACACTACGTAACACTCTCAGGCATGCAGGTTTCCTTACGATGTTTACCAAGTTACATTTAACAGCTTAAAAGTGATTTTTAATAAATTTAATACAAAAATGCCAGGTGTTACATTCTCGTCTAATATTCGTATAGAAAAGCCAATTTCCCCTCGCAAAGGTTGCCTTATGAAAAACAAATAAGCTTCGGTCCTTACGCGGCACCCTGTTCCATATTATTTTCTCTCTGGATAAAATTTTAGAGTGATACAATGTAAGTGTTTCTAAATTGCTTTTGTATTGAGAGCAACACCTGCTAAGTTCAAAGTGCTTATAAAATTTATATTTTGCGTAGTTATTTTACATACAAAACGCTGCTTATATTTTGAGGACATAATATGAGAAAAGCGGTTTTCTGTCAAGAAATCCTCTGTGCCAGCTCGAAGTTGGTAATTGGCGGTGTTTCACACCCGTACCTTGTAGACCACGTCAAGTTGGTCCCGGTTACTATCACTACTAACACATTTCATGGGGCATTAGATAGAAGATAGAATAGAATAAATCTTGCAATTGCCATCAAAGCCCGCTAACCCGCATTGGAGCAGCGTGGCGATTCTGAGCTCTAAATCCCTCTCCTATAAGAGTGAAGACTTTTGCCCAGCAGTGGGACGTTAAATTGGTGGTGACACAGGAAGTATTTTTTATATTAAGTATTTTTGGTAAGACAATAAAAATCATAACGGTTATTCTCATAACGGGTAATTCGGTTAGGTAACTGTAAACTGTGGCAATAATGAGAAATGTTCACAAAACTCACAATCGCGCCAATTCATCTCGATCACTTGTCAAACAATTCCACAAACGGCAATAACAAATTAATTTCTCGGTTTGCAAATTAATAAAGATGTTTACTGAGATCATTTGCCGTCGGAATGATTGGGCGTCTCTGAGGAGCTTGATTAATTTATATTATCTTCACAATATTATCGCAAAATAAATCGTGGCTCATTCATCAATCAGTTAGTTATGACTTAAACTTTACAAAAGGGTTTCATCCATATTTAATACTAGCTGAACCCTGCGACTTCGTTCGCGTGTTTATATGTTTTATATAGAATTGGATCGGATCCCATTATTCTTTTATGTACCTAAACTAAACGTAGACTAAGTTGCTCCTTACAACATTGAAAGTTCCATTAAAATCGTTCCAGCCATTTCGAGATTAGCTGGAACAAATAAACAGACCGACAAACATAAATTTAAACGCACACCAATTTAAAATAAGCCGTACGTTCAAAGATCCGAGCCCCAAGTTATTTGAACCCAATAAATGTCTGTCATTTCTGAACTAAAAAACCTATGACCTTCAAATATTTACGAAACAATACTCAAAGTACTACCTTTCTAACAAAAAAAGAATGAGTTAAATCGAACAACGCGTTAATGAATTACAGCTAAATACACGTTTTAACTTTCTTCCCCTCTCCCAAGGGAACCGTGCTGAATTTCGGGATAAAAAGTATCCTATGTCCTACCTCGGAGTATAAACTCAAATCGTACCAAGTTTCATTCGAATCCATTCAGTAGTTTCGGCGTGATGCGCGGCCAAGATACAGACAGACAGACAGACAGACAGACAGACAGACAAAAATGAAAAAAATTGCAGTTTTGGCTTCAGTATCGATTATTGAGTGCCCTCCAATAAAAATTTTCAAAATATCTTCAATGTACAGAATTGGATCTGTTACAGTTTTATTATATTATATTATATTATATTATATTATATTATATTATTATATTATATTAATAATAGCCGACCCCCCACGACTTCGTCCGCGCGGATATAAGGTTTTATATAGGATAGGATTGGATCCCATTATCCTTTTTTGTACCTAAAGTAAATGTAGCCTAAGTTACTCCTTATAACATCACCTATCTGCCATTGAAAGTTCCATCAAAATTGATCCAGCCGTTTCGGTAATTAGCTGGAACAAATAAACAGATCGACAAACATAAATTTAAACGCACACCAGTTTAAAATAAGCCGTACGTTCAAAGATCCGGGTCCTAAGTTATTTGAACCCAATAAATGTCTGACATTTCTGAACTAAAAAATCTGTGACCTTGAAATATTTACCGGACAATATATAAAGTACTACCTTTCTAACAAAAAAAGAATGAGTTAAATCGAACCACGCGTTAATGAATTACAGCTAAATACACGTTTTAACTTTCTTCCCCTCTCCCAAGGGAACCGTGCTGAATTTCGGGATAAAAAGTATCCTATGTCCTACCTCGGAGTATAAACTCAAATCATAGTACTACCTTTCTAACAAAAAAAGAATGAGTTAAATCGAACCACGCGTTAATGAATTACAGCTAAATACACGTTTTAACTTTCTTCCCCTCTCCCAAGGGAACCGTGCTGAATTTCGGGATAAAAAGTATCCTATGTCCTACCTCGGAGTATAAACTCAAATCGTACCAAGTTTCATTCGAATCCATTCAGTAGTTTCGGCGTGATGCGCGGCCAAGATACAGACAGACAGACAGACAGACAGACAGACAGACAGACAGACAGACAGACAAAAATGAAAAAAATTGCAGTTTTGGCTTCAGTATCGATTATTGAGTGCCCTCCAATAAAAATTTTCAAAATATCTTCAATGTACAGAATTGGATCTGTTACAGTTTTATTATATTATAGATAGGTAATTTCATTTATCTTTTACCATTTACCTTTCAGGGCTCAACTGCTGTCTTGACGAAGTTTCGCACAGAGACAGCTTTGTACTTTGGAGACGGACAGAAGAAGGTTTTTTATTTCGGAAAATCAAATTGCTTTTACATCATATTATTCAAAAAACCTAAACCCACGCCGTCGACCGAAAAAACATATTTGACTCTGCATTTAGCTCTGAGCAAAATACTGCAATAACATGCAATAATTGCCTTTTTAACCCCTAACGCAAAAGTGACAGGGTGTTATAAGTTTGACGTGTCTGTGTGTGTGTGTCTGTCTGTTCCACCTTAGCGATCAAACGGGTGAACCGATTTGAATGCGGTTTTTTTTGTTTGAAAGGTGAATCAGTCTGGAGTGTTCTTAGCTATGTTTAATGGAAATCGGTCCAAGATGGCCGCCGCCACAAAATGGCAGATTACATATTTTTTCACAACTCCCTCAATATGGGTATCAAATGAAAGGACTTGACTAATAGAATAGCACCATGCCAATCCCAGATGGCCGCCACCACAAAATGGTGAATATCGGGGGTTTTTTAAATTTTTAATTGATACTTGTTTCAGCTAGAAAATAGTTACTATTTCTTCATAAATAAGTGACACTCCGCCCTCTCCCCTCCTCCTCTTCTCCTAGTAGTATCACGTATAGCACTATCCTTGTCCCGCTCAATTCACGTATAGCGTTGTCCCTGTCAGCAGTTCGCTAGTGCGAAGTGTCGAGGGTGCAATAACAATGGACGTCTATCGGTTGAAGCGGTAACAATGACAAGTACAAAAACCAGAGTTACAGAATGCACTCAACGGGTAAATCCGTATGTAGAAGCTGGAAGCCAAAATATCCTACCTTTCTGTATAGACGGTTAAAAAGCGGCCTGTCAAATATTCAAACAGGGAAAATAGAAATAAAATATTTGGAGCCTCCACTCGTATCGTATTCTCGCGGCGCACAAGTCATTTCGATGTTATTAAATCAAGGCGAGCAGATAATACGCTGTTTTATGTTTTGTACTGTGAAGCATTTTTTTTTTGTTTTCTGAACCATCACTACAGCTTTTTAACGTCCCACTGCTGGGCACAGGCCTCCTCTCTAATAGGAGAGAGGAGTTTAGAGCTTAGACCCGCTACGCTGCCCCAATGCGGGTTGGCGGGCTTTAACAACTATTGTCATATGATAGTGATAATAACCGGGACCGACTGCTTAACGTTCTCCGAGGCACGGGGGTGTGAAACACCGCCAACTACCAACTCCGAGTTGGCACTGAAAATTTCTTGACAAAAAGACCCAATAACTAACAATAATTTTCCCGACCCGGGAATTGAACCCAGGAACTCGTGTATGACCTCGAATATGCTAACCACTAGACCAACGAGGCAGTTAGTTTTCCGAACCGGTGGTAGAATTTTGACTTATCATAGGAGTAGTAGTGACCTAAGAAGCGTAGTAGTACTGTAATTAGTACTTTTGGCCACAACGGCCAATTGCCATCGGAGATCAGCTAACTACGCAAAAGATATTATAGTGCACAAATGTCGAGCCATTACCGCCAAATTATCGTAAGCGACACTTTTCTAGAAAATTCGTTTTTAATCGACACTAATATTTTAAACCATAACGGACCCATCCCTGTTGATGATTCCCTCAAAAAAAAAACCATTACAAAGTTATAGCAAGTGCTAAAATTATCGTGAATACATTATATTTCTAAAGCAACAACATGCATTTTGATCTTACTTGGCTCGTGACCGATTTTTTGTAGCGCAAGCGACATTAGTGCAAGAAAAATTAAATGCAGTGCAGTAAATTACTTAATGCAAGAAAAATAAATACGCGTACCATTATTTTATTGCCTGTAGGTAATATTCTCCCATTTAAATTATTGGTGTGTTAGATTAGTATTGGTTAAAAAATTTGTTAAGTTAGGCCATTCTCGTACAATGTGACTAATTCTGTTTTACACAATCTCTAAACTTACACTAAAATAACAGAGCTAAATATATTCTTATCTCTTTTACTACGTTATCTGCGGAAAAGGATAGCACTATTTTTAAACCTGTCTATTTAGTTTAGTTTAGACATTGTATACAACAGAATTAGGCACAATGTGGCTAATTCTGTTGTAATCTATCTCTTTCACAGTGCTCACTGCAGAAAAGGAGATTAGGTCTGTCATTTTAGTTTAGTTTAGAGATTGTGTACAACAGAATTAGCCACAATGTCTATTTTACCTAAATTTAAATTACAGAAACAAAGAGAGGATTACAGAAAATTCCTTAACGATCTCTCAAAGGCGGGTTCATGGTATAGGCCAGTCAAATTTGACTCAAAAAAGCGCTAAAATCACAATCAAACGGCTAGTTCTGATTTTTGATATGTTGTTAGGACCACTACCAGTAGTCTAAATTCAATTTTGCAGCTTCGAAAGACCTGTGGTAACTATGCAGCACTCGAAAACCCGCGAAATTTTTGCACTCTTTTTGGTTTTTTCAATACTTATGTCCTAAATTGTGCGTTTCTAAAAAAATATTTTCTGTACTTTTTTAAAGTAGACTAAAATTGCTAAACTAAGACCAGAATCAGCTCTTTAAATTTAATAATTACTGAGATACAGGTCTCCAAAAATTGTCAATTAATTCCAAAAAAGTGAAATTTTAAGATTTGATTAATTTTGAATCCCGATATCGGGGAAAATACTCATTTTACGGGTAAAGTTAAAAAAAAAGATGTTGTAGTAAATATAATTAGCTTGAATTTAAACAGTAAACGACGTCTGTACCCCATATAGTTTACTTACAAATCCTAAAAGTTCAAAAAATGGGAAAATTACAGTTTTCTCTTTCATTTGTTTTGAATGTAGTTTGAAAGAAAAAACCATGTACATACACAAGAAATATATTATATTAGAACTATTACTAAGTATTTATATTAAGTATTTATAATGTTATTTATTCAAGAAAAAAATTATTTATATTATTATTGATATTTATTGATTTTTATGAAACATAACCTGCATTATAAGGACATTATGAGTTCTAAGCAATATAAGTCGTAAACTACGCATTTTTTTCTATATATTTTCTATACAATTATAAAGCTGACTAAAGTTGCTACGATTTAACACCAGAATCAGTTCTGTAGCTTCAATACTTGCTGAGATACAGCTCTCCTAAAATTGAACTTTTTCCGAAAAAGTGAAAATTTCATAAAAATCACTAAATATCAATAATAATATAAATATTTTTTTTCTTGAATAAATAACATTATAAATACTTAATATAAATACTTAGTAATAGTTCTAATATATATTTCTTGTGGATGTACATGGTTTTTTCTTTCAAACTACATTCAAAACAAATGAAAGAGAAAACTGTAATTTTCCCATTTTTTGAACTTTTAGGATTTGTAAGTAAACTATATGGGCTACAGACGTCGTTTATTGTTTGAATTCAAGCTAATTATATTTACTAAAACATCTTTTCCATTAACTTTACCCATAAAATGAGTATTTTCCCCGATATCGGGGTTTAAATTTGACCAAATCTTAAAATTTCACTTTTTTGGAATTAATTGTCAAGAGCTGTTTTCTAATTGGAGAGCTGTATCTCAGTAAATATTGAATTTAAAGAGCTGGTTTTGGTCTTAAATTGTAGCAATTTTAGTCTTCTTTAAAAAAGTACAGAAAATCTTTTTTTTTAGAAACGCACAGTTTAGGACTTATATATTGAAAAAACCAAAAAGAGTGTAAATAAGTTTCGCGGTTTTTTGAGTGCTGCAAAGTTAGCACAGGTCTTTCGAAGCTGCAAAATTGGATTTAGAAATATAAATTATGACTATTTCGTTTAAAAACCTTTTAAATTTAACAATTATAGTTTCTTGGACATAGTAATTTTAATCGATATTTTTATCGTAAATGCCAAAATAACTATCGATTATGACAGCAAAAATAATGTAAACGCCATAAATGGCATAAATACTTATCATTTTTGTTTTATTTTCAATCACATATTTAAATGTCTAAAAATCATTAATGTATGTGAAATTTTTATTTACTAGCACACATCTGTTTAAAAATATTCAAAAAAAACCTTCTCCTGTAAAATTTGGTTTTTGTCGGTTGCGCTAAAACGGCGGTAAAGGCTCGATGTATACGCAATACTAGCGCACTCTATCCCCTTATATTCCAATGGGAACGGGAGATGATTAAGACGCAGGACCAACGGCTTTTCTTGATCTCAGAGGCACAGTTGTGTAACGTCTCCAGCTATAACCCGCGGCACGTAATTCGAGCGGTGACCTTCAAGTGCGCGCAGCGTCGTACGAGTGAGCGGGACACAATACGATTGGAGAGCCAATCAGCGCTTACGAGGGATCCGCGAGAGCTAATCAGTGCTTACGAACGATCCCCACGCCCTCCCCGCGACCCCTCACCACCCGAGATACCTCATTTTCGACTTCTGCGCATTGAAGGTCACCGCTCGACTTACGTGCCGCGGGTTACACTTACTCAACTCCGCTGTACTATCTACCGAGAATTTCTAAACAGTAAACCCGAATCGGTTTTTTGACTCGAACTGGAACTCGAATCCTGGACCTCCTTAATCGCAGCATATAAATCTAGCCACTAGACCAACAAGGCAGTCATTGTTCAATTTGAATTGTAGGTACTTTAAACCTATAAATCTCACATTATTAAATACTAGCGGTCCGCCCCGGCTTCGCCCGTGGTACATAATATATAAATATATATATATATGCCTATAGCACTCAGGGATCACGTACATATCCAACGGTGAAAGACTTTTTGAAATCGGTCCAGTAGTTCCTGAGATTAGCGCGTTCAAAAAAACAAACTCTTCCGCTTTATTATATTAACTAGATGATGCCCACGGCTTCGCCCGTGTGGATTTAGGTTTTTAAAAATCTTTTGATTTTCCAGAACAAAAAGTAGCTTATCTGTAGAAACCCGTCCCCAAAACGGAAAAATCCCGTGGGATCCCCACGATTTCGGAATACAATTCCTTACAGCATCAGGGTTGAGGAGTTGGATATGTACCTACTCGAGTTCATTCAACGTTATCGTTTACTTATAGACTTTATAGTCTTTAATTGGTACCCCCAATATCAATTTAAATAACCGAAAGTTTCTAAAACCCATTAGTTTTGGGGATTAGGTCCCCTACAGCATCAGGATTGAGGAGTTGGAATCCAAATTTTTTATAGAACAGGGTCGCAATGTTTCTCTATCGATTAAAAAAAATATTACGCAAATCGGTTCAGAAATCTCGGAGATATCGGTGTACATAGGTAGAAAAACACAACTCCTCCTTTTTTGAAAGTCGGTTAAAAAAGTAGCCTATGTTACTCCCTGGTTAATTCTCTACTTGTATGTGAAGGTCCCGTCAAAATCGGTTCAGCCGTTCCGAAGATTAGCCCGTTCAAACAGACAGACAGACAGACAGACAGACAGACAGACAGACAGACAGACAGACAGACAGACAGACAGACAGACAAAAATTTTAAAAACGTGTGATTCGGTTATGGTAGCGTTCAAATAACCATATGAGCTTAATATGAGGTAGTTATTTTGATATTACAGACAGACACTTCAATTTTATTTATTAGTATAGAGTATAGATAAGTATAGATATAGATTATACCTAATCACTACATAGTATAAAACAAAGTCGTTTTCTCTGTCCCTATATCCCTTTGTACGCTTAAATCTTTAAAACTACGCAACGGATTTTGATGCGGTTTTTTTTAATAGATAGAGTGATTCAAGAGGAAGGTTTATATGTATAATAACATCCATTAAATTGTGGAGAAATACTGTTATTTTTGAGGTTTCTAATGTGATGTCGTAAATAATTACATTTTTTCCGCTTACATTGCAAACGCAGGCTGAACCCTACGAGATTTATCAAAATAATGTACCAAGTATTGTACACATTGAAAAGGTCTACAGAAAAGTCCGCGATGGTATATGTCTATCTCTTATGGATATCCCACAATAACATTTTTTTGTCATTTACTTTTTACGACAAATAATGGCTAATTTTCGAAGCGATTTCAACCAATACAGCATTAATCCTTATCTAATTAAATACCTTAAATGCATTGTTGATTTTATATAAATCCATATGGTCCTTTACAGCATATGATTTAAATGAATACTTTCGAAGATATTACAGATTTAAAAATTGCGGCGGCGCGGGAGCGTGCCTATAAGCGCGTCGGCGGCCGCGGTTCTCCCTATAGCCCATTGTCGATAATTTTTGAAACCAAAAAAAAAATCACAGTACGTAGGATGAAACCCATTGGAAAAGGAGGAGAATATTATAAAATACAAGGAAAAATAATTTACGGGCGATCTGAGCTCGGGAAAAAAGGGGGGGAGTTTTAAGGGTAAAAAACGGTTTATCTCGATTTCCGGCAAAACTAGAAGTCCTATGGAAAAAAATTAAATGGCAAAGTTGTAGGTAATAAAAAGATCTACAACTTTTATATTTACACTTTTTTCACATAACCTCAAAATTTATGTGAAAAGTTCAAAAAACCAAGTTTTTGGTTCTTTATTTTTATCTTTTAAAATAATTTTTTTTTCACGGAATCTGGTGAAAACTTACTTTCTTATGTCCCAAATACACTAATTTATTTGATTTGAAATATTTAGTTTTTCTCCTTATTTTTGACTTAATATTGACTTAATTCTGACAGCTGTCATTTTCATTTACAGATGAGTTATTTATATGGAGAACAGGGTTAACATCTACGAAGTACGATTTTACCCCAAACTACTTTAATTCCCTGTCAACATATAAAGCTCTAAGCCGCTTAATAATATTAATTGTTTCGCCCTAAAATAGAAATTGCTAAGAATGGAAACTAGAAAGTCATATCTACATGCAGCAGTTGATCTGTGCCTCCTGTGACAGGTGATACAAGTCAAAAATCACCATTTTACAGGAGAGCAAAAACAAGATTAAAAAAATTCTAGTTCGCGATCTAATTGAGCTAGGTTAAACTTGAGTGCTTTCTTTTGTAGATAAAAACATTCACTTTCACCGTGTATTTAAATTTTTGCGGTAAATATTATAGTTTTAAAGTAATTCTTGGAAAACCTGTGAGTTGTACCTTTTTTAATTTCTAATCTATGCTAAAATTACGTGATAAATGATACAAGTACAGTTAAATTACGTTACACCTATATATTGTCTTCGTGTAAATTGATATACATAAAGTAAAAATATCTAATAACTCATTAGAATATATTCCCAACCCAATGGTGCTCAAACAAAGTATAAATGTAATATCTCAAAGATGAGATTTTTTTACTTATCAGTCCCCTATTTTAACAATTTAGCTGAATTGTATCAGTTTGCTAAAATTTTGGTCTTCTGAAAAATGTGTTAAATAATACAACTCATGTTATACCCCTCACTAAAATGCATTTTTATGGTGCAAATAAATACAAGTTTTACAAAAATAAATCAACGTTTGTGAAACTTCTTCTAAACCAATAATTCACTAATAAAATACTAGCTGATGCCCACAACTTCATTTCGGGTGTATTTTTAGAAGTATCTTATATCGATTTCCAGGATGTAAACTGCAAAAATATAAAGGTTTTTATCTTCAATATGATGGACTCCCACACAAAGATTTAACCCCTATTTCTACCCCTTCAAGCCTTTATTTCGCAACAAAAGATAACTTATGTTGGTCTCCAAAGTCTAATTTATCTCTGTTGCAAATTTCATCAAAATCGGTTTTGCGGTTTAGGCGTGATACTATATGATATAATATACAGATAGACAGAGTTACATTCGCATTTATAATATTAGTATGGATTAAGTCCTTACATATTATGAAACTGGCGTTTTATCGAACTGGCTACTATGATCTCATATATCTTGGCGTATTCCAAATTTAAATTTATTTCAAAAGTGGTTTATGTATTTGTTTTTTGAATCTAGTGATTCATTTGTTTTCGCTCAATTTGATTTTTCTTTGACATCGATCTGTTCAAAAAATGGAAAACTTATCGCATTTTTTACGAATACGAGTTCCACAGTGGCACCAGTACTGCAAAAACAATTCGAAGGATTAATGATGAGTATGGGGAAACCCTTACTGTAAAAGAAAGCATGGTACGATTTTTGTTCCAACGTTTTTGTTCTGGAAATTTTGACCTAAAAACAAACCCCGTGGACGGCTGGAAACCCTAGTTGACAATGAAGAATTAAAGATGATTGTGGTAGCGGATCTATCGCAAACTATGTTAGAGTTAGTGGCAGGCTTCGGTGTGAGTAATATAATAATATTAATTCACTTAAAACAAATTTGAAAAGTGAAAAACTCGAGAAATAGGTACCTACCGCATGAATTGAGTGGAGCACACTGACAAACATAGAATAGAATAGAATAGAATAGAATAGAATAGAAAAGTTTTTTATTCAAATAAACTTTTACAAGTGCTTTTGAATCGTCGATTGAGTCTACCACAGGTTCGGAATGCAGTTCCAGCCGAGAAGAACCTGTAAGAAACTCGGCGGTTGCTCTTTTTAAAAATAACATTATAACAATTATTATTATTAATGTACATGATTGAAATGCCGTCTCGCGCATTGCTGGAACGAGTTAAATCCAAGCTTTTTTATCGTTTATATAATCTTCAGTTGTATAATAAGCTTTTTTTATGAGCATAGGTACTTTTAAGAAAGTTCTTAAACTTGTGTAAAGGCAAGTCTAAGACATATTTTTTATTCGGATAAACTTTTACAAGTGCTTTTGAATCGACAAATGAATCTACCACTGGTTCGGAATGGTGCTTACAATTCTACACGTTAAGAAGGGCAGACAAAAGTAGCCCCATTTCCGACGGCGGCACCCGTTCACGAGCATGACGCATGATCCAGCCATTGCTTCGCTCAACCATATTTGAGGGAACGTAACAACCCGCACCACACGACACCACCACAGAAATGTTTAAAGAGAGCGTGACATACTTAGGCTACCCATGATTAAAGCATCGAATTAAACACCAATAATCGAATACTCCTCAAGTTATAATAGCGTATAAAGCGAATAAATTAAATCCATGCTTTTTTATCATTTATATAATCTTCAATTGTATAATATGCTTTTTTCATGAGCACACTTTTAATAGAATTCTTAAACTTGTGTAAAGGCAAATCTAAGATTTGTTGTGGAATTTTGTTATAGAACATTACGCCCATTCCCACAAACGACCTTTGGACCTTTTTGAGGCGTAATCGAGGCGTAAACACGCATTAAGTGCTGCGTTACATTACTCAATTGTCACAATAACGACGGAATTTTGAATCGTATTGTTATCAGTGATGAAAAATGGTGTACGACAGTCAGAAATGCTCATCACAGTGGTTGAATCCAAGAGAACTGGCGAAACCCAACTGGTGAAACTGTCCCAAACGAAAGTTGACTCAGAAAAAACTGCTGGTGTGTGTTTGGTGGACCAGTGCTGGTATCATACACTATGGCTTCCTAAGATCTGGCCAGACAATAAAGATAGATCAACAATTTCAAACCATGATGGAAACGTCAGCAGTTAAACAAACGAAACTGCTCATTTCTCTTGGCCAATGCTGTTAACTTAGACCAACGCTAGACCTCATACTTCACAACAGACAGTCGCTAAATTAAAGGTGCTGCGATTGAAATATCTCCAACACCCATCACTCTCCCCGGGAGTTTGCTTCAACAGATTACTACTTTTTTCGGAATTTAGTCAATTTCTTGCAAGGAAAACAATTCAATAACAAAGTCCTAATATTTAAACTCTGTAAAACTCATGATCGCGCTCCTGAATAAAGCATAGCAAAACAGATATTACTTCTTATCGGTTGAAACAGTAATCTTGAAGTGGTAGGCTATTGGTACTGTCTTTATTGTAATCGTAATAGCGTAAGCTTTACCTCGTTTCAAACAATCCATAGTCTTGTATTCATCATCCTTGAATTCATTTTATGTAAGAAAAACGGGGAATATTTTCTTTGGTATGCAAAACAGATCGAACATCACACCACATCAACTTTCCAATGCAAGAGTAAGAAATTGCTTGAAAACATGTTGAATCACAAGTCATTTAGATAACAGTACCTACCTAAACTTTGCTGTTTTGTTTGAAGCTGTACGCACTAGTTGGTACCAATCTCTTTGCAAGTGAATAACCATACTCATGTGCTTCTTCTTACGCTCAATTAACGCATGGTTGGTGTCAATCTCCATAAGAGTATGACTTGACGATTTCACTTGTATCATTTAGCACGTCTCCTTCTTCATACATTTTTTCTAGATTTGGTTTGAGTTTTAGATACAATTCAATTTATATTCGTTTACACAGATAATGTTGATTTGTGCACAATGATACAAGTCGAGATGTATCACTGATCACAAATTAGGCATAAATTTAGATTGTGATTATTAGGTATATGTATAATTGTACCCTAATCAGTTTTGAAAAAAATCTGTTCAAAGTGATATAACTCTAATTATATCAATATTCACGATAAATATACTAAAAATAAAATGTGAAAATTAATATAATTGCACTTATACCACGAAGCACGAAAAATAATGCATGCAGAAAATTACTTATTGAGGTTACAACTTGAAATATATCTATATGCACGATATTTTTGCAAAAATGCTGCCACTTATATCACTTTGCACAAAATTATCTCCGAAACTATAATAGTTAGAAGAACGTGGGTTAGACCAAAAAAAAGCTAATTTTTTTCTGATCATTTCTATGTAAAAATCTCAAAAAGGGTACAACTCGACTTAGATCACTCATCACAGGAGGCACAGATTTGTATTTGCATAAGTTTTGAATTTTTCATCTTTTTTGTGGGAATTGTTTTATCTCTGGTAACATTATGAAACGTCAGAATTCCACGGAATTAGTAATTCGGGTATAAGGTGAGATATAGTAAGTTCATTGTGGAAAATATCGTAAAAAGTCGTAAAAGCCGCCTGGGAGCTTTCATCGAAAACGCTGCCTAATCCCTGAGCGGGTAGTACCTACGCATAAAATGCTCTAATACCCGTGCGAAGCCGGGGCGGGTCGCTAGTATATAATATACCACATTATTAAATATTATACCTACACCAGTTTACATATAACACGTTATACTTAAATGATAAATCACAGCCAAGTTAACAACATAACTCCTTGGAAACGCGAATATAAAATGAAAATATTCGCGTGTGTGCTTATCGCTAGTCTCGCGGCTCACAAATCATTTCTGCGTTATTAAATCAAAAGATACAACGAAATGTGGCTTTGAAGATACCATTTTACATGTTACTAAATAATACCAGTATTTCACCTCACTCTGAACAAGTACTTTTATTTTTTGTTTTCGTGAAAATCTAAATTTGCCCATAACTTTTTATTGTGTGGACACAGGACCTTAATTTTTATAGCTAATAGGGACCATAGACCCTATAGTGTCTGGTATAAATTTCAACTTGCTAGGTCCATCCGTTCTTGAGAAAATCGGTGGTGACACACGGACAGACAGACGGACAGACGGACAAGAAAGTGATCTTATAAGGGTTCCTTTTTTACCTTTTAAAGTACGGAACCCTATAAAGTACCTGATACTTAATAATACTTTTTGTTGTAAAGGTTTTGATAACATTTGTACGAGAACCGTCTTTGTGAAATAATTTAAGATACGAGTAAATTATATTTATTATACTATATATAGCTCAATTACCACTCACTCACTCACTCACTCATTGACATAATTGTTCTCCTAGAAAGAGACAGAAAACGATACAATGATGTATGGGAGATGTGTTTGAGTGCAGGGTATGAGTAGGGAAAAATTATGACATTTCAGAAAAACAAGATGGCGGCTGACGTGATTTATGTAACTTTTTTGTTTTTTAACCGATTTCGTTAAAACTCGCAGGTATT
This sequence comes from Melanargia galathea, assembly GCA_920104075.1. Lineage (NCBI taxonomy): Eukaryota > Metazoa > Arthropoda > Insecta > Lepidoptera > Nymphalidae > Melanargia > Melanargia galathea. The sequence goes on along the minus strand of OV049863.1, from coordinate 23,648,550 downwards.
GAAGAAATTAGTAAACGATTAATAGAAAAAGTAGAAAAAATTGTAAAAACAAGATGGCGGCCGAGATTTAGATTTTTAAAATTTTTGATTTTTCGACCCCAAACCGCGGCACCACAGCTCCGAAACGGGATAATTGACGATAATATTTTTTTCCTGTTTCCGCCCACAATTACCCTTAATTTTGACAAAACGAGAGTGGTTTTTAAAAATTCAAGATGGCGGCTGTCGTGGCGGCCATTCGGTTTGAGGTACGAAATAACCCAATTTTAAAATTCAAATTTCTCACAGTTGGCAACATCGGAGCGTTTCGACTTCTATGAAGCCATTGTATGTATAGACTCGAGGTATAAATTGGTGATAAAAAAAATACCCCACTTTTGGGGAAATTTTAAGATTTACCCCAAAAATAAAAAAATCGAAATAGAGACTTTTTACAAAATCCGAGTATGAGCGACCACGTGTTTTACTTGTCCAAATGACATTTGGGTATTTTTGTCGCCGAGGACTGGCAACACTGGAATTTATCAAAGAAAAAGTGATTTCCGCGACATGGTCTTTTTTCAGGGGCAATCATTTCGCCTGGGTGCGAGTGAGATGGAACATGTAAACGTCATCAGGAGCGGTATATCCTGTAGTTAATGGTAACATTATAAAACTTTCTAAAATGTATCTGTCAAATGAGTTGGCGGCCATTTTGTATTGTTGTTGGGTGTTTTTGAAAATTTTGATCATGTTTTTGAGGAAGTTGGCAACATTTTAGAAAGTTGACATGTATGAATCGATTGTGCAACTCAACCGGCAGTATCGAGGTATGTACACAGTGTTGCCACATTTAGGGTAGTTTTTGAGATTTCCACAAAAATTTCCTACTGTAAAATTTTGTATGAAAAATTTTTTTTTCACTTATGGTTTCACAAAGAAGACAAAAATTTATTCCGAAAAAAATATGGAGAGAGCTGATGATTGAGGGTTTCGGAGACGGGTGAAGGGCACGCTGAAAGTATTGAAGATAGGTGGGGGGTGCTCGAGCAAATGTCATTCGAAACGTCGTCCAATTGGGAGTGAACTGAAAAAAAATTCAAAATGGCGGAAAAAAGATGGCCGCCATACAAATTTCATCGGTATCCATCTCGGAGGGTATAAAAGATGGAAGAGTGGTTTCTCAGCAAAAGATGATCAAAATCCGAAGGTCTACTTGATAAATGGAAAAAAAATTCAAAATGGCGGAATTCATTTTTTCATAGAAAATGTATGGTGAATATTGAATTGCCTTTGATGCGGTTCTTCAGAGAATTCTCACAGAAAAATATGGGAAGACATGATGATTGAGGGTTAGTAAGATGGTTGGGGAACCCGGGAAGCGTATTGTAGATAGAAAAGGGCTGCTCAAACAAAAACAAGATGGCGGCCGACGTGATTTTTGTAACATTTTTGTTTTCCTACCGATTTCGTATTAACTCGCAATTCTAGAAGAAATTAGGAAACGATTAATAGAAAAAGTAGAAAAAATTAAAAAACAAGATGGCGGCTTAGCTGTAGTCTTTCAAATTTTTGATTTTTCGACCCCAAACCGCGGCGCCACAGCATAGAAACGGGTTAGTTGAGGATAATATTTTTTTCCTGTTTCGGTCTACAATTATCCTGTATTTTGACAGATCGGGAGTGGTTTTTAAATATTCAAGATGGCGGCTGTCGTGGCGGCCATTCAGTTTGAGGTACGAAAAAACGCAATTTTGAAATTCAAATTACTCACAGTTGACAACATCGGAGCGTTTCTACTTCTATGAAGCTATTGTATGTACAGACTTGAAGTATAGATTGGTGAAAAAATTACCCCATTTTTTGGGAAATTACAAGATCTACCCCAAAAATTAAAAAATCGAAATACGAACTTTTTGCAAAATCCGAGTATGAGCAACTACATTTTTTACCTGTACAAACGAAATTTGGATATTTTTATCGCCAGGGACAGGCAACACTGAAATTTATCAAAGAAAAAGTTGTTTTCGCGATACGGTCTTTTTCCAGGGGTGATCATTTCGCCTGTGTGCGAGCGAGATGAAAACTTGAAACCTCATCAGGAGCGGTATCTCCTGTACTTAATGGAAAAATTATTCAACTTTCTAAAATAAATCTGTAAAATGAGTTGACGGCCATTTTGTATTTTATTTGTTTTGGAATTGATTTTGAACATGTTTTTGAGGCAGTTGGCAACATTTTGGAAAGTTGAAATGTATGAATCGACTGTGTAACTTAACCAGCAGTATCGATAAATGTAGACAGTGTTGCCACCTTCGGGGTAGTTTACGAGATTTTCCCCAAAAATTTTCTCCTGTAAAATTTTGTATGAATTTTTTTTTTCACAAAATGGTTTCACAAAAAAGACAAAAATTTATTCAGAAAAAAAATATGGATAGAGCTGATGATTGAGGAACTCGGAGACGGGTGAAGGGCACGCTTAAGGTATTGAAGATAGGTGGGAGGTTCTCGAGCAAATGTCACTCGAAACGGCTTCCAATTGGCAGTGAGCTGGAAAAATATTCAAAATGGCGGAAAAAAGATGGCCGCCATACAAATTTCATCAGTGTCCATCAAAGGGTATAAAAGTTGGAAGAGTGGTTTCTTATCAAAAGATGATCAGGACCTTCGGATCCTGATCACTAGAAAAAAAAAATTCAAAATGGAGGAATTTATTTCGGACCGACTAGGGACCGACTAGGGACCGACTAGGGTCCAACTGCGGACCGACTAGAGACCGCCTACGGAACGACTACGGACCGACTAGGGACCGACTAGGGACCGACTAGGGACCGACTAGGGACCGACTAGGAACCGACTAGGGACCGACTAGGGACCGACTAGGGACCGACTAGGGACCGACTAGGGACCGACTAGAGACCGACTACGGACCGACTACGGCCGACTAGGGTAGACCGACTAGGGACCGACTACGGACCGACTAGAGAACGACTACGGACCGACTAGGGACCGACTAGGGACCGACTACGGACCGACTAGAGACCGACTAGGGACCGACTATGGACCGACTATGGACTGACTAAGGACCGACTAGGGACTGACTAGGGACCGACTAGGGACCGACTACGGACCAACTAGGGACCGACTACGGACCGACTACGGACCGACTACTGACCGACTACGGACCGACAAGGGACCGACTAGGGACCGACTAGGGACCGACTACAGACCGATTAGGGACCGACTAGGGACCGACTACGGATCGACTAGGGACCGACTAGGGACCAACTACGGACCGACTAGGGAAGACCGACTACGGACCGACTAGGAACCGACTACGGACCGACTAGGGACCGACTACGGACCGACTAGGGACCGACTACGGACCGACTACGGACCGACTACGGACCGACTACGGACCGACTACGGTCCGACTACGGACCGACTACGGACTGACTACGGACCGACTACGGGCCGACTACGGACCGACTACAGACCGACTGGGACCGACTAGGGACCGACTAGGAACCGACTAGGGACCGACTAGGGACCGACTAGGGACCAACTACGGACCGACTAGGGACCGACTAGGGACCGACTAGGGACCGACTACGGACCGACTAGAGACCGACTACGGACCGACTACGGCCCACAAGGGTAGACCGACTAGGGACCGACTACGGACCGACTAGAGACCGACTACGGACCGACTAGGGACCGACTAGGGACCGACTAGGGACCGACTACGGACCGACTAGAGACCAACTAGGGACCGACTATGGACCGACTATGGACCGACTAAGGACCGACTAGGGACTGACTAGGGACCGACTAGGGACCGACTACGGACCAACTAGGGACCGACTACGGACCGACTACGGACCGACTACTGACCGACTACGGACCGACAAGGGACCGACTAGGGACCGACTACGGACCGACTACGGACCGATTAGGGACCGACTAGGGACCGACTACGGATCGACTAGGGACCAACTAGGGACCAACTACGGACCGACTAGGGAAGACCGACTACGGACCGACTAGGGACCGACTACGGACCGACTAGAGACCGACTACGGACCGACTAGGGACCGACTACGGACCGACTACGGACCGACTACGGACCGACTACGGTCCGACTACGGACCGACTACGGACTGACTACGGACCGACTACGGGCCGACTACGGACCGACTACAGACCGACTGGGACCGACTACGGACCGACTAGGGACCGACTAGGGACCGACTAGGAACCGACTAGGGACCGACTAGGGACCGACTAGGGACCAACTACGGACCGACTAGGGACCGACTAGGGACCGACTAGGGACCGACTACGGACCGACTAGAGACCGACTACGGACCGACTACGGCCCACTAGGGTAGACCGACTAGGGACCGACTACGGACCGACTAGAGACCGACTACGGACCAACTAGGGACCGACTAGGGACCGACTAGGGCCCGACTACGGACCGACTAGAGACCGACTAGGGACCGACTATGGACCGACTAGGGACCGACTAAGGACCGACTAGGGACCGACTAGGGACCGACTAGGGACCGATTACGGACCGACTAGGGACCGACTACGGACTGACTACGGACCGACTACAGACCGACTACGGACCGACTATGGACCGACTACGGACCGACTAAGGACCGACTACGGACCGACTAGGGACCGATTACGGACCGACTAGGGACCGACTACGGACTGACTACGGACCGACTACAGACCGACTACGGACCGACTATGGACCGACTACGGACCGACTAAGGACCGACTACGGACCGACTACGTCCCGACTACGGACCGACTACGGACCGACTACGTACCGACTACGGACCGACTACGGACCGACTACGGACCGACTACGGACCAACTACGGACCGACTAGGGACCGACTACGGACCGACAAGAGACCGACTATGGACCGACTAGGGACCGACTACGGACTGACTAGGGACTGACTAGGGACCGACTAGGGACCGACTACGGACCGACTAGGGACCGACTACGGACCGACTATGGACCGACTAGGGACCGACTACGGACTGACTACGGACCGACTAGGGACCAACTACGGACCGACTAGGGACCGACTACGGACCGCCTATGGACCGACTACGGACCGACTAGGGACCGACTAGGGACCGACTAGCGACCGACTAGGGACCGACTAAGGACCGACCGGGGACTTTTCGAGATTTCCCCAAAAATTTCCTCCTGTAAAATTTTATATGATTTTTTTTTTCACAAATGGTTTCACAGATAAGACAAAAATTCATTTGGTGAAAAAATATGGCGAGAGCTGATGATTGAGGATTTTGGAGACAAGTGAAGGATACAGAAGGGTAGAGTGCAGCCCCATGTTGTTGGTACTCCTTCTTATCTTCGTCTTTATGCTCACGTGGTCAGATTTTTAAAGGCTTATATCCGAAACTATATGGTGAAGCCCCATGTAGTTGGTACTCAAACTTCTTATTTTCGCGATGTCTGTGTGCTTACGTGGTCAGATTTTTAAAAGCTTATATCTCCAAAACTATAGGGTGCAGTCCCATGTTGTTGGTACGCAAAATTCTTATTTTCACGATGTCTGTGTGTTTACGTGGTCAGATTTTAAAAGCTTATATCTACGGAACTATAGGGTCGAGCCCCATGTTGTTGGTACTCAAACTTACTTTCGCGATGTCTAGATGTTCACGTGATCAGATTTTTAAAAGCTTATATCTCCGAAACTATAGGGTGCAACCCCATGTTATTATTACTCAAACTTCTTATTTTTGCGATGTCTATGTGCTCACGTGATCAATTTTTAAATGCTTATATCTTTGAAATTATAGGGTGCAGCTCCATGTTATGTAACGTAGAACGTCCCCGCGAGCTGCTTTAGCAGCTCGCGCACCGAGCAACTAGTTATACTATATATAGCTCGATTACCACTCACTCACTCACTCACTCACTCACTCATTGACATAATTGTTCTCCTAGAAAGAGACAGAAAACGATACAATGATGTATGGGAGATATGTTTGAGTGCGGGAGTCGAGTAGGGAAAAATTATGACATTTCGGAAAAACAAGATGGCGGCCGAGGTGATTTTTGTAACTTTTTTGTTTTTCAACCGATTTCGTTAAAACTCGCAGGTTTTTAAGAAATTAGAAAATGATTATTAGAAAAAGTGAAAAAAATTGGAAAAACAAGATGGCGGCCGAGATTTAGATTTTTAAAATTTTTGATTTTTCGACCCCAAACCGCGGCACCACAGCTCCGAAACGGGGTAATTGAGGATAATATTTTTTTCTTGTTTCCGCTTAAAACTATCCTGTATTTTGACAGAACGGGAGTGGTTTTTAAAAATTCAAGATGGCGGCTGTTGTGACGGCCATTTGGTTTGAGGTACGAAAAAACGCAATTTTAAAATTAAATTTTCTCACAGTTGGCAACATCGGAGCGTTTCGACTTCTATGAAGCGATTGTATGTATAGATTGGAGGTATAAATTGGTGGTAAAAAAAATACCCCACTTTTGGGGAAATTTCAAGATTTACCCCAAAAATTAAAAAATCGAAATACGGACTTTTTGCAAAATTTGAGTATGAGCAACCATGTGTTTTACTTATACAAATGACATTTGGGTATTTTTGTCATTGGGCACTGGCAACACTGGAATTTATCAAAGAAAAAGTGATTTTTGCGACTTGGTATTTTTCAGGGGCAATCATTTCACCTGGGTGCGAGCGAGATAAAAAATTAAAACGTCATCAGGAGCGGTATATCCTGTAGTTAATGGTAAAATTATATAACTATGTGAATTATTTCGATAAAAGGAGTTGGCGGCCATTTTGTATTGTTGTTGAGTGTTTTTGAAAATTTTGATCATTTTTTTGAGGAAGTTGGCAACATTTTAGAAAGTTGACATGTATAAATCGATTGTGCAACTTGACCGGCAGTATCGAGGTATGTACACAGTGTTGCCACATTTAGGGTAGTTTTCGAGATTTCCCCAAAAATTTCCTCCTGTAAAATTTTGTATGAAAGTTTTTTTTTCACTAATGGTTTCACAAAGAAGACAAAAATTTATTCCGAAAAAAATATGGAGAGAGCTGATGATTGAGGGTTTCGGAGACGGGTGAAGGGCACGCTGAAAGTATTAAAGATAGGTTGGGGGTGCTCGAGCAAATGTCATTCGAAACGTCGTCCAATTGGGAGCGAACTGAAAAAAAATTCAAAATGGCGAAAAAAAGATGGCCGCCATACAAATTTCATCGGTATCCATCTCGGAGGGTATAAAAGATGGAAGAGTGGTTTCTTAGCAAAAGATGATCAAAATCCGAAGGTCTACTTGATGAATGGAAAAAAAATTCAAAATGGCGGAATTCATATTTTCATAGAAAATGTATGGTGAATATTGAATTGCTTTTGATGCGGTTCTTCAGAGAATTCTCACAAAAAAAATATGGGAAGATATGATGATTGAGGGTTAGTAAGATGGTTGGGGAGCCCGGGAAAGGAATTGTAGATAGAAAAGGGCTGCTCAAACAAAAACAAGATGGCGGCCGACATGATTTTTGTAACTTTTTTGTTTTCCTACCGATTTCGTTAAAACTCGCAATTCTAGAAGAAATTAGGAAACGATTAATAGAAAAAGTAGAAAAAATTTAAAAAACAAGATGGCGGCTTAGCTGTACTCTTTCAAATTTTTGATTTTTCGACCCCGAACCGCGGCGCCACAGCACCGAAACGGGTTAGTTGAGGATAATATTTTTTTCCTGTTTCCGTCTACAATTACCCTGTATTTTGATAGATCGGGAGTAGTTATTAAAAATTCAAGATGGCGGCTGTCGTGGCGGCCATTCGGTTTGAGGTACGAAAAAAACGCAATTTTAAAATTCAAATTTCTCACAGATGACAACATCGGAGCTTTTCTACTTCTATGAAGCTATTGTATGTACAGACTTGAAGTATAGATTGGTGAAAAAAATACCCCATTTTTGGGGAAATTTCAAGATCTACCCCAAAAATTAAAAAATCTAAATACGAACTTTTTGCAAAATACGAGTATGAGCAACGACATTTTTTACCTGTACAAACGAAATTTGGATATTTTTATCGCCAGGGACAGGCAACACTGAACTTTATCAAAGAAAAAGTTGTTTTCACGATACGGTCTTTTTTTCAGGGGTGATCATTTCGCCTGTGTGCAAGCGAGATGAAAACTTGAAACGTCATCAGGAGCGGTATCTCCTGTACTTAATGGAAAAATTATTCAACTTTCTAAAATAAATCTGCAAAATGAGTTGACAGCCATTTTGTATTTTATTTGTTTTGGAATTGATTTTCAACATGTTTTTGAGGCAGTTGGCAACATTTTGGAAAGTTGAAATGTATGAATCGACTGTGTAACTTAACCGGCAGTATCGATAAATGTAAACAGTGTTGCCACCTTCGGGGTAGTTAACGAGATTTTCCCCAAAAATTTTCTCCTGTAAAATTTTGTATGAATTTTTTTTTCACAAATGGTTTCACAAAAAAGACAAAAATTTATTCAGAAAAAAAAAATGGATAGAGCTGATGATTGAGGAACTCAGAGACGGGTGAAGGGCACGCTTAAGGTATTGAAGATAGGTGGGAGGTGCTCGAGCAAATGTCACTCGAAACGGCTTCCAATTGGCAGTGAGCTGGAAAAATATTCAAAATGGCGGAAAAAAGATGGCCGCCATACAAATTTCATCAGCGTCCATCTCAAAGGGTATAAAAGATGGAAGAGTGGTTTCTTATCAAAAGATGATCAGGACCTTCGGATCCTGATCACTAGAAAAAAAATTCAAAATGGAGGAATTTATTTCGGATCGACTAGGGACCGACTAGGGACCGACTACGGACCAACTAGAGACCGACTAGGGACCGACTACGGACCAACAACGGACCGACTACGGACCGACTAGGGACAGACTACGGACCGACTACGGACCGACTAGAGATCGACTACGGACCAACTAGAGACCGACTAGGGACCGACTAGGGACCGACTAGAGACCGACTAGGGACCGACTACGGACCGACTACGGACCGACTAGAGACCGACTAGGGACCGACTACGGACCGACTACGGACCGACTAGAGACCGACTAGGGACCGACTACGGACCGACTAGGGACCGACTACGGACCGACTAGGGACAGACTAGGGACCGACTAGATACCGACTAGGGACCGACTAGGGACCGACTACGGACCGACTACGGACCGACTACGGACCGACTACGGACCGACTAGAGACCGACTAGGGACCGACTACGGACCAACTAGAGACCGACTAGGGACCGACAAGGGATCGACTACGGACCGATTAGAGACCGACTAGGGACCGACTACGGACCGACTACGGACCGACTAGAGACTGACTAGGGACCGACTAGGGACCGACTACTGACCAACTAGAGACCGACTAGGGACCGACTACGGACCGACTAGAGACCGACTACGGACCGACTACGGACCGACTAGAGACCGACTAGGGACCGACTACGGACCAACTAGAGACCGACTAGGGATCGACTACGGACCGACTAGGGACCGACTAGGGAACGACTACGGACCAACTAGGGACCGACAACGGTCCGACTAGGGACCGACTACGGACTGAATACGGACCGACTAGAGACCGACTAGGGACTGACAATGGACCGACTAGGGACCGACTAAGGACTGACTAGGGACCGACTAGGGACTGACTAGGGACCGACTACGGACCGACTAGGGATCGACTAAGGACCGACTACGGACAGACTATGGACCGACTACGGACCGACTAGGGACCGACTAGCGACCGACTACGGACCGACTACGGACCGACTAGAGACCGACTAGGGACCGACTACGGACCGACTAGGGACCGACTAGAGACCGACTAGGGACCGACTACGGACCGACTAGGGACCGACTACGGACCGACTAGGGACAGACTAGGGACCGAGTACGGACCGACTAGAGACCGACTAGGGACCGACTAGGGACCGACTACGGACCGACTACGGACCGACTACGGACCGACTAGAGACCGACTAGGGACCGACTACGGACCAACTAGAGACCGACTAGGGACCGACTAGGGATCGACTACGGACCGACTAGAGTCGACTTGGGACCGACTACGGACCGACTACGGACCGACTAGAGACCGACTAGGGACTGACAATGGACCGACTAGGGACCGACTAAGGACTGACTAGGGACCGACTAGGGACTGACTAGGGACCGACTACGGACCGACTAGGGACCGACTAAGGACCGACTATGGACCGACTAGGGACCGACTACGGACCGACTAGGGACAGACTAGGGACCGACTACGGACCGACTAGAGACCGACTAGGGACCGACTACGGACCAACTACGGACCGACTAGAGACCGACTAGGGACCGACTACGGATCAACTAGGGACCGACTAGGGACCAACTACGGACCGACTAGGGACCGGCTAGGGACCGACTACGGACCGACTAGAGACCGACTACGGACCAACTTAGGTAGACCGACTAGGGACCGACTACGGACCGACTAGGGACCGACTACGGTCCGACTAGGGACCGACTACGGACCCACTAGATACCGACTAATAATAGAATAACTAGGGACCAACTACGGACCGACTATTTACTTACTATGGACCAACTAGGGACCGACTAGGGACCGACTAGCGATCGACCGGGGACTTTTCGAGATTTCCCCAAAAATTTCCTCCTGTAAAATTTTGTATGATTTTTTTTTTCACAAATGGTTTCACAGAGTAGATAAAAATTCATTCAGAGAAAAAATATGGCGAGAGCTGATGATTGAGGATTTTGGAGACAAGTGAAGGATACAGAAGGGTAGAGTGCAACCCCATGTTATTATTACTCAAACTTATTATTTTTGCGATGTCTATGTGCTTACGTGATCAAATTTTTAAATGCTTATATTATCTTCGAAATTATAGGGTGCAGCCCCATGTTATATAATGTCGAAAGCCCCCCGCGAGCTGCTTTAGCAGCTCGCGCACCGAGCAACTAGTTTATATATATAAAGCTACTTGAAGTTACGGACTGATCACCTCTCCTGAACAATTTTATATGGAACTTTTTCACCATACTTTCCATGTGTGTAAAATTCAAAAATTCTAGGTCACAAAAATTATAGAGAGAGCTGAACGTGGAAAACTGACTAGAGTGCCCTAGGGGATCTCAAAAACTATCAGTCGGATAGGTATCGTCTCGAAACAAAAAATGTTCAAAACCTTGGGCCATTGGGTGAACCGGTAAAAAAAATATGGCCACCATACAAAAAAAAATTCGACTCCATACAAAAAATTCCTAATTTTCAAGAGGCTCTCCAGAACATTTTTGTATGGAACTTTTTTCCCTTCACTACTTATGTGCGTAGAACTTATGGGTCTTCCTTCAGAAAATTATGAAACGTCTTGAGTGTGGAAAATTTACCAGAGTACCTCATGGGTCCTCCAAAACTACCAGTCATACAGACATGGTCCCAAACAAATGTTATTAAAGACCTTGGGCCATTAGGTGAACCGGTAAAAAAAAGATGACCGCCGAACAAAAAAAATTCTCTCCATACAAATTCTTTGGGTAATTTTCAAGAGGCTCTCCAGAACAATTTTGTATGGAACTTTTCTCCTTTCACTATTTATGTGCATAGAACTTATGGGTCTTCCTTCAGAAAATTATGAAACGTCATGAATGTGGAAAATTTACCAAAGTACCTCATGGGTCCTCCAAAACTACCAGTCATACAGACATGGTCCCAAACAAATGTTATTAAAGACCTTGGGCCATTAGGTGAACCGGTAAAAAAGGGATGGCCGCCGAACAAAAAAAAATTTTCTCCATACAAATTTTTTGGATTCTTTTCAAGAGGCTCTCCAAAACAATTTTGTACGGAACCTTTTCCCTTAACTATTTATGTGCGTAGAACTTATGAGTCTTCCTTCAGAAAATTACGAAACGTCATGAATGTGGAAAATTTACCAGAGTACCTCATGGGTCCTCCGAAACTACCAGTCATACAGAAATGGTCCCAAACAAATGTTATTAAAGACCTTGGGCCATTAGGTGAACCAGTAAAAAAAAGATGGCCACCGAACAAAAAAAAAATTCTCTCCATACAAATTTTTTGGGTTCTTTTCAAGAGGCTCTCTTAGACATTTTTGTATGAAACTTTTCCCCCCAATACACGTATAAGTAAATATAACTTAAAGATTTTTTTTCACAAAAAATACAAAACGTAGTGAATGTGGAAAAATTACCAGAGTACCCTAACGGCCCTCAAAAACTATCAATCATAGAGGCAATGGTCCTGAAACTAAAAATGTTCAAGATCTTAGGCCCTTTGGTGAGCCAATAAAAGAAGATAGCTACGGAAAAAAAAAATTCGTGTCGATACAAAATTTCTTTTTAATTTTTAAGTGGCTCTCCAGAACATTTTTGTATAATCTTTTTTTTCCACTAAACGCATGCATATAACTCATTAGTGTCCTTTCAGAAAAGATACGAAACGTGATACCAATATTTCTTTCAAGAGACTCTGGAAATAATATATCTGAATATTCTGGAATTTCTTTATTTTATGAATATTGAGGAGACTACAAGGCCCGCGAGCTGCTTGCAGCTCGCGCACCGAGCGCAACACTAGTTTATACTACACCTGCTCGGAAAGTACCTTCTGGTTTTTCTCCTATCGACGGTCAAAAGTACGTCATTACTGTCAAACAAATATGCGGGGCGAAAAGAACTATGGGATTTCATTGTTAACGCGCTAGAGCGGAAATTCCATTTATGAAATTCCATTACTAACGTGCTTTTTTCTTTTTAATTTTTGATAAAATCCGATCAGTACATGAAAAAAAACCCATTTCGACAAAAGACGACATAAAAAGCACCTATAATAAAATAAATAAGTAACCGCCACGGTAGATGGCGCTGATGTCGGTATGTCACCGAGCACGACCGGGGTCCGCTATTTTAAATAAATTCAATTTTAATTAATACAATTAAATATAAAGTAAAAGTAAAAAATAGAAAATATAAATTTTTCGCGCTATTTTCTTTGTATTTTGTGAGTCGCTTTCTTTTGTTTTACCTATCCAAATTTTCAATTTATAAAATTACAAATAACTTTAGGGAACTCGAAGTGTCTAAGTAGTGAGCCGCCCAACGCCGCCGGAATTAAAAATATGTGGCCAAGCAGTTATTGTTATATTGAAAATCTCTTAACCAAGATATCTAGAAATAGATAAAAATAGATACAACAAAGCATATTATGAAGATTTTTTACAATGGAAACCCAACGTCTTTTTCTGATTGATTTCCGGTAATAATTTTAATATTTTTGATTATTTTATTATTTTCCTCGTAGGTGTAGTATAAAGCACTGTGTATCCCTTCGGGAGAAAGTGCGATTCCTCTCGGGTGTATTGCGGCCCTACGGCCTACGGCCTCGGGCCTCAAACTACACCCTCGTAGTAATCGGTCACTTTCTCCCGTCGTGGAACAATGTACTATTTCCACCGCAATATTTATTTTTAGGTTGATAATCCCTTTTACGTACTTAATTAATATGCAGCTTTCTCAAACCATAATATAGGTATTTAATTTAGGTATCTAAGGTTGAAAGCTATGATATTGTAAATGGATATAATATGTAAGTATATGCTTAACTAATCAAATATTATATTTTACATTTTCATAAAACCATATTAGGTACAAGTAGGTACAAGGTATGTGTAATAAGACGTATTTGTTAACAAGAACATACTACATGCGTCAGCGGGTGGTTAACACGTTTATTATAATTTATGCTTTACCTTCGTAATAACTTTGGGCCTCACATTGTATTGCAAATAGGTGGGTGGGGTGAATTAAATTATATCATGAATACAAGACTTATATATTATTATAACATGAATATATAACACGTTTTAATTATATTTTATATATATAACACGTTTTAATTATATTTTATAGTGCCTCCAAATATCTAAAAGTTTGCAGAGACATACCTCAGTCTTGGATTTCATACCTTCATTATTGAAGAGTAAAGTTGACATTTAGGTCTATTAGTAAGATAGTTTGATGCATAATCATAATTATTTTAACTTATTAATAATAAGTTTTAACATTTCTGATTTAATACATATAATTAATACTCTATCGCTCGCTGAGTGACTCCGACTTTCTCTGATTCTCTTTGACTCTGACTTTCTCATGAGACCCATATTTAGCAATTGTGTTGTTTTGGGGCAGTATGTTATCACTGGTAAAACCCACCGTTCAAAGACTATGGTCTTCAGACACTGAGGGATATTTTGTTGTAAATAATTTTATTTATATTTGAATCATTTACAGAACACATTTTGTGTTGCTCGTTCATTTGTCTCAATAGAAATGTCATTATAGGGCTGGAGGCTTGAATAATGACGACCAGGGTGTATATGTTTATCAATCCACCGATTCCTATATTTTTCATTGAAACAATACATAATTTTGTCCACATATCAGTCCACATATAAAAATGTTTCCTAAAATTTCATGCAAAAGCTACAATTTTAGTATATTAGGATCCATATAATGATATTAATGTAATATTTCTATCTTTTCTTGTCTATTTAGATAGGAAAAGATAGAAATGCATTTCCAAATAAAAAATGTATTAAACTAGTAGTAAACTTAAAGTATGTTTACAAAACACCTGTTTTATTTGTTTGTCTGTTTGTTTGTCCGGGCAAATAATAAAGTCATTTTGGAGGGACTTTCACTTTTCTTGAGCTGATTCTAAAGTTAGTTCCGATGAGTGTAGTTTCGGAACAAGAAAGGAGTTTGCACTTGTTGATTAGTCAACTGTAATAACCAGCTGAAAAAAAAATGAATAAATTAAAAAAATGTAATAAGCAAAATGAAACATTTGTATTACTTATAGTAAGATAAAATTATATAATTCTCATAATTTCGCATAATGATCTCATCAAAAGTTATATGCATAACAATGGGCCGGAAATTTCGTTCGGCGCAATTCTTCAATTAACCCCGTCTACGCAATTTCTCGCTTTTGTCGAGTGCCTATTGTGCCTGTCCGCATAATATCATCGTGTTGAAACTTGTTTTCGTCTATTGTTGGATGTATTATTGTTAGATTACAATTCTATTTTCAGATATAATCTGAATATTTTTAATTAACACCTATTTTTACCCGACTACGGCAAATCCAAAAGGAAGGGCTATGATTTTAGCAGTCTATATAATATGTATGTATATATGAATTTTTGTATGAGATTCTGTGTGTACCACCGTAGCGCCTAAACTACTGGGCCGATTTTGATGAATGAGGTGTCAGTTATTTTTTATGGTCTGGGTGACAGGCTACATTTTATATACGAAAAAAATCTTTGCAAGGTCTCCACTCCAGTACCTTGGGACTCCTACACCTAGGGTAGGTGTAGGGGTTCCAAGGGTCAGTTCCTTGAACTATCTAACCGACCTATTGCCATTTCAGCTCGCAAACCGTCTCTTCATTTCTGATTTGAATACTTAAAGAAACTTCGAGGATGTTTCCCCCATCGCCCGCTGAGTGACTATGAGCTTCCTTATGAGATCCAAGTCCAGCGAGTTAAACATGATATTAAATTAGTTAAAAAGCTGTCGTAAATAATGTCACTTCCTGCTACATATTATATTCAAGTAACTTATACATTAGCTTTATGTAAATTGATTAAAGCAAAAGAATAGACAAGTATAAATTGAAAATTTAAAAAATCCCCGACATTCACCATTTTTGGCGGCGGCCATCTTGGATTTGCATAATGCTATTCTTCTAGTCAAGCCCTTTCATTTGATACCCATATTAAGGGAGTTGTGAAACAATATGTATTCCGCCATTTTGTAGCGGCGGCCATATTAGATCGATTTTCATCAAACATAGCTAACAACACTCTCGACTAATTTACCTTTCAAACAAAAAAAACCGCATTCAAATAGGTTCACCCGTTTGAGCGCTACAGGGGAACAGCCAGATACACACACACACACACACACACAGACACGTCAAACTTATAACACCCCGTCGTTTTTGCGTCGGGGGTTAAAAATAACAAAATACGCGATCAAGTATAACTTGCAAGGACCGAGAAATATAAGGATTAAGATAAGGGGATTAAGTATTTTGTAAATATTTATACAAATAAATTCTTCTGAATCAAAGCAAGTATAACTTGCTAGGATCAAGAGATAAGGGGATTATTTTGTATTGTAAATATTTATACAAATAAATTCTCCTGAATCAAAGCTGAAAATAAGAACCTGAGCGGAAGACGACAAGCGACACCCGCACCTGGCGACCGCAGAAATACAGAATATAGAGAATTCCAAATGAAGTGTCACACACACGTTACGGCGTGAGCTCTCTCACTTTAATACGATTATACGGATTTATGTAACACTCAACTTAAGAAAATGCGTAATAATCACACTTATACGAGTTTACAAAGACACAAAGATACACAGAAGAGAGTACACAAAGACGAAAGTTTGGGTGTATGTTCTTGTGTGTGTGTGTGTGTGTGTGTGTGTGTGTGTGCGTGCGTGCGTGCGTGCGTGCGTGCGTGCGTGCGTGCGTGCGTGCGTGCGTGCGTGCGTGCGTGCGTGCGTGCGTGCGTGCGTGCGTGCGTGCGTGCGTGCGTGCGTGCGTGCGTGCGTGCGTGCGTGCGTGCGTGCGTGCGTGCGTGCGTGCGTGCGTTCGTGCGTGCGTGCGTGCGTGCGTGCGTGCGTGCGTGCGTGCGTGCGTGCGTGCGTGCGTGCGTGCGTGCGTGCGTGCGTGCGTGCGTGCGTGCGTGCGTGCGTGCGTGCGTGCGTGCGTGCGTGCGTGCGTGCGTGCGTGCGTGCGTGCGTGCGTGCGTGCGTGCGTGCGTGCGTGCGTGCGTGCGTGCGTGCGTGCGTGCGTGCGTGCGTGCGTGCGTGCGTGCGTGCGTGCGTGCGTGCGTGCGTGCGTGCGTGCGTGCGTGCGTGCGTGCGTGCGTGCGTGTATTGTTACTCTTTAACGCCACAACTACTGAATCGATTTGGCTGAAATGAGATAGAGTATGCCCTGACTTAATACATAGGCAACTTTTTATCCTGGAAAAATTCACAGTTGCCGGGGATTTCGAAATTTTCTATAGCAATCTACAGCTGCAGCTATAAGTGGATTACTGTAGCAAACTTCCTCAAAAATAGGTATAAAGGTTGGAAAATGGAGCGGGAACGGGAAACGGAAATCCACGATCCCGATCCCTCGGGACTTGTGAAAAACCGAAATTCACGCGGGCGATGCCGCGGGCAATAGCTACTATCATATAAATAATGAAATCATTACAATAGATAGTAACGCACAGAAATTCCCATTGTAATGTATATTGTGGTAAAGTAGATAGGGATAGGGATTTTTTTAATCTTACGTCAGCAAAGCCGCAGGCGATCGTTATAGTTTTACGTAACGCAAAAAAAAATAATAAACGCCAAAATATGCGAACAAAATATATTATCTTGCTCGAAACACGAAAGATAGGGATTATTTTGTAAATATTTATGCAAATAACTCCTCTTTGTGAAATCTGGAGCGGAAGATGACAAGCCACCTGGCGACCGCAGAATTAAGAATAAGTACCTACAAATAGAAAATCCCAAATAAAGTGTCACACACAGGTTGCAGTGTAAGTCCTTCACTTTACAGTGCGACCAATCTATCTGTGAACTGAAGGAGGTCGTTAGTGTCGCTTTAGTGTTGCCATACAATCGTTAATTCGACAAATTTAGGAAAATCCCATAGCAGTACGTATGAGGTGCGACAATTCGCCCGCGACTAGTAATCACAGTCTCAGATTCACTGCGACTCATCGCATTACATGCACTCCCGCCAAGACGCATTACTATATCGTCACTTTAATGTTTATAATTTACATATTACGTAGGTATACTTATACTGATGGTAAAAGTCTGTTTTTAATTAATGGAATAACTATTTTTTAACAGGTCGTGCACTTGATAACACTGACCTGTACCGGCAGATACTCACTTGTATATTTGATTGAACAAGTATAAATTAAAAATTTTAAAAACCCCCGACATTCGCCATTTTGTGGCGGCGCGGCGGTCATCTTGGATTTGCAATAGTGCTATTCTACTAGTCAAGCCCTTTCATTTGATACCCATATAAAGTGAGTTGTGAAAAAATATGTAATCCGCCATTTTGTAGTGGCGGCCATCTTGGACCGATTTTCATCAAACATAGCTAACAACACTCTCGACTAATTTATCTTACAAACAAAAAAAAACCGCATTCAAATCGGTCCACCCGTTTGAGCGCCAGAGGGGAACAGACAGACACACACACACACACACACAGACACGTTAAACTTATAACACCCCGTCGTTTTTGCGTCGGGGGTTAAAAAGAATCACCCACTCACTTGTATTTTGATTGGAAAAGTGAATCACTTCCTATTTGTACACGGAAAAACCTCATAGAAATAAATCATATCTCCCCCTCCCTCGCTGAAATTAAAAAAAAAGATTCGTTACCCGAAGCTACGAGCGACAACCGGCGTCACTCGCACCTGGTGACCGCAAAAAATAATAAATCTCTCGTAATCCCAGTTAAACGCCTTTAAACTGTCAACTTTGGGAGGGAACGACCACTTATCACAAGCTTAAGCTCGGGGTAATTATGGTTGTTTTTGTCAATTAACTAGATGACCCTTCCCTGCTTCGATTGTGTGGAGTTTGTGATAATCTATTCTTGATCGGGGTCTAAGCGGTTATGGAAATAACCTACATGCAAATTAATCTCAAGTCTCTTGACATACAGGTTGAGCTGTTGAACTTAAGTCCGCTCTCTTCACGCGCTTTTCCATACAAACGTATTACGCCTATTATTCTAATATTTGTCGCAATAGGTCTAAAGTTAAACCAGATATCAATTTATATCTCCATTACCTATGCCATAAAATAAAAATATTAGCAAAATTATATTTATTTTGAAAGTTATGACGCTTGAAAAATCACTATTTTTGGGCAAATTTTGGGGCAAATTCGTGCGTAAATAAACTATATAAGAAACTAGAAAATTGAAAAACGACTGAAATCTTATCATAGGTTACTTCATAATAATTACAAATGTCTTTAGTTCATGTAAAAAATTGCCAAATATTTGCTAAAATAGGCGAAATTCCAAACCTTGATTTGTATCTTTTTACTTTGCCGTTTTTCACTAAAAATCATGATATCTCAAGCAAAATTTATTTATTTAATTAATTTATTATTTATTTATGTATATATTTTTAGTACTCTTCTATACTGAAGACGTCTCGCTCTCTAAATGCAGAAATCACTGTTTTAGACTCCACTCACCAACGATTTGTCGCGCCCATGGAGAGGGCTCTTAACGTTGAATATGTCACTCAGTCAATTTCTCCCTATAAATAACGTGTAGTCCGCCAACCCGCATTGGAGCAGCGTAGCGGGTCTAAGCACTAAATCCCTCTCTCCTATGAGAGAGGAGGCCTGTGCCCAGCAGAGGGACGCTGGTGGTGGTGGTGGTGGTATGGGGACCGCTCTCAAAAACAAAGACATGAACGAAGAATAGTAATGATAATAATTACTGACAAAATACCACAAAAAAAACGCTAATAAAAACGTAAAATATTTTTTGTATTTTATAAAAGTTCCTATTTCGCAATGTAATGCAATCAGCTGACGCCTAAATACCTAAAATTGTCGCCGGCTGCTCACCGCGCGCGCTACAGTACCTGCTACTTAAGCGGGTATTGACCTCGAGTTGTGCACGTTACATTGCCGGTTAGAAAAATACGTATTGTGTTGTGTTTAAGTAGTATAATAATAGAGCTATTTCGATAGCATTCCCCTTATACTCTGTATACTAGTTTTAATGGAAATGGTTTTTTAACCCCCGACGCAAAAACGACGGGGTGTTATAAGTTTGACGTGTCTGTGTGTGTGTGTGTGTGTGTGTGTGTGTGTGTGTGTGTGTGTGTGTGTGTGTGTGTGTGTGTGTGTGTGTGTGTGTGTGTGTGTGTGTGTGTGTGTGTGTGTGTGTCTGTCTGTTCCCCTGTGGCGCTCAAACGGGTGGACCGATTTGAGTGCGGTTTTTTTTGTTTGAAAGGTGAATTAGTCGAGAGTGTTCTTAGCTATGCTTGATGAAAATCGGTCCAAGATGGCCGCCGCTACAAAATGGCGGATGATATATTTTTTCACAACTCCCTTGATATGGGTATCAAATGAAAGGGCTTGACTAGTAGAATAGCACTATTGCAAATTCAAGATGGCCGCCGCCACTAAATGGCGAATGTCGGGGGTTTTTTAAATTTTCAATTTACACTTGTCTTACCATCGACTAAGATAATATTTTTCCGGGCGTATGGACATCCGATATGCAAACTAATTCTGCGGCAATTTTCGTCAAGATGTGTTCATTCATTAGGCCGTTAAAAGGTAACAGACAGACAGACAGATACACTTTAGCGTTCATGATATTAGATAATGTGAATACGCAGTATTTCATTCTCCTTCCTTTGATTCGCTTTAGTCTGGTATAATTGGCAAACAGAAAATATCATTTTCAAAATCACATAACATAATGCGACGTTGATATAATCTGTAGGTATTATTTGGCAAGAAATCTAATTACGTAAAGGGAATTATTTTCCTTTTATCATTATACTCATACATTCAGTGGGAATATAATACACTAATCATATTTGCTCCATAGCAAGCTCATTAGGCGTCCTATAACATAATAATACAGGAGAGTATGTCTGTACAATCATATTACTTTCTTATTGTAATATGATATATCCAGTGATAATTTATCACTAATTGTAGTGATGAATTACTACTTACTAATACCTAAGATATGTTATCTATCTATACATATAATAAAATCGTAGAATTGCCGTATCTGTACATTGAAGATTTTTGCAAAATAATAACTGGGAGATGTTAGGGATAAGTAATAGAACGTAAAAAAGCTATTTTTGAAATTTTTGTCTGTTTGTCTGTTTGTCTGTTTATCTGTTTGTCTGTTTATCTGTTTGTCTGTTTGTCTGTATGTTTGTGCGCGCATCACGTAAAAACTACTGAATGGATTGAAATGAAACTCGGCATGATTTAAGTTCATACTATGGAGTAACATATAGGATACTTTTTATCCCGAAATTCAGCACGGTTCCCTTGGGAGAGGGGATGAAAGGCAAAATGTGTACTTAGCTGTAATTCGTTAACGGGTGGTCCGATTTGATTCATTCTTTTTTTGTTAGAAAGTAGATACTTTAAAGACTACTGGCTAATCTCTGAAAGGCTGGACCGATTTTGATGGAACTTTCACTGGCGGATGTTTATATTTTGATGTACCTAAACATCCGCCAGTGAACTTTTTACAGTTTTTAGCAAAGTATAAGCTCAAAAAAGCTTAGGAAAAACAAAATGATTCCCACGGGATTATTAAAATCAATATCCACGCGAACGAAGTCGCGGGTATCCGCTCGTATCTAATAAATTTCTAAATGAAATTGCTTGTATAATTATTGGATCGATAGACGTTTGGGTCCCAAAGTGCTGTAATGGTGACCTCGCACCAGAAGGCACAGTGTTTACGGACCCCCTATTAGTTGGTCGTGATTGCCAGCTATACGTTCAAGAAGTGCCATGTTTGTAGCTTTTCTCGGTACGCTATAAGTACTTGTCTTTAACAATTAGATAATCTAAAAGATTTAAAATATAACAGACTTTGCCACGCACTTAACGGTTTATATCCCGGAAACTACCGAACCGATCTTGATGAAAGTTGCACTGGTTCCCTAAATTGAAGTAAATGTAAACCAATAAACAAGCTATAATTTAAAAATTAAAAAAACCCGACTGCCATGCTATAAAACGAACTAAAAAATTAATAAACTACCACCGTACCACTTACAGTGTAGTTGTTATTTATTTTGTTTTTCATGATTTGTCACTCCAAACTGATTTAAAACATAATATAGATTGTTTACATTTTCGTACTGGCCTTTTAAAACCCTTTATTTTGATGAAAAAATTTTTCAGCCCGCACATTAAAGTGCATAAAATAAATCTAATGAACGTACTTATAACTTATCAAAATTGGTTGAGCCGTTAAGTAGTTACGAACTGACATAGGAAACGGTCATTTTATACGATTTATCACTCCAAATTGTTCCCAAATATATAAATTGTATACATTTTCGTATTCGCCTTTTAAATCCCTTTATTTTGATACCCCACTCGAGGGTCTTGAAGAAAAAATATTTTTTCAGCTCGCACAATAAAGCGCATAAAGTCCGCCATTTTGTTTTTTTTTTTTAATTTAGGTACTTATTGACACTCGCGTCATCGAGACAAATCTAATGTCGTATCATTTATCAAAATCCGTTGAGCCGTTGATTAGTTACAAGCGGACATAGGAATGGACATACATAATATCTACACACAGGTGAAACACATTATACCCAGTCGGGTAAAAAAGAATGTACCTATATTTGTTTGGGATCCCTTAAAGATTTTATCATTTATGTGAATATTTTGCATTTCGAATAACATTACACAAATACTATTGAATTGATAACCCTCCTTTTTGAAGTCGGTTAAAAACACTCAGTTTTCGCCGCCCTGACCGCTGCAAAAATCCTTTCCTATTTATTATATTCGGTCTATATTTATATTTATGGCCCCAAATAATATAATTTCCTACCCTTATTTACTGGGCCGCCGGCCCTTTTACCAGATGTGTCCATATTTTCTATGGCCCTAAATGGCACGAGATAAATAACACAGAATTCCATGTTGGTAATATTTTTTCATGAAAAAATTTCAATATTATAATAATTGGTTTCGATTTTTATTCTATATTACACCTGTGCGTAAGTTATTTTAATTAAATCCCATTTTGATCGTACTAAAAAAAACGCGTTATTTTCTGATAGGTTATTTTCATATTCTTCACTTGAAGTGGATAAATTAATTTTAAGTGACTGTATGTGTTTTAGAAATAACTGCGATTTATTAAGCTCAAATAATTCCAGACCAATAACCCAATAAAACAAAGCTTAGACCAGCTAAAATCGCAGGTTTTGCTACCAAATAGTCAAATGAGCTTCAATTTCAGTCTATTAGAATAAATGCAGACTCCAATATTCACAGAGGAATTTTAACAGAACATTAAATTTTAAAGTTTGGTACTACCATCATCTATATATCTATATCTATATCTATATACATATAATAAAATCTATATACATATAATAAAATCGTAGAATTGCCGTATCTGTACATTGAAGATTTTTGCAAAATAATAACTGGGGGATGTTAGGAATAAGTAAAAGAACGTAAAAAAGCTATTTTTGAAATTTTTGTCTGTTTATCTGTTTGTCTGTTTGTCTGTTTATATGTTTGTCTGTATGTTTGTGCGCGCATCACGCAAAAACTACTGAATGGATTGAAACGAAACTTGGTACGATTGAAGTTCATACTACGGAGTAACATATAGAATACTTTTTATCCTGAAATTCAGCACGGTTCTCTAGGGAGAGGGGATGAAAGTCAAAACGTGTATTTAGCTGTAATTCAATAACGCCTGGTCTGATTTCATTAATTCTTTTTTTGTTAGAAAGTAGATACTTTAAAGATTACCGACTAATCTCTAAAAGGCTGGACCGATTTTGATGGGACTTTCACTGGCGGATGTTTACATTTTGATCTACCTAAACACCCGCCAGTGAACTTTTAACAGTTTTTAGCAAGGTATGAGCTCAAAGGAGCTTAGGAGAAACAAAATGATTCCTACGGGATTTGTAAAAACCAATATCCACGCGAACGAAGTCGCTGGTGTCCGCTTGTAAAGTAATAAAATGAGCAAACATTTACTTACATACATACATAGAGATACCTTAATAACTCAAAACGCGGAAGGAAAATATTCGGGGCACGTGAACTGTTCATAATAAAACCCACCAATCATGTCTACATTATTAAACCAAAACATTCCTCGTTATATCAATAAAGAGGAGAAAATGCGTCTCACATATCTTTGATTATGCAAAAACACATACATTTTTGCCGCATTCCACTTTGTACGCAAAATGACGCATTAGGGACCGTTCAGATAGACCGGCGCGGAGAGCAGAGCAAATTTTAATCGCATTTAAAATAGAATCTTATGGCATTGAAATAAGGTTTATTTTTACATTTTATCTCTTTTGGGAGCATCCTCTTATCATAAAAGAGATAAAATGTAAATATAAACCTTATTTCAATGGCTTAAGATTCTATTTTAAATGCGATTAAAATTTGCTCTGCTCTCCGCGCCGGTCTATCTGAACGGTCCCTTACAGTGGTTCTCCACGGTGCGTGATACGGCGAACCAGAACGCAGCTAGTGAGACGAACACGATGCTAATAAACATCTTAATGTAGGAGAATACCACGCCATGTCATTCACCTATGTTATATGGTACACGATGTAGCAATAATTAATAGGTGAATTCCAAAACACAAAATACCTACTATAACGAGATTTTAACAGCCACTTTAATGAAATCTAAATAATCTACTATGCTCGTGGTTGGGAGTAAATTGCAAATACGAGCGGTCTGCTGTTGACCGCCTATATATTTCGCTCTAACATCTAGCGCTGAACAAAAGTGCTCTTGTGTTGTTTAATAGGTAGTTACCTACCTACGTACCTACACTAAAGTGTAACTCAACACAATAGTGTAAGTTATATTATTTTGTATCTGCCTCCTTGGTTTAGCGATTAGTGTGTTTGACTACGGATCACAAGGGTTCAATTCCCGGGTTGGACCAAAAAATTATGAGGTATTGAGTTTTTCTGTCAAGAAATTCTCAGTGCCCATTCGGATTTAGAAGTTGGCGGTATTAGGTACCGGAGAGCACGTAAAGCCGTCAGCCCTGAGCCGGTCTGGTCGTGTTGAATTGGCTTATCTCATTGGACTATGAGAGTGGA
Organism: Melanargia galathea; assembly: GCA_920104075.1. NCBI lineage: Eukaryota > Metazoa > Arthropoda > Insecta > Lepidoptera > Nymphalidae > Melanargia > Melanargia galathea. Next base: position 23,623,487 of record OV049863.1, on the reverse strand, counting down.
CGAATAGAAAGTGCATATGTGTTTGCGCACCCTATATGCACTATAATATCTCCTGAATATTTGGCTGGTCTCCGCCTAGACTGAGATTGGCCGCTGAGATTGGTCGTAATTCGGTCGGGAGCATGGCATCGCATTGCTGAGATATTAAATGTTCTCGCGTTTGCGATATCATGCTCTGTGGGAAGTCACCATTAAAACGTAAACAAAAGGATTTATACAGCTTAATATTCTGAAAAAATTTAAATCCGAAAACAATTGCACGTGAAATATCGGTCGACAATTTTCAAAATGAAAACAAAAACAAAGAGGAGCTCGGCCGTTAAAGATGGCGTTTGTTTGTTTTTCTTAAGAGGCTTTCGCGAAGAAAATTGGTTCCCTCGTGCAAATATTTTGGAATTAGAGAAACACCAGACTTTTTACTTTAGTGAGCAACTTCTGACCAATAGAAATAAACTGAGCGTTGGTACTGTCTCATTGGTTCTAGTGGTTAGCATATTGACTGCAGATCATGAGGTCCCGGGTTCGATTCCCGGGTCGGGCAAATAATTGTTAGGTATTGGGTTTTTCGGTCAAGAAATTCTCTGTGCAAGCCCGAAGTTGGTAGTTGGCGGTGTTTCATCCCCGTGTCTCGGAGAGCACGTTAAGCAGTCGGTCTCGGTTATTATCACTATAATGTGACATAGTCATTAAAGCCCGCCAACCCGCATTGGAGCAGCGTGGCGGGTCTAAGCTCTAAATCCCTCTCTCCTATGAGAAAGGAGGTCTGTGCCCAGCAGTGGGACGTTAAAAGGTTGTGTACTCAGGTAACTTAAGCTACCTGAGTTTGATCGCGAAGCATCATCCTATCTATGTTCTAACCTAATCCTCTTCGATACCATGTTCTCTGTAACATCTATGCAAATAAATAAAATTAAAGTTTCTATTATTTTAACAATAATTCAATTTATATATTTTTTAATTTTTTTTTGTCAGCTTTCAGTCGCTTCAAAATCACATGATTGTTATTTATTTGTAGGTAGTTGCCGTGGATATTAATGATAGTTATATCTTTATTCTATATGAACAAAGAATAAACAATAACTATTATTCTTTGTTCAGTAGTTTCAGTGTGATGTGAATACAGAAAGAAAGACAAAAATAAAAAAGAAATACCATTTTGGGCTCTATTTATCGATGCTAGTTGAAAATTTCAAGGTACACAATTTTTAATTATACTCGTACTGTACAGAAATCGTTCCTTTACAGTTTTATTACAAGTACTTTAACTATACATCTATAATAATATAATGAAGCTTGTCCTGACTGACTGATCATCAACGCACAGCCTAAACCACTGAAGCAAGAAACTTGAAATTTTCACAGTAGTTTCCTTTTATGACGTAGGCGCACACTAAGAAAGGATTATTGCAAATTCCACTCCTAAGGGGGTTAAATAGGGGATAAAAGTTTGTATAAAAGTCCGTCATTTTTCAAGTTATATCCATGAAAATCGGTATTTGTTCTGTCTGTTAAAAATAAAGAATTATTTATTGCGATTCAGGAATTTTGGAAATTCTACCCCCAAGTGACATTTATAAGAATCCAAGCGGACGAAGTCGCTGGCATCAGCTAGTTATACATATAACAGATGTTTTTCTGCCGAGGTGTTCAACATCACATTTACTTACAGTGTCATTGTCTTTGATCGTGTTAAATCGGATTATTCAAATTTAATACAAATGGCGCCTAATAAGTCCCCTTAACGGGGATTGGTTCCCCGGATTGTAGGATATAGGTAGGTAGTATATGTATTATAATAGTCCACAAATTGGTGGAATATTTTAAGGCGGTACTATGATAAATACTGAAAGTGTGTATAATCCTAACTAATATTATAAATGCGAAAGTGAGTTTGCTTGTTTGTTTGTTACGCTTTCATGCCTAAACCGCTGAACCGATTTTGATGAAATTTGGTACAGAAGTAGAATAGACATTGAAGAAGGATATAGGTTACTTTTAATGCCGGAAAATTATAGAGTTCCCAAGGGATTCCTAAAAACTAAACTAAATACACGCGGACGAAGTCGCGGGCATCAGCTAGTAAATAATAATTACCTTACCTAAAACCTGAAAGAACTCTTTCCTCAAATCAGCCACGTAAATAAAACGGACTCAAAGACAAACGGAAATACAGATACAAAGTCAACATTTAATTCGTAAAACAGTTAATCACAGATCAGGGTTATATTTCTACATAGGTAAATTAATTATATTATATAACAAACTGGCATATTTTGTCTACTATTTCCTTTAAATTTTCCATCAGCTCTTGTACATTGAACATACCTAAGCAAGCTGTTAACGCAACCAAGTGTAATAATTTATGCGTCACTTAGAATAGCTTAGACGTACTTCGCTTAGTACCTATTACAAATGTAATGTAAATTAAATTAAAACTTTACGACACGAGTGTTTCAATGGAATTGATAATTGTGTTTATTACATCAAAGGTATTTTGTATACAATAGTAACTTTTGTCCAAGGATTTTCTTGCGTGAAATTCGGTCGAACTGTATTTTGAGTTTTAGTGGACCGATTTATACAGAGTAATGCGAATATTCTAGAGGTCATAACTTTTATGACGATCTGTAAATTATCTATAGTCTGGTCTGGTGGGAGGCTTTTTTTTAAGGTACAAAGTAGGTACTTCTTTATTCTTATAAACAAACATCCTCCAACATGATTGGAGCCTGTGCTAGCTACTGTCCTTTCATACTATTTCTCGCATTTATGCCTCTCGTACTTTTATTCCTCATACAATTCTTTCTATCATTCGTCTTCTTTCGTAACTGTGGGTGGGTTTCCCCGTAGCTAGTTACCATCCTACCGGCAAAGCCGTGCCGCCAAGCAATTTAGTGTACCGTTACGATGCCGCGTATAGAAACCGATCAGGGGTATGGGTTTAATAAACTGCCATACCTCTTCCAGGTTAGCCCGCTTCCGTCTTAGATTATATCGTCACTTACCATCAGATGAACTTCAGAACATCATAACTTGTAGAAAAAAAAAACATTGAAGATATTTAGTGCAGGAAGACTGAAATATTTGCTACTAGAATCTGCCCGCGGCTTCGCCCGCGTGAATTTCGGTTTTAAACAAATCCCGAGGGAATCGTGGATTTCTGGTTCCCGTTCTCGCTCCCTTTTCCAACCTTTATACTACTATCAAGGAAGTTTGCTATAGTAATCTACCTATAGTTGTAGCTATAGATTAGCTGTGCATTTTTCCAGGATAAAAAGTAGCCTATGTTTTAAGTCAGGGCATAATCTATCTCCATTCAAAATTTCAGCCAAAACGGCTCAGTAGTTGCGGCGTGATTGAGTAACAAACATCCAAACATCCAAACATCTAAACATCTAAACATCCAAACATCCAAACATCCACACTTTCACATTTATAATATTATAAGTAGGATCAGAGAGTTGCTCTTTATCCTATGAGCCATTTCGGACATCGTTACAAAAGTAATGACCTCTTACAATAGAAAAGGGCAGTCCCTTAGCACTAAAGAGGGTCACTTTGCGCACGCTACTCTAAACAACTTTCACTAGGGGACCAACCTTTAAGTAAATCATGAAAAAATATCAGCTGTTCTATACAAAGGATTACCTACACAGAAAAAAACCGTTTGTGATATAAAAAATTACAAACGATTTTTTTCAGGGTTTATGTACTTTATTATGTACATTTTAGTTACATTATTAAAACAAGTGCGCTGAATTAATTTTTATATTCAGTTGTACATGTACAATATGTACCTACATGATTTTAAAATGATTGTTTTTTTTTAATAATTATTATTTATACCAAATCACTATCATATCGAAAAGATATTTTAAAGATAATTCAATATTTTAAAGAGAAATAATTACAGTATACTTTGAAAAAAGATCGCTGCAAAAAAAAAACAAAAAAAAAATTGAAGTTACCGCGCCGGCGAAAAAGTGTGTCAAAAAGGTCACGACCCCAACAAAGTTCTTTCACTTTCACGTATTTTCAGCTTCAGTTCGACGTTGTGAGCAAAAAACATTGTCTTTTTTCCACATCGTCAAGTGTTTGACCTTTTGCTTATATCACAATTAAACTTCGAGATTCGGATTTTGTTACCTTTCTTCTGTTAGGTTCTTTCTCATCAGCACTTTTGACCTTCGACCTTTTTGTGCTTGATTAAAATCGCGATTCTACGTTCGTTCGTTTCAACCAATAGACGTCCACTGCTGGACATAGGTCTCTTGCAAGGATCGCCACAGCACGTTACATTACTCGTGGCTGAACGCTACGCAGATTTTATAGTGCACACGTGTGCAAACACAGGTGCACTCTATTATCTTTTTCCTCACTCTAATAGTTAGATGCGGGCTAATATATATATAATAGGATGGACTGCCACTTTTCTTACTCTGGACTGCTACTAGTTATGAATTTCTTAACAGAAACACCCAATAGCCTTCTGTTTAGTCTGACACGGGACTCGAAACTGGGATCTTATAATCCACATAAACCGGTCAAGTGCGAGTCAGACTCGCGCACCGAGGGTTCCGTACTCCAGAAGTATAAGTACAATCTGTTTCATTAGTTTTCTTTTTCATTAGTTTGTCTTAAAAGATAAGTGTTAATTAAGCTAGGCCTCTAAATTGTATCAGCGCTCATACAACTCAGAGGTTTATCTTAATTGGCTCAACTATGTATGTATGGGGACACCCTTTATTTTCCAACTTTTTTTAGTTTTTGGAATTTTTCCTTTATTTGTACTATAAGACCTGGCTTTTTGCAAAATTTCGTAATTCTAGGTCAACTGGAACTACCATTTAGGTTTTCAACCCAAAACCTATAGGTTACTTCCGGTTGACCTAGATTTGTCAATTTTGGTCAAAAGTAAGGTCTTACAAATCAAGCAAAGGAAACATTCCGAAAAATAAAAAAAGTTGAAAATTAATGTAAATTTTGGTACTTACAAGTTTTCGTGAAAATCTAAATTTGCCTATATCTTTTTATTGTGTGGACTCAGGACCTTAATTTTTATACACTAATAGGGACTATACATCTTCGTATCTGATATAAATTTCAACATGCTAGGTCCACCCGTTCTTGAGAAAATCGGTGGTGACACACGGACAGACGGACAGACGGACAAGAAAGTGATCTTATAAGGGTTCCTTTTTTACCTTTTGAGGTACAGAACCCTAAAAAGAAAAAGCCATCCACTAGTTTATTTAGGCATTCAAACATGCTTATAGTTAGAGAGAATGTGGAACCTAATAAAAACATCGCTTCGTCAGTTATTTTCGTCGTCGCCTTTATTTCGACAAATAGACGTGACGACTAGTGATAGTTCTCTTGCAAAGATCGCCACAAAACACGCTCTTGTGGCGCTTGTGTCCAGTGGCTCATAGTGACACAAACAGTTAACAAACTCTAGGAGCATATACCCCCACCCACCCCTACAGCCTTTTATCGTCCCACTGCTGGGCACAGGCCTCCTCTCTCATAGGAGAGAGGGATTTAAAGCTTAGACCCGCCACGCTGCTCCCTAAAATGCGGGTTGGTGGGTTTTAACGACTATTGTCACATGATAGTGATAATAACCGGGACCGACTGCTTAACGTGCTCTCCGAAGCACGGGGGTGAACACCGCCAACTACCAACTCTGGGCTGGCACCTGAGAATTTCTTGACAGAAAATCCCAATACCTAACAATTATATACCTGACCCGGGAATCGAACCCAGGACCTCGTGATCTGCAGTCAAATACGCTAACCACTAGACCAACGAGGCAATCTAGGAGTATAATATAATCTAATTCGCCAAAAGCATTTAATTACCGGCTCCCTTTCGTGGGTAAAAAAAGGAAAGTCTGATTTCCGAATGTCGAAACGAAATGAAACACCTGGTCAGTCGTCGATTTTATTAAGATTTCCTTATTTCCGGGGCTTCGAACCTTCCTGACAAATGTGACCCGGCCTTCTCTCAATACCATTTAGAAAATAAGGTTGGATTATTTAAGAATATTTGTACTCGCTTCGGCAGTACATATACTAAAATTGGAACGATACAGAGAAGATTAGCATGGCCCCTGCGCAAGGATGACACGCAAAATCGTGAAGCGTTCCACATTTTTAATTGCTCATTTAATTGTGAAGAAGTGGAAATATACACAACATTACGAAATTTAAAAACCCTATGTAAGATGAAAATAAACATAACCTATTGTGAATGACGTGCACAACTACCTATCTACTACCTATTATTTACGAACTAGTGGACTGCTTCATGCTTCAAGACGTAAAAATTCGAACAGAATGATGCTTGTTCAGGTATAAAAAAGTGAAATACATACACATACTAAAGTTTAAAACACTAAGTTGAGAGTAAACATACCTTTTTGATGACTTGCAAAACTACTTGTTAATATTTATGAATCGATAGACTTCTTCATGCTTTCAAGGAGTAAAATTCAATCATTCAAGCAGAATTGCTCGTTTAAATGCGAAGAATTATAAAAACTTCCTTATTGAAAATACATAGTCTAAGATCCGGTCGTTAAATCTTGCAGACTAAGAGGTACTCAACATAGTGAAGTTAAAATACTGTGGAAAATAAACATAACCCGTTGCTATTGACTTGCAAACTGCTGTTTAAGATTTGGATTCCTACATGCTTTAAGTCAAAAATTTAAGCAGTATTGCCCGTTTACAAGCGAAGAATAAGAAATTTTTTATTGAAAATACTTGTCTAAGATCTGACCGCTTAAATTCTGTAGACTAATAGCAAGGGCGCTCTATAACGTACCAATATCAGAGACGGCACTAAATCAATAAACACTGAAAGTGACTTATAAACTGTTACGAACCAGAACCACCTATACCAAAACAAACCGAGGATTTACAAACAAAAATGGAAGAAATTTTAAACGCACTTAAAACAATAAAAAAAGAGCTAGATGAACAAAGATCGGAAATAAGGGAAACAGGAAAAAATGTTACGGAACAAGTCACACTGAATGTAAATAGGATGCTCGAAGAAAGACTCCTAGCATGGGATGAAAAACATGAAAAACTAAAACAAATGGTGGAAAACCAGCAAAACAGGATTTACTTTCTGGAGAAACAGGCAAGGAATAGAAATATAGTGTTTTTCGGTATTGAGGAAACTGAAACATCATATGAAAAATTGGAGAGTAATATTATCAAATGGGTGGACAAATATTTCTCCATCAAGCTAACCTATAATGACATACAGGAAGTCAAAAGAGTGGGGAAGAAAGAAGAAAGACCACGCCCAGTAGTAGTAACCTTCTCAACTTTAGGTATAAAAATTAAAATATGGAAAGAACGGAACAAACTGAAAGACACCCCGTACTACGTGAAAGAAGACTACCCAAAATACGTACTGGAAAAACGGAAGGAACTACAAGAACAACTGAAATTGGAGAGAGAGAAAGGTAACATAGCAGTAATTAAGTATGATAAACTGATTATAATATCTAAAAACACTAAGAGAAAATTACCTATTTCACCTAATAATGTCACAGCACCAAAACTAGACGGGATCACACAAACAAACAAAAAGAACAAAGTGCAACTTTCTGATACATCAGTCAAAAGGTCAAATAGCATCTCTGAGGGAGTTGTAAAACCGGGCATGTTAAATTTCTTAGTTAATAAAAATACTACCAACACAACTAATTCTAGCACCGGTAGCAGTAATCAAGACAAGAAAACATAGCAACCAAGCTCCTCCTCCAACACAGAGCCAAATAGCATACAAATTAAAGTTAAGAACATACATCTTCCAACCCGGCTGGTCACCGTGGAAGATTATGACCACAACCCTCCGAAGAATATCACTTTGGCACAGAACAAAAATAAGAAAATAACTCACCAATTACATATTGCAACATATAATGTCAGGACCTTATCAACATATGAACGCTTATTAGAATTACAAGAATCAATAAAAAAAGTTAAATACAATATCATTGGGATCTCAGAAATGAGACGGCTCGGTACAAAAATAGAAGAACATGAGAACTTTATACTATGTCACGTAGGGCACACACCAGGCATGTACGGTGTAGGCTTCATAGTAAAAAAGTCACACAAATACAATATAGAGAGCTTCACTGGTATGACAGAACGGGTTGCAATACTGAACATGAACATCCAAGGTTTCACGGTCACTATAATACAAGTATATGCCCCAACTGAAACAGCAAGTGAGTCTGAAACAGAGGAATTCTACAAAACAATTGACAAAGCACTAGAAAACACCCACAAGAACATTATACTAATGGGAGACTTTAATGCGAAGATTGGTTTACCCAAGAAGGAAGAATACTTAGTTATGAAACAACATGGATATGGAAAAAGAAGCGACAGAGGACAGAGACTTATAGATTTTGCACTGGAACACAAGCTAACAATAATAAATACATGTTTCAAAAAAAGACAAAACAGAAGATGGACGTGGAGATCTCCAACCGGTGAAACTAAAAATGAGATTGACTATATACTATCCAACCAACCAAAAATATTTCAAAACATTGGTACTATGAATCTAAATTTCCCCTCGGATCATAGGTTAATAAGAGCAACATTAAATCTAAAAGGACAAAAAAGAAGTAGGACCACTTTCACAAACACACAAATAAGCCAACTAAAGAGTGAAGAAGAAATATCGATCTATAAAGAAAACTTGTCTACAACACTATCTGACCCATCTGCCCGCCAGAAATACACCTCAGTACAAACCTATTATGACAATATAACAAACGCTATCACAAATAGTTTGAAAAAAGCTCGTGTTAAAACAGATGTAAATAAACACCATAAAATACTATCAAATCGTACAATATCTTTGTTACAAAGAAGGCAAGAACTACAAAAAACAAAAAACAAATCGCGTTCTATGAAAAATGAGCTAAGCGCACTATATAAATTAGTAAATAAATATATTAGGAATGACTATGTAAAATACAGACAAGGCATCATTGAAAGACATCTATATCTAACAGGAAGCACAAAGAAGGCCTACAAAGAACTTAGAACAAATAAAACTTGGATCGAAGGATTGAAGAAACTAGACCAAAACCTGAACAAACGAACTGATATTATTACCACAGCAACTGACTTTTATACAAAACTATATAGTGATAAGACAAAATCAGCCATAACACAAAGCAACATTCTAAAACAGAATATCGCAGAGAACATTAATCCAATAGAAGAATCAGAAATCATAGAAGCAATAAAGAGAACAAAACTAGAAAAATCTCCCGGATCGGATAACATCACGAATGAAGCATTAAAGATAGCATATACAATACTGGCCAAACCTCTAGCCGAATTATTCAATCTGATACTACAAAAGTCTGAAACACCATCACAATGGTCAGAATCCAATATCATTCTAATATATAAGAAAGGAGACCCAAAAGAGATAGGCAACTATAGACCAATAAGTCTGCTACCAGCACTCTATAAGCTGTTTTCCACTATTATAAATACAAGAATTAGTCCTGAAATAGAAGCCAGACAGCCAGTGGAACAAGCCGGTTTCAGAAAGGGTTTCTCCACAGTCGACCACATACACACCCTGGAATTGATTATAGAAAAGTATCAAGAACATCAAAGACCCCTTTATCTAGCTTTTATCGATTACCAAAAAGCCTTCGACACAGTAACACACGTAAGTATATGGGACAGCTTGAAGGAACAAGGAGTTAGCGAAGTGTATGTAGAGGTCATCAGAAGCATATATAATAATAACACGGGTCGAATTAAGATGGAAACTCTAGGCCCAAGCTTCCCCATAGAGAGAGGGGTAAGGCAAGGAGATCCTCTATCGCCTAAAATATTTATAGCCATTCTTGAAGCCATCGTCAGCAAACTAGACTGGAAAAAAATGGGTCTGTATATACAAGGCTCCTTCTTAAGCCACTTGAGATTCGCAGATGACGTAGTCATATTATCAGAGACAAGTTCGCAGCTGCAGCTCATGATCGAATCTTTACAGCAAGCTAGTACAAAAGTGGGACTGGAAATTAATCTATCTAAGACTATGACAATGACGAACAGGAGTAAAATACCAATTATAGTAAATGGAAATCCACTAGAATATGCAGAAAAATACATCTACTTAGGAAAGACAATTAGTTTTGGCAGAAAAAACAATGAAATTGAAGTAGAAAGGAGAATACAGCAAACATGGAATAAATACTGGAGTCTAAAAGAAATCTTCAAAAGTAACATGGCTACATATATAAAAACTAGGATTATGAACACTAGCCTTATACCGGTGTTGACATATGGATGTCAGACTTGGAAATATACGACCAGAGTAAAACACAAAATCACCACCTGCCAGCGAGGACTTGAACGCAGTATGCTTAAGATAAAAAAATTAGACAAAATAAGACACACAAAAATAAGATCAATAACAAAAGCCACTGACGCCTTAAACCATGCGCAAAAATTAAAATGGAAATGGGCAGGCCACGTGGCTAGACTTAAAGATCAGAGATGGACCTTAAAAGTAACTCTGTGGAGAGGTCCTCATGGCAAAAGGAGCAGGGGGAGACCACTGGCAAGATGGGAAGATGACATCATAAGAACAGCTGGCCCGAAATGGAACCAAACAGCACAGGACCGAGATAAATGGACATCTTTGGAGGAGGCCTTTACCCAACCTGGGGTTCTTACATAAAAAATAAAAAAAATCTATTATATTAATTACCTAAAAATACTAACACCTAAATTATAAGTGTAACTAACCAAGTAACAAAACATTGTAAAGATACTAAAAATACTGTTAAATGTAAGAAATAAAAGGCTTTTTTATTTTTATTTTATTATTTAAGAATATTGATGCGGGTTATGCCATCGCTCCCACAGCCAACGGTCCGGAGTTCTGCATTCTGCGTTCATGAGAGCATAGAATAGAATAGAAAAGGTTTTTATTCAAATAAACTTTTACAAGTACTTTTGAATCGTCAATTGAATCTACCACTGGTTCGGAATTCCTCCGAACCGTTCCGGACCGGAATTCTTCCATTCCTACCGAGAAGAATAAGCAAGAAACTCGGCGGTTGCTTTTTTTAAAAATAACAATATAACATTTTATGTACCTACATGATTGAAATGCCGTCTCGCGCATTGCTGTAACGATTCATAAATATTGTTTATTTGATTTCTAACTAGGTACTTTGTGTAACATGCATGTATGTACCTATGTGAAGAGATTAAGGTAAAATTTTACCTTAAAATTTTGTCATAAACACCAGTGTCATACAGATTTGGGCCTTTTTGGGTCAGGTCATAACGGGAATATTGGCCGCCTGGGGCTAATTCAAATTTAAATTGCGTATTAAAGTTTTGGGTGTATAGAAATAATTAATTAAACTAGTTTTGTTTTTAGTTTTATTATTCATTCGGTTTTATTAAATTTGGTTTGACAGATTCGAAGTTGTATAATAAATTTTATAACAGACGGAAAGATTTATAATAAAAATTGCTATAGCTACGTATAGTTTGCTGGTGATCGCTATGAAAAATACTATATAAAAATACATCATACTAGAGCAAAACAAAAAAGTTTTGCCCCCACAATTTATAAAAGTTTAAAAAACCGAATCTAACGTCGATTAAAAACGATTGTAATCGTCAATGAAATACATGCCTTATACACAGTAGCTTTGAAATTTTACAGCACAGCGGAAGTCACCACGACGCGTCTGCAACAACCAATAGCGGATGAAGAGGTTTAGCGAGTAAAGCTGGGCACTCACAGTCAAAGTCCATAACTGTGTCCGTATAAGAAATCACGTTAGTAAATAGCTCAGTTGCGGTACGATTGAAGGACAGAATATGCATGGAAAATAGCATCCCATCCCGGGATTAAAAGTAGTCTATGTCACTATCCAGGCCCTAAACTAAACTAAGGCAAAATATCACGCTGATTTCCAGTTCTGCTGCGACGTGATTGAAAGACAAATCTACAAACAAACGAACAACTTTCGTCGTCGTCGTCGTCGTCGTCTCAACCAATAGACGTCCACTGCTGGACGTAGGTCTCTTGCAAGGATCGCCACAGCACACGATCTTGTGCCGCCTGATTCCAGCGGCTACCAGCGACTCGCTTGAGATCGTCTGTCCATCGGGTCGGGGGTCTACCAACGCTTCGTTTACTGGTGCGAGGTCGCCATTCAAGCACCTTGGGACCCCAACGTCCATCGGTTCTTCTAGCAATTTAAAAACAAGTTCTTTTTGCTAGAACAACTTTCACGTCTATGTTATACTAGTTGGGATATTTACTACATATTGCTCTGATATTAAACCCTTGTGAAACTCAAAAAAAAAAAACTTTCAGATACGCAAAATAAACTTTAAATAAAATACAACGACCAAAACCCTAACAAAGTTAATTACTTTGTCACACGAAGTGTCGGCAAAATCAAGTTAGAAATACCCCTCGTATTTCCAGCTATGATAATCTCTCTATGAAATTATAATAAAAAATTCTATTAAAATTATACAGCCGAAAGTCTGTTGATAGGTACGTATACTTTGGCTATCCGTGCCGAGCCGGGGTGGGTTTCTAGTGCATAGTAATTAATTTAGATTTACACAAGACTAGCTGATGCTCGCGACTTCGTCCGCGTATATATTTTTTTAAACCTCATAAGAAAAGTAGATGCAGGACATCTAGCTTCTGGTCTGGTGTCGGTTGCCAGGATGCAAGCAATTTCTGTGCAAACGTCAAAGTGTGCTGAACCGTGTAAGACCAGACAGAGAGAGTAACTTTTGCATTTTTAATATTAGTATTATTGCACAATATATAATCGACACTGATGTCACAAATTGTTTTTATGCAAAAAGAAGTTGCGATTTTTTTTAGGAAAAGTTTAAGTAGGTACAAAGTATACCTGAAAAATTATCGTTGAGAACATTACGGCCCTTGCTTGCAGGTAGCGAGTAAAGTTTTTACGAGAAAAGGGTTGCGCTTTGAAACCTTTTAAAGGAATTAGGTCAGCTTCCACTACACTATGACATAGCAAGAAGCGGTGACAATGTATTCTGCATAATATCACTAATGCACTATAAAACTATTACGCGTTTAGCAGAACATCAACATAGTTATGGAAATATACATTTAGAAAATATACTTTTTACCCAACTACGTTTGATGTAGGATGTTCGAGAAACGTGAGGATGAAGCTTTTGAAGTTCTGACATATTATGTTGTTTACGTGTTACTCTTTGCTGTTCTATGAACACGAACTTGCGCCGCTTGTATCCAGCGACTAGCTTAGATCGTCCATCTACCCGAGCGATGGCGATGGTGTTAGTGGTGCATGGTGGTCCAAATAGAAAAAGGTGTGTGTACTTACTGTACACGTTTAAGAAGTTATACTTCTTTTTACCTGACTACGGCAAAGCCAAAAGGATGGGTTATGATTTTAGCAGTCTATGTATGTATGTGGCCGAGTTTAGTATGAGATTCTGTGTGTACCACCGTAGCGCCTAAACTACTGGGCCGATTTTGATCAATGAGGTGTCAGTTAATTATTTGTTTATGGTCCGGGTGACATAGGCTACATTTTATAATACAAAAATCGAGAAGTGACTTTTGCCACGTGCAAGTGGCAAAAGTTTATTATTATTTAGTTTCGGATAGACATAACAGATGGCGCCGCTAGCTGCTTGCCCTGCGATTTCGGGTTTTGCTTGCGTAGTCGGGTTTCAGTTTACAAACTTTATACTTGTAATGCAAATAATTAATTACAATCAGACACTAGATGGGGCGACAGACGGCCATGTTTGTTTGCCAAGCGTTTGACAGTTGAGAAGTTAGCGAGCAACTTAAAGTTGCTTCGAGTTGCTTGCTATTTTGGACTTTATGTTAAGCTTTAAAATTCAGTCATGTCTTATTTATATCTATTTTAAATTTGAACAAGTATAAATTGAAAATTTAAAAACCCCCGACATTCTCCATTTCGTGGTCGCGGCCATCTTGTGTGTGTGTGTGTGTGTGCTATTCTACTAGTCAAGTCCTTTCATTTGATACCCATATTAAGGGAGTTGTGAAAAAATATAATCTGCCATTTTGTAGCGGCGACCATCTTGGATCGATTTTCATCAAACATACCTAACAACACTCTCGACTAATTCATCTTTCAAACAAATAAACCGTATTCAAATCGGTCCACCCGTTTGAGCGCTACAGGGGAACAGACAGACACACACAGACACGTCAAACTTATAACACCCCGTCGTTTTTGCGTCGGGGGTTAAAAAGGAAGCGTTGTTTAATTGCTCTTTTTATCACAAGTGGATAGACATTTCCACTTTTAGTTTAAAACTCTTCAATGCTCCTATTTTAAACCCCTTTGTATTTTATGCTAATAGCATCGGAGGTGATGTGTGCACAGCACTTTGGGCCGCTCTTGTTCGATATTCGCGCACGTATTATGTGCAGCTAAATTTGGCAATACAGGTTGCAAGGGGACCGATATCGAAAACTTAGCGCTATTAATATACTACCTAAACACAATGACCTAAAATATGTGATAAATGATATTTCTAGATTTTGCCCGCGACTTCGCCCGCGTGAATTTCGGTTTTTCACAAATCCCAAGGGAATCGTGGATTTCCGGTTCCCGTTCCCGCTCCTTCCAATCTTTATACCTATTTTGAAGGAAGTTTGCTATAATAGTAGTCTAGCTGTAGATTGATATAGCAAATTTCTATAGCAATCTTATTTATTAGCAAATATCCATAGCAAATATCCATAGCTATTTATTAGCTATGGATATTTGCTATGGATGTGTGGTTTTTTTCTAGATAAAAGTCTAGCCTCTGTGTTAAGTTAGGGCATAATCTATCTCCATTCTAAATTTCACCCAAATCCGTTCAGTAGTTGCGGTGTGAAAGAGTAACAAACATACACACATTTTTATTTATTATTTATTTATTAAGCCTCTATCAGATTAAACATTGTTATGCATTGTACAATTTATTTCTAATTTTTCCCCCTAATCTGCGTGCCTTTTGGCAAAGGCCTCCTCCAACCTCTTCCATTCTTCTCTATCTGCTGCCCTTCTGGTCCATGTTTTTCCCCCCACAGCAGCTATTTCATCTACCCATCTTTTAGTCTGTCGACCTTTCTTCCTCTTTCCTTCCCTGGGGTACCACAAACTAATGGTTTTGCTCCACTTATCCTCACCCCGAATGATGTGGCCAGCCCATCGCCATCGCCACATACATACACACAAACTTTCACCTTTATACTACTATACATATAGTGTGACTATACCACTAATACTACAAGTATAAGACACATGTTTATTTGTATTGGATTGTGTTGAGGTAGCGTAATAATAGCGCTCAGTTTTCGAAAGTGGTCTCTTTATACCCTGTAGGTATAATTGATGAATTGTTGATTGGGACAAAAAATTCTTGAAAGAGTTTCAATTTGACGAAAATTTTCTCACAAAAATATCTTTATTTAAATAACTGAAACGCCTAAAATTCCGTACCATTGTCGCCTGAAGAAATTAATTTATCAAATGGAGTAGCGATCAAGTAGCGAAAATTGTTTCCTGCAATCCAATGGAATTCTTATTTAACAATTCACGTCTTTCTCGGAGTTGTTTCCCCGAAATCCCTATACCGAGGGATTAGTCGCGTAACACATTCGAAATCACAATCCTTTTCCATGGAAATAAATAATCTGTCTGGAATTTTTGACATATTTTCCAGAAAATAATTTCTCAGAACAAGGTAAATAACTCAGAACAAGGTAGATAAAGTACCTCCTACCTAAGTACTCACTCACATGACTTCACCCATAGTATTTTTTAGGGTTCCGTATGCAAAGGGCAAAACGGAGCCGTATTAATTTCACTTGGCTGTCCGTCTGTCTGTTTGTCCATCCATATGTCACGGATCCCTAGCTCGTAGACGGAATGAGTCACAGGCCTGAAATTATTATATTTTCTTTAGAATGTTGACCTAAATTGGAATAATTGAATTATAAACTCAATTGAATTACTACTGCATAACTGTTTGATGGTCTGTCACCTTACAATATAGATAATATAAATAAGAACCTATACAGGAGTGATAACTTTGTTAAAGCAAAAAACCGCATCAAAATTTACTCAGTAGTTTAAAAAAAATATTACTTACATAGTAAATTAAAAACCTAAAAATACGATTTGTATCGCTCCTTGGTGGCTTTTTGCCATTTTATTTCAAAACATGCTCAGAATTCATCCATATCTTAATGGAAAAAAATCGCAATAAAATGGGCCCAGTAGTTTATTGAAATGGTAACAAACCCTCTCTCTAAATACCAAACGAATATTGCGTCTATGTACTTATTGTACAGTTACGTATAGTACTATTATATATTCTGTGGGAGAGTATATAATATCGTGGGTATATAAGTGGTATATAATTTGATTTTAATACATTACATTTTGCTTAAATCGACACTAAATATTTAATTGCTAACATTCCTGAAAATGTTGTTTAGCAGAAAAAACAAAGCAATTCATCGTTGTTTACATAATACATAAACCAAATCCTCTTTGCCGAACCACTCAATGTCGATCACAGTTTAGTAATCATACAGTTGGGAATAAGCTAGATTTTAGTGCAAATGTAACGATTGCCGCGAGTTACGTCCAGCACCTCTGAGTATTAATTAGGCAACTGGTACTACGGCTTGTGGTCAACACAATTTTTTTTAACGCCAGTCGAAATGAAGTGACGCTCAGGATCTGGGAATTTGATATTGCAGTCGACTTTCCAAACTGCAATCGATATACATGTAGTCACTATAGTCTGATTTTTAATTCGGTGGCATTCCAACAGTTGTCATTTAACCTTTAAGTACCGACGTGTGGTCTGACAGACACCTCGAGAGGTCGAAAAGTCTGATTACCTATGTTAGTGAAATAGTATCCTCCTGTGCTTCTCTCTACCCCTCGGGAAGTCGCCCAGCAGCGTTCCTGCAGAGTAGCAGTGTTGGCGCGTACGATTTCGGTAAGTTTTGATTTTTATAAGATCACGAGTGGTCTGTCAGACCACTCGTCGGTACTTATGTAACTTTTTTTAGATGCGACCTTTTTCAGATTATATTGTTTTCTCTTTTATTTTCAGTCAGTTATAACAATGAATCAGCCAGGTTCTTTGGGCATGAAACGGGCAGCCAAAAACAAAAATAAAAGTGTTCCTGTACGTAAAAAAAATTTATCATACACTGCTTCAATATAAAGACCACCAAGAACGTTTAGTGGGATGGCTAAATGAGAGCTCAGAGTCCGAATCTGAGGATATCTACCTAAATTTTACTGCTGAAGAGTGACCATAGTTCAGCATCTGAACAGGTTGTGATACATGTATGAAACACGTGTGCCTACAATGCAGCAAGCCTATGCAAAGACTGTTTGTAAGCTTTGACAGTTCCTGCAATTTGATACCTTGTGATTTTTTAGAAAACGGTTGATTGTTAAGGTTTTTTTATTTTTATTATTTATCTAGGCTATTAATCTTTAATAAAAAATCGTTTTTAAGAAAAAATAATAGTATTGCTGATACATATGAATTATTAAGATAAAAGTTAATTTTTTCTAACGAAGAATCGATGATTGCTATATTAATGTTTATAATTAGTAATAAATGTGAATACTTCTATATTTTGTTTTACTTATACAATAACTAGATATTTAACAATACATAGAAACATTTTTTTTAGAAAAATATTAAGAAACACAAAAGTTTTTGACTGGGTAACTATGGTGGTCTAGCAGACCACACGTCGGTACTTATGTAACTAAAACAGTATGTCGGTACTTAAAGGTTAAAAATAGAACGAGTTAATTGTATGAAAAACAGGGTTTACATCTGAAGTTCGATTTTACCCTAACTAAAG